>JAZKJV010000416.1:382500-1582500 GCA_037367405.1 Ottelia alismoides
TGGCTGAGTAGGGATCCAGGAAGGGTTACAAGGACCTCAAAAAGCGCAAGCTACATGTTACACAGGAGGAGGACAAGTACGGGAACACTTTTCCGGCAGTACTCTCTCTCCTATAGGCGTAGCGCTCTAAGGACTCGTTATAAGATAAATTCCTGAATTCAAGCTAAAATTGACAAGATAAAAGCCGAACCTTCACGGCTTCATGTGTTGAGTTGGTGAACTCCCCCTTTTTTGTGTTTGATTGCTAGTCGATTTTAGGTCAAGATAAAAAACACAACACAATTGTGCGCAATTTTGCTTCTCCCTTCTTTCTTCTGCATTCACCTTGATCTACCCAATAATCAAGATGATGGGACGGAGGTCTCTTAGGCCGACTTTGTCGGCGCCGCTATCCAGCACTCCTCCTCATTCATCTAGGACAACCTTGGAGAGTCCGCTCTCCGAGCCTGAGTTCACTTCCACCCTGTTCCCCCTCGACCACCCTTCTCCTTCCATCAGTCTAAGAGTTTTAGAATTTAGTGCATCGCAGAGCTCAGATCATTTGACGGCACCTGAGATGGGTTCTTTTGCCTTTTCAGAGAACCCAGACATGGCTGACAGAGGAGAGCATCCTGATGAGCATGAGCACCCGCCATTTTTCCTCAATCAAACCGCCATCAACAATTCCTTGCTAGCATCCGTGGAGATGATGCGGAGACAGATCCACGACCAGGGAGTCTTCATGGGTGATCTCATGCGAGAGATAGTGCAGATGCTCGAGAACCGACCTGGGGGCGGTGGCGGTGGAGGAGATATTCCCATTGTACATAACCAGGGAGGAGAACCCAACCAAGAGAGGCCGCCGCAGACAATCATGCAAGAATTGCACAATCCAGCAGCTTCCCTCACCCATCGGTGGATCCGACTCCCTGCTATCCTTGGAGATTTCGAGCTTCGGCCCCATACTATTCAGCTTCTGCCCAAATTCCATGGGATGCCGACCAAAGAGCCACACCTCCACATCCAAGAATTCAAAATGATCTGCAGTACTATTCATGATAGGCTGATAACCGAGGACACTATCAAGATGATTGCCTTCCCGTTTTCTCTGGTTGATAGAGCCGCTTACTGGCTCAAACACTTGGTGCGATCCGTCGACACTTGGGCAGAGCTCCTCGGCCGGACGAATGCATCCAGAGCCATGATCATTAATTTTGTCATGATCCCTAATGAACAGTTTCATGAAGCATGGGATCGATTTAGAGAGCTCATTGACCGATGTCCACACCATGACATATCAAAGCCCAATCTAGTGCAGAGTTTCTTTTGTGGGTTGACACCGGAGCTGCAGGGGCTTGTCAACGCCTCTTGTAGTGGGTCCTATTTTTCCAAGGGTGAGGACGATGTTTGGGCCATCTATGAAGGTATGGCAGAGAACTCAACCGTCATGGCCCAAGCCCGCGTCTACACACAACAGAAGCCCCCGCAAGGAGGGGATCATTCCAGAGGATCGCCTGCATCGATGCGGTCCTTACACTTTGTTGGCAGCCGCAACCCAAGCTGAATCAGCCGCAGCCGACATGGGCATAATCAGTGAGAAACTGGACCGTCTCGAGATCCTCGAGAAGAAGCAAATGCAAAGCATGGCCCAGATGGACCAGATTGCCAAGGCGATGAGTGATCTGAAGACGCAGATTCTTTGCATCCAGGAGGCACAGACTTCTTCCCAGCAGCCTCCCAGATCACATATTGATCCGAGCAGTAGCAACTCATCCCAACCCTCTGCCTCGTACTGCCAGGTCAACCACATCCAGGTAGAGCCGGTCCCGTTGCTACAGTACTACCCAGCACAGCCGCCATATCAGGACACTCAGATGGTGGTCTTTCAGCTGGAGCAACCACTGGCAGTTCTTCCTCCACCCTCCTTCGAGCAGGAACCATTGATGGACGTCAATGGGATTTGGTACGACCGGTACCCTCAGCCCGGGATTCGTCGCGATCACCCCGGATTCCGTTGGGGAAACGGTGGCTCCTCATCTCAGCAGCATCCTCCTGCTCAAGGACAGCAGAACAACCAGCAACCACAGCAGCAGCAGCAACCCCAGTACACCCAACAACAATACCAGCAGGGTCCTCGTCCCGCCTATCAGGGACAACAGTGGAGGCAGCATCAACAGCCTCATCAGTCTTATCCCCATCCTCGCCAGTATCAGCCACAGCAGCAGCAACCTCATTTCCCGCAAGGGAATCCATCCGGTTCTCATGCCCCCGCTTTTGAGAACCCAGCTTTAGACGATCTTGCCCGCTTGCTTTCCGAACATCGAGCATCCTTCCGGCAAGAAATGGATGAATTCCGGCAGGAGATGAGAGAGATCATCAAGGGCAAGGCCGCCATACCAGCTCAGATTGAACCGAATCCGAACAATCTGAAAAGAAAGTCTGAGCAGGTAGAGTTTACAGAGGATACCTCTCCTAGTGACTATTTGAGTGACATGTCTTTTTCTTTGTATGATGCTGATTTTGTGACTACTAGGAGCAGTAGGATGCCAGCCGGTGGTGCCTCTTCTGAGCGACAACCTCATGCAGAATCAGGAGCGCCAGAGGAGCAGAGTAGCGGTGTTGATGCCGCTGATGATGTCGAAGACGGTGGTGCTGATGCCACCCAGGATGGAGTTCCAGACGACGGTACTGAGGCCGTCGTAATACCAGATGCAGATGGTGGTGCTGATGCCACCATTTTGGACGTAGAGCCAGAGTGCGGTGCTGATGCCGCGAAGACATGTGCCGGTGGTGGTACTGAGGCCACCACATCTACTTCTGTTGAGCTTCCTTCTGTGGTGTTACCACCTTTTGTATCTTTGGACTGTGGTAACAACAAAAAGCACAAAAATATGAATAAAGGAAAGGTTTCTGTTCTCTATATGTGTTGAATGATGATGATTGCATGGATTCTAATCCTTCACAGGCACAAGGACCTATTACTAGTCCTCCATCTGAGGAGGCCCCTACCATCCCCTTCCCTGAGGCACTCCGCCGGGCGAAGGGGAACAAAAGAGAAAATCCAAAAAAAGACCAACATGTAGAGTTCAACAATCAGATGATTGACAGATTCCACATTCAGCTGACTCTACAAGAAGCACTTGAGCACATCCCCCTCTTCAAAAAGAACTTGAAAGAGAAGACTACAGTCCGTAGGAAGAGGAGGAACCACAGAGATCAGATCCATGTGCTCACTCATTCCACTTGCTGCACTATTCAGAACAAACTGCCAGCCAAGCGACCAGATGCAGGAGCTCCCTATGTCAGATGTGAGATTCAGGAGCAACAGTTTGATCGTACTCTATTAGACAGCGGCTCTTCAATTAACCTTCTTCCGGCAACCTTACTCGATCGATTCGAGTTTGATCCTCTTCTTAGGAGCAAGATAGTCCTTCAGTTTGCTGATAGGTCGACTAAGAGGTCGAAGGGGTTATTGAAAGACGTGGTCGTTACCATTCAGGGCCTAAAATTTCCTGTGGAATTCGTTGTGTTGGACATGGAGATCCCTGAGTCGGTAGCCGATGCCCCAATCATACTCTGACGTACATTCTTGGCCACAGCCAAGGCGGTGACCGACCATGATAGCGGGAAGGTATGTTTTCGCGTATAGGGAGAAACCATACAAATAGAGACGATCGAGGAAACCGGAGCCAGAGAATTAGAATGCTCGGAGCAGTTCAGCGAAGCCGCGCAGATGACAGAGGATGAGGTAGACATCCACCAGGAGTGTGATTTTGTGATGACAGATGATGAATCCAACTAGACAGATCCTGTAGCACAGACCCTCACCTTGCCTACAGATTCACCATATCTAAATCTTATGGCAGTCGAGAGTCTGGAGAGCACACCCCTGGATGAGGATACATTTGAGGCTGACGGTGTTGGGATGAATGGTGCTGATAATTTTCAATCCTGTTAATCTTCTTCAGATCCCTCGGATTAAGACATTGACTGGGATGATTTTGATGACTATTTGCCTTATTTGATTCCTTCTGAGCCAACAGCCATGACAGAGTGCGAGTCGGTGCAGTTTATTGATGATTCATCAGGCCGCCCTTCGTCAGGAATTCATGCAGAGCGAGAGTTCTCACACGCAGACCTGGTCGCCTTCATACAGACATATCAGAAGCCAGATCTGCCACCTCCCAGTTGTCCAGAACTCAAGCCCTTGCCGCAGTCGCTGAAGTATAGATTCCTTGCGGGTGAGCCAGATATGCACCCAGTCATTATCGCAACAGGTTTGACTGGAGAGCAAGAATCTCGTCTGATGGAGGTTCTTGAAAGAAACCGCAAGGCGATAGGTTGGAGTATAGCTGATCTCCAGGGGATTAGTCCGGCTCTGTGCTCCCACCACATCTATCTTGAGGATAACACTAGACCGTCGCGTGAGTTCCAACGACGGCTGAACTCAAATCTTCGAGACGTGGTCATGAAAGAAATATCTATGTGGTGGAGCGCCGATTTTATCTACCCCATCTCTGACTCCAAGTGGGTAAGTCCATTACATGTGGTACCCAAGAAGACGGGTATCACTACAATTGTCAATGAGTCTGGAGAGGAGATCGCTACCCGAGTACCCACTTCTTGGAGGGTCTGTGTGGACTACAGACGATTGAATGAGGCCACCAAGAAGGATCATTTCCCGCTACCATTCATTGATCAGATTATCGAGCGGCTAGCTGGGAAGAGTCATTATTGTTTCCTTGACGGGTACTCCGGTTATAATCAAGTGGCCATTGCGCCCGAAGACCAGGAGAAAACGACATTCACCTGTCCGTTTGGGACTTATGCTTTCAGACGGATGCCCTTTGGTCTATGTAACGCCTCAACGACATTCCAAAGGTGCATGTTGTCCATTTTCTCGGACATGGTGGGTGACTGTTTGGAGGTCTTCATGGATGACTTCTCGGTCTATGGCGACGGGTTCGATGCTTGTCTTGACTGCCTAGACCGTGTGCTTCAGCGCTGCATCGAGGTCAACCTTGTATTGTCTTGGGAGAAGAGTCACTTCATGGTGACTCAAGGGACGGTCCTTGGTCATATCGTCTCCAACAGGGGCATGGAGGTCGATCCGGCCAAGGTAGATATCATTAGAAAACTCAATCCACCGTCCAATTTGCGTCAATTGCGGTCTTTTCTGGGGCATGTCGGTTTCTACCGATGGTTCATTCAGGACTTCAGTCGTATTGCCCGACCGCTTACTGATCTGCTGACGAAAGACATCGAGTTCATTGTAGATGATAAGTGTCTTGCGTCCTTTGAGACTCTCAAGAATATGGTTGTTTTGGCACCTGTCCTTCAGCCACCTGATTGGTCTCTCCCATTCGAGATCACTGCGGATGCTTCAAATTTTGCCATTGGGGCTGTGCTTGGGCAGAGGAGGGATGGATTGCCGTTTGCCATTCACTACGCCAGCCGGACTTTGGATGCTGCTCAGCGGAATTATACTGTGACTGAGAAAGAGATGCTGGCCGTAGTCTTTGCTTTGGATAAGTACATATCTTATATTCTCGGATCTAGAGTGACAATCTACACTGATCACACCACCATCCGGTACTTAATGGCCAAGAAGGATGCCAAAGCACGCCTTACCAGATGGATCCTTCTGCTCCAGGAATTTGATATTGAGATTAAGGATAAGCCTGGAGTTAAGAATGTGGTGGCGGATCATCTTTCTCGATTGGAGAATCTTGAGTAATCTGAGCCCAGCGCACCTATCACAGAGACGTTTCCAGATGAGGCGATCTTGGCTATCACCTCACTCCCTGGTATGCCGACATTGTGAACTATCTTGTTGCCAAGACGGTCCCACAAGGCTGGCCCAGGCAGAAGCTCGAGACCTTCCTGGCGAAGGCCAAGCTTTACCATTGGGAGGATCCGTCCTTTATCATGAAGGAGGGGACAACATCCGGAGGAGGTGCATTCCTCAAGAAGAGCAGCATAGCGTCCTCACATACTGCCACAAGCTTGAGGCAGGAGGACATCATTCTGGAAAAAGGACAGCACAAAAGGTGCTTCAATACGGCCTATGGTGGCCTACTCTCTTCAAGGATTCTGATGAGTTCGTGAAGAGATGTACTGACTGTCAGAAGATGGGAACCTGCAGACAGAGAGACATGATGCCCATGCAACCCATTCACTTTTGTGAGGTTTTTGATGCATGGGAGATTGATTTCATGGGCCCATTTCCTAAGAGTCAGGGATTCGAGCATATTTTGCTCGCTGTAGATTATGTCAGCCGATAGGTTGAGGCCATCCCCGCCTGAGCCGCAGATGCTAAAACCGTGTGCAAATTTTTGAGGAAAAATATCATTTCACGGTTCGGGGTACCCAGAGTCTTGATTTCAGACGGGGGGTCTCATTTCATCAATGACAAGGTTAAGGCCCTTGCAGACGAGTTCGGCATTGACCATCGGGTTGCCACACCATATCACCCTCAGACTAATGGTCTTGCCGAAGTATCGAACTGAGAGATAAAGACTATCTTGCAGAAGGTTGTTCGTCCAGACCGAAAGGATTGGTCACAGCTTTTGGACTCGGTCTTGTGGGCCTATCGGTCTTCCTTCAAGAATCCATTGGGGACATCTCCCTTTCGACTCGTCTATGGCAAGCTGTGCCATTTTCCAGTGGAAATAAAGCACAAGTCACTCTGGGCAGTAACAGAGCTATTATTGGATCCCGAGAGTATAGGAGATCAGCGGAGAGCAGACTTCGCAGCCCTGAAGGAACTGAGAGATACAACTTTTTCAAGCAGCCTACAGTACAAGGAGAAAGTGAAGACATGGCACGATTCTCACATTAGCCATAAACAGTTTGAGCCAGATCAGAGAGTATGGTTGTTTGATTCCAGGCTGAAATTATTTCCAGGGAAATTACATAGCAAGTGGAAAGGTCCATATGTGGTCAGGAAGGTACATGACAATGTCAGTATTGACATATCCGAACCGTCATCTTCCTCTACCTTCCGTGTCAATGGTCAACGCCTGAAACTATATCTAGATCATGATCCACCGACCATTGACGTGCCCCCATTCTTCTGGTATGAGATGTGTTCTTTGACTCATATCATCTGCATCTCATATATGGTGATCACTTCCATCTTCCGCTGTACAGATCATCTGTCTATATCATGCTTTCATCTATTAATCTCTTTTCTTCTTTTCTTCTTTTCCTTTTCTATTTTCTTTATCTATCAAAAAGGTGCCACTCCTTGTTGTCAGTTTTCTGTACTTAGGACATACCTTGTCCTAAGTATAGGGGGTTTGCACCCCGAGTTCTTTCATTTTCTTTGGTCCTCTCCATTGTCTCCTCTTCTTGTCTATACTTAGGGATATCTTACCCAAAGTATAGGGGGAGACAATCTGAGTACGATCTGTTCATTCCCACCCTTGACCCTCCCTGCGTTGTGTACAGTCTGCTATACTTAGGATTATTTGATCCTAAGTATAGGGGGGACGGTCAACTTCTCATTGATTCATTCATTTATCTATTTACTCTTTCCACTTGCCTATACTTAGTACGAGTTATGTCTTCTCTTCTCTCCGATCTATGAGGACATAGCTCAAGCTAAGTATAGGGGGGCGTATATACTACGTATATACTTTAGCCATAACTCGTACTTTCATATCTTCTTAATAATATGGCTAATAATTCTTTAAAATTCATTAAAAACCTTAATAAAAAGGTGTTTTGTTCCTCAAATTCTTTGTGTATGTACTGATTAATAAATCAAGTGAAAATGTTTTTTGCAAAATGTTTGAAAAATAGTTTGAAAATCTTTGCGAACATTTATTGAAAGCTATTTTGAAAATATTTTGTTACATGTTTTCAACCTGTGTAAAAATGTGTGGTTTGTAAAATTTATTTTCTTTGTGTGAAATAAAATGTTTGAAAAATGATTTGCAAATGGTTTGAAAAATGGTTGTAAAAATATTTTGAAAAATCTATATATAGTGTATTGAAAACCTTTGCAAAATGATTTTCAAATGTGTGTACATGTTTGTGAAAATGTTTGAAAAAACTATTTTGGACTATAGTTTTCAAAAATTGTGTGAAAAGCTTGTGTCAAATAAGTTTGAGGAATACATACATCACACCAAAATCCACTATATGTATATATACTTATAAAATTGACCATTTACCCTTGTAAATTATTAAAATCTACTTCTTGTATATATAAGAAGCACTCCCGTGTAAATATTTTCACCTAATTTTTAGCCAAAATCTTTTTGTTTTCAAAATTCCCAAAAACAATTGCAAAATGAAAATCCAAAAACATTTGAAAAATGTTTTGAAAAAGACAAAAAATGCATCTGCATATGCATCATCATCATCATCCTTTCAAAAATCCATAAAAAGTTCAAAATCTTTGAAAATTGCGTCACAAAAATATTTTCTGCATTGCATTGCATAGCATGAGCATTTTTCGGATTGAGTTTGATAGTTGAACGAGTCTAAATAAATCCGGAGATGGGAGCTTGATTGGACCTTAAAATCTACCTAATAACAGGAACCTTATAGGAACTGGGTTTGAGGTACTTCAGGTCTAGTTGACTTAATTCTTTGAGGATCACGAGACTTGGTTCAATGGATTCTTGACTGTCTAAGTAGAGTATTTCGGAGCACACACATGACTCTTGTTGATAATGACCTAACTTGGACACCTGCACCTTTCACATGGCTCAACTCAATTGGAGTGGTGAGGGGATTGGATTTGCCAGTATGAGACGCACACAAGTGGAAACATTCGTCCTCCTCTAGGGAGGGAAGTGCACCCCAACCCGTCCAATGATAAGGAAGTCTAAAGATAGGAGGTTGTGGGTTGCGATAAAGCTTCAAAAGAGGGATAGTCTACTGACAAGAGGAAAAACTCCTTATGTAAATGCTGCTGTATATAGTATTTCAAAAAAAAAGGTTTAGGCAGGTACAAAAATAAAAAGCCTGCAAAGTATGTACAAATGTTGTAAAGCCAATAAGCAAGCTTGAGTTCCAAAGTCAAATATGTGAGCCTGCAACAGGATGACTTGACTACACTGGTCTTGCATCCCATGATAGGTAGCTACACTGGCTACCATCCATTCTTCTCTTCACCCCCTCCTCTTGAGCTGGTTGTCACTTGAACTTAGAAGGGAATACCCCGCTCCTCGAGGATGGAGTTATTGGATTAGGGAATCATTGGGTTGTCGTACTGGAGAAGTCAGTTTCTTTGTCATTTCAGTTGGGGAGAGCCACCATCACTTACACCGTACGAGTCAGATTCATAGTCATAAGGGTTTGCGTATGAATTGAGATATTTCTGACCTGGCTATTGAGGAGACTTGGACAGAGTTTTGGGATTCTCAAGGACTGTTGGATTTCAAATTCGGTTCTCATTAAGGTTCTGCCCGCACAAAAATTCCAAAGGTCCGACTTAAGCTCCAAACTTTGAATTTGTGAAGACAAGTTTGATAATTAAACTAAATCCAAGTTCTTCTTTTTCTTTTCTTTCTTTTTCTTTTTGTACTTATTGCATAAGTGTTTGCTAGGGACTAGCAAAGGTAAAGTATAGGGGGATGATGAATCCACATTTCATCATCTTTATTCTATCATTTTGGCCTCAAAAACCCTAGCAAATGCCTATAAATAGCATTAAATAGAGCACATTAGCATTCATGCGTGTACATGTAAATAGTGTATAAAATACTATAATTAAAGCCAAAATTATAGAATAAATAAAAGAAAAGAAAAAGAATAAAATATTGTAAATATTTTATGACCCGAAACCCCGAGACCTAGGCATTTTGATGAATAGGTCGATAAGGAATAAAGTAGGGGGAGATAAGGGTCAAATACCTATACTTTTTAATTCATTCTTTTGCATATGGGACATCTTCTAGGCGACTCTTCTCCAGGCACATCTTGGTCGTTGCAGCGACTCTATTACATGTACGTTTTGATCATCGCAGACCTGTCCTCATGCAAGGTCTTATCCCAGCAATGGCTGCTCCGTGCAGGTCTCCTCCTGTCGTTCACAATCTTCAATTACTTGGATAAGATCCTGATCACGATCATGTACATCTTCTCTGAAGTTGGATGGATTTTGTTTTCAACTTCTTTCAAACTAAAAATCTTCATCTCTTGACGAGGATGTCCCCCCAGATTCCTCACTGTAAATTGTCCACTTGACAAAAATAATCCCACCAACCATGAATAATAACATGCTTGAATATGATATTCCTTTCATGTAGGAATACATCCAAATCCTTCTTTCATGGATAAGAAATCCTCTCATAGTTTATTCCTTTCGAAATCTCTTACGATCATCATGTAATGTACACTCTAATTAATTCCAAACACAACTTTATAAGAAGGATAATCCGTCTTTTGCCTTGTTAGCCACGACTTGTCCACGGTTAAGACTTTAAAAAGAGATTATATTAGCGATAGAAGGTAAAATAACTTAATATTTGTTATAAATACATCTAAACATGCATGGAAAATCCTACTAAGCATATATGTAAGATCACTAGGTATTGATCACATCAAACATGCTTATAAGATCATAATAACCATTCATATCTACTACAACAATACTTCTAATGCATCGCCAACGTTTGAAGCCCACAAATCGATATTAACACCACGAGACGATGAATTTTACATTGAAATTAATCAAAACTTCGTTAATCGACCACAAACAAAGGCTAGGCAGTCCCTATGTTAATTTGTGAGATTGAAATCTCTGAGGTAGATTGCATTAAGATAGAAAAGGTGGATTTAGATAAGTTCATGTAAAAACGTTGCTTTAAAATCCTAGGTCACTAGTCCGTAGACATTACAGAGGGCAAGAAAAGTGTTGATGTGAGCTCAATAGAATATTACTCGGTAACAACTAAAGAATTAGTATTAAAAACTAGATCTTTGTTCCAAAGAAAAATAATCCCACCACTTCAACCAGATGAAGGAATATCAGTGTAGTCATTATTAGTGTGCACACTATTGGAGGCAAATTCCTTAGTAATGTCCCGGGACTACATTAGTCCCTGAGTAATGCAGAATGTTTATTTTACTTGAGTAGTGCATCAATATCGCATGTTTGAACTGCAACACTCATGTCGTATTTTCCAAATGCGAAATTCCTTATACATTCTTTACCTTGGACATATAGAAACCGATGTCACCTTTAGAACATGCGACATCCATTATTTATCTATCTTTTAAACTTATGTTGCATTTAGGATATGCGACATCCTTTTTTTTTATTTTTTAATGGATGTCGCATGTCCTAAACACGACATCCATTTTAAACCACCGTTTTCGAGTCAAGGAATAAATTCCAACAATCCTCTTTTATTCTTGATTTTACAGGAAGAGAAATTAAGAACAAATTTGGTTCAACACAAACTCAAGAAAACAAAAATCAAAACCACAAAATAAAGCGACTAAAAATTCGGAAAAAATGTTCGAAAAATAGCTTGGGTAGTTATCAAGCTATCCTAGAAATTTTGCGAAAAAATGAGAAAAATACGAGGTTCAGATGGACCCTACAAGCCAGGGGCCTAACTACAAGAAAATATATTTAGTTTTTATTACAGAACGGTCCTTGTAGGGACTAAAATGCAAAAGAAAATAAAAGAATTACAATTAGGACCTCGCACAGGGACCTAAATGCAATTTCTGGAAACTTTGGAGCAGGCTTGAATCTCTAGAAGTAGGCTAGACTTAGTATGCAATTTGTCTACCCCTTCGATTTGAACGACATGGATTAGAATATAAGGCGCGATCTGAACCGTCGATGAAGGGACACGTGTCAGAAGCCTGTAGCTTCTGATGTATTCTAGCTGTTCTTCACCGGCAACGCATACGTGACGAAGGGGCTTTCTTCTCCAAATTCTTCCTGATGCTCGATGACGTGCTTGGGCCTCCTGCAGGGCCAGAGGGGTCACGCCTTCACCCCTCGAGCTCGCCTGCGGGTGATCTCCTCCAAAGGCGGTGAAAAGTGGCGGTTGATCGTCGATGAAGATGGCAAGTCAGGCAGTCTTGGAGGTTGTTGAGGATGATCCTTGCTTTGTTCTTCTTGGATTTTTAAGGCTCCAGATGGATGTTAACATGCTCCAGATGATCAAGTATACCTACAAAGGAATTTATATGCTCGATTTCGAATGAAATCGACCAAGAAAATAAGATTTTGCAAGATGTAATACAATTCCAGAAAGTAAGAGGAATAAAGGAAATGCGAGGTGGTTTTGAGAGGAAATTCGCAATGGATTTGAGGTTTCGATTTGGTATAGCGTCTAAGTAGGATTATTAGACTAACTAATGATGCATTTCAGTCATCTAATCATGGCACACAACTCGAGAAATAAAAGATAGAAAATGGATGAATTATCTGTGATTACAGGGTGTAGAACCTCTGCTGGTCTTCACTCGACGGGGCGGCTTCCCGGAGCTCCACGCAGCTCGAAGCGGCCATGCAAGGGCGGATGGGCACCTTGGAACCTCCTCCGATCACGCTTCTTCCACACGGGTAGGACACTAGGATCTGTCACCTCCTTGGATGGCCGGAGTCGCGGGAAGAAGTTGGGTAGCCAGCCAGTTAGTTCTAGAGAAGGGTTGGTTAGGGGAGAGTTAGTTAATGGCGTCGACTTGATGAGGTTTTTATAGGTGAAATGGAGAAGCTCTGAAGCTTAATCTAATGGTGGGCGTATAGGAGGTTAGTTAGGAGGAAGACGTGGAGGGCTTGGATTGATCAAAGGCATTAGAGGTTAGGCGGGAAAAATTAGTGAAAACGACCGGGCAAACTAGACTCTTCACCGGCTTCTTGAGGAAGAAGAGCCAGGTGCTGACACGTGTCAGCACCTGGTTGGCCAGATATGTAAAATGTTTATAAATTATGTAATAAATAGTAAATAACGTTATTTTAAATAGGTATAAAAATGAAATATGTAAATAATTAAATTATCTAAATTATGGTATATCTAATTTTATAAATAATAAATATTATTCAAAATATAAATATTATATTAATAAATAAGTGTAAATAATACTTAGTAAATAGGTATTGAATTTTTAATACAATAAATAAATAATTAAATAAGAATTTTGTATTTGCTTAATTATTAAGATAATAAATAAAGTCTTTATGAATTTTTATGGATTTTAATAAATTAATTTAGATATATTAATAAATACAAGTATAGGTTAGATAGTTCAATTTCATCTATAAATTAAGGTTTTGGATTTTATTAAAATAATAAATAAGCTCCAAAAATTCTGAAATAAATCATAATGAAAACACAATATCATGAAAATAATTACAAATTATAAAATTAATAAAAATTTAGATAATGGGTTCTAAATAAATTAAATAGCCCAGAAACCCCTTTGTCATTAGGTCCCAAAACTGACTTTTTGCAAACGGACTCCGATTTTAATGAAACCACCTATATTAATTAGAGAATATTATGAGTTTGTGTGAGGAAGTTATGATATTCGGAAGTTGAGATTTT
This sequence comes from Ottelia alismoides, assembly GCA_037367405.1. Classification (NCBI taxonomy): domain Eukaryota; kingdom Viridiplantae; phylum Streptophyta; class Magnoliopsida; order Alismatales; family Hydrocharitaceae; genus Ottelia; species Ottelia alismoides. The sequence goes on from JAZKJV010000416.1 coordinate 396,006, forward strand.
GGCAATTTAAAAGTAGGATGGCATATATACAAGATAATATTTTTATCTTATTTTTTATATTTTTACATACATTTTTAGAAATAATTAGGAAAAGAGTTTGGTGAAAAATATATTCATATGAATTAATTAAAAATCAATGAAGATTTGATAATTATTTGATAAATAATGAATAATGTGTGGAGTGTTATTTAATTATTTTTTATGATTTTCTTCTCTCATCTCCCCCTACTTGTTGTTTTGTCGACCAATCCATGCTGACTTGGTCTCGGAGGTTAGGTTATATAAATATATCTTTCAACTATATTTATATTATCTGAGCCATATTGTACATATATACATATCTATAGTCTGCCTTTTTTTTTCTTTTCTTTATTTTTTATTCTTTATTTATTTACATGTTTTTGATACATAAAAGTACATTTTTATTCATGAATATGATTTGGATAAAATGTGGAAATTAATGAGTATTTATATGTATTTGTTAAGGGTTTTAAGATAAAATACGACAAAAAAGTTAATGAATCATGAATTCATCACCCCCTATACTTAAACTTTGCTAGTCCCTTAACAAACACTTATTTGAAAAGTAAGTGAAAAAGAAAGAAAGTTAGAATGAATTTATTTTCCTAAACCAATTCATGAGAACAGACAAAAAACAGAGCTCGATCGGGCTTCAAACAAGCATTTTATCGGAGCCTTAACTAGGATTAGGATTTTATCCTCAACAGTCCTCAAGTTCCATAAATCCTTATTCAAGATCACCTCATCAGCTAGCTCAGACTCACTTATTCATATCGCAAACTCTATCATCCTTGAAGTCAATTTGTACAGTGTGTGAATTGATTTAGCTCTTCTTGCTTAAAGAAGCGAAGAAACCGTCCATCCCAGCTACACTCTTCCATTGATTCCTTATCTAGCTACTCTTTCCTCGAGGAGGGAGGTATTCCATTCTAAGATCAGTTCGTGCTATGTCCACAATCGAATATAGAGAGAAAGTAGAAGAATGAGAAAAGAAGTGGAGTGCGACCAGTGTAGACATATCTCCTTGTGAAGCTCAACCGGTGTAGCTAAGTCTCCACTAAGATGTGCATGCATTTTTGGTGGAAGCTTGGACCATTGTGGTCGTATTTGTATTTGGTGGCTTTTTCTTTGATTTAGCGTTGTAATTTGCTTCAACTGCATTCATCCCTTTGTGCCTCGATGGATATAGCATCTTTTGTTCCGTCCCTTTTTGAGGTCTTAGAAAAAATTGTGTCAGCAGATCCTTCCCTCATCCGAAGCGACTATTGCAACTCCAATCTCTCCCATCTTTAGATGCCAATGCTGCAAAGATAAGGATAGAAACGCACTACCAGATGTACTGCCCTTCGCAACTCCATGCAAGTCGAGCTAAGTGCAGAGTGCATGTATCCAAGATTGGTTCACTGGTGCAGAGTTGTACGGATGACACCAAGTGGTCTACTTAAGCATATATGAGTTGTTTTCCCAAATATGGTCTTATGGAACCCAAAGATTTTAAGTCAAAAGACATGAATAGTCTAAATTCCAGATCCTAACTAGGCTCCTTACAACGAAAGTTAAAGGCCATAATCAAGTACCATCCTTTAGACTAGACTCAATCCTTAGTTCCAGAAATCAAACTTATTCTGAAAAATGCGAATGTAAATGCAACAATGTTTTTGTGAAGTATATTATCTGAATTTTACTCATTTCTATGGATTTTAAGGCTTTTGTAATTTTTATAAATTTTAGGACTTCGTATTTTTTTATGGATTTTCTGATTTTTATTAACAAATATTTGTACAAGAAATTTACCAAATATAATTTATTTGAATTAAATATCTAATATATTTTACAAATTTTATATACAGAGAATTTTACAAAGATTAAACAATTTTTACACATATTTTAATAAATAGGATTTTAAATAAGTATTATACAGATTTTAAATACATATTTTAAATACATATTTTAATTTAAATCTTAAATACAGGTTTTAGACATATTTTACTTATTTACAAGGATTTTATAAGTAATAGATAAATAGATAGATGTATTTTAAATTAACCCTCACCCACTTTTTATGGATTTTATAGATATAGAAAATACATAAAAGTACGAATTATGGACAAAAGTATATATACAATATATACGCACCCCCTATACTTAGCTTGTACTATGTCCTCATAGCGTCAAAAGAGAAAAAGGAGGACATAACTCGTGCTAAGTAAAAGTAGGTGAAAAAGAATAAGAGAATACAAGTCAGTCAACCCCCCTATACTTACGATCAGGTCATCGTAAGTATACTGGAAGAGAAAAAACGAGGTGACTGAGTGAAAAGAATATACAATGAAGGAACAAAAGAAATAAAGAACACGAGATCATCGAAATCACTCGGTCCCCCCTATACTTAGGATAAGGCATCCTAAGTATAGAAAAGAGTGTAGACAGAAATTGGAGACCCGTGATTTGTGAAAAAAAGGATATACAGAAGAAAAAAAGAAAATAGAAAATTCTAATCAACGAACAATCAGTCCCCCCTATACTTAGGATCTGGTATCTTAAGCATAGAAGACGAGCAAAAATGGGGACGATTGTGGTCTACGAAGAATATACAAGTGTTGTGGATCTCCAAAAATCGAATGGCTCAAAAGTCTTTCTACATGATGAGAAAAAGTGAAAGAATGATCATGAGTCCTGTACAAAATAAATCACTTCAACATGGGCCAGATGATCAGTAGTCTCTACGAAATGCTTCAGCATCTGCCTGTTATCCACAAACAGCTCTGCACCAGGTGACACATCTAATATAGCTATGCTTCCATTGTCGTGCACCGTTCTGAGTATGTAAGGTCCTTCCCACTTGCTTTTCAATTTTCCAAGAAAAATTCTCAATCTTGCATTAAACAACCATACTTTCTGCCAAGGAACAAAGATCTTGTGCCGAATATGTCGATCATGCCATTTCTTCACTTTGTCCTTATAAACGAGAGTATTATCGTATGCCTGATTTCGAATCTCTACCAGCTCATTCAGATCCATCTTCCTCTTGACTCCTGCTTTTTGTGCATCAAGTGAAATTTCTTGAATAGCCCATTTAGATTTATGCATGATCTCTACGGGCAAATGACATAGTTTTCCATAAACCAGTCTGAATGGTGAAGTACCTAAGGGAGTCTTATATGCAGTACGATATGCCCAAAGAACATGATCTAGAAGCTGTGACCAGTTCTTCCTATCCGGTCGTACTAATTTCTGCAAGATTGATTTCACCTCCCTATTTGAGACTTCAGCCATGCCGTTCGTCTGTGGATGGTAAGGAGAAGCTACTCTATGATCAATGCTGTATTGCTTTACTAGCTTTTTGACCTCCTTATTAATGAAATGGATACCCCCATTTGAAATAAGAATACGTGGAATTCCGAACCGTGAAATAATGTGTTCCCTTAGGAACTTTCAAACTATCTTACTGTCTGCGGTTCGTGCGGGTATAGCCTCCACCCATCTACTAACATAATCTGCAACGAGAAGAATGTACTCAAAGCCGCTGCTGGAAGGGAACAGTCCCATGAAATCTATGCCCCATGCGTCAAAGATCTCACAAATAATAACAGGTCGCATATGCATTGCATCTCTAGCAATGACTGTCCCTACCGCTCTCTGACAATCCGGGCAACTCGTCATGAATGTGCATGCATCTCTAGTAAGAGTTGGCCACCATAATCCACTCTGAAGTACCTTCTGCGCTGTCCTCTTCCCTGAATGAAGTCCCCCTGCCTCCAAGGAATAGTATAGAGTGAGGACACTGTTATATTCCTCCTGGGGAATACAACGCCTGTAAACACAATCCGGTCCTTCACGAAAAAGAATCAGACCCTCCCAATGGTAGTATCGTTCCTCAGAAACTAGTCTATCGACTCGATCCTTTGGCCAACCCTGTGGACTTTTCTTTGTAACCAGAAAATTCACTATATCTGCATACCATGGAAACTCGGTAGCTGCAAAAATACTCTCGTCTGGAAATCTCTCTGCAATCTCTGCTGTGTACTCATCTAAGGCTGCTCTGTCTGTAATCGGTAGAGGTGATCAACTACCACATTCTTTACTCCAGGTTTGTCTCTAATATCCAAATCGAATTCCTGAAGTAAGAGAATACATCTAAGAAGGCGTGCCTTGGCATCCTTTTTTTCCATCAAAAACCGGATAGCTAAATGATCTGTATAAACTGTGATTTTGGAGCCAAGAAGATAAGATCTGAATTTATCTAATGCGAACACCACTGCCAACATCTCCTTTTCTGTCACTGTATAATTTCGCTGAGAATCATCTAAAATTCTGCTGGCATTGGATAACAACAGGAAGTCCATTCCTCCTCTGTCCTAGTACAGCCCCGACCACAAAATCTGAAGCATCCATCATGATCTCGAAGGGTAGAGACCAATCAGGTGGCTGTAGGATAGGAGCACTGATAATTATTTCCTTTAATGTGAGGAAGGCATTAAGACATTTATCATCTAACAAGAACTCGATGTCTTTGCCTAATAATTCAGTTAACGGTCGGGCGATCTTGGAAAAATCCTGAATGAACCGTCTGTAAAAGCCGACATGCCCGAGAAATGACCGTAACTGCTTAATGTTGGATGGTGGTTCGAGGCGCTTGATGACATCCACTTTGGCAGGGTCAACCTCCATGCCTCGCTGGGAGATGACGTGCCCCAACACGATCCCATGTGTAACCATAAATAGCTCTTTTCACATGACAGAACGATATTTACCACACAACATTTCTGAAGAACCTAGTCTAGGTGCGCTAAACAATCGTCAAATGGTTCACTATAGATCGAAAAATCATACATAAAGACCTCTAGAAAATCACGGACCATGTTTGCAAAAATTGCAAGCATACATCTCTGGAAAGTAGCAAGGGCGTTGCACAATCCAAAGGGCATCCGTCTAAAGGCATACGTGCCAAACGGACATGTGAAGGTGGTTTTCTCCTGGTCTTCAGGAGCAATGGTTACCTGGTTGTATCCGGAGTAACCGTCAAGGAAACAGAAGTATTCCTTCCCTGCCAACCTTTCTATGACCTGGTCTATAAAAGGCAAAGGGAAGTGATCCTTCTTCATCACAGCGTTCAGTTTCCTGTAATCAATGCACACCTGCCACGATGTGGTTACTCTCTTTGGAATCTCCTCTCCACTCTCATTCTTAATCATCTGGATTCCCTACTTCTTTGGGACAACATGTAATGGGCTAACCCATTCAGAGTTGGAGATGGGATAGATAAACCCTGTGTCGCACCATTTCGTAATCTCTTTCTTGATAACATCTCGTAAAACCGGATTCAGCCTACGTTGAAATTCTTTGAAAGGTTTGCTGTCATAATCGAGATATATATGATGAGAACACAAAGCATGATTAATACCGCGGAGATTGGATACTGTCCACCCAACAACCTTGCGATTTCTTTCAAGAACCTCCATTAGATGAGATTCTTGTTCTTCGATCAAAGATGAGCTGATAATGACCGGAAACTGTCGATGTGGACCCGCAAAGAAATCATACTTCATATTTGGTGGCAATAACTTCAGCTCTGGTAAGGTAGACTCTGGCTCTGTTGAAACCTCATCTAAATGCGTATTGGGATCTGTATTGGTAGTGGATTTGTCTACAGTATGGTTATCCACCATCTTAGTATGCTCTAGAGTCAGACTACAGAAGATGTCTAAAACATCATCTGACTCGCTACTATGATCATCCTCAGAATGACTAGAGGAAAACAATTCTGCTAAATGAAACTCCATCTCTAAATCATCTGAAGTGGAGGAATCGTGTAAACACTTTGAATATGAAAGATCTGCAATAAACTCCTCAGAAGTCTGATCCCTCTGCTTCTCGTCATCCATACTGAAATATAAGGTACCCTCGGAAGAATTGCCAACTGTAGTCTCGGACCCATCCTCTACTAGGAAATCCCGAGTCTCTACTTGATACCTTTCAAGGTCGTCAAAACGAACCTCATACATGGTATCACAAGTGGCTAAAGAACTCAAGAAATCTGAAGATGCATCACTGGAAGTGTTTAATTCTTTCGCCTCATCCGTGTAATCACATGTGTAGTATAGTGGTGATTATCCCCCCTATCATGCGGGTGACCCGAGTTCGATCCCCAGCAACGACACCATTTTGATAACGCTGTCCCGACCCTGCAGTTTAGAGATTGTCGTTTGTAGAGATAACCACAAAAAGGAGGGAACTGCGTTGAATCAAACAAAAATCTACGGTAGAAATAGGAGATAAAATCCTATTCTACCATTCACTACTAATTTACCCAGATGAGTGTGCATGGGTCGAACTCAAGGAAGCATAATGTTTAAACCACGATTTTCGAGTCAGGAAATAAATTCTAATAAAATCCTCTTTTATTCTTGATTTTACAAGATGAGAAATTGAGAACAAATTTGGTTCAAAACAAACTCAAGAAAACAAAAATCAAAACCACAAAATAAAGCGACTAAAAATTCGGGAAAAATGTTCGAAAAATAACTTGGGTAGTTATCAAGCTACCCTAGAAAATTCGCGAAAAAATGAGAAAAATACGAGGTTCAAATGGCCCCTACAAGCCAGGGGCCTAACTGCAAGAAAAAGGTTTAGTTTTTATTACAGAACGATCCCTGTAGGGACTAAAATGCAAAGGAAAATAAAAGAATTACAATTAGGTCCCCGTGCAGGGACCTAATTGCAATTTCTGGAAACTTTGGAGCGGGCTTGAATCTCTCGATGTTGGCTGGACTTAGTATGCAATTTGTCTACCCCTTCGATTTGAACGACATGGATTAGAATACAAGGCGAGATCTGAACCGTCGATGAAGGGACACGTGTCAGAAGCCTATAGCTTATGATGTGTTCTAGCTGTTCTTCACCGGCAACGCACGCGTGACGAAGGGGCTTTCTTCTCTAAATTCTTCCCAATGCTCGATGAAGTGCTTGGGCCTCCTACATGGACAGAGGGGTGACACCTTCACCCCTCGAGCTCTCCTGTGGGTGATCTCCTCCAAAGGCGGTGAAAGGTGGCGGTTGATCGTCGAGGAAGATGACAAGTCAGGCAGTCTTGGAGGTTGTTGAGGATGATCCTTGCTTTGTTCTTCTTGGATTTTTCAAAGCTCCATATGGATGTTAATATGCTCCAGATGATCAAGTACACCTGCAAATGAATTTATATGCTCGATTTCGAATGAAATCGGCCAAGAAAATAAGATTTTGCAAGATGTAATACAATTCCAGAAAGTAAGAGGAATGAAGGAAATGTGAGGTGGTTTTGAGAGGAAATTCGCAATGGATTTGAGGTTTCGATTTGGTATAGCGTCTAAGTAGGATGATTAGACTAACTAATGATGCATTTCACTCATCTAATCATGGCACACAACTCGAGAAATAAAAGATAGAAAATGGATGAATTACTTGTGATTGCAGGGTGTAGAACCTCTGCTGGTCTTCGCTCGACGGGGCGGCTTCCCGGAGCTCCACGCAGCTCGAAGTGGCATTGCAAGGGCGGATTAGCACCTTGGAACCTCCTCCGATCACGCTTCTTCCATGCGGGTAGGACTCTAGGATCTGTCACCTCCTTGGATGGCCGGAGTCGTGGGAAGAAGTTGGATAGTCGACCAGTTAGTTCTGGAGAAGGGTTGGTTAGGGGAGAGTTAGTTAATGGCGTCGACTTGATGAGGTTTTTATAGGTGAAATGGAGAAGCTCTGAAGCTTAATCTAATGGTGGGCGTGTAGGAGGTTAGTTAGGAGGAAGACGTGCTCTGAAGCTTAATCTAATGGTGGACGTGTAGGAGGTTAGTTAGAAGGAAGACGTGGAGTGCTTGGATTGATCAAAGGCGTTAGAAGTTAGGTGGGAAAAATCAGTGAAAACAGCCGGGCAAACCAGACTCTTCACCGGCTTCTTGAGGAAGAAGAGCCAGGTGCTGACACGTGTCAGCACCTGGTTGGCCAGATATGTAAAATGTTTATAAATTATGTAATAAATAGTAAATAACATTATTTTAAATAGGTATAAAAATGAAAAATATAAATAATTAAATTATATAAGTTATGGTATAAATAATTTTTTATACATAATAAATATTATTTAAAATATAAATATTATATTAATAAATAAGTATAAATAATACTTAATAAATAGGTATTGAATTTTTAATTCAATAAATAAATAATTAAATATAAATCTTATATTTTATTAATTATTAGGATAATAAATAAAGTCTTTGTGAATTTTTATGGATTTTAATAAATTAATTTAGATATATTAATAAATACAAGTATAGGTTAGATAGTTCAATTTCATCTATAAATTAGGGTTTTGGATTTTATTAAAATAATAAATAAGCTCCAAAAATACTGAAATAAATCATAATGAAAACAAAATATCATGAAAATAATTAGAAATTATAAAATTAATAAAACTTAAATAGTGGGTTCTAAATAAAATAAATAGCCTAGAACGCCTTTATCATTAGGTCCCAAAACCGACTTTTTGCAAACGGACTTCGATTTTAATGAAACCACCTCTATTATTTAGAGAATATTATTTTATGAACTTTAAAGGTGAGTAGAGTGAAATTGGAGTTCGTTTAGGAAGTTATGATGTTCAGAAGTTGAGATTTTGGTAATTTAAAAGTAGGATTTCTTGGCATATATACAATTTAATATTTTTAACTTAATTTTATATTTTTATATACATTTTTAGAAATAATTAAAAAAAGAGTTTGGTGAAAAATATATTCATATGAATTGATTAAAAATCAATGAAGATTTGATAGTTATTTGATAAAATAATGAATAATGTGTGGAGTGTTATTTAATTATTTTTTATGGTTTTCTTCTCTTATCTCCCCCTACTTATTATTTTGTCGACCAATCCATACTGACTTGGTCTCGAGGGTTATGTTATATAAATATATCTTTCAGCTATATTTATATTATCTGAGTCATATTGTACATATATACATATCTACAAGCTGCCTTTTTTTCTTTTATTTATTTTTTATTCTTTATTTATTTACATGTTTTTGATGCGTAAAAGTGCATTTTTATTCATGAATATGATTTGGATAAAATATGAAAATTAATGAGTATTTACATGGATTTGTTAAGGGTTATAAGACAAAATACGACAGAAAAGTTAATGAATCATGAATTCATTAGCTAGATTTCCTCAAATTCCCTCACCACCCCTCTAACATTCTATATGAAACAATGACTAAAATCCATTATGAATCTAAAAAATAAGTCGCCTCTAAGGATCCACATAGCTAATCAGTATCTTATTCAAGACCTTCAAGTATTATTTAAGTCTTTACCGTAGAGGAAAAATTCCATAATATTTGTGAAGGGTTAGTCAATTTTGACATTCTCAATGTAATGATCAAAAAATATAAGAGTATGTAATCTATGGAGATGCATAATGTTACATGTTATCTATTAAGTTGTATTGTTGGATATCAATGTAAAAGTAGGTATGCATGTTACTTTGGAGTCCTTTGTGGAGATGAAGAAGCAACATCTATCATTGAAAGAATATTCTGGGAGTTACCGGAATGGGGAAGGGGGAAAATTGTCGAGAATGGGGACACCATGAAAATATTTTCCAGAATAGGCATATATCGGCAAACCCTTTGCCGTGCCACATGCATGGACGGGAGGGGGCCGAGAATCCAGCTTTCCAGTGTTGGTGCATGTTTTCACTGTACACGTGGTACGACAAACCGTTTGCCGTGTGCGACACATCAAACAACAAACGATTTGCCAATATATGCCCATTCTGGGAATTACTTTCAACCCAACCCCATTTTGGGTATTATTTTGCAAAGTTAATACCCCATGAGGGATTAACTCGATTGAACTATTACCATTTTAACAAAACTCTAGATGAACACATGTCAATTGTCTTAAACAACACACTAAAATGTTAAAATAACTAAATAGGTCTTTAGATGGGCTTCTGGAATGGTTCATGTAGTTGCATTCAACATTATATTGTTCTCCAAGAGATCCTTTAACTATCACTTTCTTCTGTTGAATATGCAATGTTCACCTAAAATCAACTCCATCTTTGATTATAAGAATCCCATTTCATCTAATAATTTTTACTTGCACACAATCCTACAGCAATACAACATATGGAGATTTGTGGCACAGTAACAACCATAGTTTATTGTTACTTAAAATTCTATTATACTTGATAAATTGTTAAGTCATCGTGATGATGTTGCTTACTTGCAAGATCATCCCAATTTGATATTGAGTTACTCTATAGATAAAAGAATTGATTTGAGGATTTGCAATGAAGAAAAACACTGAATGCTACTTATAGTATTAATAAAGTTCACATGTTGGACTCCTTTATTAAACAACAAGGAGCTACAATATATCTGTTGATCAATTGCTAACTATTTGAATAGATCAATACAAGACTCTAGTTATTAATGCTAGTAGATGTAGACGGTCATTGTCCTTATTTTGAATAAACACTAACATCCACAAAGTATTGTTGTCTATGTGAAGCCACACAGGAAGCTTCAAATGTAATCTCCTGTATCATATTTTAAGTACAATTAAGGAGGTAGAAGTCACATGCCCTAGGTAGGTTCTATCTCTAATAGAGTATCTAGTCATGTAATCTCCCACTTGTCTTGGTCTTCCAGACCATGGTACTTGTAAGTTTATTCTCTTGTAAGTAGTACTTGTAAGTTTATTCTCTTGTAAGTATATTCTCTGGCACTATTTGTATTTTGGGCCCCATAATAGGGATTAACTTGCAATTTAATTTAAGAAATCAAATAAAAGAGTTCTTTTTTTCTTAACATATTTATAATTAGAAGTAGTTGAAATAATTTCTCCTTTGAGTAAAGAACTAGATTTAATCTAATTTCTTTAAACTCCTTTTCTAGAAAAGAAAAAGCCACTTTTTAGTGCTAAAAGTTTTTTTTAAGAAAATCAATTCCTTTTGAAGAGAAATTTCTTCTTTAAATAAAACTTCATACTTTTTTTTCAAGTCTTTCCCATGCTTCTTATTTCAACGAATAGATCTGTGAAACTTTAAAAAGCTCATTCTAAGATATTATACCATCATATTCATCGTTGGAGTTGATAATGCCTACAAGTCCTAGGAATGAACTTTTATCATCATTGTCAATATTGTTAGTCCTTAAAATTGAGTGTCTTGTAATATCTTCTTCTTCTCTTTCTTGTTTTTGGTTTGCTTCTTTTCGAGTAAGAGATAGTTCTTCTTGATATGTATACGCTTCATACACTTGAAGCATTTGGAATATTCCTCTTCACCATCATCGTTCTTGTTGGAGACTATACCTTCTTATTCTTGAAAAATTTGTTGAATAGTTAAGTCATTATTATGCCGTCCTAATCTTCATCTTGGTCATAATCATCCTTTGAATCTTTTGACTGAGTGTCCTTAAAATCCAATTCTTCTTCTTCTTCTTCAGTTATTAACCCCCTTCTTCGTGTCATCAAGCTTAGATTCATATGCATGACTTTTTTGAAATCTGCAGGCTTCTTTCTAGTCATTTTTCTATATGTACTCAAGTGAGAGTGAGTGTAGAATTTTCTTCAATGGCTATGTAGATAGGAAGAGCCATCCAAGATTTTTAAACCAATTCATTATCGATGCCATAAATTTATGTCGCTAATTATTTCTCCCTTAATCTTAAACATCTTATTTTCACATGTATAAGTACAGAATGTAGATTCTTTAACTTTGTTCATACCTTCATGAGATTGATATGGAGACATTCCCATATCTCACAAGCAATTTTGAGATGTAATACCAAATAGATCTCTGGTCCAAGAATTATGTAATTAAAGGTGTTGATTACTGTGAATTTAATGAGATTTCATTTTTCTCCGTATTAATGTAGCCTTCATTTGTATCCTAAATGAGTTTGAAAGGATTCTTCATCTTTTACCATACATCGAAGTTTCTTGACTGTAAGAATGCCATAATCTTCGTCTTCCATCATCGTTGTGGGGATGTCAGGTGGTAGAGTTCCTTTTCACTCTTTCATCCATAGTTGGACATGTGCTTTGGATTATTGCATCCTTGATACGAACCTTTCTGTGGTACCAATGATATTTAACTAATATATTACTATGGGTATGGAAGCGTTACTAATTGAAGAGATCGATTGTGTAGACCATGGATTAACACAAATAATACCATAAGCACAATACCGTCCTATCACATAGGCCCTCACAAAAGGACAAGCAAATTATTACGATAAAACCCGCTTGAGTAAAACCTCAACCAGAGTGCTCTCAACTAGAGATTTCAACTCTGACTGATTCGCTTGATCCTATCTGATATACAAGCTACTCCGCCTTGCACTTTATAATTTTATAAAAACCCATGAATACAAACTTCTCTTCTAATTGAAAGAAGTCTATATGATTCTCACCTCGAACTCTTTATCACATTGGGAATCTCGTTGGAGTGGGTAGGGTTTGGGTAACATAGGAGATAAAGATAGATAGGCTCTTTTGGTAATGGAGGGCACGAGAGGAAGGGGACTGGGCTACAATAAGCAAATGAATGATTCCCCTATTTCGACCAGCGATGATATGTAGAAGGTGGAGGAGACGATAGAGGTTGTCACAAAAGGGCCGATGATAAGCGCCTACAACCACATGTGCAAGCGCATGGATACTGAGAGGTGAAAGAAGAGGATACGTGCCCTGACAAGAAAATTCCAAAATTCAGTTCACTTTTAATAAAAATGAATATTAAATATCTTCAAATGAAAAAGTGTAAAACTTCAAACTTGTATCTTTTAATAAGCTTTTGTATAATGAAGTTATGAAAATTCTATCATTTGTGCGAAGTAAAATTTTAGGAGTTATTTATAGGTATAAAATGCATGGATTTTGTAATTTTCAATTTGTACTTTTATTTTCTATTTAAAAATATATAGGTATTATACTTAATTATAATTATATTTATATTCAATATATAATTCCATTTTTTGATATATAAATATAAAGTAGATATTTGTAGAATTAATGATTAGTTATACTTAACATATATACATAACATATCTAGTTGTATAATTTTGAAGAGTTTTACGTTTTATTTTTTCTAAATAATATAGGGAATCAAGAGGTTGGTACAAATCTAAAAGCTAGCAAGAAAGAGCTAAAATGCAACTTTTACATTTTAACAAAAAATTTACTTGTATACTGTCATGTCCCAAAACTTATATTTCACATATAAACTCTATTCAACCCATTATATTGTTAATATATGGACTTTAAAGATGAGTAGAGTACCTTTAAAAAAAGGTGAGTAGAGTTAAAATTGAGTTTGTATGCATGATATATGCATTAGAAAACTATTCACATTGAAAAATATTGTTTGGTTTTTATTGGTATCTATATAAGTTGATATTATTTAACAATTTTTGTATTTTTCTATACTATTTTATTAAGAAAATACAAAATAATTGGGTCAAAAAAAGCTAAAGTAAAACATGTAGAAATGTTTTAAGTTTGTGCTTATATACATTTATATGGTACAAGGTGTCCAAAAGCCAAAATCTCACTCCTTTAACGAAAAGATTTTTAAAGCATTTATGAAAATTTAGTATTTAGTGTTTTATGGATTCTAAAGGTGACTTTGGCCAGTTTGGATTTTTATGCAAATAGTTATAAGTCTAGGAAGTTGCCATGTATACAAATCAAGATTTTTGTCCACTTCCAGGTTATTTGGAATAATATTATTGCATTATTTTTATACAAAAAGCATAAAATAATTAGTTGAAAACAATAATGTAAGATAGTTACAATAGTTTATTTGTTTAAACATGTTATATACATGTGTTCTAAGTTGTGTTATGTACATTGCATGGTTCCTTTTTGAGATTTTCTTATTTTTCTTACTTATTATTTAGTTGACCAAGTTAAAGATCATAATTAGTATTTACAATCCTTTTTTTCCTTTTTTCCTCTCTCAACCTGCACATATGTGCATATATACATTCTTCCTTGGTTGTTTTCTGTATACCTGTCTTCTCTTCTTCTATTTATGTATTTTTGAGTGTTAATACATTATTTCATATAGTATATTTACAAGAATGTGGTATAAAATGTAGTTGTTAAGTCTTTTAGCTCAAGGTACAAGAATAAAGTGGATGAATCTTAGATTCATCAATATGCATGAGGCTCTATTGTAATGCAACTCTCATAATATATTAGAAAAACACTCATAATTCTTTAGTATTCATTTTTGATCTTTATTTCATCATGTCATCATCATAGAATAGCTTGTTGGTGTTCTTCATCATTAGCTTTGTAGATTGAGCTTGTAACTAATATCATCCATCAATCTTCCTTAATCTTTAAATGGTTCTTTAGCTTCTTCTTCACATCTTTTTGCATCTTTCATCATCGAGTTTTGACATTCTTCACATCTAAAATACAAGATAATACAATGCATGACCTAGTAGAGGCATGATTAATCACATATTCGTCATGTTTTTGTTCTTGAATTATATGAAGAATGATGCTCTCTTCATGTATTTCATTTCCTAATGCTATCTTCATGTATTTCATTTCCTTCGATGTGTAAATTCCATCAGTAATTATTTCAACACGATGCACATAGATTAAATGAAAACATGTTATAATAACGACTATATATTTATGTGTTGGATTATTTATAATCTTTTTGAATAAATACCATAAATATATTTACCTAATATATAGAAGTAGATACTTTTTATAAATAGTCACTGAATATATAAATTACACTCTATTACAAATTACACTATATGTAACTATATACGAAATCTAAGATACATTTATAACTATATACGAAATCATATATTCAGATGCTACGCTAGAAGAAAATTTAATAATTATGTTCCTCTGAACCTTTGAGAATACAACGATTTGCGTCGAGTTCTAATCAAGGGATTCATTTTTCAAGTGTAATAAAGATGAATTTGATCTTATTTTTTTTCATTTCAAATATCGTAAGCTTCCACAACCCTTCTCTATCGACATTAAACCCTAAAGTTGAAGGTTCAAGCTCCTCCATCGTTACATTTGAAAAATGAGAACCCTAACCGAGAATGAACGTATATTTGGAGCCCTTTTTTATAATGTACCTAAAAAGTCATGGAAAGTTTTGTTTGCTCACTTGCACATGAATATATATTCATTTCCTCAAGCCTCTGTCGCGAGGTATGGGACACTAGACGGTACGTGAACTCTGCTTAGAATTCGTCGTAAAGAGAGGGAGGGTCTGGACTTGATATTTGAAGGGAGAGGCAAGTAACACAAATAGGAAGATCAAACAAATGATTAAGTTCATTTTCATAGATCATGCATCGAAACCTTACTTTTTTTTCAAGGATGGATAATCGAGAAGACTTGAACATGATATTTTAACAGTAAAGCTCACATACTTCTGTTAAGACTCTATCCCGTGGACTGATTGATGGTAAATTGTAAACATATCAAAGTCATTACGGTAATTCCACGTAACATTCCCTGTAGCACTAATCCTATAATGCAACATAAGATAGCCCTTAGGCGCAGCTGCTGATGGTTCTCCTAAAACTAACCATTTTGTGAATGAGAGAAGAAAGCTTCGTGAGAGAGGCGGATATAAGTACATCACCAAACCATTATAAATATTTTTGTGCGACTATACATGATTTCTTGTTTTGATCGTTCTTCCGCTTGTGTAGAGTTGAACAGACTTGTTTCCAATTTTACCATCAAACCATATAAACAAGACTCTCCAACTCATGTTATCGGTGATACTATTATATGGATTTTTTTAATATATAGGAACTTTGACGGATGAGGAGGAAGAAGAATATCATTCACATAGGGCATGCCAACTAGAATAGCGCACCTCTTTCAAATGTGAGCACTATACATATGGATGAATTATAGTTTATGATAAGGAAGAAAAAAGAACCATTTTCACATCACAGGAATGGAGCCTGGTATTTGACTTAAACCGGAAAAAAAGAAGGATAAACGAAAAACCAAGCAGCTTACTGATAGAACAAGCATGTTAATAACATCAGAGTGGGTAGCTGACAAGAACAACTCACAAGCTTGCATCATGATTTTTTTTGCATCTCTAGGGAAGTTGTCACATGGAATCAAAATTAAGCTTGACTTAGTTTAGATCTCGGGAACTATTGTGCAGCTTATGAACCCATTTAGTTAAGTTTGCTATTCTCTACTGTCTAACATTTCTTAAATCAGTGAGGACACCAATTACAAGGATGAGGCAAAGCAGTATCTGGTGATCACAAATACAAGAAGTATATGGCATTGTATTTTTGGAAAAGACAGAAAACATTACTATATCATACATGTGAATGGCGACTACGATTCTTTCATAAGAACTTTTTCCCTCTATAAAACATGCTTGATGCTGCAACAGAAAACATCTCGATTCCAAATGAGATTGGAAACCGCAAGATTAGAAGCAAACGGTAACACACCCGCTTGCAGACAACAGTCAATTCTATGCATGCATATATACCTATATGCACCTGAAGAAGCATGCCGAAAGGCTAAACGTTAATACATACGACACGCATGTTATAGCAAACAAAAACAACACCCTAAGGTCATATACACATAAATACGATGTATGGATTCTACGATACTCCTTGGAAGGATAAACGATCTCTTAGCGTGTCGAAGATGGATGCAGCTGCTGCACTTTGAGCAAAGGTAAGTTTCAAGCGGCCAAGAAGCTCCCCATCTTGGGATTCTGATGCAGCATCAGCAGCCTCCTTTGCCATCCCCAGGCGTTCATATGCCTGCATTTTGGGGGGGGGGGGGGGGGTGCCGCTTATTTCACAAGTAATTTTAAAATAATATGACTAAATAACGTGTCCACGACACTGGTACTGCAGAACATACACAATAAAATAGATGGGGTCACAAAAATAAATATATGCACGTGGGGGAGCTTACATAGAGAAGCAGTTCTCGTTGTCTATTTTGTACCTTAATTTCATTGTCAACTTCTATGTTCCTACTGTAGTGTTGAAAGGAATATTATTCATAAAAGGTCATGCATTCTGGCTTCTCTATGACTGCAGTATTAAAAGTTCTAATGACATAAGATGCATCGCAAGGCTTGGTCCTCATCCAACAAATATTTAACTATGATCATGAATATTTCTGCACAATGTTTTCCGCTGCTCAAGTTGGTACTTCTCCCAAGTCGAAATGCCCGAAGGAGTACCTTAAAGAGTACCAAGCGCAAGCATAATCTCGGTATTTGACCAGGCCGCCACTGTTTTTAAAGTAATAAAAAGACGTCTGCTCCTATGTCAGTAGCTATTAGTAATTGTCGCATGTAGCTAAAACAAATAAGCACAAACTAAACAAGCAAACACACATGCACATGGATTTATGAGGCTCACTCTTAAGTGGGCTATGTCCTCGGATGGCAGCGATCGATTTCATCATATGTAGATAAGTGAAATTATAGAGGATCCTGAAATTCCTAGCCCTTGGGAGTTCATGTAGTACCTTTGTTTTTTTAAAAAAACTCATAGTACTCCCAGTACAAAGGGATCCCAAAAATAAACGGATCCAATTTTTACCCAATTAGGAAAAAACCATTGTATGAGTCAAACCGATATTTTGTTCTTACATGGGTTGTGCTGGCATGTTCCACTGCAGATGTCTTCTTCATCAACAATGACGAATGAGAAGCCTCCATTAATTGCTGCGGGATTGTTTGGTACCCACGAATACGCAATTAAAACCTTTATAACTAATCTTAGGGGGCCAGAGCCCGTCTTTTATTTATGCTCTGCCAAGTATGACCACCATTTTAATAGAAAGGGAAATGTAACACTGCTGCCATGACATGAGTAGTAATGGATAGTCTGTTACCATGTCCATGCACCTACAAATCGACGAGGCAGCGAATTTATGTTGTTTCACGCTCATTATCTCCAGGGCAGACGACAACATCTATGTTATAGGAAATAGTGTCATATGTTATTTCCTTACTGCTAATTTTCATTTTTGCTAATTTGCTCTGTAGGGTTTCTCCTCTATATAAAGTGCCCTATGACCTTTGAATAAATAACTCATTTGTTTCTTTCTGCATGTATTCAGAGCGGCAGTCCAGGACCATAGCTGTGGCGGTATCTTCTTGATACCTTAAGACCCCATCCAATGTGATTGTGCCTCTCTTTCTCCTTGGAACCTGCTTGCAACGATCCCAACCCTTCTTAGACCTTGGGACTGGCACCGGCAGCAACATGGTTTCTGCATCTCCGCGGGACCCCTAATAGTGTGCAACCTCATCGCAAGGTCCCATCTCCAGCGTTGCTATCATACAATCGAACCTAGGCGATGCTCCAACACTTGCACAAACTGTGCCTAGTGCATGTGCATCACATCGGGAAGTGCACTGTTAGAAAATATAATGTAGAAGCGAATATCAGAGAAAAAGAAAATATTATGGACACCGGGATTTTAACGTGGAACCCTACTCCCTAAGGAGCGGGATGAAACCATGAGAGATGCCTCAAAGGGTTGATCGTTCATTGAACTTTCTCACTGGATACAGAGGGTCTGGGGCTTCTTATATAGCCTCCACAGACCCTCCAAGTCCCACCACAGGTAGATGTGGGGCTAAACTATGGATGTGGTAAATGGATCTTAGAAGGATCCATTTACCCATCTTACATGATAATGACACATACTCTAACACTCTCCTCAAGCTGGCAACTTGGACAAACAGAAAGAAATCTCAACTCACAATACAAGACACTTCGAACAATATCAACTCAACGCGCACAACTGTCAGCTGCTGTTGAGGACGTATCTTCTCATGACGTGCAGGAGAGGAGGAACAAACAGGTTGGAGTGTGAGTCAAACTGAATCTCCTCGTCGGAGAGCATGTGCTATGTATTGCACCTGTCAGAGTCACTGCAACTGAAATTGAGTCTCCACTTGGAGAACTCTAGCCCGCCACAACAAGTGGACAACTGCTCCATCTCTGAAAGGGCCGAACTGAAAAGCCGTGGAGACATCCTTATCGGAGTCTACGGTAGCTGGAGAATGGAGTTTGAAAAAGTCTCCTCATCGGAGAATTGGGTCTCTCACATACTGGCTCAGAGAATGGGATCTCTACTCCATAGTCCCTATGATACCACATTAAAACCCTATCCACATGGCATAGGGAATGAGATCTCTACTCTGGAGTCCCTATAGCACACATGAAAACTCTGACCAAAAACAAAAGATGGGGACCACATACAAATAATGGCAAACATGTGCACATCTGAAAAGGAGTCTCTCTCTGGAGAACTCGAAGGAAATGTGTCACTCAACAATGGAATGCCTAGAACTTGGACTTTGAACCAATCCACAAAGTCTGAAACTAAATTGTACAGTCTGAACATCTGGCTGGCCTGGAATTTGACATCTGAATCTGGAACAGACCTGTGACTCTACACAATACTCCCCCTTTCTCCCATACTTGTCAAAAAATAATGATATCGACAAAGTTGGGAGAAGACAAGAGAATGGGGAAAGAAAACATCACTTACGCCAATCTCACTTTTTTTCCCGTCTTTTCTTGTTAATTTTTTCCGGCTATTTCTCCCTTTTTTAACTCAGCCATGGCCGGTCCCAAACTCAGGTAAATGAGGAGGGTTGCGTTAGGTAGCCGACATGCAGCAGTACAACATATGGAGATTTGTGGCACAGTAACAACCGTAGTTTATTGTTACTTAAAATTCTATTATACTTGATAAATTGGTATGTCATCGTGATGATGTTGCTCACTTGCAAGATCATTCCAATTTGATATTGAGTTACTCTATAGATAAAAGAATTGATTTGAGGATTTGCAATGAAGAAAAACACTGAATGCTACTTATAGTATTAAAAAAGTTCACATGTTGGACTCCTTTATCAAACAACAAGGATCTACAATATATCTGTTGATCAATTGCTAACTATTTGAATAGATCAATACAAGACTCTAGTTATTAATGCTAGTAGATGTAGACGGTCATTGTCCTTATTTTGAATAAACACTAACATCCACAAAGTATTGTTGTCGATGTGAAGCCATGCAGGAAGCTTCAAATGTAATCTCCTGTATCATTCTTTAAGTACAATTAAGGAGGTAGAAGTCACATGCCCTAGGTAGGTTCTATCTCTAATAGAGTATCTAGTCATGTAATCTCCCACTTGTCTTGGTCTTCCAGACCATGGTACTTGTAAGTTTATTCTCTTGTAAGTATATTCTCTGGCACTATTTGTATTTTGGGCCCCATAATAGGGATTAACTTTTAATTTAATTTAAGAAATCAAATAAAAGAGTTCTTTTTTTCTTAACAAATTTATAATTAGAAGTAGTTGAAATAATTTCTCCTTTGAGTAAAGAACTAGATTTAATCTAATTTCTTTAAACTCCTTTTCTAGAAAAGAAAAAGCCACTTTTTAGTGCTAAAAGTTTTTTTTTTAAGAAAATCAATTCCTTTTGAAGAGAAATTTCTTCTTTAAATAAAACTTCATACTTTTTTTTCAAGCATCTTTCCCATGCTTCTTATTTCAACGAATAGATCCGTGAAACTTTAAAAAGCTCATTCTAAGATATTATACCATCATATTCATCGTTGGAGTTGATAATGCCTACTAGTCCTAGGAATGAACATTTATCATCATTGTTAATTTTGTTAGTCCTTAAAATTGAGTGTCTTGTAATATCTTCTTCTTCTTCTTCTCTTTCTTGCTGTTGGTTTGCTTCTTTTCGAGTAAGAGATAGTTCTTCTTGATATGTATACGCTTCATACATTTGAAGCATTTGGAATATTCCTCTTCACCATCATCTTTCTTGTTGGAGACTATACCTTCTTATTCTTGAAAAATTTGTTGAATAGTTAAGTCATTATTATGACGTCCTAATCTTCATCTTGGTCATAATCATCCTTTGAATCTTTTGACTGAGTGTCCTTAAAATCCAATTCTTCTTCTTCTTCTTCTTCAATTATTAACCCCCTTCTTCATGTCATCAAGCTTAGATTCATATGCATGACTTTGTTGAAATCTGCAGGCTTCTTTCTAGGCATTTTTCTATATGTACTCATGTGAGAGTGAGTGTATAATTTTCTTCAATGGCTATGTAGACAGAAAGAGCCATCCAATATTTTTAAACCAATTCATTATCGATGCCATAAATTTATGTCGTTAATTATTTCTCCCTTAATCTTAAACATCTTATTTTCACATGTATAAGTACAGAATATAGATTCTTTAACTTCGTTCATACCTTCATGAGATTGATATGGAGACATTCCCATATCTCACAAGCAATTTTGAGATGTAATACCAAATAGATCTCTGGTCCAAGAATTACGTAATTAAAGGTGTTTATTACTGTGAATTTAATGAGATTTCATTTTTCTCCGTATTAATGTAGCCTTCATTTGTATCCTAAATGAGTTTGAAAGGATTCTTCATCTTTTACCATACATCGAAGTTTCTTGACTGCAAGAATGCCATAGTCTTCGTCTTCCATCATCGTTGTGGGGATGTCAAGTGGTAGAGTTCCTTTTCACTCTTTCATCCATAGTTGGTCATGTGCTTTGGATTATTACATCCTTGATACGAACCTTTCTGTGGTACCAATGATATTTAACTAATATATTACTATGGGTATGGAAGCGTTACTAATTGAAGAGATCGATTGTGTAGACCATGGATTAACACAAATAATACCATAAGCACAATACCGTCCTATCACATAGGCCCTCACAAATGGACAAGCAAATTATTACGACAAAATCCGCTTGAGTAAAACCTCAACCAGAGTGGTCTCAACTAGAGATTTCAACTCTGACTGATTCGCTTGATCCTATCTGATATACAAGCTACTCCGCCTTGCATTTATAATTTTATAAAACCCATGAATACAAACTTCTCTTCTAATTGAAAGGAGTCTATATGATTCTCTCCTCAAACTCTTTATCACATTGGGAATCTCGTTGGAGTGGGTAGGGTTTGGGTAACATAGGAGATAAAAGTAGATAGGCTCTTTTGGTAATGGAGGGCACGAGAGGAAGGGGACTGGGCTACAATAAGCAAATGAATGATTCCCCTATTTCGACTAGCGATGATATGTAGAAGGTGGAGGAGACGATAGAGGTTGTCACAAAAGGGCCGACGATAAGCGCCTACAACCACATGTGCAAGCACATGGATATTGAGAGGTGAAAGAAGAGGATACGTGCCCTGACAAGAAAATTCCAAAATTCAGTTCACTTTTAATAAAAATGAATAGTACATAGCTTCAAATGAAAAAGTGTAAAACTCTAAACTTGTATCTTTTAATAAGCTTTTGTATAATGAAGTTATGAAAATTCTATCATTTGTGCGAAGTAAAATTTTAGGAGTTATTTATAGGTATAAAATGCATGTATTTTGTAATTTTCAATTTGTACTTTTATTTTCTATTTAAAAATATATAGGTATTATACTTAATTATAATTATATTTATATTCAATATATAATTCCATTTTTTGATATATAAATATAAAGTATATATTTGTAGAATTAATGATTAGTTATACTTAACATATATACATAACATATCTAGTTGTATAATTTTGAAGAGTTTTATGTTTTTTTTCTAAATAACATAGGGGATCAAGAGGTTGGTACAAACCTAAAAGCTAGCAAGAAAGAGCTAAAATGCAACTTTTACATTTTAACAAAAAATTTACTTGTATACTGTCATGTCCCAAAACTTATATTTCACATATAAACTCTATTCAACCCATTATATTGTTAACATATGGACTTTAAAGATGAGTAGAGTACCTTTAAAAAAAGGTGAGTAGAGTTAAAATTGAGTTTGTATGCATGATATATGCATTAGAAACCTTTTCATACTGAAAAATATTGTTTGGTTTTTATTGGTATCTATATAAGCTGATATTATTTAACCATTTTTGTATTTTTCTATACAATTTTATTAAGAAAATACAAAATATTTGGGTCAAAAAAAGCTAAAGTAAAACATGTAGAAATGTTTTAAGTTTGTGCTTATATACATTTATATGGTACAAGGTGTCCAAAAGCCAAAATCTCACTCCTTTAACTAAAAGATTTTTAAAGCATTTATGAAAATTTAGTATTTAGTGTTTTATGGATTCTAAAGGTGACTTTGGCCAGTTTGGATTTTTATGCAAATAGTTATAAGTCTAGGAAGTTGCCATGTATACAAATCAAGGTTTTTGTCCACTTCCAGGTTATTTGGAATAATATTATTGCATTATTTTTATACAAAAAGCATAAAATAATTAGTTGAAAACAATAATGTAAGATAGTTACAATAGTTTATTTGTTTAAACATGTTATATAAATGTGTTCTAAGTTGTGTTATGTACATTGCATGGTTCCTTTTTGAGATTTTCTTATTTTTCTTACTTATTATTTAGTTGACCAAGGTAAAGATCATAATTAGTATTTACAATCCTTTTTTTCCTTTTTTCCTCTCTCAACCTACACATATGTGCATATATACATTCTTCCTTGGTTGTTTTCTGTATACCCGTCTTCTCTTCTTCTATTTATATATTTTTGAGTGTTAATACATTATTTCATATAGTATATTTACAAGAATGTGGTATAAAATGTAGTTGTTAAGTCTTTTAGCTCAAGGTACAAGAATAAAGTGGATGAATCTTAGATTCATCAATATGCATGAGGCTTTATTGTAATGCAACTCTCATAATATATTAGAAAAACACTCATAATTCTTTAGTATTCATTTTTTGATCTTTATTTCATCATGTCATCATCATAGAATAACTTGTTGGTGTTCTTCATCATTAGCTTTGTAGATTGAGCTTGTAACTAATATCATCCATCAATCTTCCTTAATCTTTAAATGGTTCTTTAGCTTCTTCTTCACATCTTTTTGCATCTTTCATCATCGAGTCTTGACATTCTTCACATCTAAAATACAAGATAATACAATGCAAGACCTAATAGAGGCATGATTAATCACATATTCATCATGTTTTTGTTCTTGAATTATATGAAGAATGATGCTCTCTTCATGTATTTCATTTCCTAATGCTATCTTCATGTATTTCATTTCCTTCGATGTGTAAATTCCATCAATAATTATTTCGACACGATGCACAAAGATTAAATGAAAACATGTAATAATACCGACTATATATTTATGTGTTGGATTATTTATAATCTTTTTGAAAAAATACCATGAATATATTTACCTAATATATAGAAGTAGATACTTTTTATAAATAGTTACTGAATATATAAATTACACTCTATTACAAATTACACTATATGTAACTATATACGAAATCTAAGATACATTTATAATATCACACCTATAATAACATCATAATTCTATAATTAATATAAACTCTTTAATAAGAATAAATAAACCTAAATTATGGTAAAATCCGAAATTATATCCATATGTATCCATATATAATATTTATAATAGAAAGCCAAAATAATTTTATGAGTCATATATTAGATAACTCTAGAGGATTTAAATTAACATTTTTTAACTTGTTCTTTTGTATCTTGGAAACAACCCCATGGGATATATATTAACATTATTTAACTTCCATCCTATAAGCATCCCAAATTTGGACCCATCTCGAGTATAAAACCTCTCCTCAACATCACATGCAATACGTATGGGGGGAAGTTCATTCATCTTCCTTACAGTTAGGGGTGTAACCAAATCGAACATGAGATAACGAACCTAGGTTCAATTCCATGTGTTTAGTATATTTAATGATTCCGGTTTGGATTGATTCTTTAAGAAGAAATTGCTGTTTAGGTTTGGCTCAACACGGTCCTTTTTGGCAAAGGTTTGATTTGGTTTGTTACAGGTTTGATTTAGTTCCTTGAATGTTTGATTTGAGAATAAAGCTTAAGTATACTCATTTTATACACATTTTCTCTTTGATAAAGGCTTATTTGAGAACCAACCTTCAAAAATGTATGTTATATATATAATCAATTTTCTCTTCAATCAAGCTTCAACTAAGGTTTATATAAATGATTTGATTCATTCAATCTTGATAGAAATTTTGTATTTAAAAATTAATTAGAAATAACAAATTTTTTGCAAGTTTCATCCTCACATGCATGCACACATTCATACATACCTATTTAGAATAACAGATACATATCTTACAGGCTCATATGTTAAATTTAGTCGAGTTCTTAACAAATCAAACCCGAGGAACCTATTTGTTCAGGTTTGATACATTTATACAAATAAATGTAAACTTATGTTCAAGTTTTGTTCATTTATTTTCGAACCAAATTTTAATTGATTTTTTAACGAATCAAATTTGAGTGAACATAGAACTTCAGAATATTTTATTAACCCTACTCACTCACAGTAGCTAGCTGCTACCCTTGCAACAATCCATACACATTAATCTTCTTCCTTCTATAATACCCAAAGGACCTGCTATCTTACCTCCTTCCTCCGCAACAATATCGAGCACAACCTTATCTATAAAAGACTTGGACCTATTGTGCTGACTAGGAGGACCACTGAGGTCTCCATTGAGGAGCTTCAAGATCTACACCATGAGCAATGCTCCTTCTCCACCCAAAAAAGCTCGAGAAAACATTGGTTGGTTGGGTTCCTTCTCCATCACTCATATCATTACAAACGAGGGGTGCCAACTACAAGGGCAACACTAACATTAGGTTGTGTTACTTGAAGACCTGGAAGAGAGATGAAGAGGAAGAAGAGGGAGGAGAGGAGAAGGAACAAGGTAGGGAGGAAAAATCTACGATTGGATTTTTCCATCGCTTTATTAACTCAAGTTTAATTCAAGAAATTAATGGCATGAGTCATGGGGTAAGATAGAGTAAAATTATAGGGGTCGTAGGATACAGACGAAGATGTCAGAGTTCATGGTATATTAGCTACAATGATTGCAGTGTAAAAAGCCCAAAAATACCAGAAAAATAAATAAAATTCATACAATTTATCTTGTCCATTGGTTTGATCCTAAGATTTTTCCAATACATCATATTTATACCTTTTTATTGTACTGCATTGTCCATGTCTTTGAGCCTAATGATAAAACCTAAATCACATACATGTATACATGGTTTTGATTCAAATTCAAGTTGGAGTGCAACAAAAACATGATTAGTGCTTCCAAAGTTCATTCTAATGCTGTATAAGATTGGGAACACACACAAGGCATCAAAGACAATAAGTAATCTTTTTCACAGTTAAAGATTCAAGATGGTTCAGGGGCAATCTACATTCAAGATAATTGTTATCTTGTTCTTGGTTGTTCTTCGTGATTCCTTCGAGAACACTGAAACCTAATAATTGCATCCATAGAATAGTGGCTGACATCAGGGGGGGGGGGGAGAGAGAGATGTTGCTTATGTTCAAAGCATTGGAATTAGGCCTCATTCTGACTTTCCCATGCTCCAAGTCCTCCCTCCTCGATCTCTAATGGCACAAGGGGAGTTCTCCACTTCTATTGTAACTAGGGCTCACAAATCCCAGAGTATGCATTCATTAAACCCTAACAGATATTTAAATAGTCAAACTCAAGGCTATATGGAGAGAAAAAAGTGATTTTATGTCAATCAAAGGCACCTCCTCCCATTATCATCTCAAATGACCAGGCTTTATATAAAGCCAGGACTAATGCTTTCGTGGGTTCTAGCTTCCCCATCTAAGAGTTAACCATCACCTACAAAAGCTAACATCCTCTTTAAACTTTTTATTTAATTAAAGTAGGATTTCTGTCTAGATGGGTCGAGTGGGCATCCTGTTTGTAGTCGTATCAACTTGTGGTCGTTGGACAATCGCAACAACACAAGAGCCGGGGGTGAGAAGTATGGGAAAGAGAGAGGTGGTGCTGCCCATGCAAATCAATTTTTATATTTAAGGGTTTTTATCAGTTGTGCCCCTTTGAGATATTGCAATTTCAGTTATGCCCCTCCCTTTTTTGGAATATCAGTTATGCCCCTACCTTCTTGCAAAATTCACAGTTTTGCTCTTTTGTTAAGGTAAAGTAAGGGCATAACTGATATTATAAAAGGGCAGAACTGTGAATTTTGCAAGAAAATAGGGGCACAACTGATATTTCAAAAAAGAGAGGGGCATAACTGATATTGCAATATCTCGGAGGGGAACAACTAATAAAAACCCTATATTTAAAGTTTTCAAGTATAGTATGACGAATTGCCAATGGCATATTTATTAAAATGTTAAGCTTTAACCTTTTATGAATAATATGCCGACAAAAATATTAAATTCACCATTAAATCATATATTCAGATGCTACGCTATCATAAAATTTAATAATTATGTTCCTCTGAACCTTTGAGAATACAACGATTTGCGTCGAGTTCTAATCAAGGGATTCATTTTTCAAGTGTAATAAAGAGGAATTTGATCTTATTTTTTTTTCATTTCAAATATCGTAAGCTTCCACAACCCTTCTCTATCGACATTAAACCCTAAAGTTGAAGGTTCAAGCTCCTCCATCGTTACATTTGAAAAATGAGAACCCTAACCGAGAATGAACGTATATTTGGAGCCCTTTTTTATAATGTACCTAAAAAGTCATGGAAAGTTTTGTTTGCTCACTTGCACATGAATATATATTCATTTCCTCAAGCCTCTATCGCGAAGTATGTGACACTAGACGGTACGTGAACTCTGCTTAGAATTCGTCGTAAAGAGAGGGAGGGTCTGGACTTGATATTTGAAGGGAGAGGCAAGTAACACAAATAGGCAGATCAAACAAAGGATTAAGTTCATTTTCATAGATCATGCCTCGAAACCTCACTTTTTTTTCAAGGATGGATAATCGGGAAGACTTAAACATGATATTTTAACAGTAAAGCTCACAAACTTCTATTAATACTCTATCCCGTGGACTGATTGATGGCAAATTGTAAACATATCAAAGTCATTACGGTAATTCCACGTAACATTCCCTGTAACACTAATCCTATAATGCAACATAAGATAGCCCTTAGGCGCAGCTGCTGATGGTTCTCCTAAAACTAACCATTTTGTGAATGAGAGAAGAAATCTTCGTGAGAGAGGCGGATATAAGTACATCACCAAACCATTATAAATATTTTTGTGCGACTATACATGATTTCTTGTTTTGATCGTTCTTCCGCTTGTGTAGAGTTGAACAGACTTGTTTCCAATTTTACCATCAAACCATATAAACAAGACTCTCCAACTCATGTTATCGGTGATACTATTTTATGGATTTTTTTAATATATAGGAGGAAGAATATCATTCATATAGGGCATGCCAACTAGGATAGCGCACCTCTTTCAAATGTGAGCACTATACATATGGATGAATTAGAAAAAAGAAAAATTTTCACATCACAGGAATGGAGCCAGGTATTTGATTTAAACCAGAAAAAAAGAAAGATAAACGAAAAACCAAACAGCTTACTGATAGAACAAGCATGTTAATAACATCAGAGTGGGTAGCTGACAAGAACAACTCACAAGCTTGCATCATGATTTTTTTGCATCTCTAGGGAAGTTGTCACATGGAATCAAAATTAAGCTGGACTTAGTTTAGATCTCGGGAACTATTGTGCAGCTTATGAACCCATTTAGTTAAGTTTGCTATTCTCTACTGTCTAACATTTCTTAAATCAGTGAGGACACCAATTACAAGGATGAGGCAAAGCAGTATCTGATGATCACAAATACAAGAAGTATATGGCATTGTATTTTTGGAAAAGACAGAAAACAATACTATATCATACATGTGAACGGCGACTACGATTCTTTCATAAGAACTTTTTCCCTCTATAAAACATGCTTGATGCTGCAACTGAAAACATCTCGCTTCCAAATGAGATTGGGAACCGCAAGATTAGAAGCAAACGGTAACACACCCGCTTGCAGACAACAGTCAATTCTATGCATGCATATATACCTATATGCACCTGAAGAAGCATGCCGAAAGGCTAAACGTTAATACATACGACACGCATGTTATAGCAAACAAAAACAACACCCTAAGGTCATATACACATAAATACGATGTATGGATTCTACGATACTCCTTGGAAGGATAAACGATCTCTTAGCGTGTCGAAGATGGATGCAGCTGCTGCACTTTGAGCAAAGGTAAGTTTCAAGCGGCCAAGAAGCTCCCCATCTTGGGATTCTGATGCAGCATCAGCAGCCTCCTTTGCCATCCCCAGGCGTTCATATGCCTGCATTTTGGGGGGGGGGGGGGGGTGCCGCTTATTTCACAAGTAATTTTAAAATAATATGACTAAATAACGTGTCCACGACACTGGTACTGCAGAACATACACAATAAAATAGATGGGGTCACAAAAAATAAATATATGCACGTGGGGGAGCTTACATAGAGAAGCAGTTCTCGTTGTTTATTTTGTACCTTAATTTCATTGTCAACTTCTATGTTCCTACTGTAGTGTTGAAAGGAATGCATGACTGCAATATTAAAAGTTCTAATGAAATAAGATGCATCACAAAGCTTGGTCCTCATCCAACAAATATTTAACTATGATCATGAATATTTCTGCACAATGTTTTCCGCTGCTCAAGTTGGTACTTCTCCCAAGTCGAAATGCCCGAAGGAGTACCTTAAAGAGTACCAAGCGCAAGCATAATCTCGGTATTCGACAAGGCCGCCGCTGTTTTTAAAGTAATAAAAAGACGTCTGCTCCTATGTCAGTAGCTATTAGTAATTGTCGCATGTAGCTAAAACAAATAAGCACAAACTAAGCAAGCAAACACACATGCACATGGATTTATGAGGCTCACTCTTAAGTGGGCTATGTCCTCGGATGGCAGCGATCGGTTTCATCATATGTAGATAAGTGAAATTATAGAGGATCCTGAAAATCCTAGCCCTTGGGAGTTCATGTAGTACCTTTTTTTTAAAAAAACTCATAGTACTCCCAGTACAAAGGGATCCCAAAAATAAACGGATCCAATTTTTACCCAATTAGGAAAAAACCATTGTATGAGTCAAACCGATATTTTGTTCTTACATGGGTTGTGCTGGCAAGTTCCACTGCAGATGTCTTTTTCATCAACAATGACGAATGAGAAGCCTCCATTAATTGCTGCGGGATTGTTTGGTACCCACGAATACGCATTTAAAAACCTTTATAACTAATCTTAGGGGGCCAGAGCTCGTCTTTTATTTATGCTCTGCCAAATATGACCACCATTTTAATAGAAAGGGAAATGTAACACTGCTGCCATGACATGAGTAGTCAATGGATAGTCTGTTACCATGACCATGCACCTACAAATCGACGAGGCAGCGAATTTGTGTTGTTTCACGCTCATTATCTCCAGGGCAGACGATAACATCTATGTTATAGGAAATAGTGTCATATGTTATTTCCTTACTGCTAATTTTCATTTTTGCTAATTTGCTCTTGTTGACGCATATAGAATACCCGTACCTCTTCGTTATTTTATTTTTCAGTTGTCTTCTTTATGTAATTTACCCATAGGCTACTCTCCTATATAAGAGAGCCTAGGGCTTATGGAATAAACAATCTCATTCATTTTTCCCAACATGGTATCAGAGCGACGGTCCTAGACCGGAGTTCTCGAAACCCTAGCCCTAACCCACCCCACCCGCCGGCCTCTCCCTCTCCTTCTCTCTCTCGATCGGCGCCGCCTCCAACGCCGCCTCTCCTCCTTCGCGCGGCGCTGCTCGCGCGCCTTCTCCAGTGCGCCACGCGATCCCGCTGCGCATCTTCCTGAGCGCGTAGCACGCCTGCGTGCACGCTCTCCAGCGCGCGCCTGCGCCATCATCTCCAGCGCGCGCCTGCGCCTTCTTCTCCTGCGCACGATTGCGCTCCTGCGCGTGAAGGGCACCTGCGCGCATCATACAGCGCTGGTGCGGGTGTACGCCTTGCAGCACATAGCGCCTGTGCGCATAGCGATCCTGTGCACAGTCAACTGTGCGTAACCGTGCGCTCCTGCATGTCATCATCTGTGCGCCAGCCTACTACACGCGTGCATCTCCGCGTGCATCTTCGTCATTCTTGCGCGTGTGCAGACCGTAGCACACGCATATTCATGAGGATAGTTGCTTGAGGTCTACACATGCAACTAATCCCATCTATGGTATTGTAGACAAAACAAATTGTTTGTCAATCGTTCCAGTCTTCATTTTTCAATATGTCGGAGAGCAAGGCAGATATCCCATCTATTGGCGCATTCCGTGGTCCAGCGCCTATTGTCAAGATGGACGGTACCAACTATGAACTGTGGGCAATGCAGTTTATGAGCATGATGAAGTCTACGGGTAAGAAGCACATTCTTACCGAATCAGAGCCTGCTGAGAAGACTGGAACCTATGCCTCCTGGGAGGCTGATGACGCATACGCCAAAGTCTGGCTATCTGGCACGTTGGCAATTGAGATGCCAATGATATCCTCCATCAACCCACAGCGAAGGATATGTGGGACATTCTGGCGGCCACATATTCCCAGGCGAAGAACGAGACAAAGATTCTGCAACTCCAGCATGATATCTTCACCATCAAGCAGAATGGTTGCCCTCTACATTCTCTCTATACATCACTGAGAGGGATGTTTGAGAAGCTATATAGCTTCATGCCCTTGACAGCCACGCCAGAGCAGCAGAAGACATACAGGAACGCTACTATGGTGGGCGTGTTCCTAGATGCACTTGATCCTGAATACGAGGCAGCACGATCACAGATTTTGGCCGATTCTACAATTCCGCCAATGGAGGAAGCCTTCCATAGACTGAGTCGGATTACAGTTCCCTCAACTGCTGCAAGCCAGAATTCTTCAGCCATGGCAGCAACCAGAGGTCGCGGCTATCATCACCAGGGCCGTGGACGTGGACCCCATGGGAGGGGTGGCCGCACTAGGCCAACATGCACCTACTGCCACCGTGTTGGACACAACGAAGATACATGCTATTCAAAGCACGGATTTCATGCATCCGCACGAGCTGCTGAGCAGATAGAGCCCCCATCTGCTGCTACCTTGGATCAACGGTTTGATGATTTAGTTGCCCGTATGAGGGGCATTATCCCACCATCTGGTCCAGCACCGACTACAGAGAATCATTCTGATGCTGCTGCCTCTGCCTCTGCATCTACTAGTGCTTCAGGTAGTATACTTGCACTCCATAGTAGTAGATCTGATACATTGCCATGGATCATGGACTCGGGCGCGACACATCACCTATGTGGCGACCAGAGCCTACTTACAGGATACACCCAGATCCCTCCAGGACAGACAGTAGTGATTGCCAATGGCACACATTCCCCCATCACTGGTCAGGGGGAGATTAGACTGACATCTTCTATGCAGCTCAAGAATGTGCTACATGCACCTGATTTTTCAATGAATTAGTTGTCAATTAGTCAGATTACGAAGGACCTCCATTGTCGGGCAATTTTTGATCCACTTCTTTGATTTTTTAGGACATCCGTACGGGCAACGTGATTGGTCGTGGCTATGAGCAAGGAGGCCTTTACTGTCTGAATCAGACCCCATTTGCCGGAACCACATCCTCTCCTGCTGGACAAGTATCTCCTCTACTGTGGCATCTGCGTTTTGGTCATTTACCGCTTCAGAAGTTGCGTCGAGTTCTACCCTATGGTCTCTCTCACACACCTATCCAGTGTGAGGCATGTCAGTTGGGAAAGCATCACATGTCGTCCTTTCCCAGTAGTCCAGGTCGGAGTAGTAACTCCAAGTTTGAGTTGTTTCATGTCGATGTATGGGGTCCGAGTCGTGTTCCCGATCATCAGGGACACAGGTTCTATATTGTATTTGTGGACGATTTCTCTAGAGTGTCATGGGTGTTTCTGATGAAAAATAAATCTGAAGCAGGAAATATTATTATCCACTTTCTTAATGAAATTCAAAATGTTTTCTCCACATCTGTCAAGCTTGTGAGAAGTGATAATGCTTTAGAGTTGTGCACCAACATTTTGGCCAATTACTACTCCTCAAAAGGGATTATTCACCAAACATCTTGTGCTCAGACATCTCAACAGAATGGGATTGCTGAAAGAAAACACCGTCACCTTCTTGATGTCACAAGATTACTTCTTATTCAGAGTCATGTTCCCTACTCCTACTGGGGTGATGCAGTTCTTACTGCATGTTACCTAATCAACCGTATGCCTTCGTCTGTCTTGAATGAACAGATTCCTTTTTCACTCATTTATCCTGACAAGGATTTGTTCACTCTTACTCCTCGTCTGTTTGGGTCAGTCGCATTCGTCCATCAGTTGTCGCCTGGTACTGACAAGCTCTCTCCTAGGGCTGTCAAGTGCGTCTTCGTTGGGTACTCCAGAACTCAAAAGGGGTACAAGTGTTTTGATCCTGTGCGTCGGCGGTATATGATCAGTGCAGATATTACATTTTTTGAATCTGTTATGTATTTTTCAGCATCAGGAGACAAGCAGCTACCATCTATACCTCCTGATGCCATTTACATGACACCACCACCTCAGATACAGACACCACCGCCACCACCACCACCGCCACCACCACCACCACCACCGCCACCGCTCGTCTCACCACTACCATTCCATTACACCCGTAGGCCTCCTCCAGCTCATGGTCCTGACCCGTCAACTAGCTCGCCTATGGTATGTAATGAAAACATTAATGTTGATGGATCTGACGACATTTCTCAGCAGGATGTATTGCAGGAGCCTGATACAGATGATTTGGATGTTCCGATTGCTCTACGGAAGCCAAAGAGAAGCTGTGCCAAATATCCATTATCAGCAGCCGTGACTTTTGAGAGGCTATCTGGAGACTTCAGGACGTTTGCGTTGGCACTTTCAGCTACATACATTCCACGGAATCATCATCATGCTTTGCAGGATGCTAGATGGCGGCTAGCAATGGAAGAAGAAATGGCGGCACTTCAATCCAGAGGAACCTGGAGCTTGGTTCCTATACCTCCAGATGTCAGCCCGGTGAGTTGCAAATGGGTGTTTACAGTGAAGCACAATGCAGATGGCTCCATTGACAGGTACAAGGAACGCCTTGTTGCACGTGGCTTCACACAGACATACGGGGTAGATTACCTTGACACATTCTCGCCTGTGGCGCGTCATTCCACTCTGCGGATCCTGTTATCAGTTGCAGTTGCTAGAGACTGGCCGCTTTATCAGCTGGACGTGAAGAATGCATTCCTTTATGGCGACTTGCAGGAGGAAGTCTATATGCAACAGCCACCTGGTTTTGCTGTTGAGGGGGAGTGTTCCAAGGTATGCAGATTACATAAGGCCATCTATGGCCTTAAGCAGAGCCCCAGAGCGTGGTTTCAGAAGCTTTCAGATCTTTTTGAGAAACAAGGATATAAACGCTCCAATGCTGATCATTCCTTGTTTGTACAGAAGACGGCTAGAGGTATCATTGTAATCATGGTTTATGTTGATGATATCTTGATTACAGGAGATGATGAGCAGGGCATTAAGCAGGCAAAGGAAAGGCTGGGGACCGAGTTTGTCACCAAGGACTTGGGAGTCCTTAGATATTTTCTGGGGCTGGAGTTTGCTAGAAATCCATATGGATTAGTAATGTCGCAGAGGAAATATGTTACAGATCTATTGAGTGAGACGGGTATGCTAGGGTGTCGACCTGCTACGACACCAATGGATCCTAGCATGAAGCTCTATGATGATGACACAGAAGAGGTGGACAAGAGAAGGTACAGAGAACTGGTAGGCAAACTACTGTATGTCACGATCACTAGACCTGATATATCATTTGCAGTGAGTCGTGTGAGCCAGTTCATGGAGCAACCACGTCAGGCCCATATGGATGCAATACACATGATTCTGAGATATTTAAAATCATCTCCAGGTGCAGGCTTGCTATTTAAGAAAGGAAAGAAGATCTCTATCACGGCATGTGCTGATGCAGACTATGCAGGATGCCCCAAGGACAGGAAGTCCACATCATGATTTGCAGTCTATGTTGGAGATGCTCTAGTCTCGTGGAGAAGCAAGAAACAGACAGTGGTAGCTAGCTCCAGTGCTGAATCCGAATACAGGGCTATGGCCCAGGCTAGCACAGAAATGATGTGGGTGAAATCTTTACTTGCAGATCTATGTCTTGATATACCTCTTCCTATGATGTTGGAATGTGACAATCAGGCCGCCTTGTTCATTGCAAACAACCCAGCCTTTCATGAGAGGACCAAGCACATTGAGGTTGACTGTCACTACATACGTGACATGGTTCAGAAGGGGTTCATTGCTACATCTCACGTCACATCAGAGAATCAGACTGCTGATATTTTCACCAAGGCATTACTTCGAGGCCCATTTCAGAAGTGTGCGTCCAAGCTGAGCATGATTGATATCTATGCTCCATCTTGAGGGGGAGTGTTGATGCATATAGAATACATGTACCTCTTCGTTATTTTATTTTTCAGTTGTCTTCTTTATGTAATTTACCCATAGGCTACTCTCCTATATAAGAGAGCCTAGGGCTTATGGAATAAACAATCTCATTCATTTTTCCCAACAGCTCTGTAGGGTTTCTCCTCTATATAAAGTGCCCTATGACCTTTGAATAAATAACTCATTTGTTTCTTTCCGCATGTATTCAGAGCGGCAGTCCAGGACCATAGCTGTGGCGGTATCTTCTTGATACCTTAAGACCCCATCCAATGTGATTGTGCCTCTCTTTCTCCTTGGAACCTGCTTGCAACGATCCCAACCCTTCTTAGACCTTGGGACTGGCACCGGCAGCAGCAGGGTTTCTGCATCTCCGCGGGACCCCCAATAGGGTGCAACCTCATCGCAAGGTCCCATCTCCAGCGTTGCTATCATACAATCGAAACTAGGCGATGCTCCGACACTAGCACAAACTGTTCCTAGTGCATGTGCATCACATCGGGAAGTGCACTGTTAGAAAATGTAATGTAGAAGCGAATATCAGAGAAAAGGAAAATATTATGGACACCGGGATTTTAACGTGGAACCCTACTCCCTAAGGAGCGGGATGAAACCATGAGAGAAGCCTCAAAGGGTTGATCGTTCATTGAACTTTCTCACTGAATACAGAGGGTCTGGGGCTTCTTATATAGCCTCCACAGACCCTCCAAGTCCCACCACAGGTAGATGTGGGGCTAAACTATGGATGTGGTAAATGGATCTTGGAAGGATCCATTTACCCATCTTACATGATAATGACACATACTCTAACACTCTCCTCAAGCTGGCAACTTGGACAAACATAAAGAAATCTCAACTCACAATACAAGACACTTCGAACAATATCAACTCAACGCGCACAACTGTCAGCTGCTGTCGAGGACGTAGCTTCTCATGACGTGCAGGAGAGGAGGAACAAACAGGTTGGAGTGTGAGTCAAACTGAATCTCCTCGTCGGAGAGCATGTGCTATGTACTGCACCTGTCAGAGCCACTGCAACTGAAATTGAGTCTCCACTTGGAGAACTCTAGCCCGCCACAACAAGTGGACAATTGCTCCATCTCTGAAAGGGCCGAACTGAAAAGCCGTGGAGACATCCTTATCGGAGTCTACGGTAGCTGGAGAATGGAGTCTGAAAAAGTCTCCTCATCGGAGAACTGGGTCTCTCACATACTGGCTCAGAGAATGGGATCTCTACTCCAGAGTCCCTATGATACCACATGAAAACCCTATCCACATGGCATAGGGAATGAGATCTCTACTCTGGAGTCCCTATAGCACACATGAAAACTCTGACCAAAAACAAAAGATGGGGACCACATACAAATAATGACAAACATGTGCACATCTGAAAAGGAGTCTCTTTCTGGAGAACTCGAAGGAAATGTGTCACTCAACAATGGAATGCCTAGAACTTGGACTTTGAACCAATCCGCAAAGTCTAAAACTAAATTGTACAGTCTGAACATCTGGCTGGCCTGGAATTTGACATCTGAATCTGGAACAGACCTGTGACTCTACACAATACTCCCCTTTTCTCCCATACTTGTCAAAAAACAATGATATCGACAAAGTTGGGAGAAGACAAGAGAATGGGGAAAGAAAACATCACTTACGCCAATCTCACTTTTTTTCCCGTCTTTTATTGTTAATTTTTTCCGGCTATTTCTCCCTTTTTTAACTCAGCCATGGCCGGTCCCAAACCCAGGTAAATGAGGAGGGTTGCGTTAGGTAGCCGACAACTAGCGTAAAATAGTCGGAGACAACTTCCTAAATAATATATTTTTTTAAAAATATTATTTAGGATGTTGCCTCATGACAGTCGGATCATTTCAACATGGATTTAAGCAAATATAAAGATTTCGTTGGGGGCGTTCCCTACTTGCGACGCAGTGCATCGCCCGAATGCAATGAAAAATTGGCAAGGGCCGCTACATCGCAGCCTGGATGTAGTTCAAAATTTGCAAGGGTTCTCGGATGAGGAACGCATGCAAGTAATTAAGCTAGTTCCGCTGCATCACTGCCCGGATGCAGTCCAAAATTTACAAGGGTTCTCGCATAATGGACGCATGCGAGTAAAGAAGTTAGTCCAAAAGAGATTGCAACAGAAGTTGCGGATTGGTAGTTGGAATATTGGCACTTTGACTGGAGAATTGATGGAGATAGTGGATACGATGGAAAGAAGGAAGATTCATATACTATGTCTTCAAGAGACTAAATGGGTTGGAGAGAAAGCAAGGGAGATCGAGAAGACATGCTTTAAACTTTGGTATTCAGGTAAAGATAAGGGTAGAAACGGTGTTGGAGTGGTTGTTCATAAGGATTTGAAGGATTGTGTGGTTCAAGTGCAAAGATTCGGGGATCGGATTATTTTGCTAAAATTGGTGCTTGAAGAAGAAATTCTGAATATAATCTCAGTTTATTCACCACAAATTGGTTTAGATGAAAGGACTAAACAAGCTTTTTGGGAGGATCTAGATAAGATTTTACAAGGAATCCCACAAAGAGAGATGATTTGCATAGGTGGAGATCTAATGGACATGTGGGAAAAGATGCTTCAGGGTATGCTAGTGTTCATGGTGGACATGGTTTTGGGGATAGAAATGAAGAGGGAAAAGCCATCATAGATTTTGTAACGGCATATGATCTTTTCATAGCAAACATTCTCTACAAGAAGAGGGAGGAGCATTTAATTATAAGAGTGGGCCAACGAGAACACAGATAGATTACTTTGCGTTGAGGAGAAGAGATCGGTTGTGTTGTAAAGACTGCAAAGTAATCCCAGGAGAGAGTTTTACAACCCAACATCGCTTTTTAGTCTTGGATGTACAAATAAAAGGGCTGGTAAAGAAAAAGGAGGGTTCCTAAGATCACTAGAACTAGATGGTGGAATCTTCCACTGAAGCAATCGAGCTTCAAGGATAAGGTTTTAGAAGATTTATCTTAGGATTGTAGTGGAAGTGCAAACGAGATGTGGGAGGCAGTAGCATCTTGTATCCGAAAGGTAGCCAAAGAGATGCTAGGTGAGTCAAAGGAAGGAGCCCCAGGTCAAAAGGAGGCTTGGTGATGGAGTGAAGGGGTGCAAGAGAAGCTAAAAATTAAAAGAGCATGCTTTAAAGCTATGTCTAAGGATAGATAAGAGGAAACTGTCACAAACTACAAAATAGCAAAGAAGGAAGCAAAGAAGGCTGTAAGCGAAGCTAAGTCGAAAGCTTATGAAGTTTTGTATAAAAATCTCGACTCTAAGGAGGGCCAGAAAGATATATTCAGGTTGGCCAAAGCAAGAGAAAGAAAGACCAAAGACCTTTCTCAAGTGAGATGCATTAAGGATGGGGAAGGTCACGTGCTTGTTACTCAGAAGGATATAGAGACTAGATGGGAGCTGTACTTCCATAAACTTTTTATTAGGGAAGGACATAGAGAGATCACTTTGGGTGATCTAGGTAGTAGTGAAAGTTACTTGAATCGTGCAAGCTATAGACGAATTCAAAGAAATGAAGTACAGGAGGCTTTGAAGGTTATGAGATCTGGGAAAGGTGTAGGACCGGATGACATCCCTGTAGAAGTATGGAAAGTTTTAGGTGAGCGCGGTTTGACTTGGCTTACAAATCTATTCAATGTTATTTGGCAAAGCAAGAAAATGCCTGAAGATTGGAGGAGTATTGTGGTGCCTCTTTATAAAAATAAAGGAGACATTCAAAATTGTTCAAATTATAGAGGTATCAAGCTGATGAGCCACACTATGAAAATTTGGGAACGTGTGATCGAGAGAAGGTTGAGGCAAGTTTCCAATGTCAAAGAAAACCAATTCGGATTCATGCCAGGTCGCTCAACTATTGAAGCCATCCATTTGTTGAGGAGAGCAATGGAGATTTATAGAGCTAAAAGGAAGAACCTCCATATGATATATATTGATTTGGAGAAGGCTTATGATTCTGTCCCACAAGAGATATTGTGGAGAGTTTTGGAGAAGAGACAAGTACATGTCCTATACATTAACCTCATAAAGGACATGTATGATAGGGCTTTATCTTGTGTAAGGACACCGTCTGGGAAGACTGGCTATTTTGACATCAACACTGGTTTACATCAAGGTTCAACTTTGAGTCCATTTCTTGTTACTTTGATTATGGACGAGTTGACAAGTCACATTCAGGATGAGTTGCCTTGGTGTATGTTATTTGCCGATGATATTGTGTTGATTGACGAGACTAGAGATGGAGTAAATGAGAAGCTCGAGGTCTAGAGACATGAGTTGGAGAGTAAAGGATTTCGTATAAGTAGGGCTAAGACATAATATATGGAGTGCACCTTTGATGGAAGCAATGGTGAAGCAATTGAGGTGAAGATTGGTGATGATAATATTCAGAAAAGAGATTCTTTTAGATATCTGGGATCTATTTTGCAACATGATGGGGAAATTGATGGAGATGTTACTAATAGAATAAATGCAGGTTGGCTAAAGTGGGGAGGAGCCTCTGCTGTTCTCTGTGATAAGAAAATTCCTTTAAAAATTAAAGGAAAGTTTTACAAAGCAGCCGTGAGACCTGCTATGCTCTATGGATCTGAATGTTGGTCTGTGAACCATAGACATGTGCAGAGAATGGCTGAAGCAGAAATGAAAATGCTAAGGTGGATGTGTGGACACACACGTAAAGATCGGATTCAGAATGATGCAATCAGAAAGAAAGTTGGTGTTGCTCCGATCGAGGATAAGATGCGAGAAAACCGCTTAAGATGGTTTGGTCATTTGCAAAGAAGATCAGCTGATGCATCAGTTAGGAGATGCGAGTGTTGGGATGTTGAGCCGGCTAAGAGAGGGCGGGGACGGCCCAAGAAGTGTTGGAAAGAGACCATACGAAGGGATCTTTGTTTTGTGGATATAAGCCTGGGATTGACCCAAGATAGATCTGAATGGAGGCGAAGAATCCATGTAGCCGACCCTACTTAATTGTGGGAAAAGGCTTTGTTGTTGTTGTATTTCTCCTTTCTTTATCGCCAACTTTCTTCCTTTTTTTAATAAGCCCTTCATTTTTTATGGGCTTTCTTTCTTCTTTTTAAATTTTTTTTCTTGCGTACGAATTTTCTTTTGTACGTGCCATTTTCAAATATTTTTTGAAAACTCATAGCAAAAAAAAATCGAACTGGGCCTTCTAAAAAAATTCCCCTTTTTTTACTCTCAGCCCATAAAGCTGGGCCAAGACATATGCAAAGGGCCCCCTTGGGCCCACTTTTTTAACCTACGGCCCACTTGGACCAGAAATGCAGCTTGCCACCTTTTTTTAAACCACGTGAACAAGCCCTCCCTGCTATTTAGGGTTCCCCATGGTAACCCTTCCATCGTGAGACCGCCGCCCCCAATGGGGCTGTGTTGTAGATATCCGCCGCTGCTTCTGGAAGAGATAGAGCGCTTGCACCGCCTGCATGAGGGCTACTATGACTGGAGATCGTGAGGGCACCGCCGTGAGAGGATGTGGCATCATGGTGATGGGGAAACTTGAGGGAGGTGCCGCCAGTGGGAGCTTGCCGCTGGAAGGGAGTAACAACATCGTCGCAACTGCCTAGCGTTGGAGATCTCGTGCGGGGGCGACGCCGCCTGGAAGGAGAGAAGATGCTGGCGATAAGGACAAGAATGTGGCAAGCAAGAACTGCGGCTTCAACAACGGAGTGTTTCACGCATCTCTGCCC
Organism: Ottelia alismoides; assembly: GCA_037367405.1. Lineage (NCBI taxonomy): Eukaryota > Viridiplantae > Streptophyta > Magnoliopsida > Alismatales > Hydrocharitaceae > Ottelia > Ottelia alismoides. The sequence goes on from JAZKJV010000416.1 coordinate 437,249, forward strand.
ATCGGCTTCCTGTGGGAGAGGAGCACACGATTAACAGATCGGGCTCCTTGACCTCGACTTGGAGATGTGGAACAATGCTAGAGCGAGGGATGATTACGGATCTGGAGGGTTGAGGGCCGATCACGGATCCACCTGTAGGTAGCGTGCAAGGAAAAACCGGCACCGTCTCCTAGAGAAAAGGAGGCCATCTGCTTCTGGAGGTGATAAAAGGAGCCATCATGTGAGGAGGTTGCGGCCTGTGATGCCGCCTCTATTATGTAGATCGATTTGTGAGGGCTTCATGGAGATGCGTACAGGAGATGCGCATAACAAGGGTTTCCAGAAAATCCTAGAACTTGATGATGTAGCCAACTAGAATCGATTTGAGCAGAACATGTTTAGGGTTTATGAAAAACCCTAGATCTTGAACATGAATCATAAATCTTCAGAACTTTAACTCTTCATAATCAACTCCAACAAAAATCGAATCTCGAATAAAATAACGAACATACATAAAACCTCGAAAATCGAACTCGCTCTGATACCATGTTAGAAAATATAATGCGGAAGCGCATATCAGAGAAAAGAATAAAACATTATGGACACCGAGATTTTAACGTGGAACCCTACTCCCTAAGAAGCGGGATCCAATGTGTTGAAGTGTCCTACTGCCTACGATACCTTTGTGATAATCAATGCTCATCCCAAATCTCACGATTGGTGCTTCCTTGCGTTGATGTAGATGCAATCCAGGATGACTTCAACCATATAGGTCCAATTCATCAGCTGTATAACACCGACAGAGTTGATGGAAAAGATTGTACTCTAAGTCTACACAAACAACCAATTCCTTACATGACCATGTAGATAAAAATCAAACCGTTCTACCATCCAGTCATGTCCTTGGTCTCCTTCATTTGTCATGGCAGAAACATTAGGATGATATGCATCCATCTCCCGCTTCTGAGGCATTCAAAGTCCCCCATCCCATCACCAAGATAGATGGTACCAACTATGAACTATGGGAAATGCAGTTCATAAGCATTTAGAGAGAAACAATAAAGAGTACATCCTGATGCGAGTCGACTGACAAGACAGGAGAAAAGACTTCATTGAAGACGGATAATGCATGGGCATGTATTTGGTTCTCCGACACTTTTTACGTTGGAGATAACTACAAGACTCTAAATTTTCTTACAACAAAGGCGATGAGGGACATTCTCGCTACCACATATTCTCAAACAAGAATGAGACGAAAATCCACAAACTCTAATACGACATCTTCATAATGTACATGCATTCTACTCCAGTCTGAGAAGCAAGTTCGAAAAGCTTCATAGCTACATGCCCCTGAATGCTAGCCCTGAATCCCTGAGTAACATATGATCTACATGAACACCATCATGGTGGGTGTTCTTCTTGCAGCTCTTGATCTCCAGTATAATACCTCTCGTAGTCAGCTTCTTATAGGTGCTTCTCTCTCCTAAGGAGGAAGCCTACATTTGTCTGAGTAGAATTATGGTGCCTTCTAGCTCTACTCCTCATACCACCTTTGCTATGGTAGCATCTCACGGTAAAGGAGCTTGGCTCAGCTCAAAGGACGTAGTGTCCGAAATAGCGGAAGTGGTCGTCCTCGCCATCAGTGCACATACTACAACTGTATAGGGCACTTTTGAGGACACATGGTATTCGAAGAATGGTCGCACTACATCAACTCGTGCCGCAGAGCAGTTTAAGCCAATTGCTACTCCTGCTGATCAGTTGTATAATGATCTTGTCTACCATCTGAGGGAGATGGGCCCTTTAGCTAGTATTACTAGTGCTTCATCGGCCTCGTCTGACATTACCGCCACTACAAGTACTTTGGGTACCTCATCTGTTGATTATGCTCTTACCACATGTTGGAGTATGCATCATTGTAGTGATAGGTAATTAGATCCCTCCAGGGTCCAATTACCCCATCCAGTGGTTTAGTTTCACATCGGCTATTTGGAAGACTTGGAGAGTCAGTGTGGGCAATATAAGAAGCCCCACACCCATTGTATCAGATGAGAAAAGTGAATAGAAAACAAAAGCCCTCGGAGGCATTCTCCCGTGGTTTCATCCTGCTCCTCACAGAGTAGGGTTCCACGTAAAATCCCGGTGTTCTTCATGTTTATTCTATTTCTCTGATATTACGCTTCCACATTGTCGATTTCTAACATGACATTAGAGCAGGTATGATTCTGATCATTCCTGAAGAGTTATTTTGAAGATATGTTTGAAATTTAAGAATCATCTAGGGTTGACTGAAAACCTAATTTTTGCACGAATTGATTTTGCTGATTTATTTTTGAAGACTATTATTCTATGTTCAAGATATGTTCAATGAGTCTTCCGAATTCACGTACAAATTGCTGAAGGTATCATCAGCGATGTTGAGTTTTTGTTGAAACCCTAAAAACAAGATTAGGTTTGTAATTAGATCTGAAGACGTATAGAAAGCAAAATGAGTAGATTCGATTTTAGTTGTTCGTTCGCGAAGATTCATTATTGTCACATTTTTATTGATTTATTCCTAAAGATTTATTGCTGAAGATCATGTTCATTGTTCTAGGGTTTCATATGAAACCCTAATTCTGTGCGATTTTAGTTATGAAGATATTATAGACTCCAGGAGATTCCAACAAGTTCGAGAAAGTTTTGAGTTCCTAAAACCCTTATTCCAATCGTAGTAACAAGCCCTAAAAGGTACATATTTGTTGAAGATCCAAGTATGCACAATCGTGTGCTTTGTCTCCATGCGAGTAGGCTACAACATAAGAAGAAGAGGGATGAGGTGCTCCTCTTCCAACGCGATCGAGCGATGCTTCAGCACTTACAATGATCCTTAAGGTACGCACGATTTGGATGCGAGATCCTCCAGGCGATGCACATAAATCTCCGGAGATGGCACTAACATCGCAACCCTCAGTATCACAAGCAACCACATCACGATCCATGCTCGAATAGAAGAAGGCAAGGGTGCAACATGCACCCTATACTCTAACAAGATCATAGGCACCTCCAGACGCTACCCCTAGGTGTAAACCACCACAGTGAATCTGATCACATGCAGAACCTCCTTACGAGAGGACCTCGAGCCCTTCAGGCAGCGCTAAGCGAAGCTCTAGCCACATCCTCTTATGACGAAGCCTTTCTTGAAAAGAAGTGGCTCGACTCCGATGTCCGTATGGTCCCAGGTGGAGGTGTGGCCTTCATATTTCTCTCTCGGAGGCGCACCTTGAAGCCACATCTCTAGACTCCGCTGCATATCGGGAGGCAGCGACAACATATCCCCATCAACGGGGGCAACAACATCATGAGATAAAAAGGTTGGGTTCCCAATTAGGAACCATAAATAGAAGGTGCATTGGTATTTTATTGTTATGGGGCCTAATGCATTTAAAAAAAAGGAAAAGAAAGGGTGAGATATGTTAGGCCCAACTGTGGGCTTTTTTGCTACATATTCGATAAAAAAGAAGAGAGAACGTTTTAGGCCCAATTGGGATGAAGCCAGACAAAAAAGGAGGGGGAGGTTTAATCCATGCCCAATTGGGTTGACCTAGAGTTTTGAAACAAAAATAAAGAAAAAATCGTACAAAAACCCGTACAAAAAAGAAGGGAAAAGCCGGAAAAAATAATGATGGTGGCTTATAAAAAAAGAAAGATTATTTGTGTTCCTACTCACCTTCATGTCTTCTCTCAACTTGGTCGATGTCATTTTCTGACCAGTGTGGAAGAAAGGGGGACTATGTGTATAGTTTTACATGTGTCCAGTTCATATTCCAGGCCACATGTCAGACTCTGCAAGTCAGATTCAAACTCTACAAATGGTCAGACTCAGGCTCAGATGGTTTAGACTTTTAGTTCAAGGCGCATAAGTGTACGTTCTTAGTTTGAGAGGTCCATATTTGATCTGGTCCGCTCAGGGGTTTCATGTGATCCATAGGGACTCCAGAGTAGAAATCTCATTTTTTATGCCATTATGGGCTAGGGTTTTTGTGGGCTAGGGTTTTCATGTGGTTTCATAGGGATACCGGAATAGAGATCCCATTCTCTGAGCCAGTATGGGAGAGATCCAGTTCTCCGAGGAGGAGACTTTTAGACTCCATTCTCTAGCGACCATGGACTCCGACGAAGATTTTCCACAACTTTTTCCAATTCGACCCTTCAGAAAGATGGAGCAGTTGCAGGCCAGAATTCTCCATATAGAGACTCATTCCAGTTTCATTGACTGACAGATACAATACAAAGAACATGTTCTCCGACGAGGAGACCCAGTTCAACTCACACTCTATCCCTTTAGTTCCTCCTCACTAACACAACATGAAAAGCAACGCCCTCGACAACAACCAACAATAGAGTATGTGTTGAGTTGATATTGTCTGCACTGACTTGTATTGTGAGTTTGAGATTTCTTTCTATTTGTCCAAGCAGAACATTGCATTGCATGCTCCAACTTGAGGGAGACTGTGGAGTATGCATCATTATAGTGATGGGTAATTGACTAATTGGATCCCTGCAGGGTCCAATTACCACATCCAGTGGTTTAGTCCTACATTGGCTATTTGTGGGACTTGGAGAGTCAGTGTGGGCTATATAAGAAGCCCTACATCCATTGTATCATATGAGAAAAGTGAATTAGAAAACACAAGCCCTTTGATGCATTTCCCATGGTTTCATCCGTGGCCTCAAATTTCAGCGAAATTCGGTCGAATTTCTGTCGAATATCGATATCCAGTCGAAATCGAAATTCGATCGAAATGACCGAAATGACCGAAATATGGGGGTCCTAGTACAAAAAATGACCGAAATGATAGAAATGTCGGTCGAAATTCCACCGAAATTCCACCGAAATTCTGTTTTGGTCGATACCGAAATGGTGACCGAAATTGACATTCACTCCTCATGGAGTAGGGTTTCACGTAAAATCCCTGTATTCTTCATGTTTATTCTATTTCTCTGATATTACGCTTCCACATTGTCGATTTCTAACACCACATATCACATTGTCGATATTTCAGAATGGATGATGGACTCCATAGCACCTCATCTTTCTGCAGTGATAAAGAAAGGCTCACATCCTACAATATCGTTCCTATAGATTGATCTGTTGGGAGACATTTTCCTATCACAAGACAAGGAGAGATTCAATATATTCCTTTTATGTGCATGCATAATGTGTTACATGTACCTGAATTTTCTATAAATTTATCGTCCATCAGTCAGATTACTAAAGACATGAACTGCCATGCCATTTTTGACCCTTCTCCTCCTGTGTTTCAAGATATATTCACAGGTAGGATGATTGGATGTGGTTGTGAGCAAGGAAGTCTCTAAATACTGGTCCCGACTCTATATGTCGGAATATCTTCCATCTCTATTAGTCTCTTGGTACATGTGGCATCTTCGGTTCGGTCATCTTCCTCTGCAGAAGCTGCGCAAAGTCCTTCATCTTGGGCAGTATTACCATACCAATTTTCCTAACTGTAAGAGTCATAGTGATACTTCTTTATTCGAATTGCTGCATTTTGATATTTGGGATTCTAGCATGCTCTTGATCATCAGGGGAAAATGTTCCATTTAGTTGTTGATTTTTCTAAGCTTTTTTGGGTTTTTTCTAATGAAAAATAAGTCTGAGGTTGGGTGAATTATAAAAATTTTTACAATTGAATAAAGAATCTCTTTTACTCTATTGTTAAATATGTTTGCTCTGACAATGCTTTGGAATTTGGTACTAGTTAGTTATATATCAAATTTTCAAGTCTCTTAGAATCCACCATGAGGCACTGTGCATCTATACCTCCCAAGAAAACGATGTTCTCGAGCACAAACACTGTCATCTTTTAGATGTTACTGAAACGACTCTCACTACCCTTGTTAATTCGATCAAATTAATGGTCAAAATAATGTTCGTTGTAGTCGGATAATGAGAGCGAATCAAAAACCACTTTTAATTAAATCAAGTTAATCTCGAGCAGCAATTTTTTTTACTTGGGCAAGCCCAAGGTCGAACTCAGGGAGGCAGCTGTCTCCTTAGGTTGATTTTTAGCAAAGTCCAAGGTTTGACTTTTAGGGAATAAATTTTTTGGTCTTTTTCGGTTTTTATGCAAGACACATGCAAATTCTGGTCCGTTTACATGTTAATTCAGAAAGATGGTCAAAACAAGTCCAAAAATTATGAAACTTGGCCAGATGATGAAATGCAATGAAATTAAGGTACAATATTTTTTTGGAATTTTCTGACACTAACTGAATTTACTGTGAATTAAAAATGAATGCAAGGTGATTTTGACTAAATTAATTTTAATAAATATCAGATCACAATATTTTTGGGAATACAAATTGCCCTAGATAGATCTAAAGGTGAGGAATCCAGGAAAATGGTTAAACTTAAATTTTGATGTGAGATGTACCTATTAAAAATTAATTAAGAAAATCACTAAATGAATTATTTAGGCCTCGGGATGCGTGCAATTGAGATGAAATTTTTATGCAATGTAAAGCTAATTATCCTGGATCTAATGTGATTTTTTGGGGATTTTTGGAGTCACAGAGAAATTATTACCAATTAAGATGTAAAAATGGGCAAAATATAGAAAAATTGAACCAATTAATTAATAGAAAAATCCACTGATATTACAAAAATATGCCAAGTGTCACATAATGAAGAGGACAATGTGGGCTACACAATGCAATTTTCCAAACTGAAAAAAGAATTAAGATGAGTACCTAAATATGCGTGCAAAGACATGGGTGTAAATGCAATTACATGAATTAAAATTGCTAAAAATAAAATGTGCTGACAGGGACCAATATGCAATTACTTATAATGCTGAGGGGGTGGATGTAAATTCTCCTCGGGACACGTGCTCCTCACGTGGGGTCTTCTGGAAGGGACTGAAATGTAATTCTAAAAACCTTCAGGGGCCTCGATGCAAATAACCCAGGACGCACGTGCGGATCACGTGGGGTCCCAGGCTCAGTTTCGGAGGCTCGGAGCGAGGCTCGGATGGCTCTGGAGGTTTGGATCTGGCTCGAAGTTGCTTCAGGGATCCGAGCCTAGTTTCGGGGAGGAGGCTCGGATCGAGCGACGTGGACGGATCTGGACCGTGGGATCAAGAATGATCCAACAGCAGCTGGCTGCGGACGCGTGGCGTGTCTCGACCCGTTGGATCAAGATCGATCCAACGGTCTTTGAAGCGCGATGAAGATGGCTACGTGGACGATCGAGCGTCGCTGGATCAAGATGAATCCAACGACCCTCTGATGCTCTGGCGATTGGCGACATGGCGTGATCAGGCACGTAGGATCCGCCTGATCCTACGGCTGCGGGGCGAGGTGACGTAGATGGCTCCTGGCCATTCGATCAAGATGATCGAACGACAGCTGGTTGTTGTCCCAAACGGCCCTCCGCCTCCAGCGGCGGAGAGGGCTGGGCTCCGACGAAGCCGGCCTAGCTCCGCCTCATCCTCCCGTCGTCAATGAAGGCTGTTGGAGGCTTTGGCGTAGCTCGAAACGTTCGTGGATGGCTGGCGAAGCGTCCGGTGGTCTCAGGAGTGGAGGAGACGCTCTGGAGCGCGGTGGCGGAGGAGCTTGAATGCAGCTCCGACGAGCCTCCGGCCAATCAAGGAGATAGCACTTGCAGGGGTTAGAAGATAGCCGAAGCACGCAAAATGTCTGTGGAGTGGAGTGGCGTGGAATGCAAGGCCTACGAAGCGGTGAGGGTGATCCGGTGGTCGGGCTCCGCCCAGGTGGCGGAGCTGGCGTCGGTGGAAGGTGAAGTACCTCGTCGGAGGAAGCTAAGGGTAGCGCGAAGATCAGTGCTCCTTTGCGGAGCTCGGGGAATGGTTGGCGGAGCGTGATGATGCTCGTGAATGGTGAATTAAATCGGAGAAGGAGATGGAAAAAGAAGAAGAAGATCGGGGGAGAGATGGAGGGGTCTACCTGGGATCAGACGCTCGGAGGGAGCTTCCAGGTCGTCGCTCGAAGGTCGGTAGAGGTGCCTGAGCTCATGCAGCGCCTTGAAGGAGCTGCGACACAACAGTGGTGGGTCGTGGATCTCGCCGGAGGTGTTCTCGGTCGTCGCTCAACCTAAGATCAAATTGCTGTCACCAATATGAAGGTGGGAGCTCAGAGTCACTCTCCGTGGTGGCGGATGGGGGTGAAAGTGGCCGGAGGTGACTGATTTATAGGATGAAGGTGACGGGGTAGCTGGCGACGAGGTGGTGTTCGTGGGTGTCGTGGCGCGACTTTGAGGGTCGTCATGGAGGTCGAGGGGGCTGGCGAGGATGAGGAACGAGTGGGCGACGTCGTGGTGGTGTCAGTGGTCGGAGAAGGTGGTCGGCGTGGAGCCCAAAATAGAAAGGGGGCGGCCCCTTACGCACGGTGGAGAACGTGGGCGCGGGGCGTATGGAGGTTGATGACGATCTCTCGACCGTTGGATCTCGCGATCCAACGGCCCAGATGGCGGCGCGGATCGACGCCTGAGATCAGATCTAGGGCGCGAAATCGAAGGGCTTGTACCGCACCATGTGGCGTGCTGAGGTTGCGGCGCGAAGGGACGACCGAGATTAGATCTGATCTGCGATCGGATGGTAGAGGGCGAAAGCGGTGATGGACGGTGTAGATCGAGGCGCCCAGAGCGCGAGCGGACGGTGAGGATGCGATCGGGGAGTGATATGACGGCGGGGAAAAATGGGTATGCTTGGCGATCAGCGGACCGTTGGATTAAGATGGAGATCTAACCGTCCAGGGCGCGGGCGGATAGGTCAAAGGGAGCGGGCCGCGTGCCGCAATCAGAGGGCGCCACATGACCAGCTGTGAGTGGCTGAAAGAAAAAATGAGATTAGAGGGAGAAGGAGGCCGAATTTGGAAAAACTCAAAACATGAAAGTTGTAGATCTCGATGAGATCTACAAGTTTCATGTTGACCAAAAACGGAGATGAGGTCAAATGTGATACACAAACACAAGAATACAAATGTATAGTATATAAGGAAGCCCAAAAACCCAACTTTTGCCTACGAGCTCCGAATTTAATGAAATTAGTCTCATTTTAAAGGTCTCTGGATGTGTATTCTTCTGAAGGTGAGTAGACCTAATTCGGAGTTGATAAGAGAGAAATATGGGAATTCTAAGGTCCAGGGAGTTTTGGTGCTTTATTGGGTATTTTACAAGATAGGAACTCTCCGCCTGGAGAGGCGCGAGGGGCTCTGCTTCTTGAAGGGTTGCAGCCTGGGGATGTGCAGCTTGGCGATGCGCCGCATGGAGGGACTTCTGGATAGGGAAGGAGCGCAGTTTTGGGGCGGTGCCGCTGGAGGTGGCGCTCCGCCGCCTGGTAACTTTTGAACTTCACCGCCAGGGGATGAGGAGGCGCCGCCTGCGCCATTTGGAGGGCTAGGGCTTGCCGTAGAGCACGATGCCCACCTTGGAGAGAGGACGTCAAGGTTGCTGCAGCACGGGCGAGGCCAGGAGAACTTTGCTCCACATTGGCTGAGGGTGACGATACCAGATGCTGCTGGAGAACTTGTGCGGAGAAGAGGAGCGTCGTCTTGCCTCGAGATAAAGAACATGGCAAACGAAAGAAAACCCTAGAATCGAATAGGGTTTCAAAGAACCCTAAAACTTGATCGAACAAATCTCCAAGAATATAAATCTTTAACAATAAATCCATGAGAAACAGACCCTCTCTGATACCATGTTAGAAAATAGGAATGCAGAGGCGTATCAAAGAAATAAATGTAAAGCATATAGAACAAGGGATTTAACGTGGAACCCTATTCCCTAAGGAGCGGGATGAAACCACAAGAGAATGCCTCAAAGGGTTGATAGTCTATTGACTTCCTCCTCTGAATACAATGGGTGTGGGGGTCTATATATAGCCCCACTGAGTCTCCACATCCCACATACGGTAGATGTGGGACTAAACAACTGGATGGGGTAAATGGATCCTGGAGAGATCCATTTACCCATCTCCCACATAAGTGACGCATAACTAAATACTTCAGCAATAACCCTATCGCTAACCACTGCTAGCGATATCTCCACCCAGGAGTTCCTGATGCCCTAGCAACAACATTGCCCTAGTGGCAGTGCCACCCAGAGCCGCCCAATACAGCCCCACCCATGCCTTGGCTGCATAGAAACAACACGTCACCGCCACTATTGTTGCATCAATAGTTTTGATGGCCCTATAGGCATCGTCTAGAAGGCCAATAATTGTCGAGCGTCATCCAACGACACTTGGTAGCCCTCCTGCGACTCTGAGTTTGTAGTTTCCGATGTGATTTCAGAGTTTTTGGTCAGCTTTTACCCTATTTCAGATCAAAATCAGATCATGTCTCACCTCATCTTGTCTAGAAGTGGTTGTGGTATGAGTCCATGCCCATAAACACCCCTTTATATGTTCATGTAGATGCTTCATGATCGGTCTAAGGTCCCAATTGTTTGTCCACAATGTCAGAAAGTAGAGTTGATACGTCATCTACAGATGCCTTCAAGGGTCCCGTAACGATTGTCAAGATGGACTGCATAAATGGGCGATGTAGTTCATGAATCTACGCTAGAGCCACTATATAAAGCATATTCTGACATAGGATGAGCCCATGGACAAGATTGAGACCAATGCCTCATGGGAGGCAAATGATGAGTATGCTAAGGTATTGCTATCTCTTACTATCTCTGTTGAGATAGCCAATGGTATACTGAGTCAACCCACAACAAACGCGATGTGGAACATCCTCGTAGGCACATACTCTCCAGTGAGGAATGAGTCGAAGATATTGCAACTCCAGCATGATATCTTCACAATCAAACAAGGTGATCGTCATATTCACACCCTGTACACATCTTTGAGGGTATGTTTGAGCGACTGCATAGCTACATACCCTTGATGACCTCACCAGAGCAACATAAGGCCTATAGAGATTTTGTCATGATCGGGGTGTTTATGAATGCCCTTAACCCGAAATATGACTCAGCTCATTCTCAGCTTCTCATAGATGCTACCATATTACCTATAGAGGAAGCATATCATAGGCCGAGCCGAATGAGTATCCCCTCTGCCATGTCTTCTCAAACATCATTGGCAATGGCAACTTCTCGTGGTAGCTGTGGTTTGTTTCCATTCAGAGGATGAGGAACGCGATGCAGAGGAGGTCCACAACCACATCAGCCATATTCATATTATCCTCGATCAGGTCACTCAGAGGACACATGCTACTCCAAGCACAACATCCCATCATCGACCCGTGCTGCTGAGAAGGTTCGGTCTGATCCTGATTTCATCGATCATCTCTATGATGACTCCGTTGCCTGTCTGAGAGAGATCATGCCACACACTACCAGATCTTCTAGTACTAGTCCATCAGATATTGTTGATCCTGCCTCTACTAGTACTTCAGGTATTACTCATGCATTTGCTGGCTGTTCTAGATCAGATCCTTCAGAATGGATAATGGACTCTAAAGCATCTCATCATCTATGTGTAGATTGCTTACAGTTTGGTACCTATAGTTACGCACATGCAAGTAAATTAGTGGTCATTGTTGAGGGACACAATCTCTTATTACCGGACATGGGGAGGTTCATTTGAATCCCTCCATGCATCTACAAAATGTTCATCATGCATCTGATTTCTAAATGAATTTACTGTCTATCAGTCATATTATAAAAGATTTACATTCCCGTGCTATATTTGACCCTAGTTCCCTTGTTTTTCAGGATATACTCACAGACAAGATGATTGGATGTGGTCGTGAGCATGAAGGGCTATACAGGTTGACCCAGTCTCCTTATGTTGGTGCCACCTCTCTCTCTGCTGATTCAAATTATCCCTACATGTGACATCTCAGATTTAGTCATCTTCCGCTGCAAAAGATTTGTCGCCTCATCACTGACATCTCTACCAAGTCTGATTTCCAATGTGAACCATGTAAACTTGGAAAGCATCACTGGTCCAACTTTCGAAGTCGTCAAGGTCCTTGTAGTTAGAGTCTTTTTGAGTTATTTCATCTTGATATGTGGGGTCAGAGTTGTTCCTGATCTTTAGGGCCTGTTTGGTTGGAGGGTTGGACAGGGTTGGCTTGGCCCGAACCGGGTTACCCCTCCAACCAAACAGGGTTCTCCTCCTCACAGTTTACTATTCACAGGGGTACCCCTGCCCAACCCAACCCTGTCCAACCCTGCAACCAAACATGCCCTTAGGGACACTAATATTATTTAGTTTGTGTGGATGGTTTTTCCAGACTATCATGAGTATTTTTGTTAAAGAATAAGACTGATGTGAGTACGTTGATTCAAAACTTTGTGATTGAAATTAAGAATATTTTCTCTGCCTCTATCAAATATATTCGTTCCGATAATGTTCTTGAGTTATGTTCTACGCAAGTATCTTATTTTTTTAGCACACATTGCATTATCCATCAAACTTCCTGTCCCTATAGTTCTCAACAGAATTGTGTTGCTGAATGCAAAGACCGTCACCTTTTGGATATCACCAAAACTCTCCTCATACAGAGTCAGGATCCTCATTCCTTCTAGGGAGACGTTGTTATGATAGCATGCTTATCTTATCAATCCGATGCCCTCTACCATTTTGGATGAAAAGGCACCCTTCTCCCTTGCTTTTTCCGAGAAAGACCATTTCTCTCTTACGCCACAAGTTTTAGGTTGCATGGCATTTGTCCACCTCTTGCATCCTGGCCATGACAAACTCGATCCTCGAGCTATCAAATGTATGATTGTTGGCTACTCTCGTGCTCAAAAAGGGATATTAGTGTTTTGATCATGTAAAAGGAATATACTATGTCAGTACTAATGTTACTTTCTTTGAGTACATCATATACTATTCTCCTACATGTGACATATTAAGTCCCTCTGAGTCTGACAATGCGGTTTTTCTTCCACCTTCACCTATGCATATACCTTAGCATGTTCTCCACGCTCCAATGCCTTCCCCAACATCCAGCACGCCTCAGGTAGATTTTGAAAATTTGGTTTCAACGAATGGGACTAGTGGTGTGCATGATGAACATGGATATTCACACGATGAGCATGTAGATATACATGATGAGCCATAACCACCACAGAAGAATGATCGGGAGTGGTCGATTGTCTTGTAGAAAGGCAAACGTTCCTATGCTCGATACCCCTCGTTGGTCATGTGTCTCGGGTGCGACTTTTGCCATATTTAGGCAATTTGTCATAGGATTATCAGCCATTGAAATCGCACGTATATATCAAAAGGCTCTCAAGGTGAGCCAATGGCACCTAGCCATGGAGGAGGAGATGGCCATTTTATAGTCACGTGGCACATGGAGCATTGTTACAACTCCAACATATGTGTTCGTTGTAAGATGCAAGTGGGTATTCACTACGAAACACGGAGCAGATGACAACATTGATCGCTACAAGGAAAGCCTTGTAGCTCGTGGGTTCACCCAGACCTATGGGGTGGACTATCATGATACATTCTCTCTAGTAGCTCGGAATTCTACACTCTGGATCCTTCTCTCTATTGCAGTCAGACATGATTGGCCTCTATATCAACTTGATGTGACGAATGTGTTCCTATATGGTGACCTACATAAGGAAATCTACATACAACACCCACCTGGGTTCGCTGTCGAGGGGGAGTGTCAGAAGGTAGACTGTCACTACACTCGAGGCGTGATCCATAGGCTACCTCTCATGTTAGCTCATGTGAACAGAGAGCAAACATGCTCTCTAAGGCTCTTGCCCGAGGACCCATCCAGAGATGTTGTTCCAACCTGAGCCTGGCAGACATCTACGTTCTAGCTTGAGGGGGAGTGTTGAGAGTTTTTGTGTTATGTTACTCTTTTACAATTTACTTATTTCTCAATCCTTATTATGCAATTTACCCATTAGGGTTTATCTCTTCTATATAAGAGAACCCCTGGGCTCTATGAATAAACAACGGCGTATTTTCGTCAACAATTACAAAGAGAGTGGGCTGAAAAGAAAAAGAGGGGTATCAACCCAAGTAGGTTGTTGTATTTAAAACAAAGAAGGGGCGAACTATTTGGGATTTTTTGGTTATAGTTGATGTATTAAAAAAAAGAGAGCTGATGCAACATGCGGAAAAAGGGAGGAAGTCGGAAAAAGAGAACTTATAAAAAAAGGAGAAAATCTGAAAAAGAAAGGAGACGACTAAAAAAGAGGGTGATTTGTGCAGAAAAGAGAGCAACAAAAAGGAAGGAAAAATAACTTCTCCCAACTTGGTCGAGTATCCTCTATTTTTTGATAAACATGGGAGGAAGGGGGGGTGAGAGAGTAGCAGCCCCCACGGGTTTTAGGAGATGCTTATTCATTGTCTCCACAGGGATCATCCATTTTCTCAAAGAATTTCTACTCAAAGACCAAGCCAATGTAGGCAGTACAAACTCCAACGATCATGTACTCCACTATGAGATCCTTTCGAGGTTACTAAGAGAGAAAACCCACTTTGAGGTCCCAATGATATCGACCCGCATTCGGAGACCTACGTACATATATTCCCATGGCATGAAGAAATATGCATTAGATGACACACCACACATAGGCTTCGACGCCACATCCCTACAATCTTCGACAACAGAGATACTCAATATAGAGGCCGGACCTCTAATTCATCATCACCAACATGGCATGCGAAGAACTATCCTCATCAGCAACCGACAAAAAATGATTTGATTCGTTATGGTCCGCAGTCTCATGTATTCAACATGTGAGTGCGCGTCTTCTCACTGTTTGTTTAAGCTGAGAATTGCATGCTCCGGCTTCATGAGGATTGTTGAAAAATGACCTAGGTGGGTAATTAGACCTATCTATGATGAGATAATCAAATACAAGAATCCACTCTTTGAGACGTTTTTTGCGGTTTCATCTCGCTCTTTAGGAAAAAGGTTCCATGTAAAATCTCCATGTTCTTCATTGTTTATTGTTCTTGATTTGATTATTGTTTCGGCATTATGAATTTTCACAGTATAAGTTTCCATGTATTGTGTGTGTTTGCGCACATAAAAGTGAGAGAAAGAGTAAGATTTGTTCATGTACATGTGTGAATGGGTGCACATGTGTGTGTGTAAATGTATGTCTGTGTGTAGGTGTGTGTAAGTATTTGTGTGTTTATATGCGCCGAAGTATGTGTAAAAGTGTGCATGCGTGTATTTGTGTGGATGTATATGTGAGTGGGATTTAATTGTGTTTTTCTACTGTTTCTTTGTTGTGCAAAGCATATATTGTCATGTGTATAGATTTCAAGAAGTAGATGCACTATGCAATGTAATATTAACACTAGGCAAATGGTTAAACTAATCATGGAGCTGATGAAATGATATGAGAGACTCGAGTCCCTTATAACCTCTTATACAGAAAATTTTGGAGATAATTTAAAAACCATGTCCTTTATGTTATTTTTAATAAAGGTAAATACAGTGACATCTTTAGTTTTTTACATGTTTAAATTCATAGAGGAGCCGAGGAGGCTCACGGAACTCACGAGGTTCCTCTATATTGAGCATGCTCCAACCATGGGAGGCACATGATCATCTATGCACATTACAATGTAGCGCTCGACTGTCGATTAATCCTTAGTCAGTGACCCCGTCGACCGAGTACCGACTACCACTTTCTGCAACCTTGCACGCAAGTCAAAGAAGAAGAGGCTCCAGATATGCAGCGTGAGCCCAGCACAATCGATTCTCCCCTCGACATATTACCTTAGCATCTTGTCCAGGCGCTCTAATCTATCCTAGCTACCTTATTTTGTTGAATTTGATGTTGTCGGTTACCCAATTTTATTTTTTTCTACGTGCCTACTGCCACCAGGGGTGAAGGGGAGATTAGAGGCAATTATGAGGGGTTTCATTTAGACTTCTTTAGAAAAGACAAAGGGGATGCCGTTAGTGGGATTGAAAACATTGGTGCTGGAAAAGGATGGTGGACTGAGGATTCGCAACCTGGAGGAGATGAACCATGCATTACTAGCTAAGTGCATGACCCGAATTGTGGGGTGGAGGTTCATACTTGCTGTGCAGGATGTTGCACTAGATCTATGGATTTTCTCTGGACCCCTCATCACAGGGACATGTATTTTTGCCTTCCAATTTTTGGAAGGGGATTTGTTTGGTGCTTCCGCATGTGGCACCCTCATGAAGCCTATTTTTAGTAATGGACGTGGCTTCCATTTTTTTGGAGATGACTAGGCTAGGCAAGGGCCCTTACGAGTCCGTTTCCATGACTATTCGCTTAGCCAACTAGCATGGAATGTTCTATCAGAGATTGTTGGGAGGGCGGTAACTGGATGCCTCTTTTTCGTAATGAGTTATCAGATCATCATTTCTCAAAGTTTTCATGTTGCTTGAGGTACTGCCAGATGGTGGGGGGATGAGCAACTCTATGAATCATTGATCATGATTGATGGATGATTTACAATACAAAAGGTATATAGGGCCTTCTACCAATTGGGGGCTTTAGATCCGACCCTTGTTTTGGATCGGTTCACCGACGTTTGAAGTTGGAAGGTACTGTTGCTGGTTTGATTGTTTATCTGGCTACCATCTTACAACTGGTGAGAGAAGATCTCAGTTCTTTCCCAAGTTCGACGACATGCCCGAAAGAGGAAAATGTTGAACATTTATTCTATGAATGCCATGTTGCTAAGGATGTGTGCACCATGGCATGTATGGAGAGGGTTTCGCTAGTGGGTTGAATTAAATTCTGAGAGACCTTGGTCATGGGAGTAGCCCTATCAAAGTTTGGGTGGTTGTTATCTTATGGTCCAATAGGATTGCTCGGAACGATTGTATCTTCCGGGGTGAGCGGATGTATATGGAAAAATGTGGTTGAACATGCTAAAAGCTTAAATACTTTTTGTTCTATGGATTTTTTTACGTACTATTGTTGAGATGATTGTATCTCACCGTATCATTTTTATATTTTATGTTTTCTTTGGGTATCACTTATGTAATTAACCAATGGCTCTTCTCCTATATAAGAGAGCCTTGGGATCTCTTTTATCATATATGAATCATTTTTATCCCAACATGGTATCAGAGCAACGGTCCTAGACCGGGGTTCTCATACAAAACCCTAACCCTAGCCCCACCCCCCTTCTCTCTTGACGCGCCGCCCTTTGCTGCGACCCCTCTCCAGCGCCACCGCTACTGCAACAACCTTCTCCCGCTGCCACGCTTGCTCCACAGCCGAAGGCCCACCTCCGCCCTTCCTACCCCTGGCACGATCGTAGGGCCCATCCTGCTACTGTTGGCGGTTGGTGCACAGCCTTTTGTGCAGCACTGAGGTCTAATTTGGTGCGTAAACAGGGATATAATCTGATTTATCTCTTCTTTTGAGGCCCTAGACCTCCAACAAAGATCTGGGGATGAGTGTATAAGTCTACAGATACAACTCATCCCTCCTATCTTGCTGTAGACAAATCTATTCTTGATTTGTTACTCGCTTGTTCCGTGTCTTGCCATATTGAAGCATGACAGAGAATAAGGGTGACGTGTTCTCATCTTCCGGTGCCTTCAAGGGCCCGACACCTATCATGAAGATGGACGGGACCAACTACAAGTTATGGTTCACGCAGTTTCGTATCCTAATGCAGTGCCACAACAAGGAGCACATTCTGACTGACTCGGAGCCGGCGGACAAGACTGGGGCCAATGCATCATGGAAACAAGATGATGCCTATGCTCGTATCTGGCTCTCTGGGACACTTAGCACGAAGATTGCTAATGATATCGTCAATCATCCAACTACAAAAGCTATGTGGGATATACTGGCTGCTACCTACGGACAGGCAAAGAATGAAAGTAAGATTCTCCAAAGTTCGACATTTTCTCGACCAAGCAGAATGGTCGACCTCTCCACGCCCATTTATCTCATCTGAGAGGCATGTTTGAGAGACTTCATAGCTTCATGCCGATAACTACAAGTGTGGAACAACAACAGGCGTATCGGAATGCTACTATGACTGGAGTATTCCTGTCATTCCTTGACTCAAAGTACGATGCAGATAGTTCTCAACTTCTGACTGGCGAGAGCATACCACCGTTGGAGGAGGTCTACAAGCGGCTGAGCAGGATTTACTACCACACCTACTCCTACGCTACAGTCGACATCCTCGGCTATGGCTACTTCTCGTGGATGAGGCAACACGTCCCGGTTTCATGGACATGGACCTCGTGGTAGAGGTGTAGGACGTCCGCGTGGTCCATGTTCTTATTGTCATCGTCCTAATCACTCAGAGGCACAAGCATGGATATCCGGCGTCTGCACGTGTTGCTGAGCAGACTGCCTCTTCACTGCACCCACTATAGATGCTTGTTTTGATGATCTTGTCTCGAGACTTCGAGAGATGGTGACCACCCCTATGACTTAGACTGCAGGCCCATCAGATGCAGCGACCACCGCCAGAGCATTGCCCAGTTCCTCAGGTATTTCATATGTGCTTACCAGTAGTAGCAGTTCTGATGTGACCGATTAGATTATGGATTCTGGAGCTTCTCATCACATGTGTGGAGATCGGGCGCAGTTTACCTCGTACAGGTCTATCCCTCCTGGGTGATCCGTGATCATAGACAATGGAGTTTGGCTACCTATTATTGGCTAGGGGGAGATTGCTTTATCCCCTTCTACGCGTCCAGAATGTTTTACATGCTCCAGACTTCCAAATGAATCTTTTATCTATTAGTCAGATTACAAAAGATCTACACTGCCGTACCATTTTTGACCCCTCTTCTCTTATGTTTCAGGACATACTAACTGGAAGGATGATTATTCATGGCCGTGAGCAGAGAGGATTATATAAGCTTGCCGTTCCATCATGTGCTGGGGTGACCTCTATTCCCTCTGTGTGGCATCTTCGCTTTGGGCCTTGGCCACCTTCCTCTTCAAAAGATGATACGTGTTCTCCCGCAAATATCTACTCGTACTGCTTTGGACCGTGAAGCCTGTCAACTTGGCAAACATCATCACTTCTCCTTTCCGAGTCGTCTAAGTTGTAGTAGTAGTCGGTCTTTTGAGTTGATTCATTTTGACATTTGGGGTCCGAGTCGTGTTCCTTACCATCAGGGGCATCAGTTTTATATTGTTGCTATGGATGATTATTCTAGACTTTCTTGGGTTTTCTTGTTAAAGCATAAGTCTGAAGCAGGTGCTATAATTAAGACTTTTCTTATTGATTAACAACATCTTTTCTGCTAAATTCAAATACATTCGTACTGATAATGCTTTGGAATTTTCTACTCTACACTTAGCAGAATTTCTCAGGTCTCAGGGTATAATTCATCAGACTTCATGCAATTATACATCACGGCAAAATGGTGTTGCTGAACGCAAACATCGTCACCTCTTAGACATCACGAGGACCTTGTTGATTTACAGTCGTACACCTCATTCTTTCTGGGGGGATGCGGTTCTAACCGCCTGTTACTTGGTCAATCGCATGCCATCCACTATTCTTGGAGAGAAGAGTCCCTTCTCGATTGCGTTTCCCGAGAAGGAACTATTCACGCTTACACCACGTGTTTTTGGATCTTGGATCGGTGGCTTTTGTCCATGACTTCACTCCTGGCCATGACAAGCTCTCACCTAGAGCTGTTAAATGTATCTTTGTTGATTATTCTCGTACTCAAAAAGGGTATAGATGTTTTGACCTTGTTGGGAGAAAATACTATGTGAGCGTTGATGTTACATTTTTTGAGTCTATTATGTATTTCTCTCCTACAGGTGACAGGTTGTCTAATACTGGTTCTGGAGAGGATGTTGTGGTACCTCCACCTCCATCTTCTCCATCTCATACTCCATGTGACGTTCCTCGGTCTTCACCACCTCCACCGCCACCCGCACCGCCACCTCCACCTCCTAGCACAGAATCTACATTCTTACCCCATGTTTATACTCGCAGGTCTTGTACTCGCCCCTCTGCTCATGCACCGTCGACATCATCAACCATGCCTCAGGTATGTCATGAACATATTATTTCTATTGATGGCACTAGAGATTTGAATAATGTACAGGAAGAGTTGATTCCAAAGGACAATGTGGCTGATGACCTGGAGATACCGATTGCCCTAAGGAAATCTCGTCGCCAATGTTCCACATACCCACTGGCTGCACATGTTTCCTTGGATCATCTGTCAGAAGATTACAAGAAGTTTATAGTGGGACTATCTGCTGTTACAATCCCGCGAACGTATCAGGAGGCGCTTCACGACAATAGGTGGCGACTTGCAATGGAAGAAGAGATGGCACATCTGCGATCACGTGGCACATGGAGCATTGTCTCTGCTCCATCAGGTGCCTCTGTTGTGAGCTGCAAATGGATATTCACAGTCAAGCAAAGGGCCGATGGCAGTGTCGACCGATTCAAAGCAAGGCTTGTGGCTCGAGGAATCACCTAAACCTATGGGGTGGATTATCAGGACACCTTCTCTCCAGTAGCAAGACATACGATATTACGCATTCTTCTATCTGTTGTCGTTTCACGAGACTGGCCTCTGTACCAGCTTGATGTGAAGAATGCCTTTCTCTATGGGGATCTACAGGAGGAAGTATATATGCAACAACTACCAGGATTTGCTACTGAGGGGGGGTCTTAGAAGGTGTGCAGACTTCATAAGGCGATTTATGGCCTGAAGCAGAGTCCGAGAGCTTGGTATCAAAAGCTATCGGAGTTGATAGAGCAGAAGGGGTTTGTACGGTCTACTGCGGACCACTCACTGTTTGTACAGAGGACACATCGAGGTACTGTGGCTATTCTTGTTTACGTGGATGATATTGTCATTACAGGAGATGATGAACAGGGTGTTCTTACTGTCAAGGAGTTCCTTGGTCAGCAGTTTGTGACTAAGGATCTTGGCAATCTTCGTTACTTTCTTGGGTTGGAGTTCGCCAGGAACCAGCGTGGACTTGTAATGACTCAAAGAAAATTTGTTATGGACCTTTTCTTTGAGACAGGTATGACAGGGTGCAAACCTGCCACTACTCCTATGGATGCAAGCATGAGATTTTATGATGAGGATACTGAAGAGATAGACAGGAGGAGATACAGAGAGCTTGTTGGGAAGCTCCTATATGCCACCATTACCGGGACAAACATTGCTTTTGCAGTTAGCGAAGTCAGTCAGTTCATGGAGCAGCTCAGGAAGGTGCATATGGATGCTGTCCATATGATCTTGAGGTATTTGAAGACTTCACCTGGCTCAACCCTTATATTCAGTAGGGATACATAACTTGAGGTGTCAGGATGTGCAGATGCAAATTATGCTGGTTGTCCCAGGGACAGAAAGTCCACTTCTGGTTTTGCTATTTTTGTAGACGGATCACTTGTTTCATGGAAAAGCAAGAAGCAGACGGCGGTGGCCAGATCTAGTATTGAATCTGAATACAGGGCCATGGCTCAAGGATGTGCAGAGATGATGTGGGTTAGATCAGTATTAACCGACCTTACTGTTGAGGGTTCTCTTCCTATGAAGCTGTTATGTGATAATCAAGCAGCTTTATTTATTGCCAATAACCCTGCGTTTCATGAGCGGACAAAACATATCGAGGTGGATTGTCATTACACTAGAGATATGATCCAGAAAGGTCTTATATCCACCTCTCATATTTCCATAGGAGATCAGACGACAGACATCTTCACGAAGGCCCTGGCTAGAGGTCCATTTCAGAGGTGTTGTTCCAAGCTGAGCAAGATTGATATTTATGCTCTAGCTTGAGGGGGAGTGTTGAGATGATTGTATCTCACCGTATAATTTTTATATTTTATGTTTTCTTTGGGTATCACTTATGTAATTAACCCATGGCTCTTCTCCTATATAAGAGAGCCCTGGAATCTCTTTTATCATATATGAATCAATTTTATCCCAACAACTATAAATATATATTTTTCACTAGGTAGACGTCTTCTCGACATTATACCCTCTTTTTCCTAAAAAAACTTCACTAAAATAATGAAATGTTGGAAATGTTTTCTATAAAGAGATTCTAAAATATTAACGATGAATTCGTTAATAAATGAAATTGTGCATGAGAGTTTTTGACAATAGACACGGAACTGATATCCATTCACTTTATCACTACTGCATATAATTAGCTTAAAAACATTAATCTATGTCTAAAGAGCCATACCTCAGCTCTATCACGAGGCTCTACAAGTTTGGGAATGTATTTTAAGGCTTCTGCTTTTTCCCCAGCATCCATGCACGCCTCAACAAATGGCTTGTAACCTGTTGATGGGAAAAACAGAACTTATTCCTACTTCCAAGGAAACGAGAAGAGAACCCATTTGTTTAAAGTGGAATTCACAAAATACATGGACTATAATCATATCTAAAAAAGAAAAGAGACAATGTTCACTCTACATTTGCCTTTAACAGTTGTAAACAGAAGTTCCCCATGGACCGAGAAGAAATTCGAAGATGGGGCAACCCTCTCAATTAAGAATGTATAGATTACTTTTATATGCATTTTATACTAAGGAAGACTTCTCTGTAGTAGTAAAGAACACCTCTGTAGATTTGTCAAACCCTACTCCCCCTTTTTCATAAGCATATTTCATTCTTTCAAACAAAAATAAAACAGAATAGGTGGACAGGTGACTCCAGCCTTTGCAACATACATAAAATAGGATACATATTAACTAAGAATTATGGAATTAAATATGTAGCACAAAATCTAAGTGTTCTAATTAACTTGTCATATATTAGAAGGTTTCCTCGTAAAGTTGGTCCTATTTTAGATAAATAAGGATTGACATAGTTCACCCATGAACCCTTGCCAATTTATAGAGTTGAACCTAAGGTTGTGGATCCAGAAGCTGTAATTGGATTTCTCTAAGAAGTTGCAACTCAAATTATCACACAAAAGCCGTACCAATAAAATAATATTCAACTATTAAATACAGTAAGTCAACAAGCTTTGTCATGGACATCTAGAAATGTAACAAAAAGGGTGGGCATACTTCCAAGCTATCACATAGAACAGACATTACAAATAATATAAAACAATTACACATACTTGATGGCTTGTACACTAAAATAAAAGGTTTGCCTTCCCAAGAATAATGGAGCAACTTGCTACTCAAAAGGCAGAAATACCACTGTCTTATTAATTTCAAATTTTTTTCCATTTTAACATAATCAATAACATAATTCGAAAGGAGTGAAATTCTCCAAAAGAAAGTAAGATAATAATCGCCCTATCATCATCCACCTTTCTCTATAAACCATCCCTCGCCTATCACCACCAACCTAACCTTCATATCACCCTCCTCCTATCCAAGAGGCCACCCTCCTGCAAAAAGGAAGAGGACAAAAAGGGAAAGAGTTGGGAAAATGAGAAGTAGCTGTCCTCAACATCAGAAGGAAAATGATGTAGATGAGGGTTAACGAACGAAGTAAAAAATGAGAGGAGTGGCTGGAGGTGAAGAAAAGCAATGATGGGAGAGGGAGTTGGCAAGGATGCAGTCAATGGCTTCGGTTATGGTGGCCATGATGCAACCAGACGAGATCTTTGTAGTCTCCAATGCAGCAAGAAGAGGCTCTTTAAAAAAATATGCAAGAATTTGTTGGTGTGCTTCAGCTACGAGAACGCGGGCCATTAGAGAAGTACATGCACGAAATCGAGCGTATGATGTTGGGAGAGGGAGCTCGAGGGCAACACGAACATGTGATGTGGTAAAGCAGATCGATAAGGAGATGACATGATAGGGAGGATGCTAGTTGACTATTGCCTAGTGGTGGAATTGCCGATCGATGTGCATGGGTATTCAACAAGTGCCAACTCGATTGTTGGGAAGCATGGTGATGAATCCGTGATTCATCTCCTTTATTCTTTCATTTTGTCTAAAATCTAAAATAGAACACCAATAAATATTCATTGAATCTCATTTATTTGCAAAATATATCTCACGAATAAACATATATTTTTAACACTTAATAAGACAAAATAAAAGAACCAAAAATGGCAAAGGCTTCACCTACTTTTAGTAGGGTTGGCAACATGAATTCTTGCTCAAACCCATGTTGAAAGATCCGACTATTTTTTACGCTAGCTATCGGCTACCTAACAGAACTCCCACAAGGAGGGATTTGAACCTTGGTTTTTTGAATGGTAGGCACACTGCACTACCACCATACTATTGAAGTGGGTATAAAATAAAAGAACAAAGAATATAGGAAAAAGAAAGAATAGAAGAAAGGATGTAAATATGTACAAACTTGACCCTAACCCAGAGACACGAGACAGTAGTAGATTATTTGACTAACTACAAAGTAGGGAGAGATAAGAAATGTACAAAGAAAATAAAAAAGAACTAATTTTATACATGTAGAGAGAAAATAAATTGATTGCATTAATGAGAGGCCTTAGGGTTCTCTTATATAGGAGGGACCTATTGGGCAAATTACATGAAGAAGACAAAATAAATAGATAATAAGAAAAACATAAAGAAAGATATGAAATATTGTAACACTCCCCCTCAAGCTGGTGCGTAGATATCGATCATGCTCAGCTTGGAACAAAATCTCTGATAAGGCCCTCTGGCTAGGGCCTTAGTAAAAACATCTGTTGTCTGATCTCTAGAGCAAACATGAATAGTGGCAATACGATCCTTCTATATCATGTCACGAGTGTACCGACAATCCACCTCTATGTGCTTGGTCCTCTCATGAAAAGCAGGGTTGTTGGCAATGAAAAGAACAACCTGATTGTCACATTGGAGGTGCATGGGAAGAGGCACCTCTATAGTCAAGTTAGTAAAAACAGATCTGACCCACATCATCTCCGTGCTAGCCTACGTTATGGCCATGTATTCTGACTCAGCACTCGATCTAGCAACCACGGTCTGCTTCTTGCTCTTCCAAGAGACCAGGGATTCCCTATGAACACAACAAAGTCTGAAGTAGACTTCCAATCCTTTGGACACCCAACATAATCTGCATCTGCACATGTTGTAACTGAAAGAGATGTATCTCTGCTGAATAGAAGTCCCATACCTGGAGAACTCTTCAGATACCTCAAAATCATATGGACTGCATCCATATATGCCTGTCTGGGATGCTCCATAAACTGACTCACTTTACTCACGACAAAGGATATGTCGGGCTCGGAAATAATCACATATAGTAGCTTGCCAACAAGCTCCTTGCACCTCCTCTTATCGACCTCCTCAGTGTCATCATCATATAGCTTCATGCTTGGGTCAATAGGTAGTGACAGGTCTGCAATCTGTCATACATTTCTCTAAAAGAAGGTATGTAACATACCTCCTTTGGGTCATCACAAGACCTTGCTGGCTCCTGGAAAACTCCAGTCCAAGGAAGTAACGTAAATTACCAAGGTCCTTGGTCACAAACTGCTGACCTAGGAAGTCCTATAATCGTAATATCATCAACCTAAACAAGGGTAACAATAGTACCTCTCTGGGTCCTGTGCACACAAAGAATGATCTGCAGTCGATCGCACAAACCCTTGCTGTTATCAAGTCCGAGAGTTTATGAAACCATGCTCGTGAACTCTGCTTAAGGCCATAGATAACCTTGTGAAGCCTGCAAACCTTCTGACACCCCCTCAGTAGCAAACCCAGGTAGCGGTTGCATGTAGTCCAAGAGGAAGACATTCTTCACATCAATCTGGTAAAGAGGTCAATCTCGTGTCATAACAACAAAAAGAAGAATGCGTAGAGTAGAGTATCTGACAACTGGAGAGGAGGTATCCTGATAGTCCACCCCATATGTCTGGGTTAACACACGTGCCACAAGTCTCGCCTTATAGCGATCCACACTGCCATTTGCACGGTGGTTCACAGTGAACAGCCATTTGCATCCCACAACGGATACGTCAATTGGAGCAAAAACAAGACTCTACGTACCACGTGACTGTAACGCAGCCATCTCCTCCTCCATGGTTAATCTCCACTGACTGTTTTGAAGAGCCTCCTGATATGTCAGTGGTATCTCCACCGCTGACAGTGCCAAGGTAAACCTCATAAAATCCTCTAACAACTTGCTTAAGGAAACCTGGGCTGCAAGAGGATAATTAACACACCTATGTTTCTGCTTGCGCAGAGCAATGGGCACATCAAGATCATCTGCCAAGGTTACCTGCTCATCCTGTATGGAATCCTGCTGCACAGACAACTCAGTAGTGCCATCAGTAGAAACAATGTGATCATTATATACCTGAGGCGTGCTGGATAGTGGGCAAGTCCTGTGAGTAGGGAGAACCGAGCGAGACCTGTGAATAAAAACATGTAGCAAAAATCGAGTCACAGTACGAGATGGAGCCACCGGAGAAGGTGTAGAGGCAGGAGTAGGTGTAGGTAGTGGTGTTGGTGGCGATGGTGGAGGAGGAGGTGGTAAAGCAGGTGTAGAGGGAGGTGGTGGTACGACTGTAGGAGGAGGCATGTAGATCTCATCGTCGGAGTCAGACAGGGCTAGTATGTCGCCTGTAGGAGAAAAATACATGACGGAAAAGGAAAGTAATGTCAGCACTCACAAAGTATTTCCGCTTGAGTGGATCAAAGCAATGATACCCTTCTAGGTTCGAGAGTAGCCTACAAAAGCACACTTGACAGCTTTGAGAGAGAGCTTGTCATGACCTGGAGAGACATCATGAACAGAAGCAACTGAATCGAACACACGAGGTGTAGGAGAGAAAAGATCCTTCTCGAGAAACGCAATCGAGAAAGGAATCTTCTCTCCCAACATAGATGAAGAAATGCGGTTCACCAGATAGCAAGCTGTGAGAACAACATCTCCCCAGTAGGTATGGGGAGCATGACTTTGTATCAACAATGTTCAGGTCATATAAAGTAAGTGACGGTATTTGCGCTTGGCAACACCGTTCTGTTCGGATGTATAGGCACATGAGGTCTGGTGAACAATGCTAAGAGATCTAAAGAACTCAGAAAGCTGCAAGGTCCAGAACTCTAAAAGCATTATCAGAACGAATATATTTGACACTGACAAAAAAATAGTCTTTATCTCATTAATAAAAGATTTGATCATAAATCCAACCTCAGACTTATTCTTTAATAAAAAGACCAAGGAAAGCCTAGAAAAATCATTGACAACAACAAGATAAAAACAATGTCCCTGGTAATCAGGTACACAACACAGACCCCAGATATCTATATGAAGGAGCTCAATAACTGAGAACTGCTCCAACTTTGAACAGATGGAAATGATGAACAGTAATGCTTCCCAAGTTGGCATGCCTCACACTGGAAGGAGGATCTCGTGGAAATCTGAGGGAGAACATGACATAACTTCTGCAGAGGAAGGCGACCAAAATGAAGGTGCCACAGATATGGTGAGAGTGGTCCAATAAGTATAGTAGAAACACCAACACGAGGAGGTTGGACCAGTCTGTAGAGTCCCCTCTACTCACGGCCACGTCCAATCACCCTGCTTATAAATATGACCTAAAACACAAGAGATGAAGCATCAAAGATGACACGACAATGACTAATGGAAAGTAAATTCATCTCAAAGTCAGGTGCATATAAAACGTTCTGGAGACGCATAGACAACGTCAAATAAAATGCACCTCCAACTATCCTATAATGGGTAAGTGATCATAATTGGCAATAACAACCCATCTACTAGGTGGTATGGACACATAGGACCTCAGCTGTGCTCTGTCTCCACAAAGACGATGGGAAGCACCAGAGCCCATAATCCGCTCTGCTATATTTGCACTATTACTACCAGTGAAAGCATAAGCGGTACCTGAGGAGCTTGAAGAGGCTCTGGCTGTGGCTGCAGTATCTGTAGTGGTGGCTACTGCAACAAGAGTCATGATCTCTCGAATACAAGAGATGATATCATCCAGGCGAGGATCGTCCTGGGAAGCAAGTGTATCTGAAGGCTCAATCTATTCTGCCACGCGACCAGAAACGGAATATCTATGCTTCTGGTAGCATGTATCCTTTGCATGTCCCGGTTATAACATATGAAAAGACCACGCAGACGTCCACCACCTCTGCCACGAGGGATGCGTCCTCTAGACTGAGTCGTCACTCCTCGTCCATGAGAAACAACTATAGCTGATGAGGAATAAGGAGTGGTCATAGGAGGCATGATAATCCAGCTGAGACGGCTATAGGCCTCCTCCATGGGAGGTATGGTAGCTCCAGTGAGAGGCTGAGTACACGCTGCATCATACTCTGTACCAAGGTCGACCATGAAAATTCCAACTATCGTGGAGTTCCTATATGCCTTTTGTTGCTCAAGAGATGTCGTAATAGACATATAGCTATGAAGCTTCTCAAGCATGCCACAGAGTGAACTGTAGTACCTGTGCAGAGGACGACCATTTTACTTTGCCTTGTAGATGTCAAATTGTAGCTGAGGAATCTTGGCCTCATTCTTCGCTTGAGCATAGGTGGAAGCCAAAGTGTCCCACAACGCCTTGACGGTTGGTTGGTTTAGAATATCATTGGCTATCTCTGTGGTGAGGGTCCCACATAGCCAAATACACACATACATGTTATCTTGCTTCCAATATACATTTGCCCCGGTCTTGTCCGTTGGCTCTAGATCTGTCAGGATGTGCTCCTTGTTGTATTGCATGAGGGTAAGAAACTGCATGGACCACAACGTATAGTTGGTCCCATCCATCTTAGCGATGGGAGCCGGGCCCTTGAAGGCTCCGGATGAAAATATACCACCCTTGTTCTCTAACATAATGGAAAAACGGTCGAACAACAGAACTCAACTGAGGAGTAGACCGATATGAATGAGTCTACACAATCGTACAGAGGATTGGTTGTACGTGTAGACTCATACAACCCTAATCAATCTCCACTGCTCGCTAGGACTGGAAACGTGATTTATGGGTCTGAAATCACGTTTTCCAATCAAAGTCAGACCAATTCAGATTGCGGCTTTAAAGGTTATGAAATCTGAGAAAGGGTAGGACATGATGGCATTCCTATATAAGTTTGAGGAGTTCTAGGTGAACGAGGTTTGACTTGGCTCACAAATTTATTCAATGTTATTTGACAAAGCAAGAAAATGTCTGAAGAATGGAGGAAAAACATTATAGTTCCTCTTTATAAGAATAAAGGAGACCTTATTCAAATTTCAGAGGATTTAAACTGATGAGTCAAACTATGAAAATTTAGGAATGTGTGAATGAAAGAAGGTGGAGGCAAGTTTCCACTGTAGCTGAAAACCAATTTGAATTCATGCCAGGTCGGTCAATTATTGAAGATATCCACTTGTTGAACGATGAAGATCTATAGAGTTAAAAGAACTTCCATATGATTTTTATTGATTTAGAGAAGGCCTATGATTCAGTCCTAAGGGAAATTTTATAGAGAGTTTTGGAGAAGAGGCAAGTACATGCCCTATACAATAACCTTATAAAGGATATGTACGATGGGACTTCATCTTGTGTAAGGATCTAGTATGGGAAGAGTCACCATTTTAACATCAACATCAGTCAACATAAAGGTTCATCTTTGAGTCCATTCCTTTTTACATTGATTACGAACGAGTTGACTAGTCACATTCAGGATGAGATACCTTAGTGTATGTTGTTCGCCGATGATATTGAGTTGATTGATGAGACAAGAGATGAAGTAAATGAGAAGTTGGAGGTTTGGAGACATGTCTTAGAGACTAAACAATTTCGAATAAGTAGGGCTACGATTGAATGCCTGGAATACAAATTTGATGGAAACAACAGTAAAGGATTCGAGATGAAGATTGGAGATTATACCATTCAGAAGAAAGATCCTTTTAGATACTTGGGATCTATTTTCAACATGATGGGGAAATTGGTGGAGATGTTATTCATAAAAAAAATGCAGGTTGGCCAGTGTTCAGAAAGTCGGCCTAGACGGCCGCATATGCGAAGGCGGCCCCCCAACTGCACCGAGTATGCTATACTCGGTCAATATGCGGGTCATGGGGTATACTTGACCGAGTAATCCACATATGTAGCCGCATATGTAATAGAGGTAACTCTTTGCTTCTCTGCCACCTTCTTGACTTCCACATGTGTTGCTCCTCCATCTTTTTCTCCTCTGCCAAGGTTTGTAGATTGATCTATTTAGCTCTAAATCTCTCTATTTTTTTAGATTCAACAATGACTCTATTTTTTTAGATTCTCCAATGACACCTCTGACTTTTACATTATCTCATAATTGCATGAATATAGAATAAATTACATGTGTCTATCTTAGATCTTTTTGAGGATAAAATGAATATAGATGTCAGATTTGCATGGAATTTTTAACTGTACAGAACAAATTACATATATTTAATTTAAATGGTTGGATTTTCTAATATTTGACTTTGAGTAGACAAATACACTATTTACTAAAATACGAAGGTTCATAGTTGTGTTTACTAACGAAGTTACACTTCCAAAAAAGGTTACCTTCCAATTTAGACAAGAATATCCACCATTTTTTTTCAATCTTCAATCAATTTTTAGAACATTTTTTACTCTCTCCACCGCTAATATATTTGTCTTTTGGAAATGAATGACCTTTGAAAATGCTTTGGTTGATATTACATTGTACAAAAAAATCTTCACTTCATATTTATTCCATGTTATATTTTTTAAAACATAAATACCTAATGTTTGAAATTATTATTATATTTTTAATTAATTTTAATTAAACTAATAGAAACCGCGTAATCCGCATATACTTCCACATATACTACCGCCTACCCGCTTACTCGCTCCAGACCGCCTGACCGAACGAATACCGCATACCGACTTTCTGAACTAAGTCCCTGGCTAGGGAGCCATTCCAGAGATGTTGGTCCAAAATGAGCACGATTAACATCTATGCTCCATCTTGAGAGGTCTGTAGAAATATATTTTGTATTTTCTTATTGATTTTGTCTCGATTATGATATTTTCCCTCTAGTATTTCTCTTCTTAATATAAAAAGAGCCTAATGGCCCTCACAATAAACAAGTCATTCTATTCTTTCCACAGTATCTATATTGGCCCAACCAAAATAAAATAAAAAACAAAATGGATGATGGCAACAAGTGCCCTCATGCACTTAAGTGGGGAACAAACTTTTCTATATTAGATGTGTCAAGTTCCTCCTCAATGCAATATCCAGGTCGCAGTCAACAGGTTTTCCTATGTTCACAAAAGGGGATGCCCATTTTACCCACAATATTAGACTCATTAATGTTCTCTCCGTCGAGTTTGAAAATAACTCAACTGCAGAGCTATTTTTGACATTATTTCTCGTGTTTTCCAGTACGTACTGACCGTGAGGACGATTGGCGTGGGCTGCAAAGAAGGGGTGCTTACCATCTCATCCAGTCATCTAGTATAACTGCCTACACTGGGACTCATTTTCTGCTTCTTCGTATACTCTTTGGCACAAGCGTTTGGGTTATCCCTCTCTCTAGAAACTGCCAGATTCTTCTGCAGCTTCCTCCCATTGCCAGCTTAGAGTGTAAGGCATGCCATCTTAGAGAAGCACCACCAGAGTTCTTTTCCTTCATCATGTACCATCTCATCCAGTCATCTAGTACACTTTTTTAAGCTTGTTCAACCAAATTTATGGACACCTAGCTGAGATCTTGATTGTCTGGGAAACATATACTATCTTGTCAACGACTTCTCTCGTTTATTAAGGACTTTTTATTGAAAAATAAATCTGATGCTTTTACTATATTTTTCGATTTGTAGATAAAAAATAAAGACTTAATTTGGTGCCTATATCAAAGCTATTGGGTTCGACGATGCTAGGGAATTCCTTTCTCATGATATGCAGTCCTTCTTGTTTTCTCATGAGATTTTGCATCAAAATACCTATGCTCATGCATCCCAACAGAATGGGTTGTTGAATGCAAACAATGACATATCCTTGACATCATCTACACCCTACTCATGAACTAAAGAGATGCAATCATTAGTCGTTACTGCTACTTTTCTCACCAATCATATGCCCTCTAGTTCTACTTATGAGCAAGTTCCTATTAAAGCCACTTTTTTAGAAAAAAAACATGTTATGTGTTCCAAGAAAAATCTTTGGGTGTGTGGCATTTATTCATTGTTTTAGTCCAAGCAAAACAAACTGGATACCATAGGTGTTAAATGTGTATTCTCGGGGTATGCCAAGAATCAAAATGGCTATCTATGACCATCGATTTAGAAGGCACTACATCAGTCAAATGTTACCTTTCTTGAGTCCCTTTCCTTTTACTTCACCTCTAGAATACTTGTGTCTTATCCACCTCCCGTAATGCATAATACTCTTCTTTTTATTCCTACTCTATAGGATGCTCTGTATAAGGCTACTTCGCAGTAGAGGCACACTCCTTCTAAGTAGGCAACATCTATCCCTCAAGTATGTCCATCGATTGAAGCTTTACGAACTGATGCATCTCTAACTTCATAGACACAACAATAGGCGCAAAAGGTGATCAAGTGAGTGGTGCAGTTGACTTTCTCATAGCTCTCTAGAAGAGGAGCATATAATGTACCAATCAAGCCATTCCGGTTGCAGTGTCCTTTTCTAGAATGGGGCCCTCATATAAATAGTTCAATGAAGCCCATGTCTGACACAACTCTCCCTCGTAATCATAGTGAAGCTCTACATGATTCCAGATAACGACTAGCAATAGAAGAAATGTCTGCAGCGGTTTCATGCAATACGTGGCAGCTCGTTGATCCATCTAGAGACAATAAGGTGGTGGGATCTAGATAAGTGTTCACAAGTACAAAGCATGATTGATCAATTGCTCGGTGATGCGGATGGAAATTTTGCGCGATGACGGAAAATAAATATTTTGAGGGTGGAATTTCGATGGAGAAGAAATGGAGGGATGGAGAAGAGAAACTCGTCGAGAACACGAGGGGATGGAGAAGAGAGAACGTGAAGACCACGCGGGGGAGAGAGAGACGTGGATAGAGATAAATATCAAATTTTATAAATCACTGAACTGCCTAGATAACTAGTCCATCATCCCTTTATATAGGAGGGATGAGATTACAAAAATAGCAACTCAAATTCAAATTCAAACTAATTATCCTAAGTTTACTCTAACCGACTAACCGACTAATTTGAAATTCAAATCTCTAACTAATTGAGATCACAAGCGATCTCATTTATTTAATTAAAAATATGATGACTCCAATAAACGTAAATAAAATTAACGGATAAAATTAAATAAATGCAGCCCTATATTTCCATTTCACGTTGATTCAAATCTCTAACTAATTGAGATCACAGGCGATCCCGTTTATTTAATTAAAAATACGATGACTCCAATAAACATAAATAAAATTAACGGATAAAATTAAATAAATGCAGCCCTATATTTCCATTTCACGCTGCATCAATTCTCCTCCGCTTGAAAACTCGTCTCCCGACGAATTGCTGGATCTGCAAGCTTGGAGGTTGATAAATTCGAATCAGCGTCCTCGTTAATCCCGTGGAAGAACTGGTGTGGAGCAAAAGGGCGGGATCCATGTGTGTGGGATGCGAGTGTTGGCGACGTGGACTTCGTGATGGAAGAGCAGGTGTGTCGCATATGCGGGCGCTCATCCGGGTTTCATCCCTTTGACATGGTGCTCGAAGAACTGATGGGGCATCTTCATGACGATCAACTCGGCCTTTGGAGAGTCCATGGCAAAGCAATAGCACAAGGAGAGTAGGGGAGGAGATGTGTCCAGGGAATTAAGCCATGGGGCCTTTAAATAGGTGAAACCCAGGATCCTAATCCTAATTGGATAAGGAGGCCTTCCAGATTTCCCTCTTTCAGCACTTCTTCTAAAATAGTTCTGCTCCCGGGGGTTGGATTGCAAATTTCGTACCCCTTCACATAAAGAAAATCCATAGCATATTTTATCCTCCAAATAACCATGTTGATAAAAGCTTTTGGGATAGGGGGTCTTTATGCAGATATTCCCAATTAGTTTCTTATCCCAAGTTTCATGGGATTCAAACTCCTTAGATGTTGGGCCCTTTGTTAGGGTTCGGCATTTCGTTCTCTGGAAGTGGCGGCGACGGACGCTAGATGGGAGCAAGGCCCGATGGTGCCTGCGGGAAGGCCAGTGCGATCGAAGGCGGTGCGCAGGATGCACGCTGGGGCGACACGAGGCGGTAGGGGGGAAGGAGGCGATAGCGGGCAGCGGCGGCGGACGGGGTGTTGGCGATGGCTCGCGAGGCGCGAGGGTGAGGTCGGGAGGGGGTTTTGCTGGGAGTGAAGAGGTCGCGGTGGGAGGGGAGTCTGGGTTTGCGGGAGGGGACACGGGGGTTGGGGGGAAGATCGCGAGGGGTCCTGGGATGGTGGGGAAGGTTGACGGGGCGGGGGCAGGGGGCATAGGCGATGGCACATAGATGGCGGGAGGGGGTGCTGGAGCTACCGGGGACAGTGCGGGGGTAGCGACGGGTGGGAAGGTATCAGATGGGGGTGGAGGCGCCCACAGGGTTGGCAGTAGGGGTGGGTCAGCAGGGGGTGTCGGCGATGGCGCATGGAGTGGCGGCGATGAGGTTTGGGGGTGCTGGGGGCGAGGGGGTGACAGTGGATGCGGGGGTCTGCGTTGCAGGGGGTGCGATGGTGGCGAGGCGGGGAAACGGCGGTGATGGTGGGGCAGGGGGGCTCGCCAGGGAGAGCACGGATGATGGCGATGGTGCCGCCAAGGTGACGGGGTTGGAAGTGGCTTGCGGCGATGGTGGGATTTCAGGGGACGCGAGGATGATGGGGAGGGGCACAGGGGCTAGGGCCTGGGCCGCAGGGGCAGGGGCTTCGGGGGCGTCGGGAAAAAAGGATGTTGGTGGTAGCGCAAGAGGCGCGAGGGTGGCTATGGGAAGGGGTAGCGGCAGTGGGCTTGGGGCTGGAAGTGCGGGGTTGTCAACGGGGATGGTAGGAGGCATAAGGATGTTGTTGGGAACCTGTGGAAGGGTCGTGCATGGCCCGGAAATCGTTTTTTTCAACGATTGCAGATCTGAAAATACCTGGACAGCAAGCATTTGGTCATTTTTTTCTTCTGGAATGACCTGGACAGCGATCGAATCATCCTTGACGGCGAGTTTTTCTTCGTCAACACTCTGGACAACGGCTTTGGTAGTGGAAGACTTTGACAGGGCGGCACACATAGCCTCGAATTCAGCCATTAGATCTCGACATTTGGACTGGGAGATTTGGAGATCACGCCGTGCGCCCATCTCCTTGTTGTAAGCTTCTTCGGCTCGTCGTTTCCACTCCGACGAAGGATGGAGTTTTGTTGCATGTCGGTGCGAATGTCGGGACGGATCGTCAGATCGTGAAGACGATCTGTAGGCCATGCTCTGATACCAATTGATGCGGATGGAAATTTTGCGCGACGATGGAAAATAAATATTTTGAGGGTGGAATTTCGATGGAGAAGAAATGGAGGGATGGAGAAGAGAAACTCGTCGAGAACACGAGGGGATGGAGAAGAGAGAACGTGGAGACCACGCGAGGGAGAGAGAGACAGGGATAGAGATAAATCTCAAATTTTATAAATCACTGAACTTCCTAGATAACTAGTCTATCATCCCTTTATATAGGAGGGATGAGATTACAAAAATAGCAACTCAAATTCAAATTCAAACTAATTATCCTAAGTTGACTCTAACCGACTAACCGACTAATTTGAAATTCAAATCTCTAACTAATTGAGATCACATACGATCCCGTTTATTTAATTAAAAATACGACGACTCTAATAAACGTAAATAAAATTAACGGATAAAATTAAATAAATGCAACCCTATATTTCCATTTCACGCTGCATCACTCGGTACATGGTTCACTTAGTAGTAAAGATGTTTACACAAAGCTATGGTGTTGATTTCTTTGACACAATCTCTCTCCTTTCATGTCCCTTCATAGTGTGAATTCTCGGGTTGTTTCAGTATATCTTGATTGGCATTTGCATCAATTTGATGTAAAGAATGGCATTCTATATGACGAATATCATGAGATAGTTTACATGCAACAACCTCTTGTCATCAGGCTCAAGGAGACTGTCAGAAGATGTGCTTCTTACGCGAAGCTCTATATGGACGCAAAGAGATCCCCTGTGCCTGGTTCTAGAAATTATCATAAGTACTAGAGTAGAGATTGGGGCCTCACTGGATCATCAATAGATCATTATTTGTCCATACGAAAGAATGGAAAGGAACTGTGACAATGCATGTTTATGTAGGTGATATCATCCTCACAAGAGATGATTCTGATGGCGTTACAGAAGTAAAGAAGAAGCTAGCAAAACAATGTGATCAAAACTTGGGGACACTAAGATACTTTCTAGGGATTAAAATAGTTAGATCCAAGAAAGGTCTAATTATCTTCCAACGAAAATATACCATTGGCCTTCAAGATACAAGAATGCTAGGATCTAAGCCAACACAAATACCTATATATCCCAAGGGAAACATATATCACCCATGAGTTGTCGAAAATACCGAACAATACAAGTGACTAGTGGGCATATTATAGTAAATAACCATTACACGATCAGATACATTTCTTGTAGTTAGCAAATTGATTCAGTTCATGGAGTCTCCTACTTCATCTCATTTCAACCCATGTATCATGGTCCTACGATACATCAAATCATTTACAGGGAAAGACATGTTGTTCACCAAAGGCAAAGTCTTTGATCTCAGCCTATTAATATGCAAATTACGAAGGATGCATGATAGATAGAAAATCTACTAGTGGGTTTTACACTTACTTGGCAAGAAACTTGGTACTTGAAGAAAGAAAAAAGTAGTGATCTCTCACTCAAGTGTTGAGTGTGAATACAGAGCCATGGCACATGTAGCAACAGAACTAGTATTTTTACTCACAGATCTTCAAATTACTCTCACTAATTATACTAGATATGTATGCGGTGCAACTGCAGATGGCTTTCACGAGCACTCCAGGACCCTCCAACGCTCGTGAACAACATCATGGAGCTCAAATATGTCCACTGAGCAACAATACATATAGCCAACAACACTATGTTTGCGAACGCACCAAATATGTGGAAGTTGATTGCCATTGTACTAGACACCTAATACAGAGAGGGATGCCTCATACTCTTAGTATACCCTCTACATATCAGACAACGGATATGTTCACCAAACCTCTTGCTCGCACACATTATGAGAAATATTACAAGCTGAGCATAATTGATATATATGCTCCATCTTTAAGGATAGTGTTGAATGCTATTTTATAAACCACCCTAACCCTAGGGGTATTCTGGTCAATTCAGTATAGAGTCACCACCTATTGTAACCCTAACCCTAGAGGTTTCCACCTATATACGGAACCCTAGGGTCCTCGTGTTATTATGAAAAACATATTCTGAGTTTCAACTAATTATTCAAGATAAGTAGCACATTTATAAGTTTAATAACTATGATCTCAAATACTGACCTGTCGGAGGCCTCTTCTCCTTTGAAAAATTTTCAAGTGCATCCCAATCTCTAATCGTCGCCAATGCAAATACTTTCAGCCAATACCACCTTTTTTCAGAAACCTGCACAAGATGTGTGCTTAAGCTTACAAGTTACAACTAATTGAGATCTCACAATAAGTTTTATGTTGTCCCAAACCTTGAATTCAGTTTTCACTTTTAAAGCAGCTCGATTATTTCCAAGAACAATACAAGTTCTAATCGTGTCACTGATACTTGAGTCAACAAATATGGCTTGCTTTGTGGATACTTCCAATTCATGTTGTGATCTGTACATGCAACAACCTTAGGAAAAGGTTATGGTAGAAAGTTTCCAAATGTCAAAATAATTCATGAACTTGGTAACTAGAATATAAAGTACAGTCCAAGAACATAACAAGAGAATAGAAAACAAATCTGGAAACTTCAGCAAGAAACCCATATATTGTGATACAATATAGTCATTTGCTCCACAAGAGGAGAGATCTAAGAGGGTCAAATATGTAAGTTATCACTTTCACGTAAAAACTGTTACAAGACCTAAGGATATTCTTTAGACTCCAAATTAGAGATGTTACACAGAACATAAGATATATAAGAA
The DNA here is from genome assembly GCA_037367405.1 of Ottelia alismoides. Taxonomy (NCBI): domain Eukaryota; kingdom Viridiplantae; phylum Streptophyta; class Magnoliopsida; order Alismatales; family Hydrocharitaceae; genus Ottelia; species Ottelia alismoides. The sequence goes on from JAZKJV010000416.1 coordinate 475,270, forward strand.
CATTTTAGAATGCTCAAATCATCCATCTAATAATAATTAAAAAATATTTAACATTAGATGAGTACAAAATGCACATCATGTACGTAACATGAAAGTCTGATAGAATTGGGAGAACGTGATTTCCAAGCAGACATGCCGAAGAAAAATGAGAAACGTCGTAAATTAGACAGTAAAGACATCATGGTTCTGTTGGAGGGTACACCGCAACGGATCAAAGCCAGGTTCGACGACAGCAAAGGATACGACGTGGCGTATCAGAGCCAGGTTCGACGACAGCTATTGGAGTAATTGGTAAGTGCGCCTATTGAGTTGTAGATGGGTAAATGGATACCTCCAGGATCCATTTACCCCATCCAGTGGTTTAGTCCCACATCGTCCAACGGTGGGACTTGGAGGCCCTATGGAGGCTATATAAGGAGCCCCAGGCCTCCTGTAACAGATGAGAAAAAGTAATGCATAGCATGCCCCTTTGAGGGCTTCTCCCCGTGGTTACATCCCGCTCCTCACGGAGTAGGGTTCCACGTAAAATTCCGTTCTTCTTTTCTTGTTATTTATCTTTTCCATGTTACGCTTCCGCTTCCGATTTTCTAACATGGTATCAGAGCGGTTTCGATTCTCGAGGCTTTTCATTACGCTTTATTTTTCCGAGATTTGATTATCAAGTTCATGTTCTGGGTTGAGATAAAACCCTAGAAATTATTCAGTTCCGTACTTCTTCAGTTGGAGATTTTGTTCTTGAAGAATGTCCGAATGAATCGATTCATCGCTAGCGACCAAGCCGTCAATATGATTGTCATCGACATGGAAGTTCTGGCACCAGATCCCAGGCTGCAGTTGCAGCAGATCTCACTACAAGTGGCAGGCGGCACCTCCTTGAAGCCGCGGCCCCAGGCCGCACCTCCTTGTTGAAATTCCCATGCGAAAAGGCCGCCAGCATTTTCCCCTCTCCGCACGGCGACCTCAGCCCAAGATCCCGATCCTCTTCGTGCGCGCATCCTCGCGCGGCTCCAGGCGGTGACCGCTAGGGTTCAGATGAACCCATCTTTATCGGGCGAGCCTTCTCTAGGCTGTGGTCGATCCCATCGGGCGCAGCAGAAGCGTGGCGGGCTGCGACACCCTCCGCGCTCTCAGGCGCGCATAGCGCGACCTCCTCCGAGCCCTCAACTCTGGTGGCGCACCTCGAAACTTGCGCCGACGTCAATCCTCCAGCCCTGCGCACCTGCACGATCTCTCTCAGCCCTGCGCACATGCGCGATCCCTCCAGCCGCGAGCTCCAGGGCGGTGATGCCGCCCACTCCTCGGCCACCTTGTCGCCCAAAGTTTCATGAGGAGCTTCACCAGGCGCACATCCAGGCGCGCGGCGCACGGCCCTGGCTCCATTGCACATCGCGCGCACAGTGCGTGCACCCCTGGCGGCTGGTCCCGATCGAAATCCCTTGGAGGTGTCCCATTTGGGGCGGCGGTCTTTCACAGGTGGGTTCCCACGTTGGGAACCCTAAGAAGGGGCAGCGGCAGTATTAAATTAAAAAAAAATTAAAAGGAGGGTTGGGTCCCTTTTGGGTCGAAAGAAAAAAAAAGAAGGGAAGTTGGAAGATCAATGGTTCCAAGTGGGAACCGTAGCTTGACTTAGCCCTAAGGGGGCCGTTTCTGTTGTGTTACAACAATTTTTTTTTTAAAAGGAGGGAGTTGGCAGAGAAAAAAGGGGAGTAAAGTTGGGCTGAAAAAAAAAATGATGAGAGCCCAGTATAAAAAAAACGGCTTTAAAAAATGATTTTCAAAAAAAAATTTTAAAAAAAATGATGATGATGACGGCTTATAAAAAAAGAGAGAGAAAAGCCGCAAGTTCATGTTTTGTTTTCCCCATTATGTTGTCTTCTCCCAACTTTGTCGATTTCTCTGTTTTCCGACAAGTATGGGAGAAAGGGGGAGTATATGTAGAGTCACAGGTCTGTTCATGATCCAGATTCAGATGCCAGTCTCCAGACCAACCAGTTGATCAGACTCTACAGTTCAGTTTCAGACTCGACGATCATTGTTTCCGAGTCTCCAGTTTCATACACGCATGGGTGTGCGATCATTGTCAGATGAGCATATGTTGCCATCGTTTGTCAGAGGTCCCCATCATTCTTCTAGTAGTCAGGCCAGAGTTTTCATGTGAGCCATAGGGACTCCAGAGCAGAGGACCATTTCCTTGAGGGCAAGGATTTTCATGTGGTATCATAGGTACACCAGAGCAGTGCACCATTCTCTGAGCCAGATGGGAGAGACCCAGTTCTCCGACGAGGAGACTTCAGGCGCAAGTTCAGACTCGATGGTCAGGTTACGAGTCTTCAGTTTACTCACACTCCAGCCCGTTCGTCCTCCTCACCTGCACGGCATGAGAAGCAACGTCCTCGACTGCACCAATGTGCGCGTTGGGTTGATATTGTCCGTAGTGTCCTGTAACATTGAGTTGAGTTTATATCAGTTTGTCCAAGCTGGAGCATTACATGCTCCAGCTTGAGGGGGAGTGTTGGAGTATTTGGTAAGTGCGCCTATTGAGTTGTAGATGGGTAAATGGATACCTCCAGGATCCATTTACCCCATCCAGTGGTTTAGTCCCACATCGTCCAACGGTGGGACTTGGAGGCCCTATGGAGGCTATATAAGGAGCCCCAGGCCTCATGTAACAGATGAGAAAAAGTAATGCATAGCATGCCCCTTTGAGGACTTCTCCCGTGGTTTCATCCCGCTCCTCACGGAGTAGGGTTCCACGTAAAATCCCGTTCTTCTTTTCTTGTTATTTATCTTTTCCATGTTACGCTTCCGCTTCCGATTTTCTAACAACAGCGAAGGATACGACGTGTCGTATCAGAGCCAGGTTCAGGGTTGTTGAAAGGACACGATGCGAAGGATCAGAGTGAAGTTCGGCGTCGACGAGACGACGTGACGCGGCAGATGCGCAATCCCCAGAAGTCGTGATATGGTGGTCTCTTGGAATCGACCAGAGGCGTTGAAGAATTCTGCTAGCGGCGGCTGGCAGGAGATCGTGCAAGGTGGCACGTTGAGGGCACCCAATGATGGGTGCATCACCCAGAGGTGGTGAGTTCCTGCTAACGAGACTTGCAGATGACGAGGATGCCGAACAAGGTGTATACGCTCGAGGGGATGGTCGTGACAGGTGATGGAGCTCCAATTATTCCCAGGACGAGAAATACGATGAGAGAGCGGCAGTTATATGCATCTTTACTGCAGAAGCGCAAAAAAGGGAGAAGCGAGTGCGATTCGCTTTACCAGAGGATGTCAGCACAATCTCCAGTCACGAGAGATTTGTGGTGCCGCATCATGAGGCACAATGCTGAGTTGTGCGAGTGTCCAAGAGGGGGCACGTCGAGGGTGCCCAGTGACGGGTGCATCACCCAGAGTCGGTGAGTCACTACTAACGAGACTTGCAGATGACGAGGATGGCCCAGTGCAGACCCAAAACGATAAAGAGATCGTGATGGAATTCAACTCAAGGGGGAAATTGTTAGGATTAGAGTCATTAGGATTGGAAATCCTAATAGGATTGAACTCCTAATCCTAATAATAGTTGAGTTGTATTCTATTTATAATCCTAAAGGGATTTGGACTACGGGGATGTAATTAGGCTATATAAAGAGGGGGTGGAGACATTGCCTCCCCACCACCAACAAAAACAATGTAACCTCTAGAGAGAAAGGGGGAGGGGGAGAGAAGAGAGGAAGAGAGCGAGGGAACAGAGAGAGTTGTACTCATTCTTCTTTTAATGGTCTTTCTTCTCTGGTGGTCGCGAGAGGTGACCGACCACCGTTATACCCAATTGTTCTTTATTCCATGTGCTTATGTGATGGTGATCGATGGCGCATCCGCATCCGTATCTTTATCCACTTCCGTATCCAGGGGTCCGGTATCTGAAAGGAGACGATATCGACGGACCCTGTTCCCATCAACTGGTATCAGAGCATAGAGTTGGTACCAGGTTGTGTCCCAACATGTGGTATCAGAGCAAGGTTCAATGACGGATTACAAGATAGAGTTTGGTTCGAGTAGGATGATTAGTCTTAATGGAACTAATTACATTTTGTGGAAGAACAAGATGAAGGATCTCTTATATGTGAAGGCTATGCACCTTTCGGTGTTCTCCACGCAGAAGTCTGAAGCCAAAACATATGAGGAATGGGAGTTTGAACATGAGCATGTTTGTGGCTTCATAAGACAGTTTGTTGATGAAAATGTCTTCAACCATATCCAAGATGAAAGTTACGCTAGAAGCTTGTGGTTGAAGTTGGAAAATCTTTACGTCTCCAAGATGGGAAGTAACAAATTATTTCTTCTCAAGAGACTAGTGAACTTGAGGTTTAAGGAATGCAGCTCTGTACTAGATTTTCTAAATGAGTTCCAAGGAATTACTAGCCAGTTGACGAGCATGGGGATAAAATTTAAAGATGAGATGTTGGGATTACTACTGCTTGCTACTCTACCATATTCATGGGAGACTTTTCGAGTCTCACTTATGAATTCTGCAGTCAATGGGGTCGTTTCTTTGGAGACAGTCAAGTCTGGCATTCTCAATGAGGAGACGCAAAGAAAAACCCAAGGAAGCTCTTCACATTCAGAGGTTCTTGTCACAGAGAACAGGGAGATGAGTCGGACCAAGACTGATATAGAAAGAGATAATGTCAGAAGTAAGTACAGATGCAGATATCAGAATATGGAGTGCCACTATTGCAAGAAGAAATGGCACATCAAGAAGTATTGCTTCCAGATTAAGAGAGATAATAAGAATGATGACGACAAACAAGAGAAAAAGAATGAACAAGTTGCTGCAGCTGCACAATATGAGCTCCTCATTGTCTGTGATGAGGAGATGGTAAATGTCGCACAGGATGGTACTTCTTGGCTTATTGATAGCAGATCTGCTCTACCTGTCACATCTCAAAGAGAGTTTTTCGCTTCATACACAGCTGGTGATTTTGGTACATTGAATATAAGGAATGGTTCTTTGTCTCATGTTGTTGGCATTGGCAATATTGCATTGAAGAATGCCAATGGAGTTGTATTGACGCTTAAAGATGTGAGACATGCACCAGACATGCACTTAAATCTCATTTCTGCAGGGAAGCTTGATGATAAAGGATACCTTAACACTTTTGGTGGCGGTCAATGGAAGCTTACTCGAGGATCCTTGATTGTTGCTCGTGGCAAGAAGTATAGCAACAATCTTTACATAATGAATGCATCCATCTCCCATGATGTTGTACATGTGACTGAAGATGCAAAATCCATTGAGTTGTGGCATCGACGATTGGGGCACATGACCGAGAAAGGGCTGCAGTGTTTGGTGAGGAAGAATATGCTGACATATATAAAAAAAGAGAAGCTGGAGAGATGCACAAACTGTGTGGCTGGGAAGCAGACGAGAGTCTCCTTCAAGAATCATCCACCTTGTAGGAAGATGCAACCAATAGAGCTTGTTCACACAGATGTTTGTGGTCCATTGAAAGTAAGTTCTCTTGGTGGTGCACTTTATTTTGTAACATTCATTTATGATTTCTCCAGAAAGTTTGGGTCTACGCCTTAAAGAGGAAGGACCAAGTCCTTGTTGTTTTCAAAGACTTCCATGCATTAGTGGAGCGACAATCTGGAAAGAAGCTGAAGTGCATCCGCACTGATAATGGTGGTGAGTATATTGGGTCGTTTGATGAGTATTGTAGGTCTCACGGTATCATGCACCAGAAGACTCCACCCAAGATACCGCAGTTGAATGTCGTTGTAGAGAGAATGAACAAGACCCTGATGGAGAGAGTCAGATGTCTCCTTTCTGAAGCTAAGTTGCCTAACTCTTTTTGGTGTGAAGCACTTTATACTGTTGTTAATGTTATTAATCTATCTCCACATGTACCCTTGGATGGTGATGTTCCTGACAGGGTTCGGTTTGGAAAGAATGTCCCATACAACAACCATTTGTTGGTCTTTGGATGCCGCGTATTTGTCCATATTCCCAAGGATGAAAGGTCCAAGTTGAACGCAAAGACAAAGCAGTGCATCTTCTTGGGATACAGACAAGATGAGCTTGGCTACAGGTTGTATGATCTAGTTGATAAGAAGCTGCTGAGGAGCAGGGATATGATCTTCTTTGAAGATCAAACCATTGAAGACATCAAGAAGGATGCTAAGGACTCTCCTTCGAGTAGCTATCAGCCAGATGATATGGAGCAAGTCCCTTTGCAGAGGGCTCCACATGTGGTGCCAGATGATGCATATGAGTAGGTAACAAATGCATGACATGAGGAGGATGTACCACATGTCACCACTCCTGATGATGATGATGATGCAGATGACGGTAGTGATCATGGTGGGCTGGATGATGAGAGCTCTTCTTCTTCCGAGGCTCTCCCACTATAGAGACCCGTGAGGAAGAGGCGACCCTCCACCAGGCATTCTGCACATGAGTACATTTTGTTGACAGACAACATCGAGCCTGAATACTATGAAGAAGCCTTGCAAGATGCAAAGGAGAAATGGGTAGAAGCTATGAAAGAGGAAATGGATCCCCTTTATGACAATCATACATTTGAGCTTGTCAAGTTGCCCAAAGGCAAGCGGGCATTGAGAAACAAGTGGATTTATAGAGTGATATATGATGAATACTCTACAATCCAAGGTACAAAACTAGGTTGGTTGTGAAAGGTTTTAACTAAAGGAAGAGAGTTGACTTTGAGGAAATCTTTTCTCCTGTGGTGAAGATGTCTTCTATCAGGGTGGTTCTCAGCTTGGCAGCTAGTCTTGATCTGGAGGTTGAACAGATGTATGTGAAGACAACTTTCGTCCATGGTGACCTTGAAGAGGAAATCTATATGTTGCAACCAGAGGGCTTTACGGTCAAAGGCAAGGAAGACTATCTTTGCAGACTGAAGAAGAGTCTATATGGCTTGAAGCAAGCACCCAGACAGTGGTACAAGAAGTTTGACTCGTTCATGGGGGAGCATGGTTACTCCATGACTACTTCAAACCATTGTGTATTCGTGAAGAAATTCTTAGATGATGATTTCATAATATTGTTGCTTTATGTTGACGACATGCTGATTGTAGGCAACAATGGAGAGAGAATTTCTGACTTGAATAAAGAGTTGAGCAAGTCCTTTGCTATGAAGAACTTGGGGCATGTAAGTCAGATACTGGACATAAAGATCACTTGAGACAGGGGAGTAAGGAAACTTCAACTTTAACAAGAGAAGTACATTGAGAAGGTACTTCAAAGATTTCGTATGAAGAAGGCAAAGCCAGCTAGCACTCCTCTTGGAGCGCCTTTTAAGTTAAGTTCCAAAGATAGCCCACAGAGCAATGCAGAGAAGAAAGATATGGAAAGAGTTCGCTATGCATCAGTTACAGGTAGTCTCAAGTATGACATGGTTTGTACGAGGCCAGATATTGGTTATGCAGTTGGAGTTGTTAGTAGGTTCATCTCAAATCCAGGAAAACAACATTGGAAAGTAGTTAAATGGATCTTGAGATATCTTTGAGGTACTAGCAGTTAATCTCTTTGCTTTGGAGCAGAGAAGCCTATTCTTCTTGGATACACAGATTCAGAAATGGCAGGTGACACTGATGAGAGGATCCATATCTGGCTAGATGATGTCCTTTGCAGGTGACACAATTTTTTAGCAGTCTCGTCGCCAGAAGTGTGTTACTTTATCTACTACAGAGGCAGAGTTCAGTGCAGCTACAGAGGTGTGCAAGGAGTTGCTGTGGATGAAGAAGTTCATGTAGGAACTTGATTTTCATCAAGACAAGTATGTGCTTTACTGTGACAGTCAGAGTGCCAGTCACCTTGGCAAGAACTCTACATTCCATGCAAGATCAAAGCATATCGATGTCAGATATCATTGGATATGTGATGTGTTAGAATCGAAGTAGCTTGTACTTGATAAGATCCACACAGATGACAACGGTGTCGATATGATGAAAAAGACTTTGCCGCTTGGAAAGTTCAAGAGATGCTACTCCCTCGCAGGTTTGAAGCAGTTCCCATATTGTCGGTGAGGGGGAGATTTGTTGGATGGGTTCCCCTCCTTGTGGGAACCTATTCCATATTTATATGACATTGGTAGTCCTATTTGAAAAAGGAAAATCAATTATTGATTGGAGAAGGAGATCAATTACCTTTTAGGATTAGGAGTTATCTTTTCCTAATCCTATTGGAGGTAGGAGTCCAGGTTTCCCTATTTGCTCATCTATATGGAGTATAAATAGGGGGTATGTGGTGCATACGAGGATCATCCCAACACAAGCTCTCCTAGCACAAGTAAGAAATAAGAGAGAGAGGAAGAAGAAAGAGGGTCCGTGATTGGCGTGATGTTTGGAAGGAGTAACTCTTGGAGCAGTTCTTCTCCAGCATTCTTCCCTACAGTTTGGCGACGGATTTATCCGTTTGGTGATATTTCTCGTCTTTATTATTCTCCATTGCTTGGTGATTTGTAGTACCGTATTGAGGGCCGTCCTTTTGTAAGCCCCTCACAGGAGATTACTTTGATTATAGTGCTTGGTATTGGGTTGCGATCAACCCCGTGGTTTTTCCCCTCACATTGAGGGTTTTCTATGTTAAAAATTCTCCGTGCATTTGTGGTTGATTTTTTTGTGTGGTTGAGATACTTTCTCGTAGTTGATATGTCGTGCAGGATCCGCCTATCGACTTTGGTTATTTTTCCGCAATTCAATTTATACAGGAAATCTGTTCCCAAGGAAATCTGTTCCCAATAGGTTCTTAATTATCTGTGGAGGTAAAGAATTCTAAAAATGTAGGATGGTCATAGATACTCTCACACTAAAGAGCAGTTGTGACGACACATCATGGATCCGAGAGTAGAAAGTGTGATAAAGCAAAAAAGAGTACCCATCTCTTACGTGTTAACATCAAAGGAAATTAGGTCACTCCTCCACGAGTAAATAGGGATAAAAAAAGATTGAATAGGGATTGAATATGGTTATTTTCATATACATATTTGCTCCATCTATATCGAATATGAATATATATTTTAATACAACTTGAATAGGATTCAAAAACCATATATTTAAATAACCAGATTCAAGTTTGGACCAAAAATTCATCGAATATGAATTGGACGAATAAAGATCCAATATGAATATGGATCGAATTAAGATCGGATATGAATAAGTGATGCCTTTTCGCACAATTAAGTAGGGTCGGCTACATGGATTCTTTGCTTCCATTCAAATCGATCTTGGGTCAATCTCTGGCTTATATCGAAAAAACAAAGATCCCTCCGTATAGTCCCATTCCAACATTTCTTGGGTCATTCTTGCGCTCTCTTAGCTGGCTCAACATCCCAAAACTCGCATCTCCTAACCGGTGCAGCAGCTAACCTCCTTTACAAATGGTCAAATCACCTTAAGTGGTTTTCTCGCATCTTATCCTCGATCAGAGCTACATCAACTTTCTTTCTAATTGCATCAATCCAAATCCGATCTTTACGTGAGTGTCCACTTAGCATTTTCAATTCTGATATTGTCATTCTCTACACGTGTCAATGGTTCACAAGCCAACTTTCAGATCCTTAGAGCATAGCAGGTCTTATTGCTACTTTGTAGAACTTTCCTTCGATTTTTAAAGAAATTTTCTTATAACAGAGAGCAACAGAGGTTCCTCTTCACTTTAGTCAGCCGGTATTTATTGTATTAGTAACATCTCCATCAATTTCTCCATCATGTTGCAAAATAGATCCCAGATATCTAAAAGAATCTCTCTTCTGAAAGTTATCGTCACCAATCTTCACCTCGATTCCATCATCATTGCTTCAATCAAAAGTACACTCCATATATTCAGTCTTAGCCGTACTTTACGAAATCCTTTAGTCTCCAATGTATGTCTCCGTACCTCAAGCTTCTCATTTAATCCATTTCTAAACTCGTAAATCAACACAATATCATCAGCAAACAACATACACCAAGGTATCTCATCCTGAATGTGACTTGTCAACTCATCCATAATCAAAGTAAAAAAGTAACGGACTTAAAGTTGAACCTTGATGTAAACCAATGTTGATATCAAAATAGTCAGTCTTCCCAGACTGGACCCTTACACAAGATAAATCCCTATCATACATATCCTTTATGAGGTTAATGTATAGGACATGTACTTATCTCATCTCCAAAATTCTCCGGAATATCTCATGTGGGACAGAATCATAAGCCTTCTCCAAATCAATAAAAAGCATATGGAGGTTCTTCCTTTTAGCTATATAAATCTCCACTGTTCTCCTCAACAAATGGACGGCTTCAATATTTGAGCGACTTGGCATGAATCCGAATTGGATTTCTTTTATTTTGGAAACTTGTCTCAAACTTCTTTCGATCACACGTTCTCAAATTTTCATAGTGTAACTCATCAGCTTCATACCTTTATAATTTAATCAATTTTGAATGTCCCATTTGTTCTTCACCATGATACTTCTCCATTATTCAGATATTTTCTATCTTCGCCAAATAACATTGAAAAAATTAGTAAGCCAAGTCGAACCACGATCACCTAAAACTCTCCATACTTCTATAGGAATGTAATCTGGTCCTACACCTTTCCCAGGTCTCATAACCTTCAAAGCTTCCTCTACCTCCTTTCTTTGTATTCGTCTATAGCTTGCACGATTCAAGTAACTTTCACTACTAGCTAGATCACCCAAAGTGATCTCTTTATTTCCCTCCCCAATGAAAAGCTTATGGAAATATTGCTTCCATCTAGTCTCTATATCCTTCTGAGTAACAAGCACATGACCTTCCTCATCCTGAATGCATCTTACTTAAGAAAGGTCTTTGGTTTTTCTTTCTCTTGCTTTGGCCAACCTGAATATATCCTTCTTGCATCCTTAAAGTCGAGATTTTTGTACAAAACTTCATAAGCTTTTGACTTAGCTTCACTGACAGCCTTCTTTGCTTCCTTCTTCATTGATTTGTAGTTCGTGATGGTTTCCTTTGTTCTATCCTTAGACATAGCTTTGAAGCATGTTCTTTTAATTTTGAACTTCTCTTACACCCCTCCACTCCACCACCATGCCTCATTTTGGCATGAAACTCCTCTCTTTGACTCGCCTAGCATCTTTTTGGCTACCATTCGGATACATGATGCTCCCGCCTCCCACATCTCGTCTGCACTTCCGCTACAATCCCAAGATAAGTCTTCTAAAACCTTCTCTCTAAAGCTAGATTGCTTAAGTTGAAGATTCCACCATGTAGTTCTAGTGATCTTGGAAACCCTCATTTTCTTTACCAGTCCTTTTATTTGCACATCCATGACTAACAAGCAATGTTGGGTTGTCAAACTCTCTCCTAGGATTACTTTGCAGTCTTTGCAACACAATTGATCTCTTCTCAACGCAAAGTAATCTATACGTGTTCTGGTCGGACCACTCTTATAAGTAATTAAATGCTCCTCCCTCTTCTTGAAGAGAATGTTTGCTATGAAAAGATCATAAGTCATTACAAAATCCAGAATGACTTCATCTTCATTTCTATCTCCGAAGTCATGGCCTCCATGAACAGTAGCATACTCTGAAGCATCCTTTTCCACATGTCCATTACATCTCTACCCATGCAAATCATCTCTCTTTGTGGGATTCCTTGCAAAAGCTTATCCAGATCCTCCCAAAAAGCGTGTTTAATCCTTTCATATAAATTAATTTGCAGTGCATAAACTGAGATGATATTCAGAATTTCTTCTTCAAGCACCAATCTTAGCAAAATAATCCCATCCCCGGATCTTTACAACTCAACCATGCACTCCTTCAAATCCTTATGAACAAACACTCCAACATTGTTTATACACTTATCTTTACCTGAATACCAAAGTTTAAAGCATGTCTTCTCGATCTCTTGTGCTTTCTCTCCAATCTATTTTGTCTCTTGGAGACATAGTATTTGAATCTTCATTCACATCGTATCTACAATCTCCATCGATTTGCTAAGTGTCAATATTCCAACTACCGATCCACAACTTCCTTTGCAGCCTTGGACTAACTTCTTTACTCACATGCATCCATCATGCGAGAACCCTTGCAAATTTTAGACTGCATCTGGACGACGATGCAACAAAACTAGCTTATTTACTCGCATGTGTTCCTCATACGAGAACCCATGCAAATTTTAAACTACATCTAGACAGCGATGTATCGAATAAATGATTGAATATAAATTAATTAAACCTTTTTTATCGGATAATTACCTAAGTACGAAGTAAATTTTAAAAACGCATTTATATATAAGTATTATGATAAAAATGTAAAAAAAATGTGTTAATTTATATGTATGTATGATAAAAATGTTGAATGGCTTTCTAAAAAAGGGGGAGAATGAGACTAAAAATACCGTACGTTAAAAAAAGAGAAGTTTATTTGTACAAAAGACATGGTTTTTTCTTTCTCTTCATTTCTTGTCTTCTTCCAACATTGTCGAATGTCACTATTTCCGACAAGTATGGGAGAAAAGGGTAGTATTGTGTAGAGTCACAAGTCAGATTATCAGATTCTCCAGATTCAGATTCTTCCAATTCCAGAGGCTAGACAGATTTTCAGAATCTATAGTTCAGCTTCAGACTCGGTGGTTTGGTTCAGAGTCTAAGTTCGAGGCACCCCATATTTGAGTGACCCATTTTATTCGAGCTCTCTAGAGAGACTCCTTTTCAGACGCACATGTGTGCGATCATTTTGAGTGGTCCCCATCTTTTGTTTTGGTCAAAGTTTTCATGTGAACCATAGGGACTCCAGAGTAGAGATCCCATTCCCTATGCCATGTAGGCTAGAGTTTTCATGTGGTTTCATAGGGACTGCAGAGTAGAGATCTCATTCTCTAAGCTAGTTTAGGAGAGACTGTTAGCAATGTGAGCCCGAGGCGAACCATTCCTACAATAAATGTTATTGTAATAAATGATTTATCAATAAAAGTTATTGATTTTGTTTCACTCCCTTTCTGATATTGAATGAATGAATGCACTATAAGGTCCCTCTGTACAATAAGGGTTATGTACCATGGCCAACTTGATAATCATACAGTTGTTGATTCATTGATTGAATCATAGAGGCTGATGCTTGGATGAATATCTAAGGAGTTAGATAGAGGACTCATCAAGCATCATCAATGATTGACAAATAGTGATCTCCAGTCTGAGTGGGAGATGGCAATCCCATCTCATTAGACTGATATCTGATCGACCTCTTAATGCAGGTGCTCTGCATGGGAATATTGATTCGGAGGTATCAGATTAGTTGAGTCAATGAGTTGACTTAACGAGATCGAGATAACCAAAGACCTATGATGAATACTGTCACATCACAGGCAAACATCCTCTGACCATAGACAGATGTATTGCTATATGTCTGAGTATGTACATTTGGCAGACCAATAGGTTGATGACCTAATCAAGGTCTATACACCGACGAGCTGGTGTGCATATAAGGTGATATGAGTAATATGATCTCTCAAAGGGATCATACAGGTTCACTTGTGAACCGGTAGACATGAGCTCACTCATGAGGTATTGGGATTGACCAAATTCCATGCATGGTCATCATGCTTTAGAAGCATGATATGAATTTGAAGGTAAGATATATGCTTTGTGAAAGCATATGATCTGTACCATATCTGATGAATTTGTGATTCATCACTCTAAAAGATGAATTTGTGAAAGCTCCTGATGTACATGTTGCACCTCGTATATAGTTCCAAAAAAGAAAAAAAAGGAAAAAAATGCAAGAACTCCAAAAAAAATAGACAGGCCAAAACAAAAAAAATATTATTGCCTGTCGGAGTATGTATATTAGCAAGAAGTCTGCAGCTGGATGACTTGTCTACACTGGTCAGGCATCCCGGGATAGGTAGCTACACTGGCTACCGTCCATTCTTTTCTCTACCCCCTCCTCTTGAGTTGGTAGCACTTGAACTTAGAAGGGAATACCCCGCTCCTCGAGGAAAGAGTTACTGGACCGGGTTATTGAGTTACCTTGTTAGAGGAGGCTAGTTCCGAGTCATTTCTGATGTGGAGAGCTATATCTCACTTACACGGTACAAGTAAGAATCATAGTCATCAGAAATTTGCGTTTGAGGATTTGTTCTGACCTGACTATTGAGGAGTCTTAAATAGAAGACTTGTGGAACTTGAAGTCTGTTAGGTCTTAAGTTCAGGTCCCAATAAGGTTCCGCCACACAATTAATCCAAAGATCGAGTCAAGCTCCATTTTCAACTTTTGTTCATGACCTTGGTATGGAATCCAATCTCATTTCACTCTTGCATTTCATTTTAGTTGCTCGGGGACGAGCAAGGTTTAAGTATAGGGGGTTGATGAATCTGTGATTCATCACTCTAAAAGTTGAAAATAGAGCTATGTTCCCGAGTAAATAGCATCATATTTCCACTTATATTGCATAAATAGTATTCATGCACGCAAGCATAATATCTGCATTTTAGCATTCATATTTGCATTAAATAAGAAGCCAATTTCACTTGTAAATACCCACCTATATATTTGTATATATTTTATACTAACTCCAAAGCCAATAAAACCAACTCTATAGTGTATATATTACTAACACTAATTAAAGAAAAATATCTAAAAAATACTAACTTGCAAAATCACCCAATAAAACCCCAACCCAAGTTTGAAGACCTTAGACCTTAAAACGCACATATCTCTCTCATACAACCTCCGAATAAGGTCTACTCACTTTTAAAGTAATATACGTTCAAAGACCTTCGAAACAAGTCTAATTTCATTAAAATCGGAGCTCGTATGCAAAACTTGAGTTTTGAGCCCCTTTTGTATATTGTACAAATTGACCGTTTTGCCCCTGTATTTTACCATTTCATTTTCTTAATTATTAAAAATCCAAAAAAAATAGATTAAGTTATAAATATTCTTCTCTTATTTTCTCTATTTTTATTTTGATTTTTCTTTCTTTTAAAATGACAAAAAAATTGCAAAAGACAAAATGCGGTATTTTATATCTATAAGGTACCACCCAAAAATATATTTTTGTACAGATGATTTCCTTTGATTTTCGGCCCTTCACAAAAGTTGTAGATCTCGTCGAGACGAGCAACTTTCGTGTTGACCACTTTTTAATTTAATCCCTTTTATTATTTCTTTTTGATTTTTGTTTATATTTAATTTTTGATTTTTCTAGGAGCGACATGTGGCAGCTCCTGGAGCCGCCACATGTCACCCCATTATTTTATTATTTTCGGATTTATTTTTTTATTTTCGGATTTTATTATTTTAATTATTATTATTTTAATTATTGTTATTTTTAGTAGCCTACTTATTTTATTTATATTATATTATTATTATATTATTATTTATCTCTCTTTTACCACTTCTTTTCTTACTCCCCACTCCAAGCCACCATCTTCCCCACTTCTTCCACCATTCTCTCCACTCTCTCCATCCTTCTCCAACTTCCCTTTCTTCCTCTTTATATTCACCTCACCTCCTCCATTCATGATCATCCGCCATTTCTTCAATTGAGAGGTAGAGACTACCAGCCCTCGGGTGTTGTCGGTGACAGCTTCAGCATCTTCCGATCGAGCAACGACGGTTTTCAAGGTGAGATCCACGAGGACTCCTCCTCGTGTCGTTGTGCATCACTTCAGATCACAACTGAGCTTCTTCGATTTTTCGTCGGATCGAATCGAGGCGACGACAACCGGAAGCCGCACTCCGTGGCTCCATCTTCGGCGAATCACAGGTAAGTAATTTCTCAACTTTTCTTTGTCAATTTTTTATCTCACATTATTTATCTTGTTTGTTGATCACCATCACCATATCATTTTGAAATCAACATCAAACACAACATCAAAATATTTTCATTATCACCACCACCATCACACAAATTACATTCTCACCATCATTTCATTCACCACCATCATTTTCACCAAGATAACCACTTCATTATTCGATCAACATCACACACACCACCACTTAATTTCCATTCATCTCAATTTTTATTTGTTGTTTACACAAATTACAACCAAAAAAATTTATAAAAAAAAATCAAAAAAAAAAGAAAAGTTGTAGGTCAGCAGCCCCAGCAGCTCGTGGCTGGCCACCCAACCACCGCCGCCTACCGCCGACTCCACGGTAGCCTCAGGTCGCCCAGCTGCCGATCGCCACAGCAAACCAGCGGCCGGCCGCCGCCCTCCAAGGTGCAGCCACCCTCCACGCGTGAAGACGCGCCACCACCGGCCCGTCCCTGCTCCGCCCCTGGTCAGGCCGCGCCTCCTGATCTCCGCCACGCCAGGCCGCGATTCCAGTTCGCAGCCAAGCCGCTGCCGGCTCCTCCTCCGTTCAAGGCTGTGCCGCGTGGCCGCCGTCTCACCGACGCCCGTGCGGCCCTTCCTCGCACCTCCAGCCGCGCACCATCCAGGCCAGGCCCCGCACCACCGCTTCACCTTGGAGCTCTGCCGGCTGCTTCTTCAACTTCAGCACCTTCACCGACGGCTCTGAGCTCACGCCACCACGACCACTCCCCAGCCGCCGCTGTAGAGCAGCCCCGCTGTGCGCGAGCCCTCACGGCCGCAGCCCAGCACCGCCGAGCCCTTGACGCCCCCCCCACGCCGCGGATTTCGAGCGGCGCCGCCCCTCACGTTGGCCGCGCGCCACCGCGCGCTGCTGCCCTCCTTGGAGCCCCGCGCCGCCCCGCGTGTCCCCCTCGTCACCGCCCGCGCCACCGAGCAGCTCCGCCCCCAGCCGCACGCACCTCTACCGCCCCGGCCGCGCGCGCATCCCAGCTCCGGCACCTCCCCTCGACGCGCCTCCCTCCGGCGCCGCCACTCGCGTGCCCTAGCCGCCCTTTGTGCGTCCTGTGCCCTAGAGAAGAAAGGGTCCATTTTTTATATTTTGTGAAAATTTCATTAATGTCCTTGCATGTTTAAATATTTACAGAAGTGCCCTTAGGCACAGTTTGAGTTTGTGTGTTTCAATTTCTATTTGCATTGACACCCTTAGCTTTGAGCGTTAATTTGGATATTCTTTTTGCATCAATTTTTAATACGAAAATAGCATGTTGTTGACTGATTAATTTTGAACATTTTGGTTATTTATTTGCATTTTTGTGAGCATCCTATTATTTATTAAAAATCAGAGACTGAAATTGAGTGACATTTTATCCATTTACGCTCTGAAATTCGCACAGGCCTATTTATTGCTCCAAAAATTGTGAAAAAATTGTAAATGATGTCTTTAAGTGTGCTTTGATTACAGTCCAAATTTCGTCCAATTAGGTGTTGTCGTTTGCATGAAATAAAATTTAGAGTGATTTTTGTAGTTGATTTTTAATTAGTTCCACGAATAATATTTTTGAGAAATTTCAACTCTTCTGAATTCTTTATTGAAATACCTATTTGAGATAATTCATTATCTGGATGATATAACTTCGTGGATTTATTATAAATTAAATACCCGCAATCGCTCTCTTTTCAATAAAATATTCATAAAAAAATCAAAAAGTGTCAGAAAATTCCAAAAAAAATTAGTGTAGCTTAATTTCATCATGTTTATCTTCCAGTAAATTTTTCATAATTTTTGCATATCATTTGCACAAAAAAATGCATAAAAACCCAAAAAAAGTTTGCATTTTTCATTTGTGCATCTTAAATCCAAAAATTCCAAAAAAATCTATTTTGCATTCATTGTTGGATTAGGTTCTTAGGAAAATTATAATTTGGTCGATTTGAAATCAATTTGACATCAAAAATTAAATTTGGCTAAGTGATCGTTTTCTTAATAACCTAGTTCAACCGCATTTGTGCATTGGCATTTTTATCGCATAAAAAAATACCAAAAAAATTCTACTAGGAAAACCACAATCTAATACCTCTAATCTGATCCCGAGTTGTTCCTTTGCCTCCTTGAGTCGACCCTGGGGCTTGCCCAGGCTAAATAAACATCAAACCGCGTGTTATATCATTCGATAATTTAATCGAGTTGTGCGGTTAATTTTTGAGCGGCGCGAATCTATCCGACTGCAACGCACTAGTCAATTATACGACATCAAAAGGGTAGATTTCCGCTCCGTCAAATGGCGCCGTTGCCGGGGAGGCAAACAACTTAGGATCACTTTAGAAAAGTAGATTTAGGTTTTCCATACACTCGGGTAGTCTGATCCCCGATCCATCTTGTAATTATTCCTTTTTTTCAATTATTTTTCTATTTATTTTTTTTAATTTATTTTATCTCTCTAACATTTTTATCTTTTTGTGCGAGGGCCTGGTGGACTTGGAGCGGCTTTCTTGAAGTCGACGCATCTCGAAGTGCATCGGAGGCCGACTATTCGTGGATCAAGTCGGCTGTTGAGACGCCAAAAGGAGTTTTCTATTTTTTTTTTAACTTGTAAAAAGGTGTCTGCATTTTCAGCGGTTCCCGTTTGGGTTCTCGCGTGTGTAAACATAGTAGAACCGTGTCCCTGTGTGCTGTGTGGATTGAATTGTAAGTTAGGCTTGCACTAGCGGCTCCTCGAGCCACTCTAAGATTTGCTTGTGCTCGTAAATTTCTAGGACCACACAATACACTTAAAAGACGCACTTAGACCGCAGATCTAGTTAAATCAACTTGTTCTTCACTCGCTAATAGAACTGCGTGTCTAGGAGCGGCTTTTCTCGTTTGCATTTGCATATAGTGTAAAAGATCTCAATTCTGTTCTGCATCCTGCATAAAAGCGAAGGGATCACTGTAAGTATTCTCTACTCAGCATACGCATCATTATTTTTAACTTGCATCGGATTTTCTCGATTTCTCCCTCTGATTTTCACATTTAAATTAAAAAGGAAATTGGGACTGGACGATAGGCGTGCTGTGTAGTTGACTAACAAAGTGATAACTTAACTTAAAACCGGGACTGCTAAACATTATTGACCAAAAAAACAATAAAATTGGAAAATTGTTTGCGGGAGATTAATCCCCGACCTTGTTTTCAGGCTGAGTGAGGGTACTTGAGTGTGTGTGAACACCTTAAGGCAGAGCTCAAATCCCCGCCTTCCATATCACGTTCCAACTGATCCTAGCAAATATCACAAGTCGAATAATTTCAGATTCACTGACTAGTACCAAATAGCCTCCGCCTGTCTCAGGTAGGTAGGGGCGAAATTGCGGTACTTTGCGACAAGCTGCCAGTAACCCCCCAGGGTGAAGTTCCGGCCTTGTTAGCCTCTGCCTGCTTGCAGGTAGATAGGGATGTGGTCTTTGAATCCATCGACTTGTGATATGAGCGAAGAAAGGAAGGACCGGCGGTATCTTAGGCAACAGGTTAAACAAGGAAGACGCATCCGGCTCTGAGCCGACTTCCCTATAGGCCGCGTAATCCTTGCTATCTTGCTTGAACTCGGTTTCGGGTCCTTCATCGTGTTGAGTGTGAACTCGGGGTTTGCTCTTGCATTTGTCTTTGAGTCTGTCTGGTGTGTGTTATCCTGTGTAATTGCACATTTTCTACCTCCATCTGCTTACAATTATCCTTTCCTCTTCAAAGATGTCGGGATATTGGTCCCCATACACTGTGACCTCTGGTCTATCCTCCTCGACCATATACCGTTCATCTTCACCTTCTCATTCTTCCATGTATCCTCCGCCATCCACAGGAGATCCTTACTCGTGGTCGGCTCCACCTCAACCTGATTATGAAGTCAGAACTTCGACTGACTTCTCCACTTCTTCGCATTTCTCATCTACTCCATATTCTAACACTCTGGATCCACTTCCATCTTGGGCTGACTGTACCTACTCTCGAGAGCTTGCAGGAATCAAAGAACCGAATGAAGAGCAAGCCACTTCTGAGACAGATGATTGGCAAAATTATATGCCCCCACATACTTCATTCTCACCTTAAGTAGGGACCATATAACAATTTACATATACACCTCCCGACTTGACCTTAGGGCATAACTTGATCGATCGAACAACCCAAATGGCGAGGCCTGAACATCATGATTTCCCAGACTTGATTGACTTTAGTGATCAAGTTTCCATTAACCAACCTTCATTTGAAGAGCCTATACACTCACAAGATTGGACTCATGAGCTAGACTTATCGGTCTCCGTTTCATCATATGAGGCTCCGACCAATATTTGCCATCTAGATGGTCCATACTCGACCCAACATTACATGCCTAAGTCTAGGTATGTTGAGTATGAGACCCCAATATCTCAGCAGTATCCTCCACTTGAGCAGAACTCTCCCATGAATTGTCATGGGAATTTTTTGGAGGATGACATTTCCAGACTTATTGAGAAAAATGAATCATTTGATAACAAGTTGAGAGATGTCATGGAAATATTGCACTCAATTTCTGCCAGCTTGGGAATGAAAGTGGAAAAGGATGTAAGTAGATTTGATGTTGAAAACCTAGCGAGTATCAGGGAACCCACACCGTCTGTACAGCTGGAGTCTATTCTATCTCCCTCTTCTACTAACCACTTACCCTCCAATCCAGAATCTGATCATTCATCCACCAAAAATACCAAAAAATTTGAAAAACCAAAAAGTCACATAAAAATTGAAAATGAAAAAGACCTAAAAAAATTGGATCCTGCCCTAAGGGAAGCACTCGATGAAGAATTGATTTTCAAACTTCCCTTAATAAAGGCCATAGATCACTTTCCCGACCTCAAACGATTTGTGAGAAGTAAATTGATGCCCAAGAGGTCGGGCAATAAGAGGACAAGGACTGAAAGACATATAGAGTCTATGGCCACCTCCTTGGTGATGGGGAGAAAGACCAAGAGTCGCAGAGTGAAGCGGTTGCCCCGAGTTGAATGTGAAATCAAAGACACCATCTTTACCCATGCAAGAATCGATGATGACTCACAGATAAATATCCTCCGGATCTCTGTGTTTGACAGGCTCAAACTCAGGCCACTTAGGAAGTCGAGAGAGATCGTTCAGTTGGCTGACCGATCCATCAAACGGTCGAGAGGAAATATTTCAGTCATCGTTACTTTCCAAGGTGCTCTACTTCAGGTGAACTTCACGATCATTGACATCGAGCACCGATGAGAGTTTTCCCAGTCTCCGATTATTCTTGGGAAGCCGTTCTTAGCCTTGGCTAAGGCGACTATAGATTGCGAGACTCGGGAAATCGATTTTACAGCATTGGGAGCGCTTCGACCTCATCCATTCTTTGATAAACTTTACTCTAAGGTGACCCGCACATCCGCTGACAGTCATGACCATCGAGAGATAGATGAGTCCCACCTCTCTGCTACACCTGAGAAACCGACTGTCCGGACGACCGTTGGATCAGAGACTCCCCACACATCCACTTCATCAACTGCTTGCACCACCACCGTGACAGCTTCTAAGGAGGACTCGCGATCAAAAGCTATCATTAAGTCGGACACGACCTTTGTGAACTGCCTTGATCATTTCGATGATCCGACACAAGAGCCCAATAATGCCAAGCCGACTGAGACCACTAGAACCTTCTCGAGACATGTGCTGACCCTTCAGGAATATTACAATCTTTATGGTGACTCGTTTGATGAGGAACCCATAGTCAGCACCACACCACGACCCGGACCTTCTAAGAAAACAACCCAGACAAAATTGACTCCACTTAAAAACACGGTTGCTCCCTCTTCTAGTCGGTTATCTAGTGAGAGGAAGTCGAGAATTGATTCCTCGAGGTGTTCCCCCGAACCTCTCAAGGCGCGTCGCTCTCCACTCCCTCTCAATGATTCAGGTTCTAGAAAACTAACTAAGAAAAGTTCCTTCAACACACCAGAGAAGGAATTTTCGGAAGAGTCATCATCTGATCCAGATAAGGTGATTTATATGAGTGAGCTCAGTTCAGCTGTTCTTAAGCCTTATCTAAGCAAGCAGCCATGTGTCGACCCTCGTTGGACGATCCCTACACCTCACTATTATTCATCTGAGGACGATTCCGACAGCGACACATATGTATATTATCTACCTCCTCGCGTCCGCAAGAAGGTTCGTCACAAACCTTCTTAATCCTTGTATATTCTCACTCTTTCTTGTACATACATTCTCTCCCTCCCTCCCCAGTGATTCGAATCACTAGCCACAGTTCCATATCATCTCATGACTACACTTAGGATAACCAAATCCTAAGTATAGGGGGGAGAGTGACCCGAGTCTTTCACTATGCAGTGTATATCCTCCAGATCACATCGGTCCTCATAATCCCTCCTGTCCTATACTTAGGCTGACCAGAGCCTAAGTATAGGGGGACCGATGCCCGCCGTGTATATATTCATCCATTTCCCCTCTTTTCCTCGTCTGCTCCATTTCTGATCTTCTACACTTAGGCTGCCAGAGCCTAAGTATAGGGGGGCGGGACGACTTCTATACTTTTTGTTATTTTAGCTCTCCTACGCTTAGCCCGAGCTATGTCTTTTTAGTCGCTTTCGTGCTCTGAGGACATAGCACACGCTAAGTATAGGGGGGCGTGTATATATTACATATATACTTTACCCATAGCTCGTACTTTCGCGTATTTTCGCGTATTTTTGTATATATTTTACAATAATTATGGGTGGGTAAAAATTGAAAAAAAAAACAAAAAAAATTGTATACTTGTATAATACTTGTAAACCTTTTGTAAAAATTAAAAAAATAATAATAATAATAATATTAAAATTTTGTATACTTGTATAATATGTACTATATGTATAATACTTGTATAAAAAGTTGTAGAACATACTTTTGTAAAATTTGTTGTAAAATAGGATGTATACCAAAAAAATCGTGTATATTATGTACAAATTGTATCAACTAAAAAATGTTGTAAATAATAAAAAAATTGTTGTATACCAGAAAAATAAAACAAAAAGGCTTCTTATTTACTCTTGTATATTATCTTGCATTTTCAAAAAAAAAAGAGTCTTGCATTTCATTCATAGCATGTCATCTGCACATCATCTGCATATCTTGCATATGAAAAGTGAAAAACTAGTGGGTTTTGAACCAAGTTATGAGTAGATATTGAGGATGGACTTGATTTGACCTTAGTCCACCTAATTTCAGAGGAACCTTATAGGAACTGGAGTTAAGATTTCTCAGGTCAAGTGACTTAATTCTTTGAGTCCGCAAGTCTATGTTCACATGTCATCTTGATTAGTCTAAGTAGAATATCTCGTGCACAAGCATGATTCTTATAGACAGTGACCTAACTTGGACAAGCACAATGCACGTAGCTCTTCATTGATGAGGTGGTGAAGAGGTAGAATCCTTTAGCTTGGAGTAGCAAACGGGTGGAAACATCCGTCCTCCTCTAGGGAGGGTAGTGTATCTCAACCTAGTCTGGTGGTGTTGACATCTAAGGACAGGATGTTGTGGGTCGCAATAATGCTTCAAAAGAGGGATAGTCTACTGGCTCAAGAGGAAAAACTCCTGATGTACATGTTGCGCCTCGTATATAGTTCCAAAAAAGAAAAAAAAGGAAAAAAATGCAAGAACTCCAAAAAAAATAGACAGGCCAAAACAAAAAAAATATTATTGCCTGTCGGAGTATGTATATTAGCAAGAAGTCTGCAGCTGGATGACTTGTCTACACTGGTCAGGCATCCCGGGATAGGTAGCTACACTGGCTACCGTCCATTCTTTTCTCTACCCCCTCCTCTTGAGTTGGTAGCACTTGAACTTAGAAGGGAATACCCCGCTCCTCGAGGAAAGAGTTACTGGACCGGGTTATTGAGTTACCTTGTTAGAGGAGGCTAGTTCCGAGTCATTTCTGATGTGGAGAGCTATATCTCACTTATACGGTACAAGTAAGAATCATAGTCATCAGAAATTTGCGTTTGAGGATTTGTTCTGACCTGACTATTGAGGAGTCTTGAATAGAAGACTTGTGGAACTTGAAGTCTGTTAGGACTTAAGTTCAGGTCCCAATAAGGTTCCGCCACACAATTAATCCAAAGATCGAGTCAAGCTCCATTTTCAACTTTTGTTCATGACCTTGGTATGGAATCCAATCTCATTTCACTCTTGCATTTCATTTTAGTTGCTCGGGGACGAGCAAGGTTTAAGTATAGGGGGTTGATGAATCTGTGATTCATCACTCTAAAAGTTGAAAATAGAGCTATGTTCCCGAGTAAATAGCATCATATTTCCACTTATATTGCATAAATAGTATTCATGCACGCAAGCATAATATCTGCATTTTAGCATTCATATTTGCATTAAATAAGAAGGCAATTTCACTTGTAAATATCCACCTATATATTTGTATATATTTTATACCAACTCCAAAGCCAATAAAACCAACTCTATAGTGTATATATTACTAACACTAATTAAAGAAAAATATCTAAAAAATACTAACTTGCAAAATCACCCAATAAAACCCCAACCCAAGTTTGAAGACCTTAGACCTTAAAACGCACATATCTCTCTCATACAACCTCCGAATAAGGTCTACTCACTTATAAAAGTAATATACATTCAAAGACCTTCGAAACAAGACTAATTTCATTAAAATCGGAGCTCGTATGCAAAACTTGGGTTTTGAGCCCCTTTTGTATATTGTACAAATTGACCGTTTTGCCCCTGTATTTTACCATTTCATTTTCTTAATTATTAAAAATCCAAAAAAAATAGATTAAGTTATAAATATTCTTCTCATATTTTCTCTATTTTTATTTTGATTTTTCTCTCTTTTAAAATGACAAAAAAATTGCAAAAGACAAAATGCGGTATTTTATATCTATAAGGTACCACCCAAAAATATATTTTTGTACAGATGATTTCCTTTGATTTTCGGCCCTTCACGAAAGTTGTAGATCTCGTCGAGACGATCAACTTTTGTGTTGACCACTTTTTAATTTAATCCCTTTTATTATTTCTTTTTGATTTTTGTTTATATTTAATTTTTGATTTTTCTAGGAGCGACATGTGGCAGCTCCTGGAGCCGCCACATATTACCCCATTATTTTATTATTTTCGGATTTATTTTTTTATTTTCGGATTTTATTATTTTAATTATTATTATTTTAAGTAGCCTACTTATTTTATTTATATTATATTATTATTATATTATTATTTATCTCTCTTTTACCAATTACCACTTCTTTTCTTACTCCCCACTCCAAGCCACCATCTTCCCCACTTCTTCCACCATTCTCTCCACTCTCTCCATCCTTCTCCAACTTCCCTTTCTTCCTCTTTATATTCACCTCACCTCCTCCATTCATGATCATCCGCCATTTCTTCAATTGAGAGGGAGAGACTACCAGCCCCCGGGTGTTGTCGGTGACAGCTTCAGCATCTTCCGGTCGAGCAACGACGGTTTTCAAGGCGAGATCCACGGGGACTCCTCCTCGTGTCGTTGTGCATCACTTCAGATCACAACTGAGCTTCTTCGATTTTTCGTCGGATCGAATCGAGGCGACGACAACCGGAAGCCGCACTCCGTGGCTCCATCTTCGGCGAATCACAGGTAAGTAATTTCTCAACTTTTCTTTGTCAATTTTTTATCTCACATTATTTATTTGTTTGTTGATCACCATCACCATATCATTTTGAAATCAACATCAAACACAACATCAAAATATTTTCATTATCATCACCACCATCACACAAATTACATTCTCACCATCATTTTATTCACCACCATCATTTTCACCAAGATAACCACTTCATTATTCCATCAACATCACACACACCACCACTTAATTTCCATTCATCTCAATTTTTATTTGCTGTTTACACAAATTACAACCAAAAAAAATTATAAAAAAAATCAAAAAAAAGGAAGAAAAGTTGCAGGTCAGTAGCCCCAGCAGCTCGTGGCTGGCCACCCAACCACCGCCGCCTACCGCCGACTCCACGGTAGACTCAGGCCGCCCACCTGCCGATCGGCGCAGCAAACCAGCGGCCGTCCGTCGCCCTCCAAGGTGCAGCCACCCTCCACGCGTGAAGACGCGCCACCACCAGCCCGTCCCTGCTCCACCCCTGGTCAGGCCGCGCCTCCTGATCTCCGCCACGCCAGGCCGCGACTCCAGCCCGCAGCCAAGCCGCCGCCGGCTCCTCCTCCGTTCAAGGCTGTGCCGCGTGGCCGCCGTCTCATCGACGCCCGTGCGACCCTTCCTCGCACCTCCAACCGCGCACCCTCCAGGCCAAGCCCCGCACCACCGCTTCGCCTTGGAGCTCTACCGGCTGCTTCTTCAACTTCAGCACCTTCACCGACGGCTCTGAGCTCACGCCACCACGACCACTCCCCAGCCGCCGCCGTAGAGCAGCCCCACTGTGCGCGAGCCCTCACGGCCGCAGCCCAGCACCGCCGAGCCCTTGACGCGCCCCCCCACGCCGCGGATTTCGAGCGGCGCCGCCCCTCACGTTGGCAGCGCGCCACCGCGCGCTGCTGCCCTCCTTGGAGCCCTGCGTGTCCCCCTCGTCACCGCCCGCGCCACCGAGCAGCTCCGCCCCCAGCCACGCGCACCTCTGCCGCCCCCGGCCGCGCGCGCATCCCAACTCCGGCACCGTCCCTCGACGCGCCTCCCTCCGGCGCCCTTTGTGCGTCCTGTGCCCTTGAGAAGAAAAGGTCCATTTTTTATATTTTGTGAAAATTCCATTAATGTCCTTGCATGTTTAAATATTTACAGAAGTGCCCTTAGGCACAGTTTGAGTTTGTGTGTTTCAATTTCTATTTGCATTGACACCCTTATCTTTGAGCATTAATTTGGATATTCTTTTTGCATCAATTTTTAATACGAAAATAGCATGTTGTTGACCGATTAATTCTGAACATTTTGGTTATTTATTTGCATTTTTGTGAGCATCCTATTATTTATTAAAAATCAGAGACTGAAATTGAGTGACATTTTATCCATTTACGCTCTGAAATTCGCACAGGCCTATTTATTGCTCCAAAAATTGTGAAAAAATTGTAAATGATGCCTCTAACTGTGCTTTGATTACAATCAAATTTCGTCCAATTAGGTGTTGTCGTTTGCATGAAATAAAATTTAGAGTGATTTTTGTAGTTGATTTTTAATTAATTCCACGAATAATATTTTTGAGAAATTTCAACTCTCCTGAATTCTTTATTGAAATACCTATTTGAGATAATTCATTATCTGGATGATTTGACTTCGTGAATTTATTATAAATTAAATACCCGCAATCGCTCTCTTTTCAGTAAAATATTCATAAAAAAATCAAAAAGTGTCAGAAAATTCCAAAAAAAAATTGAGTATCTTAATTCCATCATGTTTATCTTCCAGTAAATTTTTCATAATTTTTACATATCATTTGCACGAAAAATTGCATAAAAACCCCAAAAAAGTTTGCATTTTTCATTTGTGCATCTTAAATCCAAAAATTCCAAAAAAATCCATTTTGCATTCATTGTTGGATTATGCTCTTAGGAAAATTATAATTTGGTCGATTTGAATCAATTTGACATCAAAAATTAAATTTGGCTAAGTGATAGTTTTCTTAATAACCTAGTTCAACCGCATTTGTGCATTGGCATTTTTATCGCATAAAAAAATACCAAAAAAATTCCACTAGGAAAACCACAATCTAATACCTCTAATCTGATCCCGAGTTGTTCCTTTGCCTCCTTGAGTCGATCCTGGGGCTTGTCCAGGCTAAATAAACATCAAATCGCGCGTTATATCATTCGACAATTTAATCGAGTTATGCGGTTAATTTTTAAGCGGCGCGAATCTATCCGACTGCAACGCACTAGTCAATTATACGACATCAAAAGGGTAGATTTCCGCTCCGTCAATATCCCAAGGATCAAGATTGAGAAACTTAATAATCAGACTATGAAGATGACAGTGTAAAAGTGATCTATATCTTCATGATGATCATGAGTCTTCCAGTATGCAGGATGTACAGGTATTGGGAATACCTGAAGGGTGATTTGATCATAAACGATTGTATAACCATGACGCTTCCATTCCGAGGGAGTGATGAAACAGGTCTGGATTTTAGTGACTCCTCTCATTAGAGAAGTGACCAATCTTAGTCCATATACTGGACATTGATCTGAATGAGATTCAGATGCAATGAGAAGATTAGGTTTACGGTCTTGATTTAATCAAGCATCTATGAGAGGTCCATAGGATCTGGATTTGAGATGTGATCTCAATATCCAAGTCACTATACGTGGAACAATACAATCGCCCTGTCCTTATCTCCAAGTATCTGAGGTGAAATAGCATTGTTCTTAAATGGTTTAAGAACAATTCCATAAGATCTAAGCAAAGAGAAGTTGATAATTAAATGTGATTTAATTATCATGATGTATGAGGAATTATCCAATATAATTAAATGTGATTTAATTATTATGGATAAGAATAATGTGGATAGTAATATCCAATTATTCATAATATATTATAAATGTGATTTATAATGTATTAGATAGAGCTAATTATAATTTATATTAGTAGATTAATTATTAATGTGTATTGGATACACATTGTCTAATTAATTGAAAATATAAATTACATTTTGTTTTGGGTTGCGAATATGATTCACAATATTCCAATGTCAAGATTGCAATATTCCCAAAATTAATTGAGAATTATTTTGGTGAATAAAAATCCCAACAAATAGTTGTTGGAAATAAGTAGAGAGAAAATCAAGGAGATGTGCAATCTCATGGGAATCATGAGATTGCACTCCCCATTAGGAAAAGAAGGGGCGGCACCCAATTCCCTTGTGGAATTGGTGGCCGTCCCCTCTTCTTTATGGAGAGAGAGATCTCCTTTGTATTTTTCACTCCTTATTTGATTGATTTAATTTGGTATTAATATTTATTTGATTTATCAAATATATTTAATCAAAATTAAATCACAAGTTGTTGGTTTTTCCCAACAACAATCTTGACCATTGGATTGGCATGAATCAATCTCATCATTGATTTTATATGTCCCATGGATTGAGATCCATGGATCCGAAAACCTATAAATAGAGAGGCATACCTTGCCCTCTCTTTACATGCTATTGTAGCACACATCTTTCTCTCTCTTTCTCCATACTCGACAGCCCTCTCTCCCTCTCTTCTTGGTGGTCGTCCACCATACCTTGGTGGGGAGACTTGTCGATGCCCACGCCATCGCGCTGTCGCTTCGACGCTCTGCGGTTCTCCGTCTACTTGGAGTGCTTCACTCACGAAGGATACGTTTGTTCTCGTGCGACGAGATCAGGAGCAACCGCGCTTGGATCAACTTCTTGGATTGCGAGAACTACGCGGTTCATCCCCGCGCTCGCAAGCAATCTCTCCGACGATCGGACTTGAGACAGGAGGTGTCTTCTCTTAGAGACTCGATCAACCACGCTTCAAGAGGTATTGCATTACTTGTTGTGTTTATAGATGAAACGATCCGAGAATTGTTCTTGGATCATGTGGTTTCATCGAATAATTTTTTTTTTAAATTCCGCTGCACCGAACAACTAGTACGACTAGTCGTTCTTCGTCGTATCCGATACGACGCTCACGCTTCCGTGATGCGCTTGAGGATCTCTCCATATCCTTCAGAGACCCATTTCTCCGACGAGAAGACTTTTTCAGACTCCACTCTACATGACCGTGGACTCCGATGAGGATGTCTCCACGGCTTTTTCAGTTCGATCCTTCAGAGAGATGAAGTACTTGTCCACATGATTGGGCCAGCCAGAGTTCTCCAGGTGAAGACTTATTTCAGTAGCAGTGACTCTGGTAGGCGCAGAACAGAGCACATGCTCTCCGACGAGGAGATTCATTTTGACTCATACTCCAACCCATTTATTCCTCCTCACTTGCACAGCATGAGAAGCAACGTCCTCAATAGCAGCCGATAATTGTACGTGTTGAGTTGATATTATTTGTAGTGCTTGTATTGTGAGTTTGAGATTTCTTTATGTTTGTCCAGAGCATGCAATGCTCCAGCTTGGGGGGGAGTGTTAGAGTATGCGTCACTTATATGTGTAGATGGGTAAATGGATCCTTCCAAGATCCATTTACCACATCCAGTGTTTAATCCCACATCTACCAGTGGTGAGACTTGGAGAGTTTGTAGAGGCTATATAAGAAGCACCAGACCTTTTGTATCCAATGAGAATGTTAATAGACACATATGGCCCTTTGAGGCTTCTCCCGTTGTTTCATCCTGCTCCCTAAAGAGTAGGGTTCCACATTAAAATCCCGTGTTCTTCAATGTTTTAATTCCTTTTCTCGGATACGCTTCTGCATTCTTATTTTCTAACATTTTTTATTTTCCTCATATTCAGGTATTCTCCCAACTTTGTCAATGTCATCTTTTCCAACAAGTCTAGGAGAAAAGGGGAGTATTATATAGAGTTCTCTGGCTAATATTTCAGACACGCTTCTGCATTCTTATTTTCAAACATTTATTATTTTCCTCATCTTTAGGTATTCTCCCAACTTTGTCAATGTCATCTTTTCCAACAAGTCTAGGAGAAAAGGAGAGTATTATATAGAGTTCTCTGGCTAATATTTCAGACTATGCCATTTTGAGGCGCACATGTGTGCAATCATAATGTGAGAGGTCACTATCTTGATTTGGACTCGGGATTTTCACGTCGATCCATGAACTTCAGACTAGAGATCTCATTCTCTGAGCCAGTGTGCACTCAAAGTTTTCCTGTGGATTCATAGGGACTCCCGAGCAAGGTCTTAAATTTCGAATTTTGATTTCGTTTCACCAAAGTCCACGAAGAGAAATTTTGGAGAATGTTGGGGGAATTTTATAGAATTCATAGGAAAACTTGGAAATGATTCTAAACTTGACTTTTTTTCTAAAAATTGAGGTTTTTAATATTTCAAAGTCAATAAATAAATAAAAATGCACACATATTTGTATAATAGAAGTGTAAACATAGGTTTTGAAGTATTATTATCGTCATGACTATCACACATTTTGATATGTGAGCAACGTGTTACCTAGAGTCTGAACTGTGCTAAACTAGAACTGTATGCTAAACTGGAAGCAAAAGCCATGATAATCACTTCTTCAGTAAGAATTAGGTAACACACATAATAACTACTAATCAAGACATATACATCAAAATAAAGAAATAATAAAAAATATAAAGATCTTTAGTTTAATATTCAATTCAACTCTTGAATCTTGTGTCCATTGATTTAGTTTGGATTTAGATCTAAAATTTAGAAACTAACTAAAAAAACTTCTTCAACCAATATAAAACACTTTAACAACTCAACATATCGACGAATAAATAAGTGAAAATTCCTTACTATATGCAGATTACGATGAAAGTGGAGTAGATTCCCTTATTTTTGTTGTTTCGCTAAAATGACATGCAATTTCAATGAAATTTTATTCACATCTTGTTGATATTTCATTGAAATCTTGGAAAATGAAATAAGGTAGCGTTTCAATTTCGTGACCTAAAAAATGAAAATTTCAGAGAAATTTTCAACGGAATTTCATTGAAATTTGAGGCTATACTCCAGACTAGATATCCCATTCTCTGAGCCAGTATGGGAGAGTCTAAATTCTCTGATGAGGAAACTCTTTTCAATTTCCATTCTCCAATGATATGAACTCCAGTACGAGATCCATTCGAGTTTCTAATGAGAGAGAACCCACTTCAAGGTCCCTATGAGAGAGACCCATCTTCAGATATCTACTTATGGATAACTAACGACATTCTTTGTTTGACCCTACAGAGAGGAGTAATCTTTAGTGAAGGAGCAGTTGCGGCACAGAGTTCTCCGAAGAGGAGATTCATTCCAATTTCGGTGATTTTGTACGGTCCATAGCACATGTTCTCTGACGAGGAAATACAGTTCAGTTCCAGTGACTCTTACAGACGCGGTACATAGCACACATTCTCTAAGGAGGAAACCCAGTTCAGTTCACTCTCCAGCCCTTTAGTTCCTCATCACCATCACAACAAGGGAAGCAACGTTCTCAGTAGACAGCTAGTAGAATACATGTTGAGTTGATATTGTTTGTAGTATCTTGTATTGTATGAGTAGGCGACTTTTTTCTATTTGTCGAAGTTGAGCATTGCATGCTCCATCTTGAGGGGGAGTATTAAAGTACGCATCAAAGATGGGTAATTGGATCCTTCCAGGGTCCAATTACAACGTCCACGGGTTTAGTCCCACATCATTTGTTAGTGGCACTTGGTCTTACTGGTGGGACTATACCAGAAGTCCCATACCATCTATAACAATTGAGAGAAAGAAATAACAGAATATTCGACCCTTGAGAGGCTTTCTCTCGTGGTTTCATTCCGCTCCTTATGCAGTAAGGTTTCACATTAATATCATGTGTTCTTTCTGTTCTATATTTCTTTATCTCGAATACGCATCCGCAATCATCATTTTATACACATAATTATATTTATACCTATATTTGTATTTGTATTTAAGTCTAGGGTGGATTTCGGGTCGGGTACCCATAAAGGAATCCTAAACTTAAACCCATGCCCATATATGTAGTATATTTAAAACTCAAACCCGTCCAAAAACAAATGGGACAGATAATGGAGGGTTTTAAATCGGGTATCCAATACATAGACCCGGATTGACACCCTTATTTGGTGTTGGTGGCCGCATCGATGACATTGAAGGGAGTGGAGAAACGAAAAGGTGGTGATGGCACTATAGAAAAGGCTTATAGAAAATGGGAGCAATAAAGATGGTGGCAACAATGTGGAGGGTAGCGATGATGTCGTTGGTGTTGGCGATGGCATCATTATGGAGAAGGTGGTGGCAATGAGAAAAAAGGGGTCTCGGGTGGTGCTACCGACGATGTGAATGAAAATTTGGCATTAAAGATGGGTATTAGGTGGAGATGTCACACCATATGGCTCTAATACCATGTTAGATTTTGGGAAACAATTTCTTAATTGATTAAGAGGAATATCCTTTCCATATATTGGAGAAGAGGGCTACCAAAAATTACATAAGTACCCTTAGTAATGAGACAAAAGGAAAACGTATATTAAAAACATTAATATAATCCACAGAGACTCTTTCTTTTAGAACCAAGTTTGAAAAATGTGCTTATTTAATTGTGACACTATGTACGTCTTTTCCCACATTGAATATGGTCATCTAAATAGATTCTTCGCCTCCATTTAGATTTATTCTAGGTCATTCTCGAGCTTATATGCAAATAACTAAGAAATCTTTGAATACTCTCATCCCAACACTTCTTGGGCCTTCCTCGCCCTCTTTTAGCTAGCTCAACATCTCGAATCTCACATCTTCTAACTGGTGCATCAACCGACCTCCTTTGCAAATGGTTAAACTATCTTAAACAGTTTTCTCGTATCTTATTCTCTATCAGAGCTACACCAGCTTTCCTTCTGATTACATCATTCTAAATTCGATCCTTTTGTGAATGACCACACATCTACCTTAAAATTTTCATTTCTACTATAGTCGGTCTATACACATGTATATTGCGACATCATATACAACAACAAAGCCTTTTTCCACATTAAGTAGGGACGGCTACATGGAATCTTTGCCTCCATTCAGATCTATCTAGGGTCAATCTCAGACTTAGATACAAAAAACTAATATCCTTTCGTATAATCCGATTTCAACACATCTTAGGCCTTCCTCGCTCTCTCTTAGCCGGCTCAACATACCAAAACTCGCATCTACTAACTGGTGCATCAACAAACCTCCTTTGCAAATGGTCAAACCACCTTAAGCGGTTTTCTGCATCTTATCCTCGATCGAAGCTACACCAACTTTCCTTCTGATTGCATCATTCTGACCGATCTTTATGTATGTCTCCACTCATCCACCTTAGCTTTTTTCATTTCTGTTATTGTCATTCTCTGCACATGTCTATGGCTCACAGGCCAACATTCAGATCCATAGAACATATCACGTCTTAAGGCTGCTTTGTAAAACTTTCCTTTATTTTTCAAATGAATTTTCTTTTCTTATCGCAGATAACAGTAGAGACTCCTCTCCACTTTAGCCAACGTACATTTATTCTATTAGCAACATCTTCATCAATTTCCCCGTCATGTTGCAGAATAGATACCAAGTATCTAAAAGAATCTCTCTTCTGGATGTTATCGTCACCAATCTTCACCTTGATTCCTTCACCATTGCTTCAATCAATAGTACACTCAATATATTCAGTCTTAGCCCTACTTATATGAAATCTAGTCTCCAGACCTCAAGCTTCTCATTTACTCCATCTCTAGTCTCATCAATTAACACAATATCATCAACGAATAACATACACCAAGGAATCTCATCCTAAATGTAACTTGTCACCTCGTCCATAATCAAAGTAAAAAGGAATAGACTCGAAGCTGAACCTTGATGTAGACAAATGTTGATGTCAAAATACAGAGACTGGATCCTTACACAAGATGAAGCCCTATCATACTTATCATTTATAAGGTTAATGTATAGGACATGTACTTGTCTCTTCTCCAAAACTCTCCACAATATCTCCCGTGGAACAAAATCATAAGCCTTCTCCAAATCAATAAAAATCATATAGAGGTTCTTCCTTTTATCTCTATAAATCTCCATTGTTCTCCTCGGCAAGTGGATGGCTTCAATAGTTGAGCGATCTAGCATGAGACGAATTGATTTTCTTTTACTTTAGAAACTTTCCTCAACCTTCTTTCGATCACTCGTTCTCAAATTTTCATAGTGTGACTCATCAACTTGATACCTCTATAATTTGAACAATGTTGAATGTATCCTTTATTCTTATAGAAAGGTACCACAATGCTTATCCTCCAATCTTCAGGCATTTTCTTTCTTCGCCAAATAATATTGAATAAATTTGCAAGCCAAGTCAAACCACGCTCACCTAAAACTCTCGTACTTCTATAGGAATGCCATCAGATCCTATACCTTTCCGGGTCTCGTAACCTTCAAAGCCTCCTCTACTTCATTCCTTTGTATTCGTCTATAGCTTGCACAATTCAAGTAACTTTCACTATTAGCTAGATCTTCCAAAGTGACCTCTTTTTTCCTTCCCCAATGAATCACT
Source organism: Ottelia alismoides (assembly GCA_037367405.1). Lineage (NCBI taxonomy): Eukaryota > Viridiplantae > Streptophyta > Magnoliopsida > Alismatales > Hydrocharitaceae > Ottelia > Ottelia alismoides. The sequence goes on from JAZKJV010000416.1 coordinate 510,246, forward strand.
TATGAAAAATACTGCTTCCATCTAATCGCAATATCCTTTGAGTAACAAGCATGTGACCTTCATCATCCTTAATACATCTCATTTGAGAAAGGTCTTTGGTTTTTCTTTCTCTTGCTTTGGCCAACCTGAATATATCCTTTTGGCCCTCCTTAGAATAGAGATTTTTGTACAAAAATAATAAGCTTTCGACTTAGCTTCGCTTACAGCCTTTTTTGCTTCCATCTTCGTTATTTTGTAGTTTGCGACCGTTTCCTTTGTTTTATCCTTAGACATAGCTTTAAAGCATGCTCTTTAAATTTTGAGCTTCTCTTGCAGCCCTACACCTACCAAGCCTCCTTTTGGCATGGAGCTCCTCCCTTTGACTCGCCTAGCATCTCTTTATCTACCCTTCAGATATAAGATGCCACCGCCTCCAACATCTCGTTTGCACTTGCGTTACAATCCCAAGATAAGACTTTTAAAACCTTCTCTCTGAAGCTTGATTGCTTCAATTGAAGATTCCACCATCTAATTCTAGTATCTTGGAAACCCACATTTTCTTTACCAGCCTTTTTATTTGCACTTTCATGATTAACAAGCGATGTTGGGTTGTCAAACTCTCTCATGGGATTACTTTGCAGCATTTGCAACACAACCGATCTCTTCTCCTCAACACAAAGGAATCTACCTGTGTTCTAGTCAGGCCACTCTTATAAGTAATTAAATGCTCCTCCCTCTTCTTAAAGTGAGTGTTGCTATGAAAAGATCATAAACCGTTACAAAATCCAGAATGACTTTTCCATTTTCATTTCTATCTCCAAAGCCATGACATCTATGAACACTAGCATACCCTGAAGCATCCTTTCCCACATGTCCATTAATATCTCCACCAAGGCAAATCATCTATCTTTGTGGGATTCCTTATGTTGGAGTATTTGTTATGTGCACATATTGAGTTGTAGATGGGTAAATGGATACCTCCAAGATCCATTTACCACATCCAGTTGTTTAGTCCCACATTGTCCAGTGGTGGGACTTGGAGGCTTTGTGGAGGCTATATAAAGAGCCCCAGGCCTCCTGTAACAGATGAGAAAAAGCAATGCAAAATATGCCCCGTTGAGGGCTTCTCCCGTGGTTTCATCCCGCTCCTCACGGAGTAGGGTTCCACGTAAAATCATGGTGTTTCCATGTTTATCTTTTTCTTCTATGCTCTGTTTATCATTTCCGCTTCCGCTTCCGATTTTCTAACATGGTATCAGATCGGGTTCGATTCTCGAGGATTTTAACTTTTATATTATTGAGATTCGATTAAGTTATTTGTAAGATATAGGGTATCTATTGAAACCCTAATTTGTGGAATTTTGTTCTTGATCAAGCTGGTTCAAAATTCGTCGGCACATGTTCAGAGATCAGTTCTTGAAAGATTATGGCTGAAGATCACATTCATTTTTTAAGACTGTTCATGTTATAGGGTTTTTGAACCCTAGATTTTTCTGAACTCCAGGCGGCAGATCTGGCGCCATCGTTTTTCCTTGCGGCGCCCAAGCAACGCATCCGCTGCAACTCCTCCAGTTATGTGCTACACACTCCAGTCAGTCCCAGCGATGCAGCTTCTCCTCCTGTCGACGGTGTCTCCTCCTTGATGGCAGCGCTCCAGCCGCACCATCGCCCCTGCAGGCGGCACCTCATTCTCCAGGCGCGAAATCCTTTCGCCCAACCACAGGAAATAGCGCAGGCGGCACTTCTTCTGGCGACATCCCCTCCTGCGATCTCTCTCAGTCATGTCTCGCGCAGGCAACGCGAGGCCTCTCTCCAGACGGCGAAGGCGCAAGGCAGGCGGTGAGCCCTTCTTTCCTCCTAGGTCGCCTTGTGCTGGCGGATCATCTAGTTTCTCTCCAGGTGCTGCATGGGGCGAGCCCAGGCACATCAGCGCGACTCGCATCCCCAGATCTCGCGCAGGTCCCGCACGCATCCCAGGCATATCAGCGCGGGCGCCCTCCCTTGGCGATCTCGAGCTCCCTCCCTTATCTCCAGCAAGCTCCAGGCAGGCTCCTCTTCCCAACGATCCGAGCAAGCTCCTCGCGCCGATCGGGCGACGCCCCAAAGTGATTCCCGATCGCCTCCCTCCTCCTGTCGAAAACACCCAGGGCTCCTCCCGATGCCGAGCTCCTCCAGATGCTGAGCTCCTCCCAATGCCGCAGCACCAGATCACTGATGCTCAGTGGGTCAGCGATTCCAGCAAGCCCCACGAGACCCTCTTCTCCATCGAGCCAGGCTTCGGCGGCGCAAGCCCATCAAGGGTTGCAGCTTTCTTGAAGAAAAGGTTTCCTGGTATTGGGAACCCTAGAGGGCACACGCTTTATTCAAAGTGCATGAATGGGCCCACTGTGGCCGAATGATTAGAGAGAGAGAAGAGAGTTAGGGAGTGCTTATGTTGGGCTGAGACGGTGGTTGAAAAAAAATAGAGAGAAAAGAAAGAGAGGCCGTGAAGTTTTAGGCCCAGTTCGGTTTTTGGGCTGAAGAAATTAAAAAAGAAGAAGAAAAAAGAGATGCGTACAAAGAAAAGCCGTACGCAAAATATTCAAAAAAAATAGAGTTGCAAAAGCCGATAAAAATCAAACGGGTTAAAAAATGTTAAAAAAAGCGGCTTATATATATATATATATATATGAAAAGCCGAAAGAAATTTCTGTGGATATTCAGGTTTACCCCTATTTATCTTGTCTTCTGTCAACTTTGCCGATGTCATTTTCCGACAAGTTTGGGAGAAAGGGGGAGTATTGTTTAGAGTCACATGTCTTGATCCAGATCCCAGATTCAGATGTCAGTCTCCAGACCAGCCAATTGTTCAGACTCTACAGTTCGGTTTCAGACTCAACGATCATGGTTCCCGAGTCTCCAGTTTCAAACACGCACACGTATGCGGTCTTCTTTCGGATGTGCACATGTTTGCCATCATTGTCAGTGGTCCCCATCCATTCTTGTTTGTGGGCCAGAGTTTTCATGTGGTATCATAAGTACTCCAGAGTAGAGCACCATTCTCTGAGCCAGATGGGAGAAACCCAGTTCTCCAACGAGGAGACTCCATGCGCAGTTTCAGACTCGATGGTTAGATTCCGAGTCTTCAGTTGACTCACACTCCGGCCCGTTCGTCCTCCTCACCTACACGGCATGAGAAGCAACGTCCTCGACAACAGCAGTTGTGCGCGTTGGGTTGATATTGTCCGTAGTGTCCTGTAGCGTTGGGTTGAGTCTCTTTCTGTTTGTCCAAACTGAGCATTGCATGCTCCAGCTTAAGGGGGAGTGTTGGAGTATTTGTTATGTGTGCCTATTGAGTTGTAGATGGGTAAATGGATACCTCCAGGATCCATTTACCCCATCCAGTTGTTTAGTCCCACATTGTCCAGTGGTGGGACTTGAAGGCTCTGTGGAGGCTATATAAAAAGCCCCATGCCTCCTGTAACAGATGAGAAAAAGCAATGCAAAATATGCTCCGTTGAGGGCTTCTCCCGTGGTTTCATCCAGCTCCTCATGGAGTAGGGTTCTACGTAAAATCATGGTGTTTCCATGTTTATCTTTTTCTTCTACGCTCTGTTTATCATTTCTGCTTCCACTTCCAATTTTCTAACACCTTAGATAATCTTGTCCAAATCATCCCAAAAAGTTTGTTTAATCCTTTCATCTAAACCAATTTATGGTGCATAAACTGAGATGATATTAAGAATTTCTTCTTCGAGCACCAATTTTAGCAAAATAATCCGATCCCCGAATCTTTGCACCTCAACCACACAATCCTTCAAATCCTTATGAACAACTACTCCAACACCATTTCTACCCTTATCTTTACCTGAAAATCAAAGTTTAAAGCATGTCTTCTCGATCTCCTGTTCTTTCTCTCCAACCCATTTTGTCCCTTAGAGACATAACATATGAATTTTCCTTGTTTCCATCGTATCTACAATCTCCATCGATTTGCCAGCCAAAGAGCCAATATTAGAATTATCTATCCGCAACTTCCTTTGAAACCTCTTTAGGACTAACTTCTTTACTCGCAAGCGTCGATCAAGCGAGAACCCTTGCAAATTTTGGACTGCATCCAAGCGGTAATGCAACGGAACTAGCTTATTTACTCGCATCCGTTCCTCATGTGAGAACCCTTGCAAATTTTGAACTACATCCGGGCAGTGATGTAGTGGCTCTTGCCAACTTCCCATTGCATCTGGGCGATGCAACACGTCGCTAGTAGGGAACGCCTCAACAAAATATAAAGGTTTGCTTAAATCCATGTTGAAAAGATCTGAACTAGTTTGAGACAAATTACTAAATAGTGTTCTTAAAAAGAACAATATTTAGGAATTTGTCTCTCTTGCGTTGGTTATCGGATACCAAACGCGTAACCTTTCTCAATTTACCCGCGCTTGGTACCGGCCATGGCCGAGTTTGCGAAAATATATATCACTCAAAATATATAGAAGATCGAATCAACTAAAGTGCATAGCGGTGACCAGTGGAATGCTATAAAAAGAAATCCAATAGTTGGGAATTAGGTCATGTGAAATGATCTTATTTTACAATTGACATAACTATTGAAGTAGGGGTTCTTATTCACCATGACCGTGCTTATTCAGTGCCATGCTCTACATTCTTTTTGAGGTGATGCCATTCTTACCATATGCTACCTCATCTGCATGCCTTCCATTGCCTTTGGTAAGCAAGTTCCTTATTCCATCATGTTTCCTGACAAGGACTTATTCTTTTTCCAACCTCATATCTTTGGTTGTATTACTAGTGTTCACAACCTTGCTCCAGGTACTGATAAGCTATCTCATAGGGCCAACAAATTTGTGTTTGTCAGCTACTCTCGTACCTAAAAAGGGTATTGGTGTTTTGATCCAACTCAGAACGGATATTATGTCAGTATGAATGTTACATTTTTTGAATCTGTAATGTTCTCTCATACAGGCATTCCTATGACCTCATCGGATTAAGATATGGAGATCTATCTCCCTCCACCACAATTACCTCCTCTAACACCTCATTCGATGATGCCCTCTATTGCTGAGTTTTTTACCACGGTTCGATGTTTGCGGGACCATTACCCCCTACCCCCACCATGCACTTTCCCCATCATCTATCATGCCCTAAGTAAACCTGGAAAGCTTAGATTCCAATAATAGCATGATACTTTGCATGTCCAGCAAGATCTTGCGCAGTCTAAGAGTGCTTCTACACAGGATACATATGCTTCAGGGGAGACTTTGTCAAATCAGTAGATCAACCAATTGTGTTACGCAAGCCTAAGCGCACATGTGCCAATTACCCTCTCAACGCATGTATCTTCGATGTGTTTTTCTGACAACTACGAAAAATTTGTGCTAGGATTGTTTGCAGTTATCATTCCCCGCAACTATCCGTAAGCATTACAGGACAGTCGATGGCGCTTAGCCATGGAGGAGGAATTACCTATACACTGGTAATGCCATCTATAGGGGCTTCTATTGTGGGATGCAAGTGGATTTTCATCATTAAGCAGCATGTGTTGGAGTATATATGTCATTCTTGTATAGATGGGTAAATGTATCTCTCTAGGATCCATTTACCACACCCAGTGTTTAGTCCCACATCTACCAGTGGTGGGATTTGAAGGGTCGTGGAGGCTATGTAAGAAGCCACAGACCTCATGTATCATATGAGAAAAATCAATGAACGAATCAATCCTTTGAGACGTTCTCCCGTATTTTCATCTCGCTCCTTAGGGAGTAGGGCTCCGGATAAAAATCCATGTGTTCATGTTTATCTTTCTGTAGTTCTTGCTCTGTTTATCAACTCACTTCCGCATTCTTCATTTTCTAACATGGTATCAAAGTAGGTTTGATTCTCAAGAATTTTATGTTCTTGATTTATTCGAGATTCGATTTATGGAGAAGATTCAATTCAAGCTTGTTCTTGAAGATTTATATTGAATATTATTCATTATCATTCAAGTTAGTGACCGAGATCAAAGATTCAGTTCTAAGGGTTTCTAGAAAATCCTAAATTCTCTGCCATCATCAATAACGCAAATCAGATTGTGATACCCAGATCCGAATAACCCGAACACGACTCGATTATGGTCCATTTGATCTGATAGAACAATCGATCGATATTTAATGATCTGAATCGATCAAAAGATTGTAAATCAAAGTTTGTTTGGGATCAATCAATTAAAAATCAATTACATCGTACAGAGTGCCATCGAAAAAGCCATAACACAATCGAAAACTGTAAAAATAATCTGAGACCACCATAAAATTAGTCCCAACAAAATAAGACCAACAAAATCGATTGTCCGTCAATCAGAGTTCGTTTAACAATTTAAAATCGTAAAATTTAATCACAAACCAAGATTGTGTTTCGCCAATTTCTGTATCCATCATGGATCCGAAAAGTATGAATATTATACTCATTTTGTTCGTCAATCAGAGACGGTAGAAACGAACTATTGAACATCTGAATCGGAGATTCGGGGTAGAAATGCGGATGACTTTGATATTCATATAATATGGAGTAAAAAAATAGAAAACATAAATTTACATGTGTCAGTTTCCAACCTATATAAGTGGCTATTTCTTTTCCTCCACATGTCAAAAATCAAGGCTCCTTCTCCTTATTTATATAACACCAAAAACCTATTTCAATTTTCCCTATTTTTATCTTCAAGACCCCTAACCGAGAAGGAACAAAATCCTCCCCAAATCTTTCAAATTCCAGCCGAAGGAGCTGCTGGAAGCTCCTTCTGCTGCTGATTTCACCATCCAACAGCTGGTAGAGCTGCTGCAAGCAGATGAAGCCCCCTTGTTTCAGCCATTAGCAGTTGCTGCCATTAATCCTTGTTGTTGGAGCTGCTCCTCACGAATTAGAGTTGTTGCTCCTTTCCCTGGAGCTCCTGCTACTGCCATTTTCCCCTTGGAGCTGCTGCATTCAGCAGCTGGTTGCTACTGTTCATCAGCAACCAAGGGGAGCTGCTACTCCTTGATTCCAAGGAGTTGTTGTACTACTTCAGAATTCTGGAGCTGCTGCATGCAAGCCCAAATTCTCTCCAATTGGGAGACCCAAAAGAGGTACAATCATATCCTCCTTTTGTTGTCTTCCATGCATCTTAAAAATAATGTTAAAATCTATTGTTTCCTCTTGAAATTAGATAAAAGAATGGAGTTTTAACATGGAATAGATCCCCAATTAATTTGCTCTGAATTCATGCTTCAATTATGAAGATTTGAGAGGTTATTGCATGCATTAGAACCCAAATTTAGACCATGAATAAAAATGTGAAGTTTTAAGGGGTGATTTGCATGTATTAAAACCCAATTTTAGACCACTGTTGCACTTTGATTTCATGATTAAATGTGAAGATTTGAGGGTGATTGCATATATTAGAACCCAAATCTAGATCACTTCTATACAATAACCTCATGAATAAAAATGTAAAGTTTTGGGGGCTGATTTGCACGTATTAGGATCCAAATTCAGACTACTACTTATGTACTGTTCAAGCCTTAAAAATTGAAAGAAATGGGGGGTAAAATGAATTAGAATCAAAATCAGACCTTTAATTTGACTTCAGATTTCATGATTGATGGATGGAAATTTTGGGTGATTTACATACATTTGTACCAAATTTAGACCACTTGTATGCTATGATTACAAGTTGATTGATGACAAATTAGGGGCGAATTGTATGATATTAAGATTAATTATATATCATTAATTAGCCATTGTTTTCATGATTGAAAATTAACAGATTTAGGGTGATTAACATGAGTTAAGATCAAATTATATATCATTAATTAGTCACTATTTTCATGATTTAAAAATTGAGAGATTTGGGGTGATTAAATGAAACTAAAATCAAATTATATATCATAAATTAGACATTATTTTCATGATAACATGAAATTAAGATCAAATTGTAGATCATTAATTAGCTATTATTTTCATGATTAAAAATTAAGAGATTGAGGTGATTAACATCCAATTAAGATCAAATTATAGATCATTAATTAGCCAACGATTTCATGGTCAAATCGAGATATTTGAGGTGAATTAGCAAGCAAATTTAGACTAAATTTAGATCTAATAAGTAGCTCTAAAATTCATGAGTTAAAAAGAAAAGAGTTGGCAATTTGTATTGATTTTAACCTAAAATCAAGATCTAATGAGTAACTCTTATTCCCATGATTTAAATAAGAAAAGTTGGGAATCTAGCATTGATCTAAATTTGAATCCATATCTAATGAACGTCTAATCTCATGGTTTAAAAAATGAGATCATTGAGGTATTTTCATACAAGTGACTTATAAAATCTAGATCAATAATCAGGCAACTAAATTATGAGTTCAACAAGATAATCGGTGATCAATGACTGAAAATTTCGTGATCAATCCTTTAGGCATGAATCACTAGCTATGGATCACTATTAAATAAGATTGTCGACAAGATGCTTAGATCTGTAAATTAACCACAACAGAGATCGAGAGAGGATGAGGAATCAAGTAATTGATGGAGAATCAGTGATGGTAGTTAATTGTGCCAGTTATGGTGACCCTTAAACTTGATTGTGAGAGATGAAGCAGAGAGGAAGCATCGTAATGGTGTTGCAGAGAGGAAGCATCATCATTTACTTGATATTACCATAACTCTTCTCATTCAGAGTCATGCTCCATATTCTTTTTGGGATGATGTTGTTCTTATTACATGTTATCTTATTAATCACATGCCCTCTATTGGAGAAAACAAGCGAGGTGTATATTCCTGTAACCCTAGGCTCTCTTGTATAGGAGAGAGACCTATGGGTAAATTACATACGATAGACATAAAGAAATAAGATGACTGAAAAGATACATAGGAATGTAGAAATATGTCAACACTCCCCCTCAAGATGGAGCATAGATGTCAATCATGCTCAGCTTGGACGAACACTTCAGAAATGACCCCCTGAGTAATGCCTTGGTAAAGATATCTGTTGTTTGCTCTCCTGAACTATAGGGTGAAATGGGGCTGCCCCCACGGGGTAACTTAGCTCCCCTTGCCCCGTATTTTTTTTATTTTTTTTGAAAAATAAAACCATGTAAATTCATCACTATATCCCTATATTATGTCATTCAAGTTTTGTGAGAAAAGAGACTCTTACGGCCTCCATCCAAATAGGGTCGATTTAAAAATTCATGTGACCGTTAAAAATCATGAGAGGTAGAAATCAGACCTTTCTGGATCATATCTCTAGTGTAATGGCACTCTACCTCAATATGTTCCGTTCTCTCATGAAATGCAGGGTTGTTTGCAATGAAAAGAGCAGTCTGATTGTCACATTGATGGTGCATGGGAAGGGGCATCTCTATAGTCAAATCAGTAAGAACAGATCTGACCCACATCAGCTCTGTGCTAGCCTGTACCATATCCCAGAGTTTGTCAGGAACCAGAGAGGCCTTGTGATGACTCAGAGAAAGTATGTTGCAGATCTTTTAGAGACAGGCATGACAGATTGTAGACCCGCCACCACTCCTATTGATCCGAGTATGAAGCTATATGATGACGACACCAAGGAGGTCAACAAGAGGAGATACAAGGAGCTTGTTGGCAAGCTACTATATGTGACCAGGCCTGATATATCTTTTGCTGTGAGCGAAGTTAGTCAGTTTATGGAGCAGCCCGGACAGACACATATGGATGCAGTCCATATGATACTGAGATACCTGAAGACTTCACCTGATACAAAACTTCTTTTTAGCAAGGGCACATATCTCTCAGTTACAACGTGCAAAAGCAGATTATGCTAAATGTCCAAAGGATAGAAAGTCTACCTCAGGCTTTGCTGTGTTTATAGGGAATTCCATGGTTTCATGGAAGAACAAGAAGCAGACTGTGGTTGCCAGATCGAATGCAAGGAAGTAACGTAGATGTCCAAGATCCTTGGTCACAAACTACTGACTTAGGAAGTCCTTGGCACCCTGAATGCCCTGTTTGTCATCCCCTGCAACAATAATGTCATTAACATACACAAGAATGACAATAGTACCTTTCTAGGTCTTTTCTACAAACAAGGAATGATTGGCAATCGATCGCACAAACCCATGTTGCTCTATCAAGTCCGAGAGCTTCTGGAACCATGCTCTTGGACTTTGCTTAAGGCTATAAATAGCCTTGTATAGCCTGTAAACCTTCTGACACTCCCCCTCAACAGCAAATCCTGATGGCTGCTGCATATATACATCCTCCTGTAGATCGCCGTAAAGGAAGGCATTCTTCAGATCAAGCTGATAGAGTGTCTAATCTCGTGTCACCACAATTGAAAGAAGAATATGCAGAGTAGAATAAATGGCTGCTGGAGAGAAAGTATCCTGATAGTCCACCCCATATGTCTGGGTGAACCCACGAGTCATAAGTCTCACCTTATAGGGATCCACACTACCATCCACACGGTGTTTCATAGTGAACACCCATTTGCATCCCACAACGGATGCGTCAACGGGAACAGAAACAAGACTCCACGTTCCACGTGACTGTAGTGCGGTCATCTCCTCCTCCATAGCCAAGCGCCAGCGACTATCCTTCAAGGCCTCCTCATAATTCCGTAGAAACTTCCACGGCTATAGGGCTACTGCAAACCGCTGAAAATCCCCTGTGAGACGATGAAAAGAGACCTGAGAAGCAAGGGGGTAGGAAGCACAAGATCGATTCTGCTTTCGAAATACAATAGGAATATCCATGTCAGAGGGAACGTCCTCCATCTAGGTGCTATGTTCCTGCAACAATCCCTGCACAGATATATCTCCAGACCCATCATTAGATGCTATGTTATCAAAACAAACCTGGGGCTTTGTGGATGATGGGCGATGGCCATGAGCAAAAGCAATCCGACGAGTGTAGAATTTAAGTAAAGAGGGAACAAGTGGCGCATGTGACTGGGTAGTAGGAGGGGGTGGAGGAGGTGGTGGTGGTGGAGGTGGTACATCACGCGTTGGAGGAGGTGGCATGTAAACTTCATCATCTGAGTCCGATGAAGCCAACCTATCACTTGTAGGAGAGAAGTACATCACAAACTCAAAAAATGTGACATCAACACTAATATAGTATTTTCTGCGCAAAGGGTCATAACACAGATATCCCTTCTGAGTCCTGGAGTACCCAACAAGCACACATTTAACGGCTCGAGGAGCGAGCTTGTCAAGACCAGGAGTCAATTGGTGAACGAAAGCAACAGAACCGAACACACGAGGAGTGAGTGAGAATAATTCCTTATCAGGGAAAGTATGGAGAAAGGAATTTTCTCACCTAAAACAAACAATGGCATACGATTCACCAAATAGCATGTTGTGACAACTGCATCACCCCAAAACGAATGTGGTCATGTGGTGTACGACTCTGAATGAGAAGAGTTCGAGTAACATAAAGCAGATGACGATGCTTTCCCTCAGCAATACCATTTTGCTGAGAGGTGTAAGGACATGATGTTTGATGAATAATCCCTTTAGATGAAAGAAAATGAGAGATCACGAGTATAAAATTCCAAAGCATTGTCAGTTCGCACAAATTGCACAAAGGCGGAGAAAACATTCCGCACTTCAGTAATAAAGGTTTTGATCACATCCCCTGCTTCAGATTTATTTTTCAAAAGAAATAATCAGGATAATGAAAAATCGTCCACAGTAACAAGATAAAATCGGTCCCCGATGATCAGGCATACGACTCGGGCCCTAAATGTCAACATGAAATAAGTCAAAAAGGGAGCTACTGCTCCGACTCTGATGACTGGGAAAGGCAGACCTATGATGCTTTCCCAACTGACAAGCTTCGCATTGAAAGGAAGAACTAGGTGAAATCTGCGGCAACATATGACACATCTTTTGAAGAGGGAGATGACCAAATCGAAGGTGTCAAGTAAACAGAGAAACTGATCCCGACGAATGAGGAGAAACACCTGCATAGGGAGTTCAAACTAGACGATAAAGGCCACCTTGCTTACGACCACACCCAATCACTTTGTCTGTAAGAATGTCCTGAAAAACAAGAGATGATGGGTCAAAAATAGCTCGACAGTGCAAATCCTTCGTAATCTGACTAATAGAAAGCAAATTCATAGAGAAATCCGGAGCATGTAGCACATTCTACAGACGCATCGAAGGCGTCAACGTAATCTCCTCCTGTCCTATGATTGGGGAATGAGTCCCATCAGCTATCACAACTGTTCTCCCTGGCGAAACCTGTTTATATGACGTAAGTTTATGTCTGTCTCCACATAAATGATGTGTCGACTCGCACCGGAGTCCATAATCCACTCTGTTATGTCAGATCCATGACAGGATATAAAAGCATAAGCACCTGATGTGCTAGTTGTAGCAGAGGTACTGGCAGAAGCTAAGGCTGCCACATCCGAATGATCTCCTGAAGATGGTGAAGAGGAATAAGGTATAATATCCCTTAGTCTTGCCACGAGATGATCAGACCTTTGATCTAGAGTAGAAGTAGCAGGAGACTCAATTTGCTCTGCAACGCGAGCTGATGCCAGGAACCCATGCTTGTAATCGCATGTCTCCTCGGTATAGGGCGATGACAAAAAGTACACGGCTGAAGCGTGTGACCTCCTCTACCATGAGGTACACGTCCACGGAAGGAAGAATGGCCTCCTCTTCCTTGAGAAGTTGCCATGGTCGAGGAAGTCTAATTAGAAGCTATGGAAGGAATAGTAATCCTGTTGAGCCTGCAGAACGCTTCCTCTATGGGTGGGGGGGGGGGTGGCGGCATGATGGAAGGTCGTATCGATATCGATATCGTTTCGATATCGTATCGATACGATATTTCGACGATATATCGTCGAAATATCGCCCATATCAACAAGCCTTTATGAAGAAAATGCCTGGAAATCAGGATATATCGTTATATCGGTGCCCATATCGGTCCCATGTCGAATATATCAACGATTTATCACGATATTTCCTTCCATGGCGGCATCCGCTAGAATCTAGGAACGAGCAGCATCATATTCAAGGTCAAGGGCTGCTAGGAATACCCTAACCATGGTAGCATTCCTATATGTCTTATGTTGCTCTGAAGTTGTCGTTAGAGGCATGAAACTGTGGAGCTTCTCAAACATCCCACGCAAGGATGTATACAGTCAATGCAGAGGGCGCCCGTTTTGCTTGATAGTGAATATGTCATGTTGAAGTTGGAGGGTCTTTGTCTCGTTCCTCGCTTGAGAATATGTTGCTGCGAGGATATCCCGCATCGTCTTAGCATTAGGCTGATGTAACACATCATTGGCGATCTCAATCGTCAATGTACCAGAGAGCCAAACTTTGGCATAAGCATCATCCGCCTCCCACGAGGCATTTACCCCAGTCTTCTCGACCGGATCTTCCCCGCTAAGAATGTGTTTCTTACCATTTGACTTCATCAAGCTCATAAACTGCATAGCCCAGAGCTCATAATTTGTCTCGCCCATTTTGATAATAGGCGTTGGACCTCTGAATGCGCCTGTGGCGGGTACATCAACTTTGTTTTCAAACATCTTGCCGGATGTATAAGACTAGGGTTTTGTAGATCAAAGAACCAATGTCTACACAAACATATGTGGATTTGAATGCACATGTAGACTTATGCACTCAAATGCATTGACCAAACGGAGAATCCGACTCCGGAGCATGCAGATGCAGCACACGGACTGAGTACACGCGCAAAGGGGCAGTGCACGGGCTCTACGCGAGGCAGTCTGCGCCCATGGTTTGGTTTGCGTGCAGGCGGTAGAGCACGCTCGAGGGTGAGGAGGTGGTGCTACACATGGAGGTGCCACTGCGGCGCGCGATGAGGGTGTCACGCGCGCGAGGGCTAGAGCACAGTGATGAGGGGGTGACACCCAGAGACTGGGAAGGCAAAGCGTGGAGGAGAGAGGGGGGCATCGGGTAGGGTTAGGGGTTTGGATATGAGAGCTCTGATCTAGGATCACCACTCTGATACCTTGTTGGAGAAAAATAAGCGAGATGTATATTCCTGTAACCCTAGGCTCTCTTATATAGGGGAGAGACCTATGGGTAAATTACATAAGATAGACATAATGAAATAAAATGACTGAAAAGATGCATAGGAATGTAGAAATATCTCAACACCCTCCTCGGTCTTGGGTGAGAAAATTCCTCTATCTCTTGCATTTCCTGAGAAAGAATTGTTCTCACTTCTCGTGTGTTTGGCTTGGTTGTTTTTGTCCACAAGTTGTCTCCAGGCATTGACAAGCTCTCTCCTAGGGCAGTCAAGCGTGACTTTGTCGGGTACTCCAGGACACGAAAAGGGTATAGATGTTATGATCCAATACGCTGGAAGTATTATGTTAGTATTGATGTCACCTTTTTCGAGTTTGTGATGTACTTTTCCCCTACAGGTAATCTGTTGACTTCGTTAGACTCCGATGATGAAATCTACATGCCACCACCACTATCATCACCACCTTCATCACCTCCTTCACCACCATCGCCACCATCACCACCACCTTCACCTCCTTCTATATCCTCAACACCCATTGTTGTCACATCACTATACCCACCGACGTGCTTCTGCTCATGGTCATCGCTCATCATCTAGCATGCATAAGGTATGTTTTGACTACATAGTTCCTAACGATGGGTCTGATGGTCTGCTTGAGCAGGGTTCTTTATAGGGGACGGGCATGGGGTTGATGATCTGGAGTTACCTATTACGCTTCGGAAGCTTAAGCGTAGTTGTGCATCATATCCTTTAGCATCCAAGGTCTCCTTTGAACATTTGACTGTGGAATTCAGGAAATTTGCAGTTGCATTGTCTGTAGTGGACATTCCACGAAATTATCAAGAGGCTTTGAAGGATAATTAGTAGCGATTGGCTATGGAAGAAGAGATGGTTGCCTTACAGTCACGTGGTACCTGGAGTTTGGTTCCTGCTACTGATGAAGCTTTTGTCGTTAGTTGCAATTGGGTGTTTACTGTTAAACACCGTGTAGATGGGAGTCTAGATCGATATAACGCCAAACCAGTTGCTCGTGGCTTTACTGAAACATATGGAGTGGATTATCTAGACACATTCTCTCTAGTGGCTCGTCATTCTACTCTACGGATTCTTCTTTCTGTAGTTGTGGTATGTAACTGGACTCTCTTTCAGCTTGATATTAAAAACACCTTTTTGTATGGGGATATACAGGATGAAGTCTATATGCAGCAGCCTCCTGATTTTGCTATTGAGGGGGAGTATCTGCAGGTTTGCAGACTTCATAAGGCAATATATGGCCTCAAACAGAGTCCTAGGACATGGTTTCAGAAGCTCTCGGATTTAATTGAGAAGCAGGGATTTAAGAGGTCAGATACGGATCACTCATTATTTGTACAGAGAACTGCTGGAGGCATGATGGTTATTATGGTATATGTTGATGACATATTAGTCACAGGTGATGACGTGCAAGGGATAAAAATAGCTAAAGAATTTCTGAGCGGTTTCTTGCCAAGGATCTTCGCACCTTACGATACTTCTTGGGATTAGAATTTGCTAGAAATCGGCAAGGTCTTGTGATGACCCAACGGAAGTATGCGACGGATATGCTAGCTGAGACATGAATGATTGGATGCCGGCCAACCACCACTCCAATGGACCCTTGTATGAGGTTATAGGATGATGATATAGAAGAGGTGGACAGGAAACGATAAATAGAAATAGTGGGGAAGCTTTTTTATGTTACTATAACCAGACCGGATCTTATTTGCAGTCAGTCGGGTGAGTCGATTCATGGAACAACCTTGACAGGTACACATGGATGTTGTATATATGATTTTGAGATACCTGAAGTCTTCTTCAGGTGTAGGATTATTATTCCAAAAGGGGGCAACACTTACAGTTTCTGCATGCGTTGATGTTGATTATGCTGGATGTCCAAAGGATAGAAAGTCCACTTCAGGCTTCGCAATTTTTGTTGGTAGCTCTCTCGTCTCTTGGAAGAGAAAAAACAAACTGTTGCGGCCAGATCTAGCGCTAAGTCTGAATATAGGGCTATGGCACAAGCTAGTACATAAATGATGAGGGTTCGAGTTGTACTAGAAGATTTACATATAGATGTACCTATTCAAATGCAACTAAAATGTGATAACCAAGCAACCATGTTCATTAAAAACAATCATGCATTTCATCAAAGAACCAATCATATTGAAGTGGACTGCCACTATATGAGGAATATGATTCAGAAAGGGCTTATCTCTACTTCTTATGTCAGCTCAGGGGATCAAACTGCAGATATCTTTCAAGCTGAGCATGATTGACATCTATGCTCCATCTTGAGGGGGAGTGTAGAGATATATTTATGTCTTTGTATTGTTTTCCTATTTTCTCTGTTCTCTTGTTTATCATATGTAATTTACCCATAGGTCTCTCCTCTATATAAGAGAGCCTAGGGTTCCCAGAAATAAACAACTCTATTATTTTTCCCAATACGAGGGTGTGGTGACCCTCAGCTGGGCATAAGATAGGAAGCCTAGCTAGGGCAGCGACCACCTAGTGCGCGAGTCTAGGATCCTAGTCTTTTCTCGATTTTTTGTACTTTTTCATCTCATTGGGATCCACAGGTTTTCTTTTTGACCAGTTCCGCTGACCTCCCATCCTGTAGGGTTCATAGGCTAGAGGACCCTTAGTTTTTTCCTTACGAGCTTGTTTGCTCATACCGGTCAGTCCTGTCTAGAGTGACTTAATCCGAAGAGTCTCTCTCACCCATCTCAGGAGAGTAGTTTTGGAGTGTGTCTAGTCCTCTTCTGGACCGCACTTCCACTGGGAGAGCGAGACGAAAGGGTCTCTTCAGAGGCTTCCTCACCGCTTGAGTTTGATTACTTTTGAGTGTGGTTACAGTTGAGCTTGGTTACTTTTGAGGCTAGTTATAGTTGAGCTTGGTTACTTTTGAGGTTGGTTACAATGGAGCGTGGTTACTTCTGAGTTTGGTTACAGTTGAGCTTGGTTATTGTTGAGTTCGATACTGTTCTTGAAGTTATTTACTATTCCATCAGTAGGTCTTGGCGAGGAAAAGATCACAAGACAGAAATCATCTATATTAGAATAAGAACTACTACTATGGATGTTAGATGAAGCTAGTGGTCGTGTTGGGAACTTAGCTAGGATGCATTACACTCTACCGCATGCCTACAGGCTACGAAGGCACCCCAGCACTAAGGCATTCTTCACGACTTAGAATTAGTGTGAGACCACACTCAGACCAAGACCATTGACTATCCATTAAGCTTGAGAAATTAGACAAAGACAAAGATCAGATCATGAAACTCATCATCTACCTCTACTAAGATTCATCAACATGATTTATAAACAATACAATGATGATAGCCTAAATATGAATCTTATAAATAAATGAAAGTATTAAGTATGGGAAGTTAAAGTGTGATGAGTAAACAAAAGGATGCACATACAGAACAACTTGAAAACCATCTTTCCGTGCAAGTAGCTTGTTAAATTTAAATATCAAGATCATATCTACTTGCTTCTTTTGAAACCACTTAAATGCATGTTATTTTAATAAATTAGATTGTACTCAACTTTTGTTGATATTCTTGTTTCCAACATGGATGGCAAGCAAGGCGCCTGCGACTCAGTAGATTAACAACTGGATCCGAGCTTACGCGGTTTACTTTTGACGGTACATTATAGCTTTTGTTCAGGATAATGTAAAATCTCTTATATGCTTATTTATGTCTCTTCTGTTACATTTTGGGATACATGTATATAATGTCATTTTTTTGACACAATTAGTCTTATATGGAAATTACCAATAAGAATTGGTGACATTTATTGTTCTGGAGTTGATTAATTATATTGTGAATATCATTCGAATCGCGGAAAATTTTCCCTCATTTTTGGTAATCTAATGCGATCAATAGTGAACGGATAGTGCCAGTGTTGTGTAAAGGAATAACGCGAATCCCCGAGCGGGCATCTCACATTCATGGTCTCAGAGTAATGGTACCCCGCTACATACATCCGCGGTATTACAATTCCAATCACATTAAGTTCTCGGATAGAGACAATACTCCAACTTGTCGTGAGTCTGAAAGGGAAATATGGCATTCAAACTCAATAACCACAGATGTCACCTTCTTGCAATAAATTTTCATATAGTATCCCAACAAGAGAAAAGCACAATTAGAAATGTTAGCGAACATCAACTATTATGATTAATAATATTGGTTCTCGTGCAGAACCATGATATCTAGAGCTGGCCAAGAGATGGCAGATCGTTTGGGGCGTATACTGACCGCTCTCACCGACCTCCAGTATGGCAGTAGCAGAACATGCAAGGTCAATAGGACTAGATCTTGGCCAAGCAGACGGAGATTGCTGACAGACAGACTAATATAGAGATGAGGTTCGACGAGCTCTCTGATTTCACCTACCATCCATCTCATGATGGAACATGACAAGAGCAGCCTCAAACTGTTGAGGATCAACAGTCTCATTTTGATGATCCACATGAGAAGATTCCCGTACATGGAGTCGAAGATGGAGATCATGATAGGGTGCAGGACAATGCACCTTTTTACAGAGGAGATTGCGCCTAATCACTCTGCCATAGACAGGCATTAGACGATTTTTACTTCATATCAGTGAGCCAACGTGCCCATGATCGAGGGCACCGCGACATCAGATGAGGCCGAGCAATGGCTGAAGAGAGTGATGAAGGTACTTCGAATGATTTGTGTACCACAAGACGTGTGGTTATCTTTTATGCAGCATTCATTGACATCATTCGCCGAGAGATGGTGGGAGGCGACAGTTTCCGAGATGGGTCGCGAGCCTACATGGGACGATTTCGAGACGAGTTTCAAACCCCACTTCTTTTCTGGGAAATGGAAGGAGTCCCAGCGTCGACTATTCGCAGAGCTTCGACAGGGGCAGAAGACAGTTAGACAGTACTTTGTACATTACACTAAGCTATCTCACCACACACCAGCAGTTGTTGCTTTTCCATATGAGAATATGAAGAAGTTCATCAGAGGGATGCGGTAGGGGTGTAGGAGAAGCTGTACGGACTATGTCTCACTTCCATCTCTGAGGCTACTGATATAACAGAGAAGTTTGATGATACCAAAGAGTGGCGTTTTGGGAGTTCATCTAGAGCGGTACACACACCTTAACGGTTATTCGGACACGATACGACGACCGTTCTAGTAGTAGAGATCAGTACGACGATTTCATCCTTCAAGTTCGACATTCTCTGGCAATGCTCGCTCATCTCCAACGACTACCTTAGGAGGAGCACTTGCCGAACGCAACACCGGTTCAGCTCGACCATCTGGATCGTAGAGAGTAGAGAGACCCTCGACAGGATTGACTCGGAGCGTAGTCATGACTACACAACCTACCCAGTCAGTTCGATGTTACTTGTGCAACAAGTGGTGTCACTACTGATCTCATTTCCCTCAAGACTCTAGTGCGCCTCGACATTAGCCACAGCCTACTCAGCCACAAGCACAACATACTAGGAGTTTTTGTAGCAGGAACTCCAACTTCAGGATGTTGCTGAGACAGACAGAGCATGATCGGTTCAAGTACTATACCAGCTAGACAAGGCTGGTTACATTCAGTGACTGAGGAGCATGCACGATTAGTAGCTACAGTGATGAAAGGCATGGTCTCAGTCTTGAACCGACCATTTTCATATTTTATTTGATTCTGGAGTGACACATTCCTTCACTGCTTCGAGATTATTAGCTTTAGTAGGTAGAGTTGCAGAGGTCCTATATCCTCCTTACCACATCCATGGGTCAGGTGGTCAGTTGTTCGTCATTTCACTGATAATCAGAGGCTTACTAGTGTTGATTGGTGAACATGAAATGATCATAGACTGTCTGCTACTCCAGCTTGACAAGTTTGATTTGATTTTAGGCATGGATTGGTTGTCAGCTCATCATGTCTTAGTTGATTGTTTTCGGAAGATGGTTGTCTTCAGGATTCCGAACTTGCCTGAGTTCACTTTTGAGGGTACATTACATAACTCCAAAATGGAGTACATCTCAGTGTTGAGAGCCCATAGACTTGTTGATCAGGGATGTTACACATTTCTAGCATTTATTTGAGAGATACCTGATGGAGAGTCGATGACCTAGGACATCAAAGTAGTATCAGACAACCTAGATGTATTTCCTAATGATTTACCAGGGTTACCTCTTGAGAGAGAGATTGAGTTCGAGATCATACTGCTACCAGATACAAAACCGATCTCGTTGGCCCCATATCGCATGGCACCGGCCTAGTTGAGAGAGCTGAAAGTACAACTACAAGAGTCACTTTGACTTGGGTTTCGTGAGGCCTAGCACTTCACCTTAGGTTGCTCCCGTTCTTTTTGTCAGGAAAAATCGTGGATCGATGAGATTGTACATTGATTACCGGTATCTAAACAAGAGAACACTGAAGAACCGTTATCCTTTGCCACGCATTGATGACTTGCTTGATCAGCTACAAGGAACTTCAATGTTTTCGAAGATCGATCTTCGATATGACTACCATCAGTTGAGGATTCAAGAATCAGATATTCGAAGATAGCTTTCAAGACTCGATTATGGGTGCTATGAGTCTGTTGCGATGCCGTTTGGGCTCACAAATTCCCCTGCAGCATTCATGGACATGATGAACAGGATCTTACGTCCATACTTGGACAAGTTTGTGGCTGTATTCATTAACGATGTGCTGATTTATGCTCGAAATGAATAGGATCATGCGAATAATTTGAAGATAGTCATGGACACATTACGAGAGCACAAATTGTATGCTAAGCTGAGCAAGTGTGAGTTCTGGTTATCCGAGGTCTCATTCCTAGGGCATGTCATTTCTTGAGTTGGTATCGTTGTTGATCATACGAAGATTGAGGCAGTTATGTCTTGGGATCAACCCAAGACAGTCACTCGGATTTGGAGCTTCCTTAGACTAGCATGCTATTACAGGATTCGTCAATGGATTTTCTCGAGTTGTTCTTCCTCTGATGCGGTTGACACAGAAGGGAGATCCTTTTATCTGGGATGATTCATGCAAGCAAGCCTTCAGGACATTGAAGGAAAGATTGACTAGTTTGTCCATTCTGGCACTTCCTTCAGGCACTCAGGATTATGCAGAATATACAGATGCCTCAGGAGAAGGTTTAGGAGCGGTGATGATAGAGTGAGGTCACGGGATTGTGTTGGGAAAAATGAGAGAGTTGTTAATTCCATACGCCCTAGGCTCTCTTATATATGAGAGTAGCCTATGGGTAAATTACAACAAGAGCCCAAATGAAAAGGGAAGATATGAAACGTTACAAAATAACAAAATATATATCTCTACACTCCCCCTCAAGGTGGAGCATAGATGTCGATCATGCTCAGCTTGGATGAGCACTTCTGGAATGGCCCTCTGAGTAACGCATTGGTAAAAATGTCTGCAGTTTGGTCCCCTGAGCTAACATGGGATATAAAAATAAACACCTTTTGAATCATATCTCATATGAAGTGACAATCAACTTCAATATGCTTGGTTCGTTCATGAAATGCTGGATTATTTGCAATAAATATAGCAACTTGATTGTCACATTCTAGAGCCATAGGAAGTGGGACTTCAATATATAGATATGTAAGAACAACTTTCACCTACATCATTTCCGTACTGACTTGGGCCATAGCCCTATATTCCGACTCAGCACTAGATCTAGCTACAACTATTTGCTTCTTGCTTCTCCATGAGACCAGAGAGTTTCCGACATACACAGCAAATCTAGTGGTGGACTTCCTATCCTTGGGGCATCCTGCGTAATCTGCATCTGCACATGCTGAAATAGTAATCTCCTTGTCTTTCTTGAACAACAGACCTACACCTGGAGATGACTTAAGATACCTGAGTATCATATGTATAGCATCTGTATGTACCTGATGCGGTTGCTCCATGAACTGGATCACCCGACTAACAACAAAACAGATATCGGGTCTGGTAATAGTAACATAGAGAAGTTTGCCCACCAGTTCTCTGTATCTTCTGCAATCCACCTCATCAGTGTCATAATATAATTTCATACTCGGATCCATGAGTGTAGTGGCAGGTCGGCAACCAAGCATTCTTGTTTCACTCAACAGGTCAGTGACATATTTCCTCTGGGTCATTACCAATCCATGAGGATTTCTGGCGAACTCCAGTCCCAGAAAATATCTAAGGACTCCAAGATCCTTGGTGACAAATTCACAACCCAGCATTTCTTTCGCCCTCTGAATTCCTTATCCATCATCACCTGTAATCAAGATATCATCTACATATACCATGATTGCAATAATACCTCTGGATGTCTTCTGTGTGAACAGGGAATGATCTGCATTGGAATGTCTGTACCCCTGTTTTTCAAACAAGTCTGAGAGCTTTTGGAACCAAGCTCTAGGGATCTGCTTAAGGCCATAGATGGCCTTATGAAGTCTACACACCTTAGAGCACTTCCCCTCAACAGCAAAACCAGGTGGTTGTTGCATGTAGACTTCCTCCTGCAAGTCACCATATAAAAATGCATTCTTCACATCTAATTGAAATAGTGTCCAATCACGAGTAATCGCAACAGAAAGAAGGATCCGTAGGGTGGAATGGCGAGCAACCGACGAGAATGTATCAAGGTAATCCACCCCATATGTCTGTGTAAATCCACGAGCAACCAGGCGTGCCTTATATCTGTCAATGCTGCCATCTGCATTCTATTTAACTGTGAAGACCCACTTGCAGCTCACTGTAGACACATCGGTAGGTGCAGGGACAAGGCTCCAAGTACCTCTCGACTGAAGAGCAACCATCTCTTCCTCCATGGCTAGACGCCATCTACTGTCCTGCAATGCATCTTAGTAATTCCGTGGAATATCCACCGCCGATAGGGCAATGACAAAGCTCCAGAAGTCCCCAGATAAACGATCAAAAGAGACGGTGGATGCTATAGGATATGGCGCGCAGCTGCGCATCTATTTCTGAATTGCAATAGGTAGATCCAAATCACCTGCATCCTCATCTGACCTCTGTAACACATCCTGCTCAGGTAAATCGTTAGATCCATCAATATTGATTATATTCTCAGAACATACCTCAGGTGAGCTAGATGATAAGCGGTGACCATGAGCAGAAGTAGGCCGACGGGTATAGTGGAGTGGCAATGGGGGAACAAGAACTGTAATAGGAGGTGTAGGAGATGTAGGTGGTGATGGAGGAGGTGATGGTGGTGGCATGTATATAGCTTCATCAGTGCCTGAGGATACCAACTGGTTACCTGTAGAAGAGTACATAACATACTCGAAAAAGGTAACATCAGCACTAACAAAATATTTCCTGCGTAATGGATCATAACACTTGTACCCCTTTTCTGTTCTGGAGTACCCGATCGAAAACATACTTGATAGCCCTAGGAGAGAGCTTGTCAATACTTGGAGACAACTGTTGAACAAAGGCCACCGAGCCAAAGACGCGTGAAATGAGGGAAAACAATTCTTTTTCAGGAAACACTAGGGAGAAAGGAATCTTCTCACCTAGGACAGATGACGACATACGATTAATAAGATAACATGTCGTGAGGACCGCATCGTCCGAAAAAGAATGAGGAGCATGACTCTGTATGAGAAGCAACCTGGTGACATCAAGTAAATGACGATGTTTCCTTTCTGCGACTCCATTTTGTTGGAAAGTATAGGCCCAAGATGTTAGGTGGATAATCCCTTGTGTCGAGAAATAGTTGGATAGATTATGGGTACAAAATTCCAAGGCATTATCACTTCTCACAATCTTAACAGATGCACATTACGAATTTCATTGATGAAATTTATGATAACATTCCCAACTTCAGATTTATTCTTTAACAAAAAGACCCAAGACACACGAGAAAAATCATCCACAATAACCATATAAAACATGTGTCCCTGATGATCAGGAACACGACTAGGACCCTAGATGTCGACATGAAACAACTCAAGCTTGGAGATACTGCCCCGACTCTGACGAATGGGAAAGGTAGATCGATGATGCTTTCCCAACTGACAAGCCTCACATTGGATGGGTGTGTGAGGTGAAACCTGGGGTAACACACGACACAATTTCTGAAGTGGTAGATGGCCAAAGCACAAGTGCCACAGGAAGGGAGAGACAGATCCAACAGGAAGAGAGGAAACTGTGGCATATGGGGTTCGACTGAGATGATATAGGCTGCCCTGCTCATAGCCACGCCCAATCACATTGCCCGTAAGGATATCCTGAAAAATGAGAGAAGATGGATCAAAAATTGCTCGACACTGTAAATCCTTTGTAAGTTTGCTAATGGACAACAAATTCATAGAAAAGTCAGGTGCATGCAGCACGTTCTTGAGGTGCATAGAAGATGTCAGGCTAATCTCCCCCCAACCAGTAATCGGGGAGTGTGTCCCATTAGCAATAACCACAGTACGGCCTGGAGGAATCTGTCGGTAGGTTGTAAGTAGACCTTGATCACCACACAGATGATGTGTGGCACCAGAATTCATAATCCACTCTAAATTATCATATCCACTACTCGTAGTGAATGCATAAGTGCTACCTGAGGTACTGGTCGAGGCAGAAGCAACAACATCGAAATGACTCTCGGAGGCAGGCGTTGGTGAAACGGGACCGGATGGAGGAATAATGCCCCTCAGACGAGCAACAAGGTCATCAAAGCGTTGATCCAAAGATGAAGTAGATGGAGGTTCAATATGTTCAGCTACACGTGCAGAAGCATGAAATCCATGCTTGGAATAACATGTGTCTTTTGTATGTCCAGAACGGTGGCAGAAGGTGCATGATGTCCGAACACGACCTCGCCTGCCTCGTGGTCGAAGACCACGAAACTAATGATGGTCCCCACGACCTCGAAAAGCTACCATAGCAGAAGTAGTCTGATTGGCAGTAGATGAAGCAACAATAATACGACTCAGTATGTGAAAGGCTTCCTCCATCGGAGGAATAGTGGAATCGGCCAAGACCTGAGAACGTGCTGCCTCGTATTATGGATCAAGGGCTGCCAAGAATACACCAACCATAGTGGCATTCTGATACGTCTTCTGTTGCTCAGTAGTGGTTGTGAGAGGCATGAAGCTGTAGAGCTTCTCGAACATTCCACGTAAAGACGTGTATAATGAGTGTAAAGGCCGGCCATTCTGTTTGATTGTGAAGATATCATGTTGTAGTTGCAAAATCTTCATCTCATTCTCTGCCTATGAATATGTAGCAGCCGAAATATCCAACATTGCTTTTGTAGTGGGTTGATGGAGAATATCGTTGGCAATCTCAATTGCCAGAGTTCCTGATAGCCAAACCATGGCATATGCATCATCTGCATCCCATGAGGCGTTGACCCCAGTCTTCTCAGCAAGCCCTTCCTCAGTAAGAATGTACTTCTTGCTGGTCGACTTCATCATACTCATGAACTGCATTGCCAACAGTTCGTAATTTGACCCATCCATCTTCACAATGGGCGATGGACCTCTGAAGGCGCCTGTAGATGGGATATATGCCTTGCTTTCTGACATGATGATAATAGAAGACTAGGGTAGTAGACTAAAGATATAATCGTTTACATGGACATTCACGGGTTTAGTTGCATGTATAGACTCAAGCAACCAAACCCATTAACTTGGAAACACGACCGAGAGCCTCCTCTATTTCGAAGGTACCCTAGGGTTAGGCGAACCCTAGGATGTGGGACTGCTCGCAAGTCCTAGGAGGGCTGAGATGTGTTGGTCGTAGTGCACCACCCTCGGTGTATGTGTACGCGCATGCGGAACTAGGGTTGGGGCCGCACGTGCGTTGAACTAGGGCTGCACGCGCATGGGAACTGGGGCCGTACGGGACTAGGGCTGCACAGGAACTGAGGCCGCACGCGCACCGGAACTACGCGTGACTAGGGCTGGCGGCGCCGAACCGAGGCTGGGATCGGGCGGTTCAGGGCCGAGCACGACGCTGGGGGCGGCACGGGGCCAGCATGGGGCCGAATACGGGGTCGGCGTGGGGCCGAGTGCGGCGCGTGCGCGAGGCGAGGAGGCTCAGGGGGCTCGAAGGTGGAGGCTAGGATAAGGGTTTGGTTCGAGAACTCTGGTCTAGGACCGTCGCTCTGATACCATGTTGGGAAAAATGAGAGAGTTGTTTATTCCATACGCCCTAGGCTCTCTTATATAGGAGAGTAGCATATGGGTAAATTACAACAAGAGTCCAAAAGAAAAGGAAAGATATGAAACGGTACAAAATAACATAATATATATCTCTACAGATTGCATACGCATCACGTTAGTTTAGACTGCATGAGCGGAATTACCCCACCCATGACTTTGAGTTTGCGACAGTCATCTTCGCCTTGAAGATCTGGCGCCACTATCTCTTTTTTTAAGGGAACAAAGGGTGGCATCCCAGAACGTGGGACTCACCGCCAAGTGTATTAATCAATATAACTATAAAAATTACAACGTATTACATCCTCCAAGATACGCACAGTGCTCTGCTATGTTATATTACATTTTCCATATAACACAACTGGCCCTAAAAAATGACACTATTCCTTGCACTCCAAATCGCTAATAAAAGAGCAAAGGGATGCGCACTCGTGTCTGCATGCGCAAACCACTCTAAAGCTTCTGTAAAAGCCAGCACAATCCTAACCCCCAAACCCGATATGTTGACCACATCACGCATCTGAGCAGACGATGGCAAGAGAAGAAGAGGTGATCTGCATCCTTAGTCGTTGCACCATATCTGGCGCACACACCAGCCTCCATGCCCAATAGTTGCCCTCGATGAGCCGGCGTAAGAATCCTATCTTGTCGTAGAAGCTATGAAAATCTTCACTCGATTAGGCACAATGCTCCTCCATATCATCCTGGTATCAATTGTCATCTCTTCCTTCAACACCTCCCCATCCTCTACTAGAAAACGATATGCCTTTTTCACTGAGAATCATCCATCACCCCAAGTGAAGTGATCCCTACCATTTTTCGAATTTTCAAAATGTGCCAAATGTTCCTGGAGATGCAAGTATTCATCAACCCTCTGATCTGACAGGACGGAGGAGAAGACAGGGGCCCAAGAATCGTGCTCCCAAACCTGTTGCACCGTCGCCCACTGCCAGCTCACCAACTTGCATAATCCTGGTACCGCTCGCCCGAAATCTCCTCACTCATCCAATCATCCAGCCAGAAACGAGAACGTGACCCCATCCCCCAGAATCGGCCGCAACTTCACTGCCAGATCAGGTAATAACTCGATGATCCCCTTCCAGAATGACGAAGGCAGGCGAGTCGAAACAACTGTCATAGACATGGATACCCCATAAATCTTCCTCATTAGCTTGCATACCAAATCCTCGTATCAACCACATATATGCACCACCCGCTTCGCCATGAAAACCTTGTTCACCTCGCCCACCCGTAAAATTCCCAACCCACCCTTCTTCTTCGATGTCGTCATCTTGCTCCATCCCACCAAATGGATGTCCCGCCTAGTCTGCCTCCCATCCGACCAAAAAAACATCCTCATGAGACTCTCAATCCCCGTATGAATCTCCACAGGAAGCCGCCTTGTGGAGCAAAAAAAAGATAGGTATGACCGAAAGAGCATGCTTCAGGAGCACCATCTTCACGCCTCTCGATAAGATCATCGTTTTCCACCATGTCATACTTCCCTCCAACCTATCCAACAAGATCCTCCAATCACCATTCTTTGGCTTCCCCACCACCAACGGGAGCCCCAAGTAAATAATCAACAACCCGGTTGTTGGGCAGCCTAAAGTCACCGATGCCCCCTGCACCTAAAGCTCTCATAAACCAAAAGGAACTGTCACCGATTTAATCTCTATGGGGTGAATTTTGAATTTTTCATTGATCACAAGAGCTTGAAGTATATTTTCAATCAAAAGGAGCTGAATATGAGACAGCACAGGTGGCTTGAGCTATCGAAGGACTACGGCTGCATAATCTCTTAAAATCTAGTAGGGGAAACGTGGTGGCAGATGCACTTAGTATGAAAGCTCATGTTGGGGGTACGGTAAACTGGTTATACATGTGGGATATGCTTGCAACTTTAACTGATTGGTACCCTCATGAGAGTGCATCCATATCTATTGCAGTGCCTCCACGGTTCACCAGTTTGTGGGATCGCATATTAGAAGGACAGAAGTCAGATCTTTGGATCAGAGACAGATACATGCATGCCATCAATGACGAATTTGATGATTTTGTGGTAACAGAGTCTATTTTGTGGAAGTTGGTCGGATCATTGTAGCTCCGATCGAGGATAAGATGCGAGAAAACCACTTAAGATGGTTTGGTCATTTGCAAAGAAGGTCAACTGATGCACCGGTTAGGAGATGCGAGTGTTGGGATGTTGAGCCGGCTAAGAGAGGGCGAGGACGGCCCAAGAAGTGTTGGAAAGAGACTATACGAAGGGATCTTAGTTTGCTGGATATAAGTCCGAGATTGACCCAAGATAGATCTGAATGGAGGCGAAGAATCCATGTAGCCGACCCTACTTAATTGTGGGAAAAGGCTTTGTTGTTGTTGTTGTTGTTGTTGGTCGGATCATTGTACCCAACGATGAGCAGTCACGTAGAGACATCCTTGACGAGGCACACAATTCATGATTGTTTATTCATCCTGGCAGTAAAAATGTACCGTGATCTACATCGACATTTCTGGTGGGCCGGGATGAAGCGCGACGTGGCACATCATGTCAACAGATGACCTGTCAGAAGGTCAAGGCCTAGCATAGGAGACCACCGGGGTTATTACAGTCTCTCCCCATTCGTGGGTGGAAGTGGGAGAATATTTCTATGGATTTTGTCATTGGATTGCCGAGGACACCATGTGGACATGATGCTATTTGGGTCATTGTCGACATGTTGACCAAGTCAGCTCATTTCATACATGTCAGCATGACCTACACTTCATATAGATTGGTCAGGTTATATGTGCAGAACATTATCAAGCTTCATGGTATACCACGTGAGATAGTGTCTAACAGAGACTCGATGTTTACATCTCACTACAGGCACTAGTTCATGTCAGCACTATAGACAGAGCTGAAGATGAGTTCTGCCTACCATCTGCAGACCGACGGACAGAGCGAACGCACTATTCAGACACTTGAGGATTTATTACGTGCATGCACTCAAGTGGAAAGGGTTCTGGAAGGACCACCTGTCGTTGGTAGATTTTACATACAACAACAGCTATCATTCCAATATCGACATGGCACCATTCGAAGACCTACACTGGTGGAGATGCCTCACGCCTCTTAGTTGGTGTGAGGTAGGTGACCACGCTCTAAGAGGCGTGAGGTAGGTGACCACGCTCTTTACTCTCTGGATCTCTTGGAGGAGACTGCGAAGGTTGTTGACCTTGCGAGGCAAAGGCTTTTGATGGCACAAAGACACCAGAAGAGCTATGCAGACCGTCGGAGAAGAGACTTGGAGTTTCAGGTAATCCAGTCCTCTTCTCTTAATCCAGTTCAGATATAACCAATTAATATTCAATTTAATCTCTCATACTAATGAAATTCCTGAAAATACAGGTGAGAGATTGGGTGTTTCTACGAGTATCTCTCATGAAGGGAGTACAGAGATTTGGTACTCGTGGCAAGTTGGTGCCATGGTATGTTGGACCGTTAGCGATTATTACTTGTGTGGGGAAGTTGGCCTACCGAGTAGCCCTTCCTCTACACCTATCAGCTACACACAATATATTTCATATATCCAACCTGAGAAAGTACGTGCACGACCCTTGACACGTCATCAGCTATGAGAATCTTGACGTGGAACCCGAATTTACATACGAGGAGAAGCCAATGCAGATACTTGGAAATGTTGTGAAGAAGCTTCACAGCAAAGAGTTTCCCTTAGTAAAGGTGCTACGACACCGACATGGTGTCGAAGAGGCAAAATGAGAGATCAGAGCAGACATGCAGGCACGATACCCATAGCTCCTTTCAAGTAATTGTCAAAACAAGCCAATTTAATTATATATATTGTTAAAGGAATATGGCTTGTTTTTTCTTAGAGGATTTTATGGGTTCCAAACCCTTTCAGGTTTTTATGGCAAGATGAAACGCAAATAAAACATAAAGTGACATTAAATCGAGACTTGAGGATGAAACTCCCTTTGAGGCCTTTATAATTGTGACACTCGAATCATAATAATCCGAACTCGACCCGATTATGGTCCATTCGATCTGATAAAACCATCAATCGATATTTAGTGATATAAATCGATCCATAGATCATAGATCCAAATTTGTCTGAGATCAATCAATCAAAAATCAATTGCGTCGTAAAGTGTGCCACCAGAAAAGCCGTAACACAATCGGAAACCGTAAAAATAATCTAAAGCCACCATAAAATTCGTCTCGATAAAATAAGACCAATAAAATCGATCGTTCGTCAATTGGAGGTCGTTTGACAATTTAAAATCGTAAAAATTAATCATAAACCAAGACCGTATTTCGCTAATTTCTGTATCCATCTTGGATCTGAAAATTATGAATATTATACTCATTTTGATCGTCATTCAGAGACGATCAAAACGAGCTATTAAACATCTGAATCGGTATTCATATAAGAGAATGAATAAAAATAGAAAGCAGAAATTTACATGTGTCAATTTCCAGCCCATGCAAGTGGCTATTTCTTTTCCTCCACATGTCAAAAATCAAGGCTCCTCCTTGTGTATATAACACAAAAAACCTTTTCCATTTTTCTCAATTTTCTCTTCAAGACCCCCAACCGAGAAGGAGCAAAATCCTCCCCAAATCCTTCACATTCCAGCCGAAGGAGCTGCTGGAAGCTCCTTCTGCTGCTGATTTCACCATCCAGCTGCTGCAAGCTGCTGGAGTCCCCTTGTTTCAACCATTAGCAGCTGCTGCCATCAATCCTTGTTGTTGGAGCTGCTCCTCACCAATTAGAATTGTTGATCCTTCCCCTAGAGCTCCTGCTACTGTCACTTTCTCATCGGAGCAGCTCCATTCAGCAGCTGGTTGATGTTATTCATCAAAAGCCAAGGGGAGCTGCTACTCCTTGATTCCAAGGAGCTGTTATGCTGCTTCAGAGTTCTGGAGCTACTGCAAGCAAGCCCAAAAGAGGTACAATCATATTCCACTCTTGCTGTCTTCCATGCACCTTCAAAACAAAGTTAAAACTTATTGTTTGCTTTTGAATTTAGAGAAAGACTGGAGTTTAACATGGAATAGATCATCAATTAATTAGCTTCGAATTCATGCATGAATGGTGAAGATTTAGGGGTTATTGCATGTATTAGAACCCAAATTTAGATCATTGTTATACAATAATCTCATAAATAAAAATGTGAAGTTTTGGGGGGTGATTTACATGTATTAGAACCTAATTTCATATCACTGTTACACTTTGAGTTCATGATTAAATATGAAGATTTGGGGGGTGATTGCATGTATTAGAACCCAAATCTAGACCACTTTTATACAATAATCTCATGAATAAAAATGTGAAATTTGGGGGGGAGGTTATTTGCATGCATTAGGACCCAAATTCAGATCACTGTTTATGTACTGTTCATGTCTTAACATTCGAAAGAAATGGGGGTAATTGGCATGAACTAGACCCAAAATCATACCTTCAATTTAGCTCCACATTTCATGATTAATATATGAAAATTTTGGGTGATTTGCATAAATTTGATACGAAATTCAGATCACTTGTGTGCTCTGATTTCATGTTGATTGAATGAGAAATTAGGGACGAATTGTATAAAATTAAGATCAAATAATACAACATTAATTAGCCATTGTTTTCATGATTAAAAATTGAGAGATTTGGTGATTAACATGAAAATAAGATCAAATTATAGATCATTAATTAGCTATTATTTTCATGATTTAAAAATTGAGAGATTTTTGGTGATTAACATGAAATTAAGATCAAATCGTATATCATAAATTAGCCATTGTTTTCATGATTAAAAGTTGAGAGATTTGGGGTGACTAATATGAAATTAAGATTAAATTATAGATCATTAATTAGCCATTGTTTTCATGATTAAAAATTGAGAGATTTGGGGTGATTAACATGAAATTAAGATCAACCTATAGATCACTAATTAGTCAATGGCTTCATGGTTAAAATTGAGAGATTGAATTAGCAAGCGAATTGAGACTAAATTTAAAATCAATAAGTACCTTTAAAATCCATGATTCAAAAAAAAAGAGTTAGAAATTTGTATTGATTTGAACATAAATCCAAGATCTAATAAGTAACTCTTAATCCCATGATTTAAATAAGAAAAGTTGAGAATCTTGCGTTGATCTAAATTTGAATCCAGATCTAATGAATAGCTCTAATCTCATGATTTGAAAATTGAGATCATTGGGGTGGAGCTATCCATCACTGCACACCTCCAACCTCCTTGCACGGAACCCCTTCCAGGTGGAACATCAAGGAGGCGGTATCCTCTCAAGGAGGAGCTCCAATCAGCGGTGGTTGCTCCAGCCGCATCAAGCGACATCAGGAGGCACCATCTCGGCCTCCTGGGCCCCAGCATCTCCTCACAGGTGAGACCCTCCGATCTCCATCTTTTCTGCAGCAAATGACGACTAAGGATCCTCCACACGAAACCCTCCTCCAACAGCCCTAGCTGCACAGCCGATGACAGTCCTAGTTGCACAATTGACGACAGCCCTAGCCGCACAGGCGCACCTCGAAATCCTTCAGCATCATCGCACCCCTCTATGATCCCAAGCAAGGCCCCGAGGCACGCGCCGCCCACCTCTCTAGCCGCAGCTTCAGGCGGCGCTACCCATTGCGAGGCGGAGCTCCCTTCACGAAGCTCCAAGCGGAGCTCGATGCTCCGAACAGAGCATCTCCTCCCCATATAGCAGGCGGCGATGGTCGTCACCTCGTCGAGATCCAGGTGAAGGTCGCATCTCCTCCAAGTTGGAGGCGGTAGTGATGCAACTCCTTCCTGAGAGGGGGAGTCCCATCGGGGGTTGTAAGTGCAGGACCCATTGGGGGCAACGGTATTTCAAGAGACGGGTTCCCAAATGGGAACCATATATAAGCAGCATCCACTACAAAAAAGGAGAGAAAAGAGAAAAGGAAAAGAGGTGACCTTAATTGTATTTTATGCCCAAGGGAGCCATTAGTTAAAAAAATGTGTCGGCTATATAAAAAAAGGAGGAAATACTGAAAAAAGAGAGAATTTCTTTAAATAACAAACCACAACAAAGCCTTTTCCCACTTTAAGTAGAGCCGGCTACATGGATTTTTTACCTCCATTCAGATCTATCTTGGCCATTCTCGGGTTTAGATCCAAAAAACTAAGATCCCTTTGTATAGTCTCATTCCAACACCTCTTGGGTCTTCCACACCCTCTTTTAGCCGGATCAACATTCCAAAACTCACATCTCCTCACCAGTGCATCAGTTGACCTCCTTTGCAAATGGCCAAACCATCTCAAGCGATTTTCTCGCATGTTATCCTCAATCGGCGCTACACCCACTTTTATTCTGATGGCATCATTCTGATCCGATCTTTATGTGTGTGTGTGTGTCCACACATCCATCTTAGCATTTTCATTTCTGCTACTGCCATTCTCTGCACATGCCTATGGTTCACAGGCCGAAAAAAAGAGAATTTCTTAGAGAGAAAAAAAGATGTGCGTACAAAAAAACCGTACGCGAAAAAAAATGAAAGAGACGGTTATTCAAAAAAAAGGAAATACCCGATAAAAAATTGAGAAGAAAAAGGCGGAAAAAATATTTGTGAGATAGGCTTATGCGATGTTTTTCGTTTCCCCATTTTTTTCATGTCTTCTCCCAACTTTGTCGATGCCATTATTTTCCGACAAGTATGGGAGAAAGAGGGAATATTATGTAGAGTTACAGGTCAGATTCATATTCTCCAGGCCAAGCAGATTTCAAACCATACAATTCAATTTCAGACTCGATGTTCAAATTTCGAGTCTTCAAGATGATTCGCACAAGTTTGTGATGATTATTTGGGTGACCCCCATCTTTGTTTTTGGTCTCAAGTTTCATGTATCCATAAGGACTCAAGAGTAGAGATCGCATTCCCTGTGATATGTGGATTGGGGTTTTCATGTGGTTTCATAAGGACTCTAGAGTAGAGATCCCATTCTCTGAGCCAATATGGGAAAGACCCAGTTCTCCGACAAGGAGACTTTTCATACTCCATTCTTCAGCGATCGTGGACTCCGATGAGGATGTCTCCATGGCTTTTTCAGTTCGGCCCTTCGGAGGTGGAGCAGTTGTCCACATGATTCAGTTTTCTATATGAAGCTAACCAGAAAACTCCGATGAGGAAACTCATTTCAGTTTTGGTGGTTCTGACAAGCGCAATACAGAGCACACCCAGTTCGACTCAAACTTCAGCCCGTTTGTTCCTCCTCACATGCACGACATGAGAAGCAACATCCTCGACAGCAGCCGGCAGTTGTGTTTGTGTTGAGTTGATATTGTTTGTAGTGCCTTGTATTGTGAGTTTGAGATTTCTTTCTATTTGTCCAAGTTGAGCATTGCATGCTCCAGCTTTAGGGAGAGTATTGGAGTATATGCGTCATTCTTGTATAGTGGTGGGACTTGAAGGGTCTGTGGAGGCTATATAAGAAGCCCCATACCTCATGTATCAGATAAGAAAGTTCAATGAACGAATCAGCCATTGAGGCATTCTCCCATGGTTTCATCCCACTCCTTAGAGAGTAGGGTTCGACATAAAAAATCAATGTGTTCATGCCTATCTTTATGTAGTTCTTGCTCTATTTATCAATTCGCGTCCGCATTCTTTATTTTCTAACAACATGTATATGGCAGATTTGACAGTTACAAGGCCAGGCTTGTGG
Organism: Ottelia alismoides; assembly: GCA_037367405.1. NCBI lineage: Eukaryota > Viridiplantae > Streptophyta > Magnoliopsida > Alismatales > Hydrocharitaceae > Ottelia > Ottelia alismoides. The sequence goes on from JAZKJV010000416.1 coordinate 545,126, forward strand.
TACGTAGGTTCACTCAGACCAAAGGCATTGATTACATGGAGATTTTTTTTCTCGTAGCTCGGCATTCTACACTTGGGATTCTTCTTTCAATCACAGTAGAGAAAGAATGGAATTTTCATTAGCTTGACATAAAAAATATTTTCCTTTACGAAGATCTGGAGTAGGTCTACATGCAGCAACCACCTAGGGTTCGCTGTTGACAGGGAGTATCACAAGGTATACATATTGCACAAGACGATCTATGGTCTTAAGAAAAGCCCAAGGGCATGGTTTCATAAGTTGTCTGAGGTGATAGAGAATCATGATTTTCAAAGGACTAATGCATGTCATTCCTTATTTGTGCATAGAGCTGTAAAAGCTATTGTAGTTCTTGTGTTTTATGTGGATGATATTACTGCTATGGGCAATCATATGCATGGGATTACAGAGGTGGAGTCACTCATGGAAGACAATTTATTAACAAATATCTGAGTGAAATTGTGATATTTTCGTGGATTGGCATTTGCAAAAAATCATACCGAACTTGTGATGAATTAAAGAAAATATGTGATTGATCTTCTCATTGAGAGTGGGATGACAAGATGCATGCCTACTGCAACGCATGGATTCTAACATGAAACTTCATGAAGAATATATAGATGAAGTTGACAGAAGAAGATACATGGAGCTTGTTTGCAAATTGTTAGTATAGAGATATTAGTTATCTTATATCACTTTTATATATTTTCTTTTCTTTCTATCTAATTACATAATTTGTCAACAGGTTTCCCCTCTATAAGAGAAGCCTTGGATCTCATCAATAATCAACTCATTATTTCCTCTCCACATGGTATCAGAGCGGCGATCATAGACTGGATTTTTCGCATTACGTGCTCTAACCCCAGTCGTTGACCCTTCTCCTTTGCCCAGCATGTCGTCAGCAACCACCCCTATGTTGTGCGCCGCCACCATAGGTGGTCTCTCTTAGAGGGTTGCATCTTGTAGCCCTTCCCTTGCTCTTGTGGTGCCTCCCATCCCTCCTGCTTGCACGACTTGTCCAGGAGGTAGCCCAGGCCATCGGTGGGCCCTATCACAGTCATCCAGGCCACCCTTGGCCCTTCGAGATGTCGCCCATACCTGCCATAGCATGACTTGCCAAGGAGATTTCCATGATGTCTGGATTAGATGGATGAAAAGATGTATTATTACTGCCTCGTATGCAGTGTTGGGCAATGGACAACCTAAGAAGGTAAGTTACAACCTCAACAGGGGGTTTGTAAGGGTTGTCCTTTGTCTCCACTACTTTTTGTTCTGGTGGCGGATGCTCTAAAGATCGTGGTTAACCCCGCGGTTTTTGATGGCTTTTGTTGTGGATACTCAAAGGAGGAGGTGTTGTTGTCAATCCTCCAATACATTGATGATATTATAATCTTCACAGAGGGTGGACCAGAGAGTTGCAGGGGTATGTCGTTGGTTCTTGACTTCTTTGGCTTGGCTTCTAGATTGAAGCTAAATAAACCCAAATTTAAATTCATGCCTTCTTGCTTATGTGAGAATGAGATTGTTTTATGTGCGAGCTGGTTGAGGTCACCTAAAGCTAATTGCCTTTGTGTTATCTTGGACTTCCCCTGATGGGTGGTAGCTTGAGGCAGATTGATTGGTTTCCTCTAATTTAGAAGTTGGAAGAAACTCGATGGTTGGAAGGCATCTTGTTTATCGAGAGGTGGCAGATTGGTTCTTCTAAGATCAGTCCTTTGGGCCATCCTATTTTTTTGTCATCTAGCCTTCTTCCCACTGGAATCTGGAGACAATTGGAAACCATTATAAGGCATTTTATCTGGACTTCGTTAAGTGAGTCTTTGATTAACTAGAAAACTGCTACAAGCCCGAAGGAGGATGGTCATCCTACCACCCAATAGGGGCCCTATCGGTCAACTTTAGGCCCCCTAGGGCCCTCCCATTCCTCTCCAGTATTGAACAACGTTCTTGACCGGTCTGATTATGAATGGAAAAGGTGTATTCAGAATAATAAATCATCTTTTGCGGCTATAACGAAGATGGCGGATTGAAGAGGATAGTTGTATGAGTCTACACGTACAACCAATCCTTTATATGATCGTGTAGACTCGCTCGAATCGGTCTACTACCCCGATCGAGTTATGTCTCGGTCTCTTTTTCTACATATCAGAAAGCAAGGGTGATATTTACTCTTCATGCAGTGCCTTCAAGGGCCTGGCTCCCATTGTGTAGATCGATGGGACCAACTATGAGTTGTGGTACATGAAGTTCTTGACCCTCATGCAACGCAACAAAAAGGAGCACATTCTGACACAATCAGAGCTGACAGATAAGACTGGGGAGAACGCTTCATGGAAGCAAGATAACGCGTACGTGTGTGTTTAGCTCTCTGGTACTCGTGCGACATTGATCGCCAATGACATTGTGAACCAATCCACTGCCACGATGATGCGGAATATCATGGCATCCGCGTATGCCCAAGCAAAAAATGAGGCCAAGATTCTTCAGTTATAGTTTGATATATATACACGACCAAGCAGAATGGTCATCCTCTGCATACATTCTACTCTTCGCTCCGTGGCATAATCGAGAAGCTTTACAGCTTCATATATGTTACCACATCTACTGAGCAGTAGATGGCATACAGGAACTCCATGATGGTTCGAATTTTCTTGACGGTTTTAGACCCTAAGTACGAGGCAGTACGCACAGCTTCTTATAAGTTCAACTATACCTCCCATGGAGGATGCCAATAGTCGCCTCAGCAAGCTACTTGTCCCACCACCTGCCACTACATAGACTTTCTCAACAATGGTTGCATCTCATAGCAGGGGAGGTTCTACTCAGTTCAGAGGATGTGATCCTCGTGGTAGAGCAGGTGGACATCAGTGTGGCCCTTGCATCTATATTGTCATCGCCCAGGTTATTTTGAGGATACATGCTATCAAAAGCATGGATACCTTGCATGTGTTGACTGCTCGTGATACTGAGCAGATTGAGCCTCTTGACAATCCGGCTCCTCATATAGATTCATATCTTGATGACATTGTCTCCCGTCTTAGGGAGATAATGACTCATTCTCTCGGCACCACTACAGGTCCCCCAGATGTTGCAGATGCTTCTAGAGCCTCTTCGAACTCCTCAGGTATAGCCTATGTTTTTACCAGTTATAGCGGGACAGATTTGATAGAGTGGATCATGGATTGTTGTGCATCCCACCATCTGTGTGGAGACGGAGCACACTTCAGCTCATACAGAGCTATAGCCCCTGATAGATTGGTCGATATTGCGAACGGAGCTCATTTTCCCCATTATTAAATGGGGGAGGATTATTTGACATCATCCACACGATTGTAGAATGTGTTATATGTACCTGATTTTCAGATGAACTTACTTCCATTGGTCAGATCACTAAGGATATACATTGTCGTATCATTTTTAACCCATTATCTCTTGTTTTTCAGGAAATACTAACGGGCAGGGTGATTGGATGTGGCTGTAAGAAGCGGGGCTCTACAAATTAATCAGGTCTCCTAGTAGGAGTGCCTCTACAGTTCTATTGGATCAGTCTTAGCATACTTGTGGCATTTTCATTTTGGCCACCTTCCTATATAGAAGTTGTGGCATCTCCTTCCACAGATCTCCCCGTGTTCTACCTTCCAATATGAGACTTGCCAGTTTGGGAAGCATTACCGCTCTTCTTTTCTTGATCATCAGAGTCGTAGCAGTACCCATTTATTTGAGTATGGCCATCTTGATATTTGGAGTCCCAGTCGTAATCATGATCACTAGGGACAACTTTTATCTAGTTGTTGTAGATGATTATTCTAGACTTTCTTGGGTTATTCTGCTGAAAAACGAGTCTGAAGCTGAGATTGTCATTAAATTTTTTATTAGTGAAATATAGAATATTTTCTCTACTACTATCAAGTTTATTCGCTCTGGCAATGCCTTAGAGTTCTGCAAGTTACAGCTATATGAATTCTTCGACACTAGGCATCGTACATCAGACATCGTGTGCTTACACTTCTCAGCAAAATAATGTTGTTGAATGGAAACACTGTCATTTAATGTGACCAGGGCACTTTTGATCAAAAGTCGTGCTCCTCACTCTTTTGAGGTGATGCGGTCCTCATTGCTTGTTACTTGGTGAACCGCATACCATCTTCTATCTTTAGAGAGAAGGTCTCTTTCTTGATTACATTTCCCAAGGACTTGTTCTCCCTTATACCTCGTCTATTTGGCTCTATTGCCTTCGTTCACCATTTGACGTCTGGTTGTGACAATCCTCCCCTAGCATTGTCAAGTGTGTCTTTGTACGATACTCTCGTACCCAAAAGGGGTACCAGCGTACCGCTGCTTTGATCCGGTTTGACAGAAGTACTACGGAAGTGTTGATGTCACCATCTTTGAGTCTATTATGCATCTCTCCTACAGGAGACAGGTTGACTATGTCTGACTCTAAAGAGGAGGTATATGTGCCTCCTCCACCTACTGCTCTACCACCTCTAATACCTGCATTTCCTCTACCACCACCTCTGCCACCTCTAGTACCTACGCATGCTCATGTGGCTACCCTGAGACAACCACCCAATATTTTGACCCATCTGTTGCCACATTTCTATTTTTGCAGGCATTACACGATTCCCCCTGCTCATGGGCCTTCCCCATTGTTTCTACTGATGGCACTAGTAAGTCCCATCGTTTCTATTGATGGCACTGGTAAGTTGTTCATGCAACATGATTATTTACAGGATGAGCAGGTGTTCTCTTAGGAGAGTTGTTTAGAGGTTGAGGAGGAGGCTAGTGATCTTGATGTGCATATTGCCCTGTGGAAGCGGAGGTGTACTTGTGCAACTTATCCTCTTGCAGAACATATTTCTTTGGGGCGACTCTCAGAGGATTTCAGGAGGTTTGTCGCAGGACTGCCAATAGTGGAGATACCACGGACATATCAAGAAGCGATACAGGAAAGTCAGTGGCATCTTGTCATAGAGGAGATAGTTGTATTACAGTCACGTGGTACATAGAGCATATGTTGTGGAATGCAAGTAGGTGTTCACGATGAAGCACCGGAGCAGATGGCAGTGTGGATCGCTACAAGGCGAGGCTTGTGGCTCGTAGGTTCACCCAGTCATATGGGGTGAACTATCAGGATACTTTCTCTCTAGTGGTCTGGCATTCTACACTGCAGATCCTACTATGTTGCAGTGATACGTGATGGGCCCCTATATCAGCTTGATGTGAAGAATGTGCTTCTTTATGGTGACCTAAAAGAAGTCTACATGTTGCAGCCACCAGGGTCAGTTGCTGAGGGGAGTGTCAAAAGGTTTGCAGACTTCACAGGGCTATCTATGGCCTTAAGCACAAGAGTATGGTTTCAGAAGCTCTCGGATTTTATAAAACGGCATGGGTTTGTGAGATCGACTGCAGACCATTCATTATTTGTTTAAAAGGTCTCAGAAAGGTACAATTATCATATTAGTTTATGTTGATGATATTATTGTTAAAGGGGATGATATGCAAGGCATCCAAGTAGCTAAGGATTTCCTTGGTCAATAGTTTTTAACCAAAGATCTTGGTAGTCTACTTTACTTCCTTGGACGAGTTCGCCAGGAACCAAGGAGGTCTTGTGATGACCAAGAGGCAGTACGTTACAGATTTCTCTGAGACAGACATGGCATATTGCAAGTCAACCTACTCCCATGGACCCGAGTGTGAAGTTATATGATCATGACATGACACTGAGGAGATAGACAAGAGGAGGTAGAGGGAGCTTGTTGGGAAGCACCTATACGTGACCATCACAAGGCCAGATATATCCTCTGTAGTGTGTACGGTGAGTTAGTTCATGGAGCAGCATAGACAAATACATATGGATGCAGTCCATATTATTCTGAGGTATCTGAAGACCTCACTTGGCACCGGTCTGAGGTCTCTTATTTAGCATAGGTGTATCCCTTGTTATTACAACTTGCATAGATGCAGATTATGCGAGATGCCCCAAGGACAATAAGTCTACCTATGGCTTTGTAGTGTTCATAGTGAGTTCACTGGTGTTGTGGAAGAGCAAGAAGTAGACTGTAGTCACCAGATGTAGTGCAGAATCAGAGTACATGGTCATGGTGCAGGGGAATACAAAGATGATGTATGTCAAATATGTTCAACTTGATCTAGCAGTTGAGGTACCTCTTCACATGCATCTCTGATGCAATAACTAAGTTGTTCTTTTGATTGCCAACAACCCAATCTTCCATGAGAGGACCAAGTATATCGAGGTAGACTGTCACTAAACTTGAGATAAGATTTAGAAGGGTTTCATCTCCTCCTCTCATGTCATCTTAGGAGATCAGATAGCAGACATATTCATCAAGGCCCTAGGTAGAGGATCATTCCAAAGATGTTGTTCAAAGATGAGCATGATAGATATCTACGCTCCAACTTGAGGGGGAGTGTTGAGATATTAGTTATCTTTTATTATTTTTTATATATTCTTCTTTCTTTCTATCTATTTTATGTAGTTTACCCAACATGTTTCTCCTCTATATAAGAGAACCCTAGGGCCTCATGAACAAGGAACTCATTATTTTTTCTTCACAAATATATGTAGCTATTATGAGTCATGACACCTCATTTGTTGTAAACAAAGTTCATCAGATTATGGAACAGTCACACATGGATGTGGACACTATGATGCCGAGTTATCTAAATACTTCACCTAACACAGGTTTGTTCTTCATCATAGAGCAGAAAATTGAGATAATTGCATGTGGATATGCAGATTATGCAAGATGCCAGAAGGTCAAGATATCTTCCACTGGATTTGCCATATTCATCAGGAGTTCTATGGTATCGTAGAAGAGCAAGAAGTAGAATGTGATTGCTCATTCTAATGTTGAATCAGAATATAGAGCCATTACTCAAAGCAATGCTGAGATGATGTAGGTCAAGTCGGTGTTAACAACATTACTATAGATACTTGCTTTTTCTCGTGGGCATGATGATGAGTCGTGTAACTTCACACGAACTTTAATGTCGACTTCTTAAACTTGCCCATGCAAAGATGATCAAGCTCCTAATTTCGTTGCATGAAATCAATCCTTCTGCATGCACAAGGAGCACAGGAACAGAGATGATCTTCTCCTCCAGAAGGCCACGCCAATGAAGAGAAGATAATAGGCTTGACAACGTAGACATGTAGGGTAAGAAGAGGTGACGTGTTTGAGAACAAAATTCTCAAGACTCTTCTCTTCTTCTAATTACATGATTCGGAAGGGTTTCATATCCACATATCATGTCAGCTCCACCATTCAGACAGCTATTATTTTCACAAAAGCTCTCTTCAAAGGTCCCTTTCAGAAATGTGCATACAAGATGAGCATGACAGGCATCTATGCTCCATCTAGAGGGGGTGTTGAAGGAATATTATTTTTCTCTTTTTATTTCTTTTTTTATATTTATTTCTTTTTCTATGTACAAAATGTGGACTCTCTTTGCGCCATAGTGTTTCCTCTCTATATAAAGGACCCATAGGGATTCGTATTAAACATTTCGCATATTCTTCTTCCACACTAACTCAACAATAACAAAGAGGGAGAATATTTGGATTGACATAACAAAAGGGTGGCAGTAGGTAGGATGGCACAATGTCCTTATGGTTCAACGTCTGCCTTGTAAAACTCATACATGGACTCAGATTTCATGTAAGCAGCAACAATCGTAGATTAGACGCAATGGTAGATTTGTCCTTCCATGATCACATTACTAGTGATCAAGGCCAATTGCATTTCCTTTTCCAATGTATTCCCTCTACGGAACATTAAATGTCCTGTAAAAAAAAACATTCCCTTAATATAGAGGTATAAAAACCTCAAAGGGAGTCTCGTCCTCGAGACTCGAGTCAAGGTTACTTTGTATTTTGTTTGGATCTCATCTGGCCATAAAAACCTCAAAGGGTTTTGAACCCATAAAAACCTCAAAAGGAAAACAAGCCATGTTCTTTCAACATACATAATCTAATGGCTTGTTTTGACAATTACCTGAAAAGAGCTGCAGGTATCTTGCCTGCGTGCTGCTTCGGTTTCCCATGTCACCTCTTTGACACCATGTCGGCGCAATGGCACTTTCACTAGGGAAATTTCTTTGATGTGAATCTTCTTCACAACATTTTCGAGTATATGTAGATACCTCTCCTCGTATATTAAGTCGGACTCGACGTCAAGGTTTTCGTGGATGATGATGTGTTGAGGTCGTGTACGTACTTCCGTGGATTGGATATATGAAGATATCATGTATGGTTAATAGGCATTGAGGAAGGGTTACTCGATAGACCATCTTACATATTCGAGTAAAAATTTCAAATTGTCCAACATACCGTGGTGTCAACTCGCCATGAATACCAAATCTCTGTATTCTCTTCATGGGATGTATATGAAGAAACGACCCATCTTATTCTGTGTTTACCGGAATTTCCATCGGAATGAAAGATTAAATCGGATATTGATAAGTATATTTGAATGATTAAGAGAAGATGATTGGATTACCTATAACTTCAATTCTCTTCTCCTACAATATGCATAGCTTTTCTAGCAGCTCTAAGTCATCAGAAGTCTTCCCCTTACAAGATCGATCAATAGTCCTCGTAGTCCCTTCCCAAAGAGATCTACAGAGTAAAGAGTGTGTTTACTTATCTCATGTCATCTGAGAGGTGTGAGATATCTCCGCCCGTAAAGGCTTCGAATGATGTCGAACCAATACTGGGATAATGACTGTTGTTGTGCGGGAGTTCTACCAATGGCAGGTGGTCCTTCCATGACCCTTTCCTATCTAGAGTACATGCATAAACAAATCGTCAAGTGTCTGAATAGCACGCTTGCTCTATCCGTCAGTCTATGGATGATATGCGGAACTTATCTTCAACTCTGTCTGTGTTGCTGACATAAGCTGGTTCTAGTAGAAAGATGTAAACATCGAGTTTTTGTTAGTCTGTCAGACACTACCTCGCGTGGTACATCATGAAGCCTGATAATGTTTTGTACAAACAATCTAGCCAACCTAGATGTAATGTAGGGCATACTGACAGGTATGAAATGGGCAACAACGATCTAATAACATTGTGGCCACCTGGTGTTTTCGGTTGTCCAGTAATAAAATTCATTAACGTACTCTCCACTTTTACTTGGGAATGGGGAGATACTGTAATAATCATGGTGGTCTTTAATATATTAGGGTGAACACCGCCGAGTGTCTCCCCCTCTTTTAAGCTTCAAAAAAAAACATTAACCATCTGACATGTCAAGCATCTGTTAACATGATGTGCTGCATCACGCTTCATCCGACCCACCAGAATGTTGGCGCAGATTACGATACATTTTCGTACTGCCAGGATGAAAAGACAGTTGTGAGCTGCGTGCCTCATCAAGAATCTCTAGGCAATTGCTCACCGTTGGACACAACGATGTAGCCATCCTTTCATAAAGTAGACTTAGTCTCCACATAATTATCACTTTTGTCCTTGTTAGCACACATGTATTTGTCTCAAATGCAAGGACCTAATCTCTGACCTTCTAATATGCAATTCTAAAGACCATTGAATCGTTGATGCACGACAGTATATATAGATGCACTCTCATATGGATGCTAATTAGTCAAAGCTTGTGAGTACATCCCACGTATATAGCTAGTTTGTCGTATGCGTATGAGCTTTCCTTCAATGTCATGATGCCTGCTCGCATGAACAATTCCAAATGAAAGGAACTCTCTTCTCGGGTCAGGATAAGAATGACTCAGGAAAAATTACTGAAGAAACATCTGTAATAACTCGCTAGTCCAGAGAAGCTATGAATATGAATGATTGTCTTGGGTTGTTCTAAAGACATGATTGTCTCAATTTTCACAGGGTCAACTGTGATACCTGCTCCAAAAATGACATGCTCTAGGAATGAGACCTAGGATACAAGAACTCATACTTACTCAGCTTGGCATGCAACTTATGCTCTTGAAATGTGTTAAGGGACTATCTTTAGGATCTTTTCATGATTTCATTTATTTTGAGAATATATCAGAACATCATTGATGAACATAACCGCAACTTGTCCAGATATGGACGAAAATCATGGTCATCATGTCCATAAATGTTGCATGTGTATTCGTGAGACCAAACAGCATCACAATAAACTCATAATGTCCATATCGAGTCATGAATGTTATTTTCGGAATATTTGACTCTTGAATCTTCAGCTAATGGTAGCTAGACCGGAGATCGATCTTTGAAAACATCGAAGGTCCATGTAGCTGATCAAGCAGATCGTCAATGTGTGGCGGTGGATAATGATTGTTTATCGTTTTCTTGTTCAGTTATTAGTAGCCATAGCATTATCGCATAGTCCATCCTTCTTAACAAAAAGAATAGAAGCACCTCAAGATGTAGTGCTCGCCTCTTGAAACTTAAGTCAAATAACTCATGTAGTTGCACCTTTACCTTTCTCAAATTGGCTGGTGCCATGCGGTACGGAGCCATCGAGATTGGTTGTGTATCTGGTAGTAATGTAATCTCGAACTCAATCTCTTTTTCAGGTGGTAAACCTGACAAAGCATTTGGAAACACATCAGGGTAATCTGACACTACCATGATGTTTTGAGCCATCGACTCTCCATCATATGTCTCTCGGACAATGCTAAATATGAATGACATCTCTGATCAACGCGTCTTTGAGCTCTCAATATTGAGATGTACTCTATTTTAGAGTCATGTAATGACCCTTATAGGTAACCTCGGGTAAGTCCGAAATCATGAAAACAAATATTTCATGAAGTAAATTAACCAGGACATGATGAGTTGATATTCAATCCATACCCAAAGTTAGGTCAAACTTGTTGAACTGTAGTAGCAGACAGTCGGCTATCGTCTCATGTCTACCAATCAACATTGGTAGCTATCTGACTTTTAGTCTTATGATGATCAATTAGCCACATGGCCCATAATGTGACAAGGATGATCTAGAGCATCTGCACCTCTACCTACTGAAGTTAGAAATTCAAAGTTCATTCATCGCTCCAGAATTATTGAAAAAGATAGAAAGGTCGGCACTACATGTCATGGTTCTTTATAAGAACCAATATCCGTAATTACAATAGTTGATGTTCGCGGATATTTCTATTATGCTTTTTCTCTCCTTGGGATACAATATGGAAATAAGTTGCAATTGGTGACATCTGTGGTCATTGATTTTGAACGTCATATTTCCCCTTCAGACAAGCGACAAGTCAGAGGACTGTCGCTATCTGATTATTAATGCAATCGGAACTATAATACTACGAATGTATGTAGCAGGGTACCACTGCTCTGATACCAAACTGTAAGGCCCCGTTTCTTCTCGGATCCGGGATACCCGTTTACATATTATCCGTAATATCATGTTTGCTAGAGATCGCATTAGGAAACTGGAAATTAGGGAAAAAATTTCTTTCGTATGACATTTAAATTAATCAGTAAGCCACAGAACTACAATATGCCACCATTATTGCAATAAATTCCATAAAGTTAACATGTAACAACAGAAATTGCATTATGTACATGCATCTCAATTATATCAGAAGAGAAATAAAAGCATATAGTATCTTAAACAAACTATAGTATGCGTACCTGGTAATTGTACTGCAGAAGCTGATGTTCAACTCTCCCAATACAACGGTACAGGTATTTTGCTTGCAATCCATGGAATGGGGAGAAAAGAACATCAACAAATGTTGAGCACATCTCATTAATTAAAAATAACAGGAAATTTAGTGGTTCCAAAAGAAAGCAAGTAAATTGGCCTTGGCAATTTAAGCTTTAGAGCTATTTGCAATGAAATAGGCTTTCAAGTTGTTTGGTATGTAAAACCCCATTCTACTCATCCTACATTAATTACCCATATTAATCATTTTTATACAAAGATTTTATGATCCATATTTAAACTGTCACCTTTTAATTAATTATAAATCATGTTTAATGGATCTTGAGATGTGGATGCTGAGTCTTTGTTCTTGGTTTTTTATCCAATCATTCAGATTTGGTGGATAATCTGGGATCTTGATCTGAGTGTGACCTCATATTATGATTCTAAGATGTGACTCCAGTATAAAACTGTATATGATTTCCATTCTTCCCCATCAATTTCATGTTTCAATGATTTATTCAATGGCTATTATGATTGAAATGATCATGATATCTCGAGTATTTAATGATTGACATGGTCGAGATGATTCAGGTCCTCTTTTGATGTTTGTGAATCACGAGGATAGACCATAGTAAGTGTAGATGATGAGTCTGATGTTTTGATTCTTTTCATATTGAATTTCTCTAGCTTAGTGGATAGTTTGTGGTCTTGGTCTAGATAAGACCTCACACTGTGACTCTATAGCAGTAAAGAAGCTTTAGGGTTGGGGTGCCTTCGTAGGCATGCGGTGGAGTAAAATGCATGCTAACTAAGTTCCCAACACGTCCACTAGCTAATTCAATCAACTGTAGTAGTAGCTCGTAGTCTGATAAGGATGATTTTCATAAATTGATCTTTTCTCTTCATCAGGAAATACTGGCGGAACAGTAACTAGCTTAATGGAAACTAAGCTCAAACCATAACCAACTCAATAGTAATTCATCTCAACTTTAGCCAAACTCATTTGTGACTCAATCCAAAACTCAAATGTAACTAAATTCAATTGTAACTGATTCAGATGTAGCCATAGAGGATTCAGATGTATACATGGATGATTCAGATGTAGCATCGCCAAGTCTGTTGGCGAAAAGTAAACAAAACTCAAGCAGTGAAGTAGCCTACAAAAGGCTCTTCCCGTCTCGCCCTCTAATTGGAAGGCGGTCCAATAGAGGGATAGGTCTACTCCAAAACTACGCCACTGAGAAGGGTGAGAGAGACTTTCCGGAAAAGTCGCTCTAAAAAAAAACCGGCCCGACCGGTACGAGCTAACGAGCTCGAAAAACTAAAACCAAGGGTCCTCCATCCTAGGTACCCTAAAGAACAAGGGTCAACGGAACTAGTCTTTAAAAGAAAACCTGTGGATCTCAGAGAGGCGTAAAAACTGCGAGCGCTCGCGAAAAAAAAAAACCCAAGAAAAAGACTGGGATCCTAGACCCGCGTATTAAGCGGTCGCTGCCCTAACTGGGCTTCCTAATCTCCCGCCCAGCTGAGGGTCACCGCACCCTCGCACAGTCAGGCGTAAAGGTCACCATGACTGGCACTCATTATTTATCAGTCATCACTAAATCATTATCACTGAGTTGATTTCTCATTCTTTCTCAATCTCTGTTGTGATTAACTTTACAGATCTAGGCATGTCGACAATCTTATGGAATAGTGATCCATAATTGTGATTCATACTTAAATGATTGATCATGAAAATTTCAGTCATTGTTCATAAGTTATCTCAAAGTTTGGCGGCCTGCTTATTGATCTAGATTTTATGAGTCGCTTGTATGAAAACACCCCGATGATCTCATTTTTCAAATCATGAGATTAGAAGTTGTTTATTGGATCTAGACTTAAGTTCAATTCAATGTAGAAATTCAAAATTTTCTTATTTGAGACTTCTCTTTGTTATTATTTGGTTTTGTTAATCGCATGTTTTCTGAATCTATAGGTGTGTAGTTTATGCTGTGTATTTTGTGTGATGAACCAACCTTGCCGAGCAAAATAATAACAACTATACTAACAACCGAGTTTTTTTTTTAAATAAGTAACATAGGCTACACAGATACCTTTTTATGGAGAGATCTAAATTTTTTTTATTTAGAATTTTAGATCCCACCATATATATTTCAATAATGTATCTATTTTAGTTATTTAGTTCAATATATATTTGGTCTACTTACTAAGTAGCCTCTACGTCTAACTCTCTTGCAAGGTTTATCTTCTAACCTAAAATAATAATCAAATTGATAAACAAAGAGATAGGAGTATGGTAATAACTACAAAACCATATATATTATGTTTTTTTTTTGAACAAATAGTTGTATTGTTTGTTTGAAACAAAACTGAGTTATATATATGCTACATCATATTAGTGCATGTTTACAGATGTACACTCAACAATGATAACTGAGGCTATCTGATGATGATGTTACTCCAGTTATTGGTCGTTTCTACAAGGTCGTACTGTGATCATAATTATTATAGGGATTATGGTGTGATTGAACATGATTTAATGTTCCCTATACTCCAAGCCACATTTGGTTGAGGAACAAGTAGAAATAAACTCAAGTAGTATTATATTTGTATGGGCTACATGATTAACCCTTTTGAAAGGTGGGACATCTCTTCTTCTTTTTTTTGCCCTCTTTATTTTTTTATTTATCCTATCATCTGTAGTAGGATAATTTCTCATTATATCAGATTTTAATAAATATATGAAAAATAGTCAATAACTTCACTTTTTTTAAATGCATATCCTGGCAACCAACTCAAATCCAAAATAACCCTTATGTTTCTTCTCTCTTCATTTGATATCCTTCTGAACACAGTTCCGATGGAAAGTAGACATTCTCCAAAAATTAGAAATCAACCTGGCCACTTTGGAAGAAAGATCAGAACATTTTTTTTAAATAGATCCATCAAGGAAGGTATACACTCCAATCAATTTGTCACATAATCAGGCTTTATTTGGAGAGACAAACTCATTCCTAAGCAAAGAGGGGACTCTCAAAGATTATAATTAAGATCAAATATCACCTAGTCAGTTAGGAGTTATGGTATAGAATATCACAATGCCTTTAAGATTTGAATAGAAAAATGCATGGAAGGCAGCAACAAGAAGGTTATAGATTGTACCTTTTGGATCTCTTAATTTTGGGATCAATTTGGCATGGATGAGTTGGTTGATTTGAAGGCTCTAGCAGATATTCCAGCAGAGGGGATGTCTCTTTGAGCATGCAACGGCTACTGCTTGGAGTGATTTCAGCAGCAACATGGACTGCTGGATGCTCCAGCAATGGGCCTTGGATGAGAGGGGCAACAGTAGTTGCTGCAATCAAGGCAGGAACAACTGCAGACCAAGAAAAAGAGCTAGGTTTTTTATCTGCACTTGGTTGAAGAGGAAGGCAGCAGTTGGGCTCCAGCAAGAGCTTCTAGGAGCTCAATAGGAAAGCAACAGTCCACTGGAAGGAGCTTGGACAGCAGCTATGCATGTTGTTCCTTCATGCATCAGCTGCATGAGAGAGGAGTTGGAGCTCTCTTTGGTTGGAGAAAGGGTTGTAGTTCCAGATTCCAGCAACTTTGGAACAAAAAAGAGAAAAGGGAGAAAAGATTAGAGGAGAAATGGAAGAGAGGGGAGGGTTTGGAGTTGCTCTCTCGTTGAGAGATTTGGAGAGGTTATAGAGAGAAATAGAAAGGGGTTTTTGGTGATACTTATAAGGGAAAGTGGGGCCTCAAATGATGACATGTGGGAAAAAAACACATGGAAAGGAGAAAATGCCAAATGGAGAGAAGAGCTTGACTGGTGTCTCTCTGCTGACTGTCTAGAATTAAAATAATTAAAATTATTATTTATTTATTTTTCTTTTATCTCACCTTATTTATTTGGAATATTAAAGTCACTCGTGTGTGTACCTCGAATCTCGGATTTCGATGTTCAATAGCTCGTTTCAATCGTCTCTGAGTGACGATCAAAATAAGTATAATATTCATATACTTCGGGTCGAAGATGAATCCCCAAAATTTTCCGGGATACGGTCTTGATTGGTCATTAAATTTTACGATTTTAAAATATCAAACGACCTCCGATCGACGAACGGTCGATTTCGTTGGTCTTATTTTGTCGAATCGGATTATTAGGTGGTCTCGGTTTGTTTTGCGTTTCCGAATTTGCGTTGCGGCTTTTCTGGCACGCATTACAATGCGATCGATTTGATCGATTTCACCCTAACGACTTTTGATTCACGATTCAAATGATCGATTTATGCTATTTAACACTGATTAATAACTTTATTGAGTTATACGGACTCTAATCAGGTCGGGTTCGGGTTTGTGCAGATCCAGATGTTACAAGAGGGGTTTAACTGTTAATGAAATGGAGACCAATCATATCTCCTGACTCAGGAAATAAGCAATCACAAGCTAATGGAAGTATTTTGGACCTCACAATCTTCATTAAAGAAAAAATCACATTCTCGATCTTTTGTAAGCGGGTCAAAGAATTGGAACCTACTACTGAATGTGCTACATATAAAACAAATCCCAAAACATATTAGTTTGCTATGCACAGCATCGCCCTATCTGTGAGTGATAATGTGCCATGGAAAAGAGTTGATTTCCTTGATATTTGCAATACTAAGAAGCAAATGAAAATAAAAGAGTGGAAGTCAGACTAGCTAAACCACCGCCTTCTTTCAGCCATTATCCAGTCTCCGCGCACTTCGACCCCTAGGAAAGAAAAGTAGTCCTAAAAGAAAACCTGCCTTTAGACAACATAGAAAGGATTGAATACATCATATATTGATGTGTCTCGTCCATGACAATCAGATAACCTTAATAAAAACCTTACAGTGGATTATTTAAAATATTTAAGTACTTCAAGATTAGATAGAAATCAGAGTAACAAAAAATTATTAACAGTAATAAATATATTTAGATCAAAGATGAATAAATTAAGCACACGTACACCTTCGATCCGCATACCTTAGTAGCTTAGCATGTTCTTCAGAAGCTTTTGCTTCAAATGAATGCTCTTTGGTCTCTAAGAAGAGTTTTTGAGCCTTCTCAATAAGTTTTATGCGTGGGCCATGAAGAGGAGATCCTTTACTGGCCATAGGATTGTTACCTTGCTCCAATGATTCTTTTAATAGTAAGAAAGCCACACTCTGAAAAATAACATGATCACATGTTAAAAATCTAGATTAAACAAATAATCTAAAATAACTGCATGCATGTACTATACTAAAATGTAGAGCAACATTTAATTGACAACAATTCTAAAGTAATAATGATACAAAACTAGCATGCAGGTTTTACTCCAGTAGAACAAAATCCAAACAGATCAATCTTGTTGAGAGATAAAATGCGAGGGGAAAAAGGTGACTTCCATATAAAAGATTATAAATAAAATGGAAAGAAGATGATACAAAACTAACATGCAGTTCAAGTAGATTGTTCATAGGATCTTACTTCAAGGTCAAGGTAGATTTGGTTATAAAGCCTTCAGTGACAGCTATATATATGGATATGTTATGTCCATCCACGATAAACCCTTGTAGAAGAGTAGATATTAAAGTGGAATGCCATAAAACTGAAGATACTAGTATATTTTACGGAAATCTAATCTGTTAGACTTATACCTGCATATTTCTAAATAATGGCTAATGATGGGTTTTGAGCTTCACCAGTCAGGATACGTATGTACATTGCTTTTGTTTGTGATAACCCAAACCTAGCCTTAATCTATATAACGATACTAAAGCTCACTTTTTCTATATGTCAAAGAATTCCATTCAAATGATATCGAAGCACTGATAGTGTTCCAAACCACCATCCCCTCCCCACTGACAGGCCTCTCCTCATCGAGTCTCACCATGCCGCCACCATTGTAGGCTCTCCACCCATGCTGCCTATGTTGGCTTTCCACCGTCACTATCTGCCTCTGCGAGCTCTTCACTACCGGCCATTCACTGCAAAGCATGTTACCGTTGTAGACTGCATGCACCACTGCCATAGTAGGCAGCCATTGCGGCCATAGCAGGTGTGATTCCTACTGCCATCGTAGGTGGCCAGCCACTACCACGAGTCGCAAGTCTCCCAGTCGTAGGTGATAGCTACCGCCTAGCTTCAACATTGATTGTACGCAGCCCTAGCATACTATTGTTTCCAAGTCATTATTTAAAAGATTATCATATTATTTGTTCTCGTTTGTCTATTGTACGAGTCTGCCATAGGAGAAATATGTGGAAGTGTTGAATTTGAGGTGATTTCACCATGACAAAATACGGTAGCACGAGGAACTCATTCTATGGTCAGATCAACAAGTTAGACGAGACCAATTACACTTGTTGTTACATTCTTCTTGACATACATGGTGCAGAGGAAGCTTTACAATCTCCTGGAGCTTAAAATTTAAGAGAAGACTAGGAGATATACTACATAGATTGAAGAACAACATTGCAGTTTGTGCAAGGCTCTGGAGCAGTGTCATCCCTTGGATTGCGATCCACTATGACACTGCATATGAGATCTCGAACAATCTAAAGGAATCATAATCTCATGAGAAGAATGTGAGCCCTTTGTTTCAAACCTATTATGAAATGATCCATCTGAGACAGGAGGGATAGCCCCTTGTACAATATATTTATAGCTGAAGGCGTTGAGAGAGAAGTACCTAAGGCATCTCTACACAAGTGAGAACCTAAATGGCAGCTCGAAAAGAACTGGTGATTATAACTTCCCTAGACAGATTGAGCCATGCCTACCATTTATCTTGGGATTTGATGATGACAGATAACATGCTACTTACTTTCTAAGACGCATATAGTAGGCTCAGCCACCTTAGTATCACCCAGCAATTAGAGGTACCATCGTCATAAACTACTACTCTCGTTGGACGAGGATGAGGTGCATTTTGAGAAGGTCATAATAGATCTCGCGTCAAAGCTGTAAAATTAGTTGATTCCAATATTAGACACAGTGGCCCTACTTGTTCTACAAGGAGAGTTATAATCCAATCTACTTTCTATGGCAGGATAGGCTACGCATATGTGACATTCTGGATCAAGCACTCTGTGCCCCGTATTGCATGTATGATAGTCATTATCGGAGGAGGGACTTGATATGACTGGATCAAGCACTGTGTGCCCCGTATTGCACATATGATAGTCATTATCGGAGGACTTGATATGATGATCTCTCGCTCTGATTTGGATGATATGATCAGGCGTGTTGTTGAGACATCAGTTGCACATACAAATACATTGTATGAGACTGCAATTGTCGTTTCTTACCTCTACCTCCACGTCCATGTCAGGTATATTGGCTCTATCTTTTTACTCCATCACCGTGTCATCTCTGTGGATATGAGAGACAATTTGACTATGTTCAGCAAATTCCTCCTGGAAGAACAGCTCATATAGCATATCCATCCCTAGTAGGAATGGGGGAAATAACAATATCCCCATTATCAGTTTATCTGACATGTTATTTGTGCCAGATTTCCTAATCAGCATGCTCTTTGCTAGTCAAATATACAAGCTTATGCATTACCTTTCTTCAGAAAAAAAAAGGTTATGCTGACCAGGCCAATTTAAATGTAATTTCTTTGATCTTTCAGGATATTATGGCAAGGAAAGTGAATGGTCAAGATAATGAAGAAGGGGGTCTACATATTTGTTCGAACAACTCTTGTTGCTTTTTTCATGATCCATAAATCTCATGTTGTATATGCAAATCATGGCACTAGAATCCTGGTCATGTTTCAGTAAACAAACTCTGGCATTTTCTTGGTTGGTTGTCTCCAACAGTCCCAGTACCACCATACAACATGTTCTAATGGGGGATAACATATATAGGGTGAGTTAATGTCTCATCTGTGTTAAATTGGTGTAAAGTTATTTTTAGGGAAAAAGGTAGGAGAAGTGGTAACCATGTTATATTCTCCCATCAGTTGAAAAAAGAAGGAATAAGTGGTTATATATTGTCATGCAATGTTGTAAAAGTCAACCAACTAGCCCGACTAGTCCAGTCGGTGGGATGGCCGACTGATTATTGACTAATCACTAATAGTTTGTTAGCCGACTACTAACCCCAATTAGTCCGTAGACTAAGCTAACTAGTCGATCAATTTTTACTTGGACACCATTTTTTCCTTTTTTAAAAGCAAACTTAGCCTAAAATTCTTAACATTTAATTTAAATCCAATTATTTATTTTATTTCATTACGATAGTATAGAAAATATACAAATCTATGTAAATATATAAGAATAAATGTATGAAAAAGATTAATATATTTAAAAAAATCAAAACTGACTAAACCCTTACTAAATTAAATTAATCACCCGACTATAGATTACTCATTGGTCAATGACCTGACCGATCGAGTATCGACTACCGACCTCTACAGCCACGATGTTAGGTACCTTGCTTAAACCAGTGATAGGCAGTGAGGAGGTATTCCTCTTTTGGTTGGATGGCTAAACATGAATAGGGCCCCTCTGCAAGAGTTCCCCTAGACAGTATGCTATTTACAATGACGGATCTATCACAATGGCTCAGGTTTGGTCAGCAGACACTTGGGCTCCCTCATAAACAGCAGAATTTTTCGAGCAGAGATTGGCAAACTTCTAGCACTTGATGCGTGAACCGGAGAACATTGAGGCCCCACTATTGGGCGTAACCACTGTGTTTGGGAACACAGACATTTCTCGATCAAGAAGGCTTATTAGAACTTTTCACGGTCGCAAAATATGATACAGGAGGACCTCAACCATCAATGCATATTAATTTGAAAGAGTAGAATCCTGCAGAGATTCAAGGATTTCCTTGGCTTTCGAGATATGGTTGTCTGCTTACAAAGATGTATAGGGATGTGCTCATGTGGACTGGTAAGATCATTTGCCTACAATGTGGTGAAGACGAAGACGATATGGACCATCTCTTCTTCAAGTGTACCCTCTCAGAGAAGGTGTCGATATCCCTTGGCTACAGGCTGATGGATGCATGGCTTTCTACAGATCCATACGGACATTCTGCAGCAACTTCCAGGAGGATATAACACTTCCTTTCACTCATCTATGGGCTCTGTCGTTGAATGGAACTATTTTTCGCGGTCAGTGTTACTATTACGTAAATGTACGAGAACATTGCAACGCTCTTCGATTGGCTTGGTCATCTGTACAGTAACATCTTTTTGATGTAATTTTACTCGGGTGGGCCCCATCTCGGACCACACCATTTTTCCTTTAAAAAAATGTTAGACATGTTCATTTGTATTTCCAATATTTATGTAATCAATTTGTTTTTTGCTTTTAACAATAATGATCATGATCATCAAAATTTTCATTGGCTATATACATAAACGATCTGATGATTAACGAGCGACAATAGCCATGCATATTTAAAAAATGTAATATATGTGTGCATAAGCATATAGGAAATTTAATATATAATACATAAACTAGATAATTTGGTTTACAAGCACTAGACAAGTGTTAGCATGAGCACGATAACATACAAATACATTCCAAACTCCAATCTAAATGACCCATAAATCGACTCTATTTGATGCAATGACGAGAAACATCGATCTTCCAATCTTATATGTGTATTCTCAAAAGTATTTCAGCAGATGACATATTTTAGATATAATCAATAAAATATGATGTATGCAAGCATCAATTTGTAGGCACGTAGATGATAGTCTTACTATTTATTATAAGATGCATCATCATGGCTCATTCCCAAACGCATGCATTCGTCGCTATCAAAACAGATATCTTCATCTAACTTGTCTTTAAACTCATCTATTTTTAAACACTCATCTTCATAGATAAACCTAATTGAAATCTATCATTTAGGATGACGAGGAGGTATCCCATCAATATCATGCAGTGTACCTCCAACGTACTCCTCATTTGAAGTTTGGGAGACCTTGAGTAATTCTGCAATTACAATCATCGCCTTGTATAATCGTGAATTACACAACAAACCCCTAATAATCACTCCGTCTCACACCCATAACCCTCCGTTAGTTTTTCTGTTAACCCAACCATGTCATTGGGTAATTTAACCCATGATCTTTTAACTGCTTTTAGAAAATTAAAAAAAAATAAATAACTAGTCTCATATGCATGAAAGAGGCGGGAGGGAGGGAGAGGCGGGGCTTGCGGGGTGGCAGGGACATCCGAGCAGGCGGCGTTGGCTAGCCGTAGGGTGGAGGGGCACTTTAAGCTCGTGGCTCGAAGGGAGGGAGAGGGAGGCAGACTCGGGGTGGGGAGTGGGGGGGGGGGGTCGGTGGGTCGGGGAGACAAGGGACTGGACGGGGGGCTTTGCGTGTGTGTGGGGGGGGGGGGGGGGGCGCGCTTCGGCTGCTGGCGGAGGGGAGCTGAGGTCGCTGGCGAGGGCAGGCTCGACCAGAGGGGGGAGGGGAGGCAGCAGGCTGGAGGGTCGGGGGTGGGGGTTCTGCATGAAGCGGTGGGTTGGAGGTCGGGGGCTTTGCACGTGGCAGTGGGTTGGAGGGTCGGGAGCCAAAGGGGGAGCTTCAACCTCGACTGTGGGGGGGGGGGGGGGGGTGGAGGCCGCTGGCGACGGGGTGATGGGGTTGGGGGGGGGGGGGGGGGATTGAGGTTGTTGGAGGGGGCTGGCTCGTTCTGGGAGGGTGAGGCGCTGGAGGTCGCTGGCAGGGGGAGTGGGGGGCTCGACAGGGTAAGGTTCAGCCGAGTTAGAGGAAGTGGGCGGGGGAGGCCTGGACGGGGGTCGGCGGGGAGGAGGAGGTGGTCGATGGGGAGGAAGAGGGGAGGGGGTGATTGTCGAAGAGGAGGTAGGGGAGTGTACTAATTTGTAAATAACACAACTTAAAGAGTTGAAAATGTAATTGTTTGACGGATATCGTCATTATTAACGGAATATTAGATGGAAGTTAACTCGGGGGTTATGGGTGTAAGAGTTAAGACTATGGAGGGTTCTGGATGTAATTCACGATTATGCAAGGTTATGATTGTAATTGCAGAATTACTCAGGGTTATGGGTGTGAAAATCCCTTGATGTTACATGATGTACCACCGCAAACATAGTCCCACATCTAGTAATCTCAAAGTGTTAGTGGGTGTTGGTGGAAAGAGAGAACTTGATTAATCATAAGTCCATAAGATTCTCTTATATAAGAGAGTAACCTGTCGGGCAAATTACATAACGAAGACAGACAAAATAAAAAATATATAAAAGATACAAAACATAGTAAATATCTCAACACTCCCCTCAAGGTGGAGCATAGATATCAATCATGCTCATCTTGGAACAACATCTCTGATAAGGCCCTCTGCCTAGAGCCTTTGTAAGAGCATCGGTTGTCTAGTCTCCTGAGCTAACATGAGTAATAGAGATGAGACCGTTCTGTATCATGTCTCGAGTATAGTGACAGAACACCTCTATATGCTTGGTTCTCTCATGAAAGCTGGGTTGTTGGCAATGAAGAGTGCAGCTTCGTTGTCGCATTGGAGGTGCATGGCAAGAGGCACCTCAATTGTCATGTCAGTAAGAACAGATCTGACCTACATCATCTCTGTACTAGCTTGTGCCATGACCATGTATTTCGATTCTGCACTGGATCTGGCAACTATTGTTTGCTTCTTGCTTTTTATGACACCAAGGAACTCCCTATGAACACTGCAAAGCCAGAAGTAGACTTCCTATCCTTGGGACATCCCGCATAATCTGCATCTGCACAAGTTGTAACAGCAAGGGATGTACCTCTGCTGAAAAGAAGACCAGTGCCAGGTGAGGCCTTCAAATACCTCAGAATCATATGGACTGCATCCATGTGTGCCTGTCTAGGTTGCTCCATAAATTGACTCACTTCGCTCTTTGCAAAGGATGTATACGGCCCGGTGATAGTCACATAAAGGAGCTTCCCAACGAGCTCCATGTAGCTCCTCTTGTCTACCTCCATAGCATCATCATCATATAGCCTCATGCTCGGGTCCATGGGAGTAGTAACAAGTCTGCAATCTACCATGCATGTCTCAGAGAGAAGATCTGAAACATACTTCCTCTGGGTCATCACAAGACCTTGTTGGTTCCTGGCAAACTCCAGTCCAAGGACGTAGCGTAGGCTACCAAGGTCTTTGGTTACAAACTGCTGACCTAGGAAATCGTTAGCAACCTAGATGTCATGCATGTCATCCCCTGTAACAATGATGTCATCGACATAAATAAATAAACCATTTGTACCTCTCTGAGTCCTCCGAACAAAAGTGAATGATCGGCAATCGGTATCATAAACCTCTACTGCTCTATCAGATCTAAGAGCTTCTGAAACCATGCTCTTGGACTCTGTTTAAGGTCATAGATAGCATTGTGAAGCTTGCAAACCTTCTGACACTCCCCCTTAGCAAAGAACCCAGGTGGTTGATGCATGTAAACCTCCTCCTATATATCACCATAAAGGAAGGCATTTTTCACATCAAGCTAATAGAGAGGTCAATCATGTGTCACAACAAACGAAAGAAGTATGTGCAGAGTAGAATGCCTAGCCACCTGGAGAGAAGGTATCATGATAGTCCACCCCATGTCTGGATGAACCCACGTACCACAAGTCTCTCCTTGTAGCGATTTACACTGCCATCTACTCAGTACTTCACTGTGAACACTCACTTGCATCCCACAACAGATGCGTCAAGAGGAGTTATAACAAGGCTCCAAGTGCCAAGCGATTGTAGTGTGGCCAACTCCTCCATGGCAAGACGCCATTGGTTTTCCTGCAGTGCATCATCATATGTTCGTGGTAACTCCACATCTGAGATAGGGCCTTGCTGAAGGAAATTTACCGGCATCTCCTTGAACTTGGGAAGCATCACCGCTCGTCAAGTGCATCCTAAAGCGCATCATGATATGTCCGTGGTAACTCCACAGCCACGAGGTTCTGCAGTGCATTTACGAGATCCTCCTTCCAATGAGAGGCCACAATAAATCTCTTGAAGTCCTCTGAAAGTCTGCTCAAGGAGACATGTGTTGCAAGAGGATATGTAGCACAAGTACGTCTTTGCTTCTGCAAAGCAACAGGCACATCAAGATCATATGCCACCTCCTGAACCTGTAAACTACCCTCCTGAGAGGATACCTGCTTAGCTTGTAAAGAATCATGTTGCATAAACAACTCAGTAGTGCCATCAATAGAAACAATGCTCATTATACACATGAGGCATGCTGGATGATGGGGAAGGCCCATGAGCAGGGGAAACAGAGCAAGACCTGTGAGTAAACACATGTGTCAAAACTGGATTAAAGTACTAGGTGGCGGTCCAGAAGCAGCCACAGGAGCAGGTGTAGGCACTGGTGGTAGTGGTGGTGGAGGCGGTAAAGGTGGTGGAGATGGTGGTGCAGGTACTGGAGGTGGTGCAACCGTAGGAGGAGGAGACACGTATACCTCCTCCCCAGAGTCGGATGGGGTCATTATGTCACTTGAGGGTGAGAAATACATAACAGACTCAAATAATGTGACATCAACACTAATAAAGTATTTCCGTCAAAACGAATCAAAATACTGATATCTCTTTTGGGTATGAGAGTAGCCAACAAAGACACATTCGATGGCTATAGGGGGAGAGCTTGTCTCTACCATGCGTCAGATTGTGAACAAAAGCCACAGAGCCAAAAACTCGGGGAGTAAGGAAGAATAGGTCATCGAGAAACGTAGTCGAGAAAGGAACCTTTTCTCTTAAGATAGAAGATGGCATGGGGTTCACCAAGTAGCAGGCAGTGAGAACCACATCACTCCAATAAGAGTGAGGCGCATGACTATGAATCAGAAGGGTCCGACTCACATCAAGTAATTGACGAGGTTTGCGTTCAGCAATACCGTACTGCTGAGAAGTAAAGGCACACGAGGTTTGTTGTATGATGCCAAGAGATCTAAGGACCTCGGATAGTTGTAAAGTACATAACTCTAAAGTATTGTCAGATCGTAAAAACTTGACAATAGCAGAGAAAATATTCTTTATTTCGGTAATAAAGGTTTTAATGACAGACTCAGCCTCAGACTTATTCTTTAACAAAGATACCCAAGAAAGTCTAGTAGAATAGTCATCAACTACAACAAGATAAAAACGATGTCCCTGGTGATCAGGAACACGACTCGGACCCCAAGTATCTAAATAAAGGAGCTCAAACAATTGAGTATTGCTCCTACCCTGAAGAGATGGAAACAACGAGCGGTAATGCTTCCCATGCTGGAAAGCCATGCATTGGAAGGAGGATCTCGTGGAAATCCGTAGAAGAACATGACCCAACTTTTGCAAAGGAAGGCGGCCAAAACGGAGATGCCATAGGTACGGTGAGACAGATCCAGTAGGAATAGTAGAAACACAAGTATGAGGACGTCGGACCAGTCTTAGAGCCCCCGCTGCTCATGACCACATCCAATCACCCTGCCCATGAGTATGTCCTGAAACACAATAGAGGATGGGTCAAAATGGAAAGAGAATGCAGATCCTTCGTGATCTAACTAACTAATAAAAAGCAAATTCATCTGAAAATCAGTAGCATATAAAATGTTTTGCAAGCGCATGGATGGCGTCAAATGCACCTCTCCCCATCCTGTTATGCGTAAGTGAACCCCATTCAAAATGACAACCCATCTACCATGGGGTAAAGACATGTAAGATCTGAACTGGTCTCGGTCGCCACACAAATGGTAAGAAGCACCAGAATCCATAATTCATTCTCTCATATCAGGCATGCTACAACTGGTAAAAGTATATGTGATACCTGAGGAGTTCAAAGAGGCTCTAACAGCAACTGCAACATCTGTGGATCATGTTACCGACAACAAGAGTCATTATCTCCTGTATACAAGACGCAATGTCATCAAGGCGTGGATCTGCCTGAGGAGCCAAAGTATCTGGAAGCTCAGTCTGCTCTATCACTCGGCCGATGCGAGGTATCCATGCTTCTGATAGCATGTGTCCTCAGAGTGTCATGGACGACAATAGTAGGGGGGACCACTCTAACGTCCACCCCCTCTGTTATGGGGACCATACCCTCTAAAATGCGTAGAACCTCCTCTGCCGCGAGCTGCAGCTGAGGAGGGCGACGTGGTGGAACTGGGTAGAATAAGAAGCCTGCGGAGGCGATTGTATGCCTCCTCCATGGGAGGTATGGTTGCTCCCGTAAGAAGCTGTGCACAGGCGGCCTAATACTCTGGATCAAGTTCAACCAAGAAAACTCCAACCATCATGGAGTTCCTGTAAGGCATCTATTACTATGCAACGAGCATGAAGCTGTGAAGCTTCTCAAACATGCCTCATAGAGAAAAGAGGAAGGTATGTAAGGGACAACCATTCTGCTTGGCCCTGAATATGTCAAACCGAAGCTGAAGAATCTTGACCTTGTTCTTTACTTGTGCGTATGTGGCTGCCAAAATATCCCACATCGCCTTGGCGGTGGGATGACTCACAATAACTGTAAGAGTATTTAGTAGTGCGCCCATTAAGTTGTAGCAGGGTAAATGGATACTGGAGAAGGTCCATTTACCCCATTCTGTGTTTAGTCCCACATCGTCTAGTGGTGGGACTTGGAGGCTCTGGAGAGGCTATATAAGGAGCCCCAGACCTCCTGTATCCATTGAGAAAGTCAATAGACAAACACGCCCCGTAGAGGGCTTCTCCCGTGGTTTCATCCCGCTCCTCACGGAGTAGGGTTCCACGTAAAATCTTTTGTATTCTTCATGTTTATCTTTATTTCTATGCTCTGTTTATCGTTTCCGCTTCCGCTTCTGATTTTCTAACATGGTATCAGAGCGGGTTCGATTCTCGAGGACTGTTCTTGAGATTTATTTCTTTATTGTTCTAGTTTTTGGTTCGGTGGTTGAAGATAATTTTTGGAGAATATTGTCCATGCTATTCAAGATCTCATCGGGATTCATCTTTAGTCGCAAGCCCTAATCCAGGGCAAGCCGCCATCTCCTGCAGGCGGCATCTTCAAGCAAGCAACGGGCCTCCAGGCGGCGACGCTCGGGCTTGCCCCACATGTGAGCCACCTCTTGCGCGGCACTCCAACATCAGCGGCGCGAATCCAGGTTCGTGCGGCGATTGCGCCGCTCCTCCTGATGATCCAGGCTCGTCGCCCCTTTCTCCCAGAGGTGCTACTTCCCGAGCGGCGCCGCTTCCCTCTTTGCTCTGAGCGGCGTCCTTCGTGCAACCAACAGACCAGGTGATGCATCGCCATTACAGAGACTAGGCGATGCATCCCCCAAGCGCGATCTCCTGCGCGAGCCGCGCGCGCACCAACTCCCAGGCGCGAGTCGAACCTCTGGCGGCACCTTCTGGCGCACCCTCCAGACCGCGCAAGTCCCTCGCGCATCGAAACCAGGTGGCGGCGCCCCTAGCGCGCGGTCACAGCCCCAGCCCCCCCCCCCCGGCCTCCACACGCGGTGCGCATTTTTCCGATCTCCCCAGGCGCGCTCCTCCGCTCCCAAGCGATGGCGGCGGGTTTTAACAAAAAAAAAGGGTTCACGTGAACCCTAGTGAGGTTCAGCGGCTGGGCCTTTGCCCGATGGCCATTTTAAAAAAAAGGAGAGGGAGGGTCCTGTTGGGCCTGTTTGTACCAAAAAAGATTTTTTTTGAAAAGCTGTGAAAAAAAAAGAGAAAAAAAAGGCGCGTGGAATAAAAAAAAAGAAGAGTCGCACGCAATGTTAAAAAAAAGAAGAAGAAGAAGAAAAAGAGGCGCGTACACAAAAAAAAAGCCGTACGCAAAGTTTATCAAAAAAAAAGTTGCAAAGCCGTAAAAAAAAAGGTTGAACGGCTTATGTTATAAAAAAAACATCATGGTGGCTATTAAAAAAAAAGACAAAGCCGCAAGTTTCATGTTCTTGTTGTTTACCCCCTATTTATCTTGTCTTCTCCCAACTTTGTCGATGTTCATGTTCTGACAAGTATGGGAGAAAGGGGGAGTATATGTAGAGTCACAGGTCTGTTCTATTGTTCCAGATTTCAGATCCAGATTGATGCAGATTTCCAGACCAATCAGATTTCAGACTCTACAGATTCCAGTTTCAGACTCGACGGTCATTGTTCCGAGTCTCCAGTTTCAGACACGCACGAGTGTGCGGTCATTTTCACATGAGCATATGTTGCCATCATTGTCAGAGGTCCCCATCATTATTCTTATTTTGTCGGCCAGAGTTTTCATGTGAGCCATAGGGACACCAGAGTAGAGGACCATTCCCTAGACCATGTTGGCAAGGGTTTTCATGTGGTATCATAGGTACACCAGAGCAGTGCACCATTCTCTGAGCCAGGTGGGAGCGACCCAGTTCTCCGACGAGGAGACTTATTTCAGACTCCATTCTCCAGCAACCGTGGACTCCGACGAGGATTGCATAGCCATGGCCTTTTTAGTTCGGCCCTTTTCAGAGATGGAGCAGTTGTCCACATTATTGTGGCGGGCTAGAGTACTCCGACGAGGAGACTCATTTCCAGTTGTAGTGACTCTGACAGGCGCAGTTCAGAGCACATGCTCTCCGACGAGGAGATTCAGCAGACTCACACTCCAGCCCGTTCGTCCTCCTCACCTGCACGGCATGAGAAGCAACGTCCTCGACTGCAGCAATGTGTGTGTTGGGTTGATATTGTCCGTAGTGTCCTGTAGCGTTGGGTTGAGTTTCTTTCTGATTGTCCAAGCTGAGCATTGCATGCTCCAGCTTGAGGGGGAGTGTTAGAGTATTTAGTAGTGCGCCCATTGAGTTGTAGCAGGGTAAATGGATCCTGGAGAAGATCCATTTACCCCATTCTGTGTTTAATCCCACATCGTCTAGTGGTGGGACTTGGAGGCTCTGGAGAGGCTATATAAGGAGCCCCAGACCTCCTGTATCCACTGAGAAAGTCAATAGACAAACACGCCCCGTAAAGGGCTTCTCCCGTGGTTTCATCCCGCTCCTCACGGAGTAGGGTTCCACGTAAAATCTTTTGTGTTCTTCATGTTTATCTTTATTTCTATGCTCTGTTTATCGTTTCCGCTTCCGCTTCCGATTTTCTAACAATAACGTTGACAATCTATGTGATGAGAGTTCCAGAGAGCCAAATACGCGCATACGCGTCTTCTTGCTTACACAAAGCATTAATCCCAGTCTTATCCGTCAGCTCTGGTTGTGTCAAAATGTGCTCCTTGTTATTGTACTGCATAAAGGTGAGAAACTGCATGGACCACAACTCATACTTGGTCCCATCCATCTCCATGATGGGAGCCAAACCCTTGAAGGCACCGGATGAAGAAAAAATATCGCCCTTGTTCTCTGACATAATCGAAAAAGGCAAAAAATGGAACTCGACTAGGATGTAGACTGATTGTAGCAAGTCTACATGATCATATGGATAATTGGTTGTAGGTGTAGACTCATACAACCATCCTCGACACTCCTCAAGCCACGATAGGATCGGAAAATGTGATTTATAGGTATGAAATCATGTTTTCCAGTCAAAATCAGATTGTTTTAGACTGTAGTTCGGGTCACAGATGTGCACAGAGGTGCGCGTGGGCGCGCGAGGAGATTCTTGGGATGTGCAACAGCCCCTGGTGACAGCTAGGGAGGTGTCACTGGCGGCCTGGGTGGCACGTGAGTGGTCGGCGACGACCTGGGTGGTGCGTGAGGGGTCGACAGCCGCTAGGTTGGGGCCGGTGGAAGCCCGCGTTGTGGCCTACAGTGATGGGACGGTGCCCGATTTTGGTCGATGGCGGCTCGTGAAGAAAGGGAGGGGCCGACAAATGGGGTTTAGGGCTTGGGTGGGATACAGAAACTCTGGTCTAGGACCATCACTCTGATACCATGTTGGAGGAAAGAAAGAACTTGATTATTCATAAGGCCTTAGGGTTCTCTTATATAAGAGAGTAACATGTTGGGCAAATTACATAATGGAGACAGACAAAATAGAAAATATATAAAAGATACAAAACATAGTAAATATCTCAATAGTGGGTTATAAGTAGTGGGGACTACTACTAAACAACTTGGGCTTAAGCACTCTATATGTGGTCAAGAGGCCCGATTGGGCACAAACCCCAAGTTGTGTATGTTAGTTATCCTCGACAATGGCTCAGTTCTAGGTCCAGGACATTATAAATGATATCAAAGAGGGTTCCCTCTAATAGTAGAGAAGGTTCCCTAAAAGATGGAGTCGCCCCTACCAAAGAGATATAAGGAAAGGGCTATTCAAAAGCACGTAGTCGCCATTATTATTGAGAATAAGTGATGTTATATTGCATTGTGGATGTTGCAAATATAAGTGGGAGAGATTGTAGCACCCAAAACATAATTCCATATCTAGTAATCTCAAAGTGTGAGAGCAGGTTATTAGTAGGGACTAACTACTAAAAAACTTGGACTTAAGCATTTTGAGATGTGGTCAAGGCCCAAGCCCAAGAAGTTGTGTAGGCTAGTTAATCCTCTATAACATCTTGGATCTAGGCCCAAGACGTTACATATGATCCATCAGGTGAATGAGAGTCATGTCCATCTAACTAGTCCATGCAGGTCTTGCTACAGTAATTAATAAGACATGCAGCTAAGAAGTTATTTAACATTTATGCATAGCATTAAACAGATAGTTCACCATTCCAGAAATACAATCACTTGGATTACGCCGGTATCGTACCTCCAGTAAAATATCGTACCTCCAGTAAAATAATCACAGCACATAGTACTATTACCATCATCGTAGAATTGAACATATTAAGATAAAAAAAAAGTATCTAAATGCACTATATTCAATATTTGCATCAAAGAGTGTTCACACATATTATAGTATGACATGTGTATCACAAATTGATTTACTGCTCAGCTCATGAGTAAAGCTTGACACCTAATGAGAAGTATGATTATTCGAATCCTTCTTCCTTATTTAAGGATCATTTTCTTCCAAATGCTCACTATTGTCGCTCTCCGATAGTTTCAAGATTTTATGATGTTTGCCGTGAATACCTTCTATGTTGACAACACATGAATAATGGGTGTCAGTGACATGGCTTTTACCTCCACAAGAATAGTGTTGAAACATGTATTGTGAAATGAGTCTTGCAAATAGATGACTTAAAATTTATCTATTGAGATAATACTTACATTACTGGGGCACATGTAGTACAATTGGTTCTTTAGGTTTTGGAACATGTGTCCCTCAACAAATGCAAGCAATGTTTGTACCTAGTAGGTATCTTTATCACTGATCTCAATCACGATCCCACGAAATTCCTATTTATGTGAACAATATGATGCTCGTTATGAATTATAAAGTTTCCCATTTATCAAATTCATTAGTTTTTTTGTACATTCGACATAATATCGGAACATAATATGGATGGCCCATATTGTAATTAAAACATTAGCCTACTTGTAGCCGGTCATTCATACCATTATTCCGACTCGTCTACAATAGATATGAAGGTAGTTGAACCTTGCCATTAAAATAGTTTCTCAGTGTAACTAATGATTGTAATGCACATTTAGTTTAAGGTGGTTGTCATCATTGCGATAGAAGTCTTCGATATCGATAGTTTGGCCATGTATTGACTAATGCATGCCACTATGAGTAAAAGATTTTTCTGATTTTTGCAGAGGAGCATTTATTGCAAGCTGGGCAAAGTTGTTCCATGAGGTGGACTTATGCCCCCGGTGTTCTGCTACTAGCAAGGTTATCCTTCACTTGTTCTTTCAAAGTACAGACTCAAGGGTGCTTGGAAGGAGGAGGCAAATGCATGAGTGGATTCTTCACATCCACAAAACTTTGGGACTCGATTATCTCTAGTTGGGATATGTTGGAGTCTGTTATATGCGTCACTTGAGTTGTAGATGGGTAAATGGATCACTCCATGATCCATTTACTACATCCAAGTCTTTAGTCTCACATCTACCAGTTGTGAGATGTGGAGCCTATGAGGGCTTTATAAGAAGCCCCTCACCCTCTGTATCAGTTGAGAAAGTTCAATAGACTATCAGCCCTTTGAGGCGTTCTCCCATGGTTTCATCCCGCTCCTTAGGGAGTAGGGTTCCACGTTAAGTCCGGTGTTCATAATATTTTATTCTTTTCTCTAATATTCGCTTCCGCATTCCTATTTTCTAACATGGTATTAGAGCAGGTTCGATTCTCGAGGTTTTTCATTATGTTCTTTATTTTGGTTTGAGATTCGATTATCAAGAAGTTCGACTCTGGTTCGTTCTTGAAGATTAATTTTTATGAAGTACATGTTCAAGATCTGTTCAAGTCTGATTATTATGTTAAGTTCTGGAGTCTGTTCAAAGAAGTTCTAGGGTTTTTCTCATGAAACCCTAATCCATGGTCCAGCCGAAGAAGATCCAGCAAATCCCAGGTGGCATTGGCGGCTCCAGAGCCCTAGCAGCCTTCCTTCAGGAGGAGCACGAGACCTCTTTTTGAGGCATAACAAAGGAGGCGCCAATCATCTCCAGACTCGCCGGCGCACCAAGCACCCTTCAAGTGCCCTCATCGGGCATAGTTGTTGCAGGCGAGCCCCTCTATAGATCTCCAATAGCCTTGCGAGAGCCTCCTCGTGCAACGTCCTCTCCAAGCGCAAAGGTAGTGATGATCATCCTCTTTCAGGCACACAATCCTTAGCGTCACATCTCCTTGCGGCCCTGACATCAACTCCAGGCGCTAGGCTCTCCCCCTCACGATTATTCCAATCGGCGGACGAACCTCTTCAGGCGGAGCGCGATGCTCCAGCGACAACCCCATCGATGACACCTCTTTAAAAGGAGCCCGGTCCTCTCTATGATCTTGCGCAGGCGGCACAAGATTGAACCCCTTGAATGCACCTAGAGTTTGAAGAAACCCGAAGGCAACGGCAGCGACGCTCCTCCCATCCGCACCTTACAGGCGGTGCTCCAGCAGCAATTCAAGCAGCATGTGGTGCTCCTAATTGTATCCTTGCGAGATGCAGGGGCTCGAGCATTTGAGCCCTATGCCCCATCGGGGGCGACGATCCTTGAGGAAGGGGTTCCAAGTGGAAACCCTAAACAAAGCTTGAGCCCTAGATGGGCCGTGAGTCAAAAAATAAAAAAAAAGGGAAGTGGGCTGTCAGAAAAAAAAGAAGAGTGGTTATTTAAAAAAAACGGTGAGAGATATGGACCCATAATTGGGTCGAGTTTCCAAAAAAATGAGAATTTCTTTTGGAAAAAGGCGCGTACAAAAAAAGAGAGAGAAAAACCGTACGCAAGTTAAAAAAATGCAAAAAAAGAGAAGGAAAAGCTGTAAAAGAAAAAAAGATGAAACGGCTTAAAAAATTAAAAAAACAAATGATTTGAAAAGTCGAAAATAAAATTGAAATGAGACCGGCTTATTGTTTTGTTTCTCCCAATCATCATTTATCTTCTCCCAACTTGGTCGATGTCTTCATTCCGACCAGTATGGCAGAAAGGGGGAGTATTATGTAGAGTCAAAGGTCTGTTCCAGATTCAGATGTCAGATTGTCCAGACCAGCCAGATTTTTCCAGACTCCTAAGTACAATTGTTAAGATAAAATACCGTACTATGTATGTCTTATTTCAATTTTTTCTTTCTCAGTGTACTTATCATGTAATTAGTCCAGGGATATTCTCCTATATAAGAGAGCCCTCAGGTACGTCTAAAATATCGTTTTCTTTTCTCCCATCATGGTATCGGAGCAGCGGTCCTAGACCGGGGTTTCGTTTACCACCACCCAAAACCCTAACCCTAAGCCCCACCCGCCCACCCCCCCCCTCCGGCGTCGCCCGCCTCCCGTGCGCCTCTCTCCAGCAGCTCCGGGGCCCCGGCAGCACAGCCTCGAGCCAAGGGACGCCACCCGCGTCGCCCAGGCACACCACTGCCTCTCCCGGCAGTTCCGCAAAGCGCAAGGCGCCGCCCAAGCGGTCTCGCCAAGCGCAAGGCGCCGCGCCAGGAGCCACCCCGCCTTTCCAGGCGGTCTCTTGCACCGCCCAGGCGCCCCCTCCCGCCTTTTGCGGCGGTCCCGCAAGGCTCCAAGCGTCGTTCCGCCTTCCCAGGCGGTAACGCGCCGCCCCACCGGCCCCGCATCGGCCCTCGTGGCCGCGCGCAGCATCTGAGGGCCCCGCGCACCTACTGACGGGTCTGCACTGCATCTCCCTGAGGCCCGAGCGACATCGTGTTGCCCTACAGTGGGTCATAGGTGTCGTCACAGCCAGCGCGGGTCTAGCCGACCTCTCCAGAAGGCACAGCACTAAGGTCGACGCCTCAACAAGGCCTAGGGATATGGTTGTATGAGTCTACACATACAACCTTCCCCCCATATGATTCTGTAGACCGCCTTCTTGGTTATCTAAGTCGGTCCTCGGCTCTTCATCAATCATGTCAGACAACAAGGGTGACGTGTTTACATCCTCGGGTGCCTTCCAAGGCCCAGCCCCTATTATCAAGATGGATGGGACCAACTATGAACTATGGTCTATGCAGTTCCGCACCCTTATGCAGTGCCACAATAAGGAGCATATCCTGACAGAATCCGAGTCGGAGGACAAGAATGGAACAAATGCCACATGGAAGCAAGATGATGTGTATGCCTGTATCTGGCTATCTGGGACGCTGACTACGGAGATTGCAAATGACATTGTGAACCAATCCACAGCTAAGGCTATGTGGGATATCCTGGCTGCGACATATGGGCAGTCCAAGAATGAGAGCAAGATTCTCCAGTTACAGCTCGACATCTTTTCTACAAAACAGAATGGGAAGCCATTACATGCACATTTCTCTCACCTACGGGGCATGTTCAAGAGACTGCATAGCTTCATGCCGATCACTACTAGTACGGAACAACAGCAGGCTTACAGAAATGCTACAATGACTGGTGTATTTCTATCTGTTGACGCATATTGAGTCATTGTATCTCTTTGTTATTTTATTTTCTTGTTATTCTCTTTATGTAATTTACCCATAGGCTACTCTCCTATATAAGAGAGCCTAGGGCTATGGAATAGAATCACCTCATTCACGTTTCCCAACATGGTATCAGAGCGACGGTCCTAGACCGGAGTTCTCGAAACCTAACCCTAACCCTAACCCTACCCGCCGGCCTCTCTTCTCCCTCTCTCTCTCGAGTCGGCGCCGCCTAGCCGATCAGCCACCATCTCCGCGCAGGCGACGCTGCATCGACTCTAGCGCCTGTGCGCATGTGCGCGCATCTCGCGCCTGTGCGCGCATATTGCGCATCGCCGGTGTCTCTGTGTGCATTGCTGCACACCTGCGCATAGTCTCGCGCGCCTCTGCGTGCATCGCTGCACGCCTGCGCATAAGCCTTGCGCCCCTGCGCGCATAAGCCTTGCGCCCCTGCTCGCGCAGCACCGTGCGCACCATCCCCGGGCGACTGTGCGCACTATTACACGCACAGTTGCGTGCGCCAGTGCACGCTTGATTCTCCAGTTGCGCGTTCCAGTGCGCGCGTGATACTCCAGGTGCGTGCGCGCGTGCCCCTCGCACGTGCTTACGTGCCCTAAGTCCCAAAACCCTAGGGCACAGATCCGGATCTATATGGGGTTGGTTGCTTGAAGTCTACACACGCAACTAATCCCGTTTATGTCACTGTAGACAAAGATTATTTCTCTTTCAGTCGCTCCAGTCTTCCGTTTCCAGTATGTCGGACAGCAAGGCAGATATCCCGTCTATTGGCGCATTTCGTGGTCCAGCGCCTATTGTCAAAATGGATGGTACGAACTATGAACTGTGGGCAATGCAGTTCATGAGCATGATGAAGTCTACAGGTAAGAAGCACATTCTTACCGAGCTAGAGCCTGCAGAGAAGACTGGAGTTCATGCCTCATGGGAGGCCGATGATGCATATGCCAAGGTGTGGCTATCCGGTACATTGGCTATTGAAATCGCCAATGACATCTTACATCAACCCACGGCTAAAGACATGTGGGATATTCTGGCAGCAACGTATTCTCAGGCGAAAAATGAGACGAAGATTCTGCAACTACAACATGACATATTCACAATAAAGCAGAACGGCCGTCCTTTACATTCTCTCTATACATCATTGAGAGGGATGTTTGAGAAGCTCTATAGCTTCATGCCTCTTACCGCCACGCCAGAACAGCAGAAGACATACAGGAATGCGACGATGGTGGGTGTGTTTCTCGCTGCACTTGATCCAGAATATGAGGCAGCACGTTCACAGATTTTGGCGGATTCGACTATTCCTCCCATGGAGGAGGCTTTTCACAGATTGAGTAGGATTACAGTACCTTCAGCAGCTGCGAGTCAGAATCCCTCAGCCATGGCGGCCAACAGAGGCCGTGGTTCTCATTACCAGGGCCGTGGACGTACTCCCCGTGGAAGGGGTGGCCGCACTAGGCCAACATGCTCATATTGTCACCGAGTCGGACATACTGAAGATACATGCTACTCAAAGCATGGATTTCCTGCATCCGCACGAGCCGCTGAGCAGATAGAGCCCCCGTCTGCTGCTACACTGGATCAACGATTTGATGATCTAGTTGCCCGTCTCAGGGGCATTATTCCACCATCGGGTTCAGCACTGACTACAGAGAACCATACTGATGCTGCTGCTTCTGCCTCGGCCTCTACTAGTACTTCAGGTAGTACACTTGCACTCTACAGTAGTAGATCTGATACACTGCCTTGGATCATGGACTCCGGCGCTACACATCATCTATGTGGCGACCAGAGCCTACTTACAGGATACACTCAGATTCCTCCAGGACGGGCAGTAGTTATTGCCAATGGCACGCATTCTCCTATCACGGGTCAGCGGGAGATTAGATTGACGTCTTCTATGCAGCTCAAGAATGTTTTGCATGCACCGCATTTTTCTATAAATCTGTTGTCAATTAGTCAGATTACGAAGGATCTTCATTGTCGAGCTATTTTTGATTCATCTTCCTTGA
Source organism: Ottelia alismoides (assembly GCA_037367405.1). NCBI lineage: Eukaryota > Viridiplantae > Streptophyta > Magnoliopsida > Alismatales > Hydrocharitaceae > Ottelia > Ottelia alismoides. The sequence continues at coordinate 582,713 of JAZKJV010000416.1, forward strand.
TTTTTCAGGACATCCGTACGGGCAACGTGATTGGTCATGGCTATGAGCAAGGAGGCCTTTATCGTCTGAACCAGACCCCGTTTGCCGGAATCACAGCTTCTCCCGCAGAACAAGTATCTCCTCTCCTGTGGCATCTGCGTTTTGGTCATTTACCGCTTCAGAAGTAGCGTCTAGTCCTACCTTATAGTCTTTCTCACACACCTATTCAGTGTGAGGCGTGTCAGTTGGGAAAACATCACAGGTCATCTTTTCCCAGTAGTCAAGGTCGGAGTAGTAACTCCAAGTTTGAGTTGTTTCAAGTCGACGTCTGGGGTCCGAGTCGTGTTCCCGATCATCAGGGGCACAGGTTTTATATTGTATTTGTGGATGACTTTTCTAGAGCATCATGGGTATTTCTAATGAAAAATACGTCTGAAGCTGGAAATATTATTATTCACTTTCTAAATGAGATTCAGAATGTTTTTTCCACAACTGTCAAATTTATGAGAAGTGACAATGCCTTAGAGTTGTGCACCAACAATCTAGCCAACTACTACTCCTCTAAAGGAATTGTTCACCAAACATCCTGCGCTCATACGTCTCAACAAAATGGGGTTGCAGAAAGAAAACACCGTCACCTACTTGATGTCACAAGGTCACTACTCATTCAGAGTCATGTTCTGTATTCCTACTGGGGTGATGCAGTCCTCACTGCATGTTATCTTATAAATCGTATGCCCTCGTCTGTCTTGAATGAACAGGTTCCTTTTTCACTTATTTATCCTGACAAGGATCTGTTCATTCTTACCCCTCGTGTGTTTGGGTCAGTCGCATTTGTCCATCAGTTGTCGCCTGGTTCTGACAAGCTCTCTCCTAGGGCTGTCAAGTGCGTCTTTGTGGGGTACTCCAGAACTCAAAAGGGGTACAAGTGTTTTGACCCTGTGCGTCGACGGTATATGATCAGTGCAGATGTTACATTCTTTGAATCCATTATGTATTTTTCAGAATCCGGGAACATGCAGCCACCACCTATATCTCCTGATACCGTATTCATGGCACCACCAACATCACCACTGTCACCACCATCACCACCACCACCACCGCCACCAACAGTATCCCCGTTACCATTCCATTACAACCGCAGGCCGCATCCAGCTCATGGTCCTGACCAGTCAACTAGCTCGCCTATGGTATGTAATGAAAATATTAATGTTGATGGATCTGATGACATTTCTCAGCAGGATGCATTACAGGAGCATGGTGATACCACAGAGGATCTGGATGTTCCAATTGCTCTACGCAAGCCGAAGAGGAGCTGTGCCAAATATCCAGTATCAGCAGCTGTGTCTTTTGAGAGGCTATCTGGACACTTCAGGACGTTTGCATTGGCACTTTCAGCTATAGACATTCCACGGAACCACCATGAGGCTTTGCAGGATTCTAGATGGCGGCTAGCAATGGAGGAAGAGATGGCGGCACTTCAGTCTAGAGGAACATGGAGCTTGGTTACTATACCTCCAGATGTCAACCCGGTGAGTTGCAAATGGGTGTTTACAGTGAAACACAATGCAGATGGCTCCATTGACAGGTACAAGGCACGCCTAGTTGCAAGGGGATTCACACAGACATATGGGGTAGATTACCTTGACACGTTCTCCCCTGTGGCGCGTCATTCCACTCTGCGGATCCTGTTATCAGTTGCAGTTACTAGAGACTGGCCACTCTATCAACTAGATGTGAAGAATGCATTTCTGTATGGAGACCTGCAGGAGGAAGTCTACATGCAACAGCCACCAGGTTTTGCTGTTGAGGGGGAGTGTTCCAAGGTTTGCAGATTACATAAGGCCATCTATGGCCTTAAGCAGAGCCCCAGAGCATGGTTCCAGAAGCTGTCAGACCTCTTTGAGAAACAAGGATATAGACGCTCCAATGCTGATCATTCCTTGTTTGTACAGAAGACGGCGAGAGGTATTATTGTAATCATGGTTTATGTTGACGATATCTTGATTACAGGTGATGATGACCAGGGCATTAAGCAGGCAAAGGAAAGGTTGGGGACCGAGTTTGTCACCAAGGACCTGGGAGTCCTTAGATATTTTCTGGGGCTGGAATTTGCCAGAAATCCGTATGGATTAGTCATGTCACAGAGGAAGTATGTTACAGATCTACTGAGTGAGACAGGTATGTTAGGGTGTCGACCGGCTACGACACCAATGGACCCTAGCATGAAGCTGTATGATGATGACACAGAGGAGGTGGACAGGAGAAGATATAGAGAACTGGTAGGCAAACTGTTATATGTCACGATCACTAGGCCAGATATATTATTTGCAGTGAGCCGTGTGAGCCAGTTCATGGAGCAGCCACGCCAGGTGCGTATGGATGCAATACACATGATACTTAGATATCTCAAATCTTCTCTAGGTAAAGGTCTGCTATTCAAGAAAGGAAAGGGGATTTCTATCTCAGCATGCGCAGATGCAGACTATGCAGGATGTCCTAAGGATAGGAAGTCCACCTCAGGGTATGCTGTCTATGTTGGAGATGCCCTAGTCTCATGGAGGAGCAAGAAACAAACTGTGGTAGCTAGATCTAGTGCTGAATCCGAATATAGGGCTATGGCCCAGGCTACTACAGAGATGATGTGGGTGAAAGCGGTGCTGACAGATTTATGCTTAGATGTACCACTTCCTATGAACTTGGAGTGTGATAATCAGGCTGCTTTGTTTATTGCAAACAACCCTGCATTCCATGAACGGACCAAACATATTGAGGTGGATTGTCACTTCATACGTGATATGATTCAGAAAGGATTCATTGCCACATCTCATGTTACTTCAGAGAACCAGACTGCAGATATATTCACCAAGGCATTGTTACGAGGTCCATTTCAGAAGTGTGCTTCCAAGCTGAGCATGATTGACATCTATGCTCCATCTTGAGGGGGAGTGTTGACGCATATTGAGTCACTGTATCTCTTTGTTATTTTATTTTCTTGTTATTCTCTTTATGTAATTTACCCATAGGCTACTCTCCTATATAAGAGAACCTAGGGCTATGGAATAGAATCATCTCATTCACGTTTCCCAACACTATCCTCCCTTGATTCAGAGTACGATGCTGCTCGTACTCAACTTCTGACTGGTGAGTCCATTCCACCAATGGAGGAGGTATACAAGAGATTGAGTAGGATTACTACTACATCAGCATCTACAGCCCAGCCTACCCCTACAGCTATGGCTGCCACTCGTGGCAGAGGAGGAGCATCACATTTTTGGGGTCGTGGACCTCGTGGTAGAGGGGGAGGCAGGCACTGTGGCCCCTGTACTCACTGCCATCGACCAGGCCACTCAGAGGAGACGTGTTTTCACAAGCATGGGTTTCCAGCCTCTACACGGGTTGCAGAGCAGACTGAGTCTACAGCTGCACCTCTTCCTGTAGCTCGCTTTGATGATCTCGTCTCACGCCTTCAAGATATGATCGTTACACCCTCGCCTTCGTCTCCAGGTTCAACGGATGCGGCAGCTTCGGCCAGAGCATCTTCTAGCTCATCAGGTACCCCTTATGCACTTACTAGTACTACTTGCTCAGACCTGACAGACTGGATTATGGATTCCGGAGCCTCTCATCATATGTGCGACGACAGATGGCAGTTTACTACCTACAGAGCGCCTACCCCAGGATGATCTGTGGTCATTGCCAATGGGGTTCGCCATTATTTGACAGGGGGAGATCACCCTGACATCTTCATTAAGTCTTCAGAATGTCTTACATGCACCAGATTTTCAGATTAACCTCTTATCAGTTAGCCAACTTACAAAAGATTTACACTGTCGTTCCATCTTTGACTCCTCTACTTTTGTGTTTCAGGACATACTAACTGGCAGGATGATTGTTGGTGGCCGTGAGCAGAAAGGCTTGTACAAGCTTGCTATACCATCATGTGCTGGCGCTGCTACTATTCCCTCAGGATCCACTTCTCCATTCCTTTGGCATCTCCGCTTTGGCCATCTACCTTTGCACAAGATGTGTCATGTCTTGCCGTAGATATCTACCCGTACTGCATTAGATTGTGAAGCCTGTCAGCTTGGGAAACACCATAGGTCTTCATTTCCTGTTCGTCCGAGTCGTCACAATAGTCGGTCTTTTGAACTATTTCACTTTGATGTTTGGGGTCCGAGTCGTGTACCTGATATTCAGGGACATCGGTATTATATGGTTTCAGTTGATGATTTTTCTAGATTATCTTGGGTTTTCTTGTTAAAACAAAAATCTGAAGCAGGTGCTATTATTCGAAAATTCATTCTGGAAGGGAATAACATTTTTTCTACCAATATCAAAGTCATTCGACACTGCATTTGTCCGATTTCCTCAGCTCACAGGGAATCATTCATCAAACCTCCTGTAGTTACACGTCGCAACAGAATGGTGTCGCGGAACGCAAGCATCGTCACCTTCTTGATGTCACCCGGACTCTGTTGATCCATAGTCATGCCCCTCACTCCTTTTGGGGGGATGCGGTTCTCATTGCATGCTACTTGGTGAATCGCATGCCGTCTACTGTTATAGGAGAAAAGGTCCCCTTCTTGATTGCGTTTCTCAAGAATGATCTTTTCTCCCTCACATCTCGTGTCTTTGGGTCTATTGTGTTTGTGCATAATTGTACTCCTGGTCGTGATAAGCTCTCGCCAAGGGCTATCAAATGTGTGTTTGTTGGGTACTCTCGTACTCAAAAAGGGTATCGTTATTATGATCCTACAAATAGGAGATACTATGTGAGTGCGGATGTCACTTTCTTTGAGTCTATCATGTATTTCTCTCCTACAAGTGACAGGTTATCCACTGACAATGCAAACGATATTGTTGTTCCTCCACCTCCATCTACCTCATCAGCCGACCCAGAAAATCAAACCCAACTACCAATGCCACCGCCACCACCACCTCCGTCGAAATTTTTACCCATTGTTTACATGTGCAGGTCTTCTACTAGCACTTCTGCTCATCAACCGTCAACATCGTCCAGCACACCTGAGGTATGTCATGATAACACAGTTTCTACTGATGGACCTGGAGTTTTACAGGATGACTCTACTGTAGAGGACTTTGTGGAGGACGATCTAGATATTCATATTGCGCTGAGGAAGCCATGTCGTCAATGTGCTAAATATCCAATTGCAGCGCATGTCTCGTTGGATCATCTTTCAGATAAGTACAAGAAGTTTGTAGTTGGCCTTTCCATGGCTACTATACCCAGAACATATATGGAGGCATTACAGGACAACAGGTGGCGTCAGGCGATGGAAGAGGAAATGGCAGCCTTAACATCTCGTGGGACATGGTCTATTGTTCCTCCTACACAGGGTGCTTCCATAGTAAGCTGCAAATGGATATTTTCCATTAAGCATAATGCGGATGGGACCGTAGATCGCTACAAGGCAAGGTTGATGGCCCGTGGCTTCACTCAGACATATGGGGTAGATTATCAGGACACGTTCTCTCCAGTGGAGAGACACTCGACGCTCCGCATTTTACTAGCAGTTGTTGTTTCACGTGATTGGCCGTTATTCCAACTCGATGTGACGAATGCATTTCTATATGGGATCTTCACGAAGAAGTTTACATGCAGCAGCCACCTGGGTTTACTGTTGAGGGGGAGTTACAAAAGGTATGCCGGCTACATAAGGCCATATATGGACTTAAGCAAAGTCCTAGAGCTTGGTATCAAAAGCTGTCAGAATTGATTGAGCAACAGGGATTCAAGAGGTCCACTGCGGACCACTCACTATTTGTTCAGAAGACACAGCGAGGTACAGCTTGTCTATGTAGATGATATTATTCTAACAGGAGATGATGCTCAAGGTATTCAGGTATCCAAGAAGTTCCTAGGCAAAGAATTTGTGACCAAGGATCTTGGCACCCTTCGTTACTTCCTGGGGTTAGAATTTGCCAGGAATCATCGGCGTCTAGTAATGACCCAAAGGAAGTTTGTCATGGATCTACTGTATGAGACAGGTATGATTGGATGCAAGCCAATCATGACGCCTATGGATCCAAATGTGAAATTGTATGACGATGACACTGAAGAAGTCGATAGCAGAAGGTACAGGGAGCTTGTGGGGAAACTCCTATATGTGACTATCACCAGACCTGATATTATGTTTGCAGTAAGCAAGGTTAGCCAATTTATGGAGTGTTCTAGAAAGACTCATATGGATGCTATCTATATGATCTTGAGATATCTGAAGAACTCACCTGGTTCAGGACTCCTATTCAGTAGGGGCAGTTCATTGGAAGTAACAGCGTATGCAGACGCTGACTATGCAGGATGCCCCACGGACAGAAAGTCTACTTCAGGATTTGCTGTTTTTGTTGGTCACTCACTTGTCTCATGGAAAAGCAAGAAGCAGACTGTAGTTGCCAGATCAAGTGCAGAATCAGAATACATAGCCATGGCTCAAGGGAGTACAGAGACGATGTGGGTTAGATCGGTGTTGACTGATCTTTCTATAGATGTTCCTCTTCCTATGCAGCTATTATGCGATAATCAAGCCACATTATTCATTGCAAATAATCCTGCTTTCCATGAACGAACGAAGCATATTGAGGTAGATTATCATTACACTCGAGATCTAATTCAGAAGGGGCTCATATCTACAGCTCACGTATCTACAGGAGATCAGACAGCAGATATCTTCACCAAAGCTCTAGCACGAAGTCCTTTTCAGAAGTGTTAGTCCAAGCTGAGCATGATAGATATATATGCTCCAACTTGAGGGGGAGTGTTAAGATAAAATACCGTACTATGTATGTCTTATTCCAATTTCTTCTTTCTCAGTGTACTTATCATGTAATTAACCCATGGCCATTCTTCTATATAAGAGAGCCCTCGGGTATGTCTAAAGTATCGTTTTCTTTTCTCCCATCAACAATTGTTCAGACTCGACGATCAGATTCCGACTCTTCAGTTTCAGTCACGTATGCCTGCGATAATGTTTTTGTGCTCTCCATCATTCTTGTTTTGTAGGCCAGGGTTTACATGTGATTGATAGGGAATCTAGAGTAGAAATCTTATTCCCTATGTCATGTGGGCTAGGGTTTTCATGTGGTTTCATAAGAACTCTGGAGTAGAGTACCATTCTGTGAGCCAGATGGGAGAGACCCGGTTCTCCGACAAGGAGACCTTCCGACTCCATTCTCCAACGATCGAAGACTCCGACAAGGATGTTAAGATATTTGTGTTATTTTGTCCTCTTTCCATATTATTTATTTCTATTATCTTGTTTATGTAGTTTACCCTTTGAGCTTTTCTCCTATATAAGAGAGCTCTAGGGTTAGATGGAATATAACTTAATCTTTTCCTTCTACATGATATCAGAACGACAAATCTAGACAGGAGCCTATGCCCTAGTATCCTACCCCCCACCCCCACCAAAACCCTAGCCGCCATCTCGTCGCCGCCTAGCCCCCTCCGTCGTGGGCTTCAACCTCGCCGCCGCAGGTACCACGCAGGCTTCAACCCCGCCAGTCCTAGACAGGAGCTGATGCCCTAGTATCCTACCTCCCCACCAAAACCCTAGCCGCCATCTCATCGCCTCCTAGCCCCCTCCGTCGTGGGCTTCAACCTCGCTGTCGCGGGTACCACGCGAGCTTCAACCCCGCCGCCACTGTTGCGGGTATCACGCCGCCTCCACGTGTTCCGCGCCGCCTCCACGCGGGCACGCGTCCACGTGTCATGCAGCTCCCACGTGGTCTTTCACCATCACGCATCCCTGTGTGCGTACACCGTCCCGCGGATCCTTGGATACCTAGGGTGTAACGTGAACATCTAAAAACACCCTAGTTACCCAAAGGACTCTCCAGAAGAATGGAAGAGGTTGTGGTATGAGTCTACACCCACAACCATCTTCATGTATGTCAGTGTAGACGTTGGTATCTCTTGTTGCTAGCCCAGTCTTGAAGATAGTTGCCATCATGTCCGATAACAAAGTGGATGTCCCATCCCTGGGTGCCTTCAAAGGTCCGGCACCCATTGTCAAAATGGATGGAACCAACTATGAACTGTGGGCCATGCAATTCATGAGTTTGATGCAATGTAATGGCAAGAAGCATATCCTCACGATAGAGGAACCACGTGACAAGACTGGGACAAATGCCTCATGGTTGGCGGATGATGCTTATGCTCGTGTATGGCTATCTGGGATTGTATCCACGGAGATAGCTAAAGATATACCGAGTCAACCTACTGCAAAGGCTATGTGGGACATTCTTGCCGCGACATACTTTCCGGCAAAGAATGAGTTGAAGATTCTCCAGCTTCAGCATGATATCTTCACATCGAAGCAGAATGGTCGCCCTCTTCACACTATCTACACTTCTTTGAGGGGTATGTTCGAGAAGTTACATGGCTACATAACCTTGACTGCTACACCAGACCAGAGCAGCTCAAGGCATACAGAGACTCTGTGATGACTGGGGTATTTCTAGCAGCCCTGGATCCGGAGTATGATGCAGCTCGTGCCCAGATCCTCACTGATGCTACCATACCTCCTATGGAGGAGGCGTATCGAAGATTAAGTAGACTATCTATATCCTCTAGTAGTACTTTACAGCACCAAACATCTTTAATTATGGCGTCTGTTGGAGTATTTGGTTGTGCGCCCACGAGTTGTAGATGGGTAAATGAATATCTCCAGAATCCATTTACCCATCCAGTTATTTAGTCCCACATCTACCAGTGGTGGGACTTGGAGGCTCTGTAGAGGCTATATAAGGAGCCCCCGACCTCCTGTATCAGATGAGAAAAAGGAATGAAATATCATGGTGTTCCATATCCGCTCCTTTAAGGGCTTCTCCCGTGATTTCATCCCGCTCCTTAGGGAGTAGGGTTCCACGTAAAAATCATGGTGTTCCATATCTATATTTCTTTATTCTTATGTTATGTTTATCATTCCGCTTCCGCTTCCTATTTTCTAACATGGTATCAAAGCGGGTTCGATTCTCGAGAAGTTGTGTTTGAAGATTTATAATATATTCGAGATTCGATTCGATTATTGTTCGTTCTTGAAGATCAATTTTATGGAGATCATGTTCGTAGTTTGTTCAAGTTTCATCTTCTAGGGTTCCTTTTGAAACCCTAATACAGTTCTAGGGGCATCCTCTATGCGCCATCTGCAGACCCAACAAGCAGCAGCAACATTAAAAAAAAGGGAGATTTGCGCATCTTCCTCGCGCATCTTCGACGGCACGAGATGACCTTGAACAAGCAATGGATGCGCCGTGCCCTAGATCATGGCAGAGGGCGACATCAACTCGCACTCCGGATTATCAATCTTCGGGGTGACTTCAACTGCGTGTGCAAACCTTCAAGCGACGAGCGAATATGGCGCCCACAGTGGGGATACTCGAGATACTCCAGATCCCAGGCGGAAGCGCCACTATCTCATCGTTGCATCATGCGAAGGTCCTTCCTAATCTCCTACCTCTTCCTAGCAGCGCGTGCACTCGCGCTCCACCACCAGCATCGAGCCCCCTGCTCCAGGCGGGCCTCCAGGCGTCGAGCAAGTCCAGGCGACAGTACCTCGCTTCAGCCCGATCCGCTCCAGCGACGTGCATCTCCAAGCAGAACTCCAGGCGGAGCGGCGAGCCCCCATTCGTGCATCTCCAGGCGCAACCCATGCGGTTGTGCGTCAACCCCAGCAACCCAACCAGTCAGCACATCCGACTCCATCGCGCAGGAGACACGCACCTGCGGCGGCGCTACCTCCTCCTCCCTTAGCTCCAAGTTGCGCGGCTCCATTGGTGACGATGGATCACCGTGCCAGGCCGCATCTCCCTCAGTCTGGCCCTCCAGACGGTGCAAACCGCGTATGAGAAGGAACCCCTGTCGGGGGTGCTAGGCATTACGAAAGGGGTTCCCACGTTGGAAACCCTAGGGCGGCATTTAAAAAAAACTGTTGGGCCGAATTTAAAAAAAACAGGGTGGCTGTAAGCCGTGTTTTTAAAAAAAAGGGAGGGAGGGGAGTTAAAGCCCAAGTGGGATGTATGTTTTATCTAAAACAAATGTGTGTGTGCTTGAAAAAAAAAGAAAAAAAAAGGAAAAGACACGTACGAAAAAAAACCGTACGTAAATTTCAAAAAAAAAGACGAAAAAAATTATGAGCGGCTTATGTGACGGCTATTACAAAAAAATTTAGCCGGAAAAAAATTGTTGCAAGAAAAACCAAAAAAATAATGTAATTGGCTTATTTGATTTACCCCCCCCCCCTTTTTTCTTGTCTTCTCACGTACCTGTCGGAAACAATGACATCGACAATGTAGGAACAAGACAAGAAAAAATGGGGTGGTGCATCCTCCAAGCCTCCTAGTGGGGCGCACGATCCTCATCTCCAGGCAGGCACGCAAGATCTCTATGGCTCCGCACGCCCTCCTTGCTCCAGAAGATTCAGCGGCGGCATCAATCGAAGACCCCATCGGGAGGGCTCCTGCGTATGAGAAGGGTCCCACTGGGGAACCTTAATCAAACTCGGGGGGCCAGCGAGTTTTTTAAAAAAAGATATAGTATTGTCTAGGCCATGTGGGCCGAGTTTTCTTTAGATTGCAAAAAAACAGAAAAAAGGTCGCGTACAAAAAAAACCGTACGCATTTCAAAAAAAAAGAAGAAGAAGAAGAACAAGAAAAGTCGTAAAAAAAGGAGTTGAAGTGATACGGCTTTTAAAAAAATTTGTTTGAAAAGCCGTATATAAAAAAATGTTGCCACGACTTATATTTAAAAAAATTGCAAAAAAAAGAAGGGAGAGGCCGGCAAAAAAATTGAGACGGCCAATTGTTATCCATGTTTTGAGAAGTCAAAAATTTTGCGTTCAGCTTATTGGTTTCATGTTCACCCCCATATTTCTTGTCTTCTCCCAACATAGTCAATGATATATATTACGACTAGTATGGGAGAAAGGGGGAGTCTATATGTAGAGTCACAGGTTTTGATCCAGATTCCAGATTCAGATGTTAGTCTCCAAACCAGCTAGATGATCAGACTCTACAGTTATCCAGACTCGACAATCAAATGTTTTCCGAGTCTTTAGTTCTGACACGCACATGTATGCGGGCATTTTCAGACGAGCACATGTATACCATCTTTTGTAGTGGTCCACATCTTTCTTCTTGTTGTTTCGGCCAGAGTTTTCATTTGAGCCATAGGGACTCCAGAGTAGAGGATCATTCCCTATGCCACGTGGGCAAGGGTTTTCATGTGGTATCATAGGTACTCCAGAGTATAGCACCATTCTCTGAGCCAGATGGGAGAGAACCAGTTCTCCGACGAGGAGATTCCAGGCATAGTTTCAGACTCGATGGTCAGATTCTGAGTCTTCGTTTGACTCACACTCCAGCCCATTCGTCCTCCTCACTTGCACGGCATGAGAAGCAACGTCCACGACAGCAGCAGTTGTGCGCGTTGGGTTGATATTGTCCGTAGTGTCCTGTAGAGTTGAGTTGAGTCTCTTTCTGTTTGTCCAAGTTGAGCATTGCATGCTCCAGCTTGAAGGGGAGTGTTGGAGTATGTGATTGTGCACCCATGAGTTGTAGATGGGTATATGGATACCTCCAGGATCCATTTACCCCATCCAGTTGTTTAGTCCCACATCTACCAGTGGTGGGACTTGGAGGCTCTGTGATAGCAGATGGAACACATTCCCCATCACTGATCAGGGGGAGGTGCAGTTGATGTCTATTTTCAGGCTTCCGAATGTTCTATATGCTCCTGAATTTTCTATGAATCTATTATCAATTAGTCAACTCACAAGAGATTTACATTGTCGTGTCATATTTGATCCTTCTGCTCTTGTGTTTCAGGACATACTCACGGGCAGAGTGATTGGAACTAGCCATGAGCAAGGGGGCCTTTACAGACTTGTGCAGTCTCCGTAGGCTGGAGCCTCTACTTCTCTCCGTACTGGATCTGTTTCTCCATATATGTGGCATCTGCGATTTGGTCATATTCCTCTGCAAAAGATGGTTCATGTTCTTCCACAGATCTCTCGCCGCTCCACTTTTCAGTGCGAGGCCTGCCAGCTTGGGAAGCATTATCAGTCCACTTTCCAGAGTTGTCAGGGTCCAAGTAGTCATAGTCTATTTGAGTTTCTCCATTTCAATATTTGGGGTCCTAGTCGTGTCCCAGATCATCAGGGACACAAATTTTATCTTGTTGCGATTGATGAGTTTTCTCGATTGTCTTGGGGTTTTCTTCTTAAGAACAAGTCTGATGTCGGTCCTATTATTCAGTCTTTAATTAATGAAATAAAGAATATTTTTCTGCAAAAGTCAAGTTCATACTGTTGGGAAAAAGAATGAGATAATTTCTATTCCATAGCCCTAGGCTCTCTTATATAGGAGAGTAGCCTATGGGTAAATTACATAAAGAGCATAACAAGAAAAGAAAATAATGAAGAGGTACAATAACTCAATATGCGTCAACACTCCCCCTCAAGATGGAGCATAGATGTCAATCATGCTCAGCTTGGAAGCACACTTCTGAAATGGACCTCGTAGCAATGCCTTGGTGAATATATCTGCAGTCTGGTTCTCTGAAGTAACATGAGATGTGGCAATGAATCCTTTCTGAATCATGTCTCGTATGAAGTGACAATCCACCTCAATATGCTTGGTCCGTTCATGGAATGCAGGGTTGTTTGCAATAAATAAAGCAGCCTGATTATCACACTCCAAGTTCATAGGAAGTGGTACATCTAAGCATAAATCTGTCAGCACCGCTTTCACCCACATCATCTCTGTAGTAACCTGGGCCATTGCCCTATATTCGGATTCAGCACTAGATCTAGCTACCACAGTTTGTTTCTTGCTCCTCCATGAGACTAGGGCATCTCCAACATAGATCGCATACCCTGAGGTGGACTTCCTGTCCTTAGGACAGCCTGCATAGTCTGCATCTGCGCATGCTGAGATAGAAATCCCCTTTCCTTTCTTGAATAGCAGACCTTTACCTGGAGAAGATTTGAGATATCTAAGTATCATATGTATTGCATCCATATGCACTTGGCGTGGCTACTCCATGAACTGGCTCACACGGCTCACTGCAAATAATATATCTGGCCTAGTGATCGTGACATATAACAGTTTGCCTACCAGTTCTCTATATCTTCTCCTGTCCACCTCCTCTGTGTCATCATCATACAGCTTCATGCTAGGGTCCATTGGTGTCGTAGCAGGTCGACACCCTAGCATACCTGTCTCACTCAGTAGATCTGTAACATACTTCCTCTGTGACATGACTAGTCCATACGGATTTCTTGCAAATTCCAGCCCCAGAAAATATCTAAGGACTCCCAGGTCCTTGGTGACAAACTCGGTCCCCAGCCTTTCCTTTGCCTGCTTAATGCCCTGGTCATCATCACCTGTAATCAAGATATCGTCAACATAAACCATGATTACAATAATTCCTCTCGCCGTCTTCTGTACAAACAAGGAATGATCAGCATTGGAGCGTTTATATCCTTGTTTCTCAAAGAGGTCTGACAGCTTCTGGAACCATGCTCTGGGACTCTGCTTAAGGCCATAGATGGCCTTATGTAATCTGCAAACCTTGGAACACTCCCCCTCAACAGCAAAACCTGGTGGCTGTTGCATATAGACTTCCTCCTGCAAGTCTCCATACAGAAATGCATTCTTCACATCTAGTTGATAGAGTGGCCATTCTCTAGTGACTGCAACTGATAGGAGGATCCGCAGAGTGGAGTGACGCGCCACAGGAGAGAACGTGTCAAGGTAATCTACCCCATATGTCTGTGTGAATCCCCGTGCAACTAGGCGTGCCTTGTACCTGTCAATGGAGCCATCTGCATTGTGTTTAACTGTAAACACCCATTTGCAACTCACCGGGTTGACATCTGGAGGTATAGTAACCAAACTCCAAGTTCCTCTAGACTGAAGTGCCGCCATCTCTTCCTCCATTGCTAGCCGCCATCTAGAATCCTGCAAAGCCTCATGGTGGTTCCGTGGAATGTCTGTAGCTGAAAGTGCCAATGCAAACGTCTTGAAGTGTCCAGATAGCCTCTCAAAAGACACAGCTGCTGATACTGGATATTTGGCACAGCTTCTCTTCGGCTTGCGTAGAGCGATTGGAACATCCAAATCCTCTGTGCTGTCAACATGCTCCTGTAATGCATCCTGCTCAGAAATGTCGTCAGATCCATCAACATTAATATTTTCATTACATACCATAGGCGAGCTAGTTGACTGGTCAGGACCATGAGCTGGATTCGGCCTGCGGGTGTAATGGAATGGTAACGGGGAGACTGTTGATGGCGGTGGTGGTGGCAGTGGTGGTGGTGGCGGTGGTGGTGGTGATGGTGTTGACGGTGGTGAGGTTGGTGGTGTCATGAATACGGTATCAGGAGATATAGGTGGTGACTGCATGTTCCCTGTTTCTGAAAAATACATAATGGATTCAAAAAATGTAACATCTGCACTGATCATATACCGCCGACGCACAGGGTCAAAACACTTGTACCCCTTTTGAGTTCTGGAGTACCCCACAAAGACGCACTTGACAGCCCTAGGAGAGAGCTTGTCAGAACCAGGCGACAACTGATGGACAAAAGCGACTGACCCAAACACACGAGGGGTAAGAATGAACAGATCCTTGTCAGGATAAATAAGTGAGAAAGGAACCTGTTCATTCAAGACGGACGAAGGCATACGATTGATAAGATAGCATGCAGTAAGAACTGCATCACCCCAGTATGAGTACGGAACATGACTCTGAATAAGAAGTGACCTTGTGACATCGAGTAGGTGACGGTGTTTTCTTTCTGCAACCCCATTTTGCTGAGACGTATGAGCACAAGAAGTTTGGTGTATGATTCCTTTAGAGGAGTAGTAGTTGGCTAGATTGTTGGTGCACAACTCCAAGGCATTGTCACTTCTCAAAATTTTGACAGATGTGGAAAAAACATTCTGAATCTCATTTAGAAAGTGAATAACAATATTTCCTGCTTCAGACTTATTTTTCATTAGAAATACCCATGATGCTCTAGAGTAGTCATCCACAAATACAATATAAAACCTGTGCCCCTGATGATCGGGAACACGACTCGGACCCCAGACATCGACATGAAACAACTCAAACTTGGAGTTACTACTCCGACCTTGACTGCTGGGAAAAGACGACCTGTGATGTTTTCCCAACTGACACGCCTCACACTGGATAGGTGTGTGAGAGAGACTATAGGGTAGGACTAGACGCAACTTCTGGAGCGGTAAATGACCATAACGCAGATGCCACAGGAGAGGAGATACTTGTTCAGCGGGAGAGGATGTGGTTCCAGCAAATGGGGTCTGGTTCAGACGGTAAAGGCCTCCTTGCTCATAGCCATGACCAATCACGTTGCCCGTACGGATGTCCTGAAAAATCAAAGAAGATGGATCAAAAATAGCTCGGCAGTGGAGATCCTTCGTAATCTGACTAATTGACAACAGATTCATAGAAAAATGTGGTGCATGTAGGACATTCTTCAGCTGCATAGAGGGTGTCAATCTAATCTCCCCCTGACCAGTGATAGGGGAATGCGTGCCATTAGCAATTACTACTGTCCGTCCTGGAGGAATCTGGGTGTATCCTGTAAGTAGACTCTGGTCGCCACATAAATGATGTGTGGCGCCCGAGTCCATGATCCATGGCAGTATATGAGATCTACTACTGTGGAGTGCAAGTGTACTACCTGAAGTACTAGTAGATGCAGAAGCAGAGGCAGAGGCAGAGGCAGAGGCAGCAGTATCAGTATGACTCTCTGTAGTCGTTGTTGGGCCAGATGGTGGTATGATGCCCCTGAGGCGGGCAACTAGATCATCAAATCGTTGATCCAGGGTAGCAGCAGATGGGGGCTCTATCTGCTCAGCGGCTCGTGCAGATGCAGGGAATCCATGCTTTGAATAGCATGTGTCTTCATTGTGCCCAACTCGGTGACAATATGTGCAGGTTGGCCTAGTACGGCCACCCCTTCCACGAGGAGTACGCCCACGGCCTTGATGATGAAACCCGCGGCCTCTGTTGGCTGCCATAGCTGAGGAATTCTGACTCGCAGCAGATGAAGGCACTGTGATCCTGCTCAATCTGTGAAAAGCTTCCTCCATGGGAGGAATAGTCGAGTCCGCTAAAATCTGAGAACGTGCTGCCTCATACTCTGGATCAAGTGCAGCTAGAAACACACCCACCATAGTAGCATTCCCGTATGTCTTCTGCTGCTCGGGCGTAGCTGTCAAGGGCATGAAGCTATATAGCCTCTCAAACATCCCTCTCAGTGATGTATAGAGAGAATGTAGTGGACGACCATTCTGCTTGATGGTGAAGATATCATGCTGGAGTTGAAGGATCTTTGTCTCGTTCTTCGCCTGAGAGTATGTGGCGGCCAGAATGTCCCACATATCCTTCGCTGTGGGTTGATGGAGGATATCATTGGCAATCTCAATAGCCAATGTGCCAGATAGCCAGACTTTGGCATACGCATCATCGGCCTCCCAGGAGGCATAGGTTCCAGTCTTCTCAGCAGGCTCTGATTCGGTAAGAATATGCTTCTTACCCGTAGACTTCATCATGCTCATGAACTGCATTGCCCACAGTTCATAGTTGGTACCATCCATCTTGACAATAGGCGCCGGACCACGGAATGCGCCAATAGATGGAATATCTGCCTTGCTCTCTGACATATTGCAAAATAAAGACTGGAACGACTGACAAATGATATGTTTTGTCTACAATACCATAGATGGGGGTAGTTGCATGTGTAGACTTCAAGCAACTATCCCCATAAAGGTGTTTGTGCTAAGACCTATACGCACAAAGAAGTTGCGCACAGGCCGCACAAGGGAGGCACAGTCGGCGCACGGCTGAGGAGCGCAGGGGCTGTGCTAGCGCACGGTTGATGCACGCAGAGACAGGGCACAGCGCGCAAGGATGCGCAGGGAGGCTGTGCACGCAGGTGCTGCGCGTGCGGCACGCTAGGGCTGCGCGTGCGGCACGCTATGGCTGTGCACGGGCTGCGCAGAGGCTGCGCTAGAGCAGCGCAGGGGCTGCGCTAGGGCTGCGCAGGGGCTGCGTCCGGTAGAGGCGGCGGCGTTGATGGCACGCCGATCGAGAGAGAGAGAGAGAGAAGAGGGCCGGCGGGTGGGGTGTTAGGGTTAGGGTTTCAAGAACTCCAGTCTAGGACCGTCGCTCTGATACCATGTTGGGAAAAAGAATGAGATAATTTCTATTCCATAGCCCTAGGCTCTCTTATATAGGAGAGTAGCCTATGGGTAAATTACATAAAGAGCATAACAAGAAAAGAAAATAACGAAGAGGTACAATAACTCAATATGCGTCAACACATACGTTCTGATAATGTATTAGAGTTTTGCATTACTCAGCTTTCTCAATTTCTTAAGTCTCATGGTATTCTGCATCAGACATCATGTGCATATACTTCCCAACAAATTAAGGTGGCCGAAATGAAACACTGCCATCTTATGGATGTTACCAGAATCCTTTTAATCCAGAGTCGTGCTCCTCATTCTTACTGGGGAGATGCGGTTCTAACTGCTTGTTACCTGATAAATCATATGCCTTCTTCGGTGCTGGAGGAGAAGATCCCGTTCTCGATTGCGTTTCCCACGACGGATCTTTTCTCGCTCACGCCTCGTGTTTTTGGCTATGTAGCGTTTGTTCATCATCTCTTTCCTGGTCTTGACAAGCTCTCTCCCAGAGCTGTCAAATGCGCGTTTGTTGGGTATTCCGAAACCCAAAAGGGATATCGATGTTTTGACCCTGTTCGATACAGGTACTATGTCAGTGCTGATGTCACCTTCTTTGAGTCCATTATCTATTTCTCTCCCACAGGTGACAGGCTTACTCCTTCAGAGGATGGAGAAGAGATCTATATGCCTCCTCCTCCGTCATTACCATGTTCTACTCCATCACCACCTCTACCACCACCGCCGCCGCCACCACCGCCTCCACCACCGTCTCCTACTTTCTTTTAACAGGTCTATCAGCGAAGGCCCCATGCTCATGCACCTCCTCCATCATCCAGCACACCTAAGGTAAGTCCTGAGCATTTGAGTTCTTCTGACGGCACAGGTGATTTGCTTGTATAGACTGAGGTACAGGCTGCAGATACTATCTCTACTACTCCTGCTGAGGATCTGGATATGCTTATTGCATTTCGGCGGCAGAAACGTGCATGCACAATGCACCCTATTGGTTCTCATGTTACCTTGGAGCGTTTTTCCAAGGATTTTCAGCACCTTGTTGTGGGGTTGTTAGCTGTAGAGATACCACGGTCATATCAGGAGGCACTGCAAAGCAGTCCGTGGTGTCTGGCTATGGAGGAGGAGAGGGCAGTTTTACAGTCACGAGGTACGAGGAGTGTGGTCCATGCTCCACCAAGAGCGTATGTTGCTGGGAATAAGTGGGTATTTACTGTGAAGCATCGGACTGATGGTACCGTAGAAAGATACAAGACCAGGCTGGTTGCTCGTGGGTTCACCCAGGCCTATGGAGTGGATTATCTGGACACCTTTTCTCATGTAGCGCATCATTCTACCTTGCGGATTCTTATAGTTGTTGTTGTGGTTCGTGATTGACCACGTTTCCAATTAGATGTCAAGAATGCTTTCTTGTATGGTGATCTGCAGGAAGAGGTTTACATGCAGCAACCACCTGGGTTTGCTGCTGAGGGGGAGTCCAGTATGGTGTGCCGTCTTCATAAGGCTATATATGGCCTTAAGCAGAGTCTGAGGGCTTGGTTTCAGAAGCTCTCAGAATTGATTGAACAGAAGGGGTATGTCAGATCTACTGCAGATCACACTCTTTTTGTAAAGAGAAACCAGAGAGGTATTGTAGTCACTCTGGTTTATGTTGATGACATTGTTATCACTGGCAGTGTTGAACAGGGCATTCAAGCAGCTAAGGATTTCCTTGGACAACAGTTTGTTACCAAGGACCTTGTCACGCTTCGGTACTTCCATGGCCTGGACTTTGCACGAAATCAGCAGAGTATGGTTATGACACAAAGGAAGTATATTACTGATCTTTTATCTGAGACAGGTATGACAGGATGTAGACCAGCTACTACCCCGATGGATCCTAATGCGAAGCTCCGTGATGATGAATCTGAGAAGGTGGACAAGAGACGGTACAGAGAGCAGGTAGGGAAATTATTATATGTAACTATTAACAGGCCCGATATATCGTATGCCGTGGGTAGAGTAAGTCAATTCATGGAGCAACCCAAGCAGGCACACATGGATGCAGTATTCATGATCTTGAGATATCTGAAGTCATCCCCAGGTGCAAGTCTTCTGTTTAGAAGAGATACGTCTCTCTCAGTTACAAGGTGTGCAGATGCAGATTACGTTGGGTGTCCTAAGGACAGGAAGTCTACTTTAGGCTTCATTGTGTTTGTTGGCAGCTCATTGGTCTCATGGAAGAGTAAGAAACAAACTGTCGTTGCTCGATCTAGTGCGAAATCAGAATATAGGGCAATGGCCCAAGGTAGTACGGAGATGATGTGGGTCAAATCTTCTTGACCGATTTAAAGATTGAAGTGCTTCTTCCTATGCATCTCAAATGCGACAATCAGGCAGCCTTGTTCATAGCTAATAATCCAGCATTTCATGAAAGGACAAAGCACATTGAGGTGGACTGCCACTATACTCCTGATTTGATCCAAACGGGGCTTCTCTCAACGTCTTATGTAGAGTCAGGAGATCAGATTGCAGACATGTTTACTAAGGCTCTTGCTAGAGGTCCTTTTCATCGAAGTTGTTCCAAGCTGAGCATGATAGATATATATGCTCCAGCTTGAGGGGGTGTTAAGATATTTATGTTATTTTGTCCTCTTTCCATATTGTTTATTTCTATTGTCCTGTTTATGTAATTTACCCTTTGAGTTTTTCTCCTATATAAGAGAGCTCTAGGGTTAGATGGAATATAACTTAATCTTTTCCTTCCACAAAGGATGTACTCCACAGCTTTTCAGTTCGGCCCTTTTAGAGATGGAGCAGTTGTCCAAATGTTGTAGCAGGCCAGAGTTCTCTAGGTAGAGACTCATTTTCAGTTGGTGACTCTGATAGGTGCAGTATAGAGTACACCCAGTCTGACTCAGACTCCAGTTTGTTCGTCCTCCTAACCTGCACGGCATGAAAGGCAACGTCCTCGACAGCAACCGACAGTTGTGCACATTGAGTTGATATTGTCTGTATTGAGATTTCTTTTTGTTTGTCCAAGCTGAGCATTGCATGCTCCAGCTTGAGGGAGAGTGTTGGAGTATTTGTTATATGCGTCACTTGAGTTGTAGATGGGTAAATGGATCACTCCAGGATCTATTTACCACATCCAAGTCTTTAGTCCCACATCTACCAGTTGTGAGATGTGGAGACTCCGTGCGGGCTATATAAGAAACCCTTCATCCTCTGTATCAGTAGAGAAAGTTCAATAGACTATCACCCCTTTGAGGCATTCTCCTGTGGTTTCATCAGGGTTCCAAATTAAATCAGGTGTTCATTATATTTTATTCTTTTCTCTGATATTCGTTTACGCATTCCTATTTTCTAACAAGATATATCAGTTTGAGATAGGTGTTGGCAATGGCTACATTACAGGCTTTATGACGGATTGTAAACCAAGTTGCCTTCCATAAGGAGATGTTTTGTGTAGAGAATGAAGAGGAACATGTCAAGGCTCTTTTTTAAGTCTTTGTGGTTATAATTTATTCGTTTAATACAATATATGAAAGTATAAGATTGCACCCTTGTAGGTGCCCATCCCATTTTTCGTCAAAAAATAAAGCAAATAATCATATGTTTTACAACTATACCAAGCAAGTGGAGGTCGATTTCCACTTTACCGAGGACCTCATGCAAAGATGTTGTCTCCAAATGTCAAAGATGAAATAGTATACATGTTCATCAAGGAACTCTCAATTTCTATGCTCAAGTATTGTTATTTTTCTAAAATTAAAATACGAGTGAAGCCCCAATGGGGCTAACCTCAACTATTCATTGATGAAGTTTAAAGTTACAGAAAAAGATGGGGGAAGTTCGACAGAAAAGAACATCAAAAGCACACCCCAGAAAGAACGAAAGTTGCTGCTTCCCAATCCAAAATCTTAGACCATTCCCCTTGTTATTCTTCTGAAATGACTGTCAGTGTAGAATCGCTGACCCTTGAAAATGTCATTTCGCACGCACCAGATCGCCCATAAGAGTAGGTATGCCTGAGAAATATCGTCCTGGGAGTTACCACCTACCACCCTAATAGAATCCCAGAACGTTGTTGAGTCATCGACGTTGAGCCATTGAATCCAAGTCTCGCCCCAAACTTGTAATGAAATACGACATTTGAAGAATAGGTGTTCTAAATCCTCGTCTTCCTCAATGCATCTTGTGCAAACACAATCTCCCGTATGAAGGATACTATCCCTTCTTTTCTTTGGCATAACGCGGCCATGCCTTACTAGCCACAGAAAGAACTTGATCTTTTGTAGTATCTTTGATTTCCATATAAGGGTGAAATCCTGCTCCTGCTCCGTCCAACTTTCCGCTTGTCCCCGCTCAAAAAAATTGTATGCCTTTTTGACGGTAAAGCCCCCAGAAAACCATGTAAAATGGTCTTTACCCCCAGCCGATCCATCGATCTCCTCAAGATGCTTGCTTAGCTCCAAGTATTCTTGTAGTCGTTGTTCCGAAAAAGGCGTCGTGAAGCAATGGTTCCACACCCCGTCTGAAAATGCATCCGCAATGGTACAAGATCTGTCCGCAGAAAGTTGGAATAATCTCGGAAAACGATCCTTCAAGGGTACTAAATTCTCCCATTCGTCAATCCAAAATTTAAAAAATTTTCCATTTCTCACCACCAGTTGCAGCGCCTCTTTCAGTTTTGGCAAAGTGTCTCTCAAACCCAACCAAAGCGACGAAAGGTAATTAACCTGTGGTGAATGCAGCGACCCGCCAATGTAATAGAGCTTCCTTAACAATCTAGATGTGAGGTCCTCCTCGGGTCCCCACAATCTAATGATCCACTTAGAGATCAAAGCTTCATTCATGTTCTGGATTCTCAGCACGCTAAGGCCTCCGTCCCTCTTTCTCCTTGTGATCGTTTCCCATCCTAAGTGAGCATGAATGATATTTATCCATCCTATGCTCAAATATTGTTGTAAGAAGCTGAGCACGAATGATATTTATCCTCTATATTGGGGGGCATAGAGGTAGTTATATACTTTACGTCTGTGTTAAACCTGAGCCAAGCCTCTCGAAGCCCAATGCTCACTATTCTACATATCAAAGTATTTTATTCCACACTAGAAAAACGCATATGATTATTTGAAAAAATGACATGCAGTTCGAGAGATGCTTAAAAACCCAAGAAACAAGCAAAAAATCATTAAAAAATGAGTAACCAGTGCTATCCTGTAGACTAAACTATAAGAATCCTAGCATCACAATGACAAAAGTTGACGTGAGAAATACCACAACTATCAAACATCTATTAAAATTGGTATAGTAGTTCTTTCTTAGAAACCAAGCCTCATGTGGATGAATATGACACTTAAACACTCTTGAACATCTTTGTTGCATGGACTTCCCCATTAATTATATGAAAATAGAGGGCCATACATCAAAGAAGCCACATCAACAAAGTGTGCCCAACCTAGGAACCCCGCCAAATAGATTCATCATTTGTAGTCTAGAGATCTGAAAACCGATGTCTAAAAGTTATCCAGCACTCCAGTGCTTTGTGTTCGAGAATGTAATAGAGTGGTAATTGGATCTCTTCAGGATCCAATTACCAGCCACTCTTGTTTAGTCCCACATCTACTATATACGGGACCCTGATTTGTTTGTGGGGTTATATAAGGAGCCCAACACCCCATGTACTCAATGAGAAACTTCAATTGAAGATATGGCCCTTTGAGGCCTTCTCTTGTGGTTTCATCCCGCTCCCCCACAGAGTAGGGTTCCACGTAAAACAAGATGTTTATGTTTGGTTTTTGTCCATTATTATTGATTGGCTTCCGCGTTTATTTATATCAACATGGTATCAGAGCAAGCCGATCCATGGAGATTTTTTCCAATATTTTGATGTATATACATGTTCGAAGTTCTGAAGAGTTCAAGATACATCATGCGCATATGTGCAAGTTCTGGCCCAAGTTCTGCGGAATAAGGTTTGCATGAAACCCTATTTTCCTTCCTTGCAACACATCAAGATCGTGGCCATCAACTCCAAGAACAAAATTCGGGAAAGACTTCGTGACATCTTGCAGTGCTTTTGATTTCTATCTTGCCGGCGACGAATCCAAGCCCCCACAAGCTGCAGCCATCTTCTCTGATACAATCTTAGGTTGCACACTCTCCAGGAACGTAGGGTAATCAATTCGAAGAAGGGGGTTACCCCAGATCTGGACTACTTGTAGTCTCCCTTACGTAAAATCTTCAGGCAGCGGCAAGATATGTGGCTCTAAGTGCATGGCGACATCCCACTAGATCCACCAGATCGCCCCTCCGCCGTCGCTATACACCATGGGATGCTCCGCGAAGCAGCACCACTGATTGTTGCTCCTGCCGATGTCGGTTCTCCAGCTGTCATTGGCTACCTCTTTCGAGCGGAAAAGGGCCCCTCAACTATGTCTGCCTCCACCTCGAGTGCATACAACCAGTGATGATTCCTCTTCATCCTACATTGAAGGTATCACCACCTCTCATCCCATCCTCATGCACCCTTGAACATTCTCAAGGAGGTCCTGCACCTCTGTCAGAAGCCTTTCGTGTCGCACGGAGCACCAATGGTAGTCCAGCCCTCCGCTAAAGAGGTCACCACTCCTTCAGTGATGCATCTCCTCCGCGCATCGTGGCCTCGCATGGATTTTCTTCTCCACGAGCATCCTACAGGCGACGCAACCACCCCTCTCGCATGATCTTCGGTTCCCCCTTCTCTGGTTGAATGGTAGTGACGAGAGATGGGTTCCTTTCAGAAACCCTAGCCACATATAGGGGGAGAACATCCGTAAACCCTCAACCCGAACCCCTCCCTTTAAAAAATGAGTGTTCTATTTTCTTTCTCCAGCCCAACGGGCCACTTGCTGTGAAAATAAAAAAAAGGGGGCGCACGAAGTGTGTCAGCACATTAGGTTGTCGTCTTTTGCAAAAAAAGAAGGGGTCACTTTGAAAAAAAGAGTTTTTGAAAAAGGTTATCGTACCAAAGAAATTGTACGAAAGAAAAGAAGAAAAAGCTGAAAAGCCGAAAAAAATGAATGTCTTGAGAGAGAAAAAGGCTACATACAAGAAAAAAAGGAAGTTGTATGTGAAAAAAAAAGAGGAGAAGAGAATAGCCAAAAGAAGAAGAAACGACTAAACAAAACAAATAGAATTGTGCAAAAAACAATGCATGTTTTGTTTCTCCCAACTTGATGTTCCATGCTCTTTATTCTATCAAGTATGCGAGAAAGGGGGAGTCAGAAATGAACATATTCTTCAGGACTTCTGCACGTCCACGACTGACAGACTGACACTCCAAACTGCTACTGCGATCATCCGTCTTCACCGAGCATCGATTTATTTTTCGGGGCATATACTTCTTCTTTTACTACCCGACTACTGCTCCGTGTTGGACTTCTTCTATTATGACTCTTCTCAAGCACGACATAGATACATTCTGGTGGCCTGGTATTGCAACGACTATACAAGCATGGCAGAGATACGCTCCGGTAACCTGAACGTCGCAGACCTATTTTCGAGCGAGATCTTCTACCAGTAGTGGACATAAGTGTGAAGATGCGGCATATACCTTTTCTTTTTATTACAAGTTGCATCCATCTCAGCTCCAGCTTTAGGGGGAGTGTTGGAGAATGTAATAGAGTGGTCAGTGGATCTCTCGAGGATACAATTACCACTCACTCTTATTTAGTCCAACATCTACTATCTGTGGTTTATGGTCTGTCTGTAGGGCTATATAAGGAGCCCCATACCCATTGTACTCAATGAGAAACTGCAATAGAAGATCTAGCCCTTTGAGGCCTTCTCCCGTGGTTTCATCACACTCCCTCACGGAGTAGGGTTCCACGTAAAACAATATGTTTATGTTTGGTTTTGGTCTCCGATTATCGATTCGCTTCCGCATTTATTTATATCAACACTTTGTTAACATTGTCACAAGGTAAAAGTTATTAAGCCCTCCAATGCTTAGTACCACAACTTATAGTAGAGGAAACTACAATATCACAAAAGCCTTTAAGAGGTGCAACTCCACAATTTACACCTCCGATACAAATAAATAATGTCTCGACTAAAATAAGGAGAGCCTAAGACTTGGTAGAAAGATGTTTACAATAACTTGAACATCTACTAAAAATGGAGAAGCCTTCTCCCACTTTAAGTAGGGTCGGCTACATGGATTCTTGCTCAAATCCATGTTGAAAGATACGACTATTTTTTATGTTAGTTGTCAGCTATCTAACGCAACCCCCACAAGGAGGGATTTAAACCATGGTCTTTGGGTGGTAGGCACACTGCACTACTACCAGACCATTGAAGTGGGTACAACTTGAACATCTACTATTGTGAACATTTGCATGCATGCTAAATATACGTTTATTTGCTAGACAATATACTTGTAATTTGTCTTTATGTGATTAATAGAGCCACTTTGGGTGAGACCTTCACGAGTTGTCACCCTTTTCCATTTCAAAAGAACATATACTAATTGTTAAACCTGTTTGACTTTTAAATGAGAAAGGCATATGCACCCAACAGCAAGTGCTGAGCAAAAGAGAAGAGGATGCAGTCTGACCACGGAATTGTGCTATTGAAGTAGTAATGGATGATCTATTTCCTAGCATCGATCTAAAAGACAGAGCAAGAGCAGTGCTTAGACAAACATGAAGATATGCTCCTATAGGGTTTCATAATTCATGGAAGCAGTCCTCAAGAGAAGCAAAACGGATATCCCCATTTTGATCCAGGCGCTATCTGGATCCCATGGAAGATTCCAAGTTACATTTTTGTCTAAGCTTGTCTGAACTCGTCTGAATCCAGCTATAGAACTATAACTAGATATCTTTCTTCTGTAAAGCAACAAGTTGAAAAGAATTTTTTTTTATTGAAGCCAGTTGAAAAGAAAACTTACATCAAGTTGGCTTGTAGACAGAAAGAAATCTTTCAAAAATTCATGTTGACAGCACCTGAAAGTAGTGGTATTGTTTTTCATTAACACAACTTCAACTGAAAAGGCTCTAAACTCATGAACATAGCATGCAGAGTACATACTGGGCATATTTGACGAATAAATCACGAGGTAAGGGCCTTGCATGTATCATTCCGAAAAACTCCAAAGGTGGTCGCTGCAGATTTGCAAAATTAGTACAGAATGAATGCTTGGGTGACCACGTAAGTGCAAAGAAAACAAGGACATCAAGAGAAGAAATACCTTGAGCATGATATGAAAAAGAACCATATAAACAAGGTCCGTATCACCACTTTCTGTAGCTTTTATAAGAGCTTTATCATCTTCTTCAATACTTAACAGTAGGGGAACCTGTACAAGCCAATTTTGATTCAAGAGTCGATCAACTAAATGTTATACTAACATAAATGAAAGGGGCAACCTTACAATTCTTTTAAAATGCCAAATGATGATTAGTGTAGATTAGTAGTCATCCAATATTTCACCTTAATGAAAGAGGATTGTTGAGAGTTTTTTTGTCGATGACTTTTTGCATATGTTTGTTTTCAATTCCAGTAACCTATGTAAGTTTCTCCTTTGGTTTCCTCCATATAAAACATAGGTAAGAAATTTGATGCTGATTTTTTACATGGTATAAGAGCACCCATCCTAAACCATGGCTCCAAACCTCTTCAAATTCTCGCTCTAGTACAACTCATGTTATCTCTTCCCTCCCAAAGCACCTGCTCCAGGCGACTGCTGCCCGAGACTAATGATCCATGCAAGAAGTACTAAGATGAACCAGGACCTAAAAATAGGATGATGGTGGAATGGAACGTGTCGATGTCTGGTCTGCCAACGGGTTAAGGCTGAGTCACCACCACCAGGCCACTGTACGCTCAGGGCACCACCCCCATGTGCTGCCCCCACCACTACCACCGCCGTGGGGATCCTCCTCGTGCCACCTGGGCACTACCCTAAGGCTGGGGAGTGGTGTATCCCCCCAACAGGACAAACCAAATCAGAAGAAAGTTTAGACATGTGCAGAGAATGGAAGTAGCAGAAATGAAAATGCTAAGGTGGATGTGTGGACACACACGTAAAGATCGGATTCGGAATCATGCCATCAGAAAGAAAGTTGGTGTAGTTACGATCGAGGATAAGATGCGAGAAAATCACTTAAGGTGGTTTGGCCATTTGCAAAGGAGGCCCATTGATGCACCGGTGAGAAGATGCGAGTTTTGGAATGTTGAGCTGGCTAAAAGATGGCGAGGAAGGCTCAAGAAGTGTTGAAATGAGACTATACGAAGGGATCTTAGTTTTTTTATCTAAGCCCGAGAATGACCCAAGATAGATTTGAATGGAGGCAAAGAACCCATGTAGCCGACCCTGTTTAATGTGGGAAAAGGCTTTGTTGTTGTTGTATCGACAATCCAAATCGCTCCTGCCCTCCATTTTGAGGAATCGAAGGCCATTCTACACTTCTAAAAGGCTCTAAGCCGATCTCGAGTCATCTCCGCCTGATGTGATGGTGTTGCGATGATTGGATCAAGCACGCAAATGCTCTCAATGTCTGAACAGACCTTGATTTTAGATTTGGATTTCTATTTTTTTCAGTGATTATCTGTGCATGCACAAATATCAAGGACAATGGAGCTCTCAATCAGGGAGAATAGAAGAAGACTTGCAAAAACACTTGCCTGATTGTCAAGAGAATGGGATCAACTGAGTTGTTGAGTTAGTGAGTGTGATGAAGGCTCGTGATAAGAAAAATATTTCCAAAAAACTAGATCTTCCGGATAAAACAAAAATTAATGTACCGTAGAAGGATGTCACCTTCGTCAAGGTATGTTTTACAAGGACGCTTGCAGCTGATGTGATTTTTTTAAGGAAAAGGGACATTCATCATTAAGGTGTGCAAAAACTGTAGAGATAGATATTATTCTAGGTACCTGTTCGTAATTTTTATTTCTCTCTGGACTACTATGTACTTTACCCGTGAGGCCTCTCCCTATATAAGAGAGCCTAGGGTTCCTTTGTTTAATAGAACATTCAGTTTTCACAACATGATATCAGAGCCCAAGCCCTAGGGCTCCATCCCTCTCCCCACCCGCCGCCCTCTCTCCTCCTTCTCTTCCCGCCGCCGCCTCCTGCTCGGATCGCCGCCAACCCCCCCCCCCCAGCGGCTCCCAGCAACGCCGCCAACCCCCCAGCGCCCCCCCCCCCTGTGGCCCCCAGTCCCGCCGCCAAACCCCCCCCCCCCCCGGCGGCCCTAGCCGATTCCCGGTGCCCCAAGGCGTGTCCTAGCCGACCTTCCGGCGTGCCCTAGCCGATCCTCGGCGATCCCCGGCGTGCTCGTACTCGTCTCTTCCTCCAGATATATGGATTTGAGTGCGTAACGTCTACATGCGCACTCGAATCCCATGCAGTTTGTGTAGACATCTATCACTTTGTCTACATACCCTAGTTCTTCTCCGGCGGCGATATGTCAGAATCAAAGGTTGACATGCCCTCCATAGGCGCGTTCAAAGGTCCCACGCCAATAGTCAAGATAGACGGGTCGAACTATGAGCTCTGGACGATGCAGTTCATGAGTCTCATGAAGTCGAACGGTAAGAAGCACATTCTTACCGAGGATGAGCCAGCCGAGAAGACAGGGATATATGTCTCGTGGGAGGCTAATGATTCGTATGCCAAGGTCTGATTTTCAGGAACACTGTCGATGGAGATTGCAAATGATGTCCTCCATCAACCCACTGCCAAGGCAATGTGGGATATTCTGGCTGCTACATATTCCCATGTGCGAAATGAGACCAAGATGTTACACCTTCTGCATGATATATTCACAATGAAGAAGAACGGCATACCTCTTCACTCCTTGTACACATCCCTGAGGGGGATGTTTGAGAAGCTATACAGTACCATTCCACTCACCGCGACTCCTGAGCAGCAGAAGACATTTCGGAATGCCACCATGGTGGGTGTTCTACCTGCGGCCCTAGATCCTGAGTATGAGGTCGCCCGCTCTCAGATTTTGGCTGATGCAGTTATTCCTCTGATGGAGGATGTTTACAGGAGACTCAGTCGCATATCAGTTTCTTCCCGCTCATCTACTCCACCCCCATCGGCGATGGCAGTATCGCGTGGGAGAGGTGGTCACTCTTCTGGCAGTGGTCGTGGACGTGGACCCCAGGGTAGGGGTGGTCATTTTCGTCAGCCGTGTTCATATTATCACCGCACAGGCCACTCGGAGGAGACATGCTACTCTAAGCATGGTTTCCCACCATCGGCACGTGTAGCAGAGCATTCTCAGCCCCAATTGGCATCTACTGCAGACAATCGTTTCGAGGAACTGGTGGCACGTCTACGTGACATTATGCCACAATCATCTGGTGATTCTTCTGGTGGACCTTCAGATATTGCTGCAACAGCATCTGCCAGTTCCTCTGCTGCTGCTAGTACCTCAGGTAGTGCCACTGCATTTACATCTTCACATGATATCTCTGATTGGATTATAGATTCTGGTGCCACACATCATCTCTGTCGAGATCGAGAGAGACTTGAGTCCTACAGGGACATTCCCCGTGGCCGCTCAGTACAGATTGCAGATGGTACTCATTCACCCCTTGTTGGACAGGGGGAGGTCTTTCTATCTTCTACTATGCATCTACAGAATGTCCTACATGCTCCTGAGTTCTCGATGAATATGTTGTCTATTAGTCAGATTACGAAGGATTTGCATTGTCGTGCTATATTTGACCCGTCTTCTCTTATTTTTCAGGACATACTAACGGGCAGGGTAATTGGCTGTGGCTCTGAGCAGAATGGTCTATATCGAATGGTCTAGAATTCTTATGATGGCGTCTCTTCTCATTCTGCCGGACCAGTTTCTCCGTACATCTGGCATCTCCGTTTTGGTCATCTCCCACTCCAGAAAATGTGACATCTTCTGCCTCAGATCTCTCCCAGTTCTTTCTTTCGTTGTGAAGCGTGTCAGTTGGGAAAGCATCATCGGTCGAGCTTTCCTAGTCGTCAGAGTCGGAGCAGTAGCTCCCCGTTCGAGTTGTTTCATATAGATATATGTGGTCCGTGTAACTGATCATCAGGGACACAGATTTTATCTTGTGGTAGTGGATGATTTTTCTCGTGTGTCTTGGGTCTTTCTTTTAAAGAATAAATCTGAAGCAGGCGATGTGATTAAGAATTTGATCAATGAAGTGCAAAATGTGTTTTCTTCTACTGTCAAATATGTTCGTACAAATAATGCTCTAGAATTTTGCACACGGTCACTCTCTCAGTTTCTTTCATCAAAGGGCATTATTCACCAAACCACTTGTGCTTACACATCTCAGCAGAATGGCGTGGCAGAAAGAAAGCATCACCACCTTCTTGACATTACTAAAACCCTACTGATTCAGAGTTGTGCTCCTATCTCATTCTGGGGGGATGTTGTTCTTACCGCTTGCTACCAAGTCAATCGTATGTCGTCTTCTGTTCTTGGTGAGAAAATTCCTCTCTCTATCATTTTTCCTGACAAGGAATTATTCTCACTTACTCCTCGTGTCTTTGGTACTGTGGTATTTGTTCATCTTCTGACTCCTGGACTTGACAAACTCTCTCCTAAAGCTGATAAATGTGTCTTTGTTACTCTAGGACTCAGAAGGGATATCGGTGTTATGATCCCACAAACAAGAAATACTGTGTCAGTGCTGATGTCACATTCTTTGAGTCTGTTATGTATTTTTCCCCTCCATGTGACAGACTGGTACTATCCACTACCAACGATGATGTCTATGTCCCTCCACCTCCTACTTGGAGTTCACCTGAGTCCATTCCTGTTCCTGTTTCTACGTCACCACCACCTCCACCTCCACCACCTCCGCGACCTCCTATTCCACCTTTACCAGAATTTTATACGCGTCGGTCAGGTCCTGCTCAGGCTACACGTCAGACATCCATCACGCCTCAGGTATGTTCAGATGGCATTACTACTGACGGGTCAGACATGGTACATGTGCAGGATTCTTCATTGCAGGAGGAGAGTATACCATCCAGTACAGCGGAAGATGATCTTGATCTTCCTATTTCTATCCGGAAGCAGAAGCAGATGTATTTCTTATCCTGTTGCTTCACAGGTGTCTTTTCATCGCCTCACAGGTGACTTTCAGAGATTTGCTGCAGCCTTATCTACCGTGGATATACCACAGACATACCAGGAAGCTATGAAGATTGATTTCTGGAGAAAGGCTATGGAAGATGAGATGCGTGCCTTACAGTCTCGTGGCACATGGACCTTAGTTATTGCTCCTCCTGATGCATCTATTGTGAGCAGTAAGAGGGTATTCACAGTTAAATACCATGCTGATGGCAGTCTAGATCGGTACAAAGCACGGCTGGTTGCGCGAGGTATTACACAAACCTATGGCGTGGATTATATGGATACATTCTCTCCAGTGGCTCGTCATTCTACTCTTCGCATTCTCTTATCAGTTGTTGTGGTACGTGACTGGAGTATATCTCAACTGGATGTCAAGAATGCCTTTTTGTATGGAGATCTGCAGGAGGAAGTCTACATGCAGCAGCCACCAGGGTTTACTGCTGAGGGGGAGAAGCATATGGTGTGTAGACTTCACAAGGCAATTTATAGCCTCAAACAGAGCCTACGAGCGTGGTTCCAGAAGCATTCCAATCTGATAGAACGACAGGGATTCAAGAGGTCGAATGCAGACCACTCGTTGTTTGTGCAGAAGTCATCGGCAGATACAGTTGTTATCATGGTCTATGTTGATGACATTCAGGTTACAGGAGATGATATTCAGGGCATAGAAAGGGCGAAGGCATTCCTAGGCCGTCAGTTCGTCACGAAGGATCTTGGAACCCTAAGATACTTTATGGGGTTGGAATTCGCCAAGAATGCATAGGGTCTGGTAATGACCCAAAGGAAGTACATTACAGATTTCTTGATTGAAACAGGCATGGCTGGATGCAAACCATCAAGTATTCCCATGGATCCAAGCATGAAGTTGTATGATGATGACACAGATGAAGTGGACAAGAGCAGATATAGAGAAATGGTGGGTAAAGTCCTTTATATTACCAGAACTCGTCCCAATATTGCCTTTGCAGTAAGAAGGGTGAGTCAATTTATGGAGCAGCCAAGACAAGTTCATATGGATGTCATATACATGATACTGAGGTATCTGAAGTCTTCTCCAGGTTCAGGGTTACTCTTTCGAAAGGGCACAGATTTATCTATCTCAGCATGCGCAAATGCCGATTATGCAGGATGCCCTAAGGATCGAAAATCAACCTCAGGATTTGCAGTTTTTGTTGGGAGCTCTCTGGTTTCTTGGAAGAGCAAGAGACAAACTATTGTGGCAAGGTCCAGTGCTGAATCCGGATATAGAGTCATGGCGCAAGCAAGCACTGAGATGATGTGGGTTCGATCTGTACTAGAGGATCTACATATAGCCGTACCTCTACCCATGCAGCTTCAGTGTGACAATCAGGCAGCCTTGTTTATTGCCAACAATCCAGTGTTTCATGAAAGAACAAAGCATATTGAAGTCGATTGCCACTACACTAGAGATTTGATCCAGAGAGGATTGATATCTACAGCTCACGTGAGCTCAGGGGATCAGACTGCTGACGAATTCACCAAGCCGTTGCTCAGAGGACCTTTTCAGAGATGTTCTTCCAAGCTGAGCATGATAGACATCTATGCTCCACCTTGAGGGGGAGTGTAGAGATAGATATTATCATATGCTATGTACCTGTTCGTAATTTTGATTTCTATCTGGACTACTATGTACTTTACCCGTGAGGTCTCTCCCTATATAAGAGAGCCTAGGGTTCCTTTGTATAATAGAACATTCAGTTTTCACAACAAAAACTTCATTTACTCATAAATTTAAGGTACAAAGCTACAAATGGATGTAGAAAAAATTAAATAGACCATGACTCTGACAAAATATTTGCATGTTCAATGAAGGTCTCATCATAGAGTCTTGACGAAATATCACCATGTTCTCGACCAGCCATATTATGGACCACATCAGGGGCATCCCAACTCTTTCGTCCTTCCGTTGCCACTCCAATCCGAGCACATAAAGTCTAAAATTTGTGGCACCTTTGTCGAGTTCAATATTCATTTGATTTTTATGATTAAATTTCAGATCAACATTAAGGAGCAACACTTTTCATAAGGATTAATTGTTAATTGTACTAGTCCTCGAGATACATATCGCATAACGATATGTTTAGTATAATAATGTCCAAAAAGGAGATCGCTTAGAGGCAGAGATCAAGGCAGTGTTGGTTGAGGGAAGGTTTTGCGAACATGAGGTTTTGTCATGCACTAGCTAGTGGGAGGAGCCACAAGAACTCAATTTTATTCAGTTTCCGTCGGTGGGGTGGAGGAGGAGGGCGACAGGGAGGTGGGAATCACCCTGAGATCTCACTTTCAGGCTTTCGGCAAAAGGCCCCTCGTTCTGTATGGGGTTGGCAGGGCAAGGGAGTTTCCAATATCTCTGATTCAGAGGCCAGAGAGCTGGAGAGGGGTTTTGCGAAGGAGAGGCCAAGCGAGCGATATTTCAGCTTAATACAGATGGGGCACCAGGACGGCAGGACCCGACGGGTTCCCGATATACTTATATAGGGAGTTCTGGGAGACTGTCAAGGGGGACTATTGAAGGTGCTGGAGGAGTTTCGAGAAGGGAACAAGGGATTCGAGAGGCTGAACAAGGTGCTTATTTTCCTGAATCCGAAGAAGGAAACGTTGGTTAGGGTCGAGGACTACAAGTATATCACATTGTTTAATGTTATCTATCTGCTAGTGTAAAAAATTATGGCAAACCGACTGAGGAGGTTTTGCATCGGATCATCTCGCTTGAGCAGACAACATTTGTTACGGGGAGAGCTAAGGCAGACAGTTTAGCCATGGTTTCGGAAGTTATGTCGGAAATGTGTATTATGGAAGGTGGACTTCTCCAAAGCCAATGACTCGGTGGATTGGAGATTCCTTTGGGCTTCACTCAAGAGAAGGGGATTCTTGGAAGCATGGGTTGCGTGGATTAAGCGGTGTGTTACAACGGCTTCTCATGCAGTGCGCGTTAATGGTAGACCAGAAGGGGGTTTCTTCCAACCGCAGAGAGGAATCAAGCAGGGATGTCCGATGGTCTCCTTATTTGTGATTGTGACAGATGCGTTAGCAGTAATGATGAGGTTGGTAGTGCAGGGGGGTGTTCTGGGTATAGCAGGGAGGACATATCCATTCCGATTCTTCAATACGCAAATGACACTGTGCTCTTCCAAGGGGCTGAAGAAGAGAAAATTCGAAGAGCATCAACTATTATGGATATCTTCGAGGACATTTCAGGGCTCCGCATCAATAGGGATAAGTCGGCGGTGGTGCCTTTCGGCCTTGCGGTGGACGAGGTGTGGAGTGCCTCCGAGTAGATGGGTTGTTCGACGGCAACCTTGTTGATCACTTACCTGGGGCTCTCGTTGGTGGCAAGGAGGCCGAAGTCTGGAGATTGGAAGATGCTGCTGGAAAGACTGAAAGGAGGCTGGCGGGATGGAAGGTGGCATTGCTCTCGAAGGATGGGAAGCCGGTACTCCAGAAGCATGTTCTCTCGACCATCCCGATATCTTTTGTTCTGCCATATCTTTACATGTGGTGGTTTGCGCTAGGACTAAGGTTCTGATGAGGAGATTCTTTTGACGGATGGGCGGCGAGGCAAGAAGGGCATCAAACTGGTGGATTGGGGCAGGGTGATGACAGCAAAGAAGAAGAGAGGACTCGGTATCCTGCGTATGGAGAACATGAATAAGGCTTTTATGGCAAAGTGGGTGGTACGGGTGTGGGGGAAGTCTCAAGACCCAGTGTGATGCTTGCACATGAAGATATACAGTATTACCTTGTCGTTGAAGGCGACCCCAGGCCAGCTTCCGTCATCCCTGTGGAAGGGGATTACGAAGATCGTTCCGAAGATTGCTTCTGCATTGAGACCGGCTATGGGGGATGGGTCGATTTTTCGTTTCTGGAGGGATGATTGGACGTAGGATGGGGTGTTATGGGAGTGGTACCCACGCCTTTTGAGGTTGGTAGCAGACAGGGAGGTGTGTGTGTAGGAGGTTTGGGATCATGAGGCCCGGTCCCTGACGTTTCTATATGCTTTATCGAAACAGAGGGTTGAGGAGTTCCTTTCTCTGCAGATCGAGTTTCTTAAGAGTAAGCGCCCGTCTTCGAAAGATATCATCTTGTTTGGGGAGAAGGGTGGTTTACGATGTGAAAGGTGTATCGTTTTCTGGTGAAGGATGGGGATGATGTGCAAGAGGAGGTTCGGGTTGACATGAGGCTCATATGGTGGTGCAATGTACCTAACAAAGTCAAGATTTTCTTATGGCTTTTCAGACTTGGGAGGATCCTTACCATGGTTCACCGAGGGCATTTGATGGGCCTGGAGGACATTGCGTGCGATAGGTGCGAAGGGCCGAGCGAGGATGCCAATCACTTATTCTTCTCTTTCCCTCTCTCCCAAGAGATTTGGAGTCGAGCAAGCATCATGTGGCTTATGCAAAGTGATTGCCATACATTCTGGAGGGATATCCGATAGGTCTGTGGGTTCGGCCATGAGGACAATACCCGTTTGCGATGGTGTGGTCGATTTTGGTGAGCCAGGAACAAGGTCATTTGGAGGGGGGAGAGGGTTTAGCACGGATAATGTACTGGGCTATTGTAGGGCGCTCTGTTTATCGTGGCAGTTGTAAAATGATGTAACTTCTTTTTATTTTCCTTTTTTATTATTTTTATATTTATACATAAGTGGTGCGGTGGATCCTACTCTGGGACACCACCCTACTTTTCTTAAAAAAATAATGTCGAAATAGTTACAATGTGGGTTTACTTGACATGAAATTGACACACTGTATTTTTTCTAATTAATACTTGTTCATTTCAAAAAAAGATTGGACAATGATATGCAATATACATGGACAAGAATGGTCAGGAATAAGTTTTTTAAAGGAGAAAGGGTAGCATCCCGAAATGGGACCCACCGCAAAGATATATATTAGATATAATAAAAATAAGCAATCATGGTACAAAGTTCCAGGCCTTCAAGATGGCCCTATAGGGTCCTAATACATTCTAAGGGTAGACATGTTGCCCACGAAAAATACAATCATTTCTCAATCCTAACTCCTAATGGCCGGAGCGAGCCCTTACATTCTTCTTTTTTAAATTAATAATTAATTAAATCTCTCCAAGTAGGATTCAAACCTATGACCAATCAGTTAAGCATTCCAAATTGCCCAGCACGGCGCGAAAGCCAAGGAGTTGTCCTTATATGAGTTCCCACGTACCAATCTAAAAGATCTCTAAAAGGATATACCATAGTCAGTGTCAAGCCAAGTGGTTTTCAAAAAGATGTAACACGGGAATAAGTTGTCAAAAAAACTCAAACATCTATATACCTTAGTTAAAGCTGGGTTTTTTACCAAACTATTGACACGTGGCTTCCTCCTCCCGATCCCATCCCATGCCCCCTCTTCCCCCTTCCCCACCCACCGTCTCTCTTCCCCTCTCTCAATCTACTTTCCTGAAATATCCCCTTTCTCTACCCAGCCACCTCCTCTTCCTCCGTCCTGCTCTTCTTCTCATCATGGCATGTGGTGTACCATATGCCTTCATTTTTCTTTGCTACGACGAAACTCTCTTTCTCAAATTTGTTATGTTCTCAACATCTCCTGATTCAAAGATCGTACTTGATTGATGATGGTTGCCATTGTTGTCTTCGACAAGCATGGATAGGATATGGGATGATCAACGGTTAATGTGTGGCGTGTCCCTCCCTTCTCTCCGATGGACAACAGGTTGCGATGGTTCTCACACGGCAGAGCTTCTTCTCCGGTAACGTGCTCAGATGATCGACAAGGCAGCTACGACGTTCCTAGGGCTTACCCGTAACAAGAAAATGAGACTCGAGGTGTGAGCCCTCAGTCCGGCATTAGGATTTGCTGCCATTGATCGGAGGAGCATCAACATAAGGGCACGCTCGTGGATCACACCTAGTCAAGGTCATCGTCGGAGGATGAACTGCTATCTCCAACCCAATCGTTGACTCTCTTCTTCTCACCTGATGTCGGAAAATGGCGGTGGAGCGATAGATGCCAGTCAATGGTGGTCGACAGGGTCTTTAAATAGGGTAGGCGTGGGTATCTGCAGATTTGGAGAAGGTGGTTCGGTTGCATGCGAAGAAGATGGGGTTTAGTTGGCTTCCATTTTCTGAAGGGTTTGTTTTGTTTGAGATTCAGGTTGG
The DNA here is from genome assembly GCA_037367405.1 of Ottelia alismoides. Lineage (NCBI taxonomy): Eukaryota > Viridiplantae > Streptophyta > Magnoliopsida > Alismatales > Hydrocharitaceae > Ottelia > Ottelia alismoides. The sequence goes on from JAZKJV010000416.1 coordinate 620,219, forward strand.
GTGTAAGATTAGGAATCAAGGGATATGATTCGGCCATGGATTCATTCTCCAAGAAGATGGGGACGCAAGGAGAAGAGGGACTAGGTTGTCGTTTTTGCTGTAGGATTGATGTTTGTTGGAGTTTTATGTTCTTGCGATGGAGTTTTTTTAGAGAAACAAACGGGTGAACCCCCCTCGGAGGGGTCACCGCATCAGAAATTCATTAATAAATAAATTGGTTACAAGAAGTTAGTGCGTGCTCCCGACTGAGTGGAGCGCAATGCAGTGAGAGACTACATTTTCTGGATAAAACCTCTGGTTTTTGAAAATCAATTCATTCCTTGCCAACCATATAGCCCAGAGTGCCGCGAAACCCCTCGAGCAGTCCTCGGTGGAATTGCCCCCGATCGAACGAACCGAGGTCCAGGACTCCGTGGCACCCTCACTATGGAACCAATGGACATCCAGAGTCCTCCAAACCGCCTCAGAATCCGGACATCTGAAGAAGATATGTTCTGAGTCTTCTACCGTTGCATGGCATCTGTCGCATCCGGTATAGTCGATGCCCAACAGCCTTCCCCTCCGTGCCTTATCGTAGAGCCGTCTCTTTCTTAAGCACCACAGAAATAATTTAACTCTGTTCGGAACCCTTGAATCCCAAATTATTTTGACATCCATGCAGAATTCCTCGTCCTGTTCTTTTATCTCCCTCGTCAGTTCTTCATACGCTTTCCTAACCGTAAATCTTGAATAATTCCAGACAAAGTGGTCAACACTTGACCCCCACTCCACTGGGTCTGGTAATTCTTCCTGCAACCTTAAGAAGTCCGCAGTGCGCTGGTCCGACAACGCTGACCTGAATTGCGGGGCCCACGTACCATCCACCACCGCGCAGGATAAAGTGCACTCCCTGTTCGTAGCCATAGTGAAGAGACGAAGGTACCTCCCCTCCAACGTGCCATCACCGGTCCAATCGTCCCTCCAAAATCTGAATCGAAGTCCATCCCCCACCACCGGTCTAAACATGTGCGACCAGAGCGGCAGCACCTCACGAATTCCAACCCATAGTGGAGATTTAAAATGACATCTCGTAGCCGCCAACTCACATTCCACCACGTATATTTCCCTCAACAATCTGACCGCCAACGCATCCGATGGTCCCCATATACGGACAGCCCACTTTGCGAGGAGCGCCATGTTCATGGATTCAACATCCTGCACCCCCAGTCCTCCTTCAGAGCGCCTCTTCGCAATGTCTTCCCATTTTACCAGGTGGAGTCCGGCCCCCTGCTGCCTACCATCCATGGAGTTTACGAGTAGATTGGCATGATTTCGGGTGTGGGATTGGAAATTAAGAAGATGATGAAGGAAAAGGTTGTTTGGACCAAGTTTTCGAAATTCTATATTTGAAGATCTGATTCCATTAGTTCAGCAAAACACATGATTACACTGGAGTCTATGATCTCCCTTCATTTCCATTATAAATAAATGGACTTTTTATGTCTTTATATTTGATATTGTTGGAGTATTTGGTTGTGCGCCATATAAGTTGTAGGAGGGTAAATGGATCTCTCCAGGATCCATTTACCCCATCCATATGTTTAGTCCCACATCTACCAATGGTGGGACTTGGAGGCTCTGTGGAGGCTATATAAGGAGCCCCAAGCCTCCTGTATCCACTGAGAAAAATGCAATGCATAACCAGGCCCTTTGAGGCCTTCTCCCGTGGTTTCATCCCGCTCCTTAGGGAGTAGGGTTCCACGTAAAAATCTTTGTGTTCTTCAGTTTCTTTATCTTTATTTCTAATTCCGCTTCCGCTTCCTATTTAACTAACATGGTATCAGAGCGGGTTCGTTTCTCGAGGATTTTAATATGCTTTTTTTTCGAGATACGATTATCAAGTTCATATTCTAGGCTGAGATGAAAACCTAGAAATTATTTGGTTCGAGTTCCAGTTCTATAAATCTAGGGTTTTTAGAAACCCTAGTTGTTCTTGATCATGACAGCCACCATATACACCAGCAGAAACCCTTGGAGGCAGACAACAGTTCCAAATCTTCCAACGGCCGTGCGTGACCCATTCTCGTTGCAACCCGTGCCTCCACGGCCACCATCGGCATCATCGGCATCAAATTTCAGAACAGCAGCCCTTCTCAAGACCTGCAAGCATCTCTAGGTTGCATCTGATCGAGCTCCTCAGGGCGGCACTCTCCTTTCAGCGGCATCACGCACGCATCTCCTGGCACGCTCCCCCGATGTTGCTGTCTGCAGCATCACGCGCCATGCTTCTAGCAGGATGGCGGAAGCGATCGAAAACCCCCGGGGGGGAGCGGCATCCAAATGAAACCCTAGCCAACACGTGTGCAAGGCTCGGCGACGTACAAGTCCAGGCAAGCCCCTCCTCCATCTCGCGCACAGGTAGCGAGCCCTACCTCTCACGTATCCCCTTGCTTAGGAGGTCGCAGACCTCCCAGGCAGAGGTGATCCCATCGCCTTCCGAGCCCGCTTTGCTCCTGCGTTACGCGGGTGGAGCCCCTCTAGCCTTCCCACTTGTTGTCACGGAGCTCCGCAGCTCTCCCACGCACCTCCGCTCCCCTTGGCGCGCGCGCTCCAGACTCGTCGCTTCAAGCCTTTATGCGACAACCCCTCTCCACGTGGAGCTGTTGTTTCTGCGGCAAGAACTCCAGGCTACGCGACCCTCCTGCGCAACCTCAGTCCCAAGGTGGCGCACCCGCCTCCGCCTCCCAGCACCGATCTGCCTTCCTCTCTCGAATCTCGTGCAAGCGGCGCGAGGTTAATTCTCAGGTGCAGGCGGCTTCTTGAGATGGGGTTTCCAATTCTGGGAACCCTAGGGGCCCGATGGCCCTTCATTAAAATGAAAAAAATGTGGAAAATAAAGGCCCAATTGGGCGGTTGCTCTTACGGGGCCCAATTGGGCCATGCTCGATTTTAAAAAAAGTGATGAGAAAAAAAAGGAAGAGAGTCCTGGTTTTAAAAAAAGGGAGGATGCAAGTTTTTTAAAAAAATGGAAAAAAAGAGGCGCATACAATTAAAAAGATGTATGCAATTTCAAAAAAATGATGATGAAAAGCCGTAAAGAAAAATGATAGAACGACTTATTTTTAAAAAAATGTGATAGCTAAAAAATTAAAGGGAAATAGCTGGAAAAAAAGAAAAAAAAATGATTTGAAAAGCCGATAAAAAATAAAATCGGCTAATTAATGTTTTCTTTCCCAATTTTGTTGTCTTCTCCCAACTACGTCGATGTTCATTATCCGACAAGTATGGGAGAATGGGGGAGTATTATGGAGTCACAGGTCTATTCAGATGTTCCAGATGTCAGATCTCTAGATTCCAGGCCAGTTATTCAGACTCTACAAGTTATCAGATTCTCCATGCGCAAGTTTCAGACTCGACATTCAAATTCTGAGTCCACATTTTGATGCGTAGTTTCAGACTCAACGATTGATTCCGAGTCCTCAGTTTCAGATACGCACATATATACGGTCTTTTCAGATGAGCACAAATTTGTCATCATCTGTTCGTGGTCCCCATCATTCTTCTTGTTTTGTCGGTCAGAGTTTTCATGTGAACCATAGGGACTCCAGAGTAGAGGACCATTACATGTGCCATGTGGGCAAGGGTTTTCATGTGGTATCATAGGCACTCCAGAGTAGAGTACCATTCTCTGAGCCCGATGGGAGAGACTCACTTCTCTGACGAGGAGACTTCTTTCAGACTCCATTCTCCAGCGATCGTGGACTCCGACGAGGATTGCACTTCCACGGCCTTTTTTCATTTCGGCCCTTTTTCAGAGATGATGCAGTTGTCCACATGTTGTGGCGGGACAGAGTACTCCGACGAGGAGACTCATTTTAGTTGCAGTGACTCTGACAGGCACAGTTCAGAGCACATGCTCTCCGACGAGGAGATTCAGTTGACTCACACTCCAACCCGTTCGTCCTCCTCACCTGCACAGCATGAGAAGCAACATCCTCGACAGCAGCCGACATTTGTGCACGTTGAGTTGATATTGTTTGTAGTACCATGTAGCGTGAGTTGAGTTTCTTTTTGTTTGTCCAAGCTGAGCATTGCATGCTCCAGCTTGAGGGGGAGTGTTGGAGTATTTGGTTGTGCGCCATATGAGTTGTAGGAGGGTAAATGGATCTATTCAGGATCCATTTACCCCATCCATATATTTAGTCCCACATCTACCAGTGGTGGGACTTGGAGGCTCTGTGGAGGCTATAAAAGGAGCCTTAGGCCTCTTGTATCCATTGAGAAAAGTGCAATGCACAACCTGGCCCTTTGAGGCCTTCTCCCGTGGTTTCATCACGCTCCATAGGGAGTAGGGTTCCACGTAAAAATCTTTGTGTTCTTCAATTTATTTATTTTTTTGACGCTCAAAAAAAAAGGGGATACACTCGACGGTGTTCACCCCAATATATTAAAAATAAAATGTAAAGAGATTTTACAGAAGAGATAAATAGGTAAAACAAAAAGGAATACCCGATTGGGTACCCGAAAGCAAAGGCCCCCCCATACAACCAATCCCAGCCTACCCAGGACACCAATTTATTTATCTTTAATTCTGATTCCGCTTCCACTTCCTATTTTTCTAACATAAATATCAAGTAATCAATGTACACAAACTATTATTCAAATACCTTCATAAATAGTAGTTGCGATAAGGGCGATGGATAAAAGCCTCTCACCCTCTTAATTATCTTACCACATATCCCTTTCTCAATAAAAAAATGAAGCTACAACTTATTCAACTACTAATATTTTCTCGTAAATGATTTAACAAACATCAAAGCTAAGTACAGAAAAGATGATGGAAATTCTATTATTAGCTCAACAACAGGAGAACACCAAAGGAGCAGCAGGTCCAATAATATTAGCCATCAAAAAAAGTGGCCAAAATTTCATGTTCAACTTATTAGTTCTTTTTGGAATCTATGTATTTGGGGAATTTTCAAAAAGAGTTAAATATTCACAATAATTAAATTTCATGAGAAAAAGATGGTCATTGGACCTCACAACTAAATTTTGGATATTTAATTCAAGCATTAAATAGGCCAAAAGAGTCATCGATGATGGTAAGACACATCATAACAAGTCAAAGATTTGATGAAATTTGAGCTTTGTTAGTTTGAGTTTTTTGTAATCAATCTCCTAGTGGTTGTTATTGTTCTCAATTCAATTTGCCATTTTAGTAATTCAAAATTTGTTGCCTATATATACACGGATACACACACATAGAGAGAGAAACCACTGAAAGGCATTCCCTTGACCATGTTGAACATTTCAATCTGCCGCGAAGCGCGGCCTCATATAGTAGTTATGATTATTATTGAGATTCCTAATGACCATACCTTAATTCGGTAACAAAAGTTTGCAAAAATATAGAAATCAACCTATAAAAGGCTCATTAAGAGGCTCGTAATCCAAGTCGAACTCAACGAGTTCGAACTCGACTCAGCATTCATGGACTCAAAGCTCGTCGAGTCCGACTTGGGATATCAAGTCCAAGTTCAAGTGTGAGTCGAGGCTAACTCGACGCATATTCAACCCGATAAACATCCTACCACAAGACCAGGCCAACAACATCAAAACCATGTGTGTTCATCAACTTAGCCACATGCTCAACTAGTAGGGGAGGAGTCGAGGCATAATCGCAAGAGTAACATGGTCCACGACCAAACCGCTCTCCATGGGCCCCTCACTAACACCAAAGATAAACCGCGCACCTCAAGCAAGGTTCCTAAATCGAATCCACTAGCTAAGGGGCCAACCTCCATCTGCACGTTGTTAGACCGCTCCAATCTCAAAACAAGGGATGCAAATTGCCTCTACTTACTATATGCATATTTCTCTTCACCGGAGCCCTGGCCCTTCACTCCACTCTAGCTAGGGCTAGGCATTATTTGGGTTTCGGGTTGAATTCAACCCAATCCATAATATTTAATTTGTTTATGGTTTGATTGATGGGTTTGATGATATGCACCCAAAAACCCGAATTGTATTATTGGGTTGACCTTAAATACCCTACCGATATAAAAAATTAAAAAAATATCATTTCACCTTGAATTCAATACCTTACCCATAAAAAATAAGAGAAAACTCAAGTTGTACTAAATGTACATCAGTACATCTGTGATCGTGACCCTATTGGCCCCCAACCATGCCTACCCATAAAAAATAAAAAAGCCAAGTTGTACACAATGTACAGTACTGTAATGTACTACATATCGCGTGACCAATCCATGACCAGTTGCTTGTAGCCTTGCACAAATGCACAATGCATATGGCATTACCCATATGAAAAAACAAAAGAAACCCTCGTTGTACTATCACTATTCACTCGTTCCCCATTCCTCTATAGTCGTTGCAACTGCAAACCCCCATTCCCCCATTTTTGAATCAACGAGGAGAAGATCGGAGAATGGCAAGGATGCTGAGGAGTATGAATCTAATGATGGTGGCATGTCCACTTTATTAATCTTCCCGATGTGAGAATGGCGAGGATGATGAGTTTGGTTTTGACCCAATCCAATCTGCTCAAACCGCTAACCCGAATAGCATTACCCGATTTAATTTGACGGGGTCATGGGTGGTCACTTTCTTAACCCAAACCGAATTCAACCCGAATTATATTGACCCAAACCACCCAAACCAATCAAATGCTCACCCCTACCTCTAACTGTTGAAACCACCATTGACATCGCCTACTTGATATTCAAAAAAGCAAACATCAGTAGGGAGAACATAGCTCGCCACACATAAAACTCCATTATGAATGGAATCTTTAAAAAAAGGCCCTTCAACTCCGCCACAGGATCAGATAGCTCTCTGGCCAAAGACTCAGAGACCCTTCACCACAACAACGTACTCCCCATCTCGAAGTAAAGGTTGCTCCAAATAATATTAGTTGGCAACCCCACTAAAGAGCTCATAAGTAGATCACAGAACTCCTTAGCAGATAGGCCCCGTATTCAAGAGCCTCCCTAACTAATCTCCATCGTACCATCCACAAAATTAAGGCCTATCCAAATGCCCGACTAAACTAATAAGATATTGTTGTGTATGTCATTGATTGGTAGGAGAAGGAAAAGCATGAGAGGTAGTGTGAGAGGAAGAAATCGGGCAGGATATTGGACCATCGACCCGTGGAAGCATAGGCGATGAATCGAGGACCATCAAGAGTAGAAGGTTTTTGGGTATATTACAATTTGGGTCCCCATCTATGGGTCAGATCCCAGAATGGGTCCCGATCTCTAAATTGTAACGATTCGGGTCCCAGGACCATTTAGGAAATAGAAATTTTGGGGTTCATGACGAATATGCCCTTGTTGGGAAGAGAATGGGGGTTGAGTTCCAACTTTTAAACAAGGGAATACTTGTCCTTAGCCCCCAAAAGATCCTTACATGAATGGTCCTGGGACCCGAATCGTTATAATTTAAAGAACGGGACCCATTCTGGGATCGGACCCATAGATGGGGACCCAAATTGTAATTTACCCAAGGTTTTTTTGAGTCAAATCGAGAGAAGAAGATGTAGATATGATAGAGATCGAGACTGACGTTGCTCAAGAGTAGTCTCGTGTAACCGCGAGAAGGAGGAAGAGGAAGGTGTCATCTTAATTTTGCTGCTTTCCTCGTGGTGATATGGGACATCTTGCAAAGGCGTGCGAGGGCAATATCGTATGCTTCCAATGTCAAGAGGTAGGGCATCAGAGAAGGGATTGCTCGCAGCGAGGGGTTTGGCGGTCTAAGGTTATATTAGATAGTACATTTTCGATGGTCGTTAAAGAGAGATATTTTGTGTCGAAGGCATACAATGGTGATATAATTAAGGCAAATGATGACTTGTTACTATTGTGCTCCAGGTTTAGTGGAGATGTTGTGAATTTGAGGATGGCATGTTGTGCAACCTTGGCCTCCCGGAAGCAAGAGGATGAGCATTTATTGAAGGGCAAAGTAGGTCCCTTGCTAATTCGACCATGGTAAAGGTCATACTTCCGCGATGATGTAGTGCCACAAGTGGTAAGTAGTTTGTTGATTTTCTGGTTATTTGTTAAGGTACATAATGTTTTTAAGTGAAGGGTGCAAAATCTAAATGAGACCCACCACAAATGCATTTAATTAAATCATCAAAGTACAGAAGACCGGGCTAGTACAAGAACCTTGCTATGTTCAATAACATTCTTAGGATAGAATCTCTAATCGCGACAAAGGAGCTCATTTATGACGCACCAAATTACCCAAAGAAAAGCGAACGACACCGAACAATAGCTATGGGAGTTGCTACAAAGCGAGCAGATAAAGCTTCAGAAGGAATGTGAACTGCTCGTTTTAGGACAATAGATGCATGAGCTTTCCTAGATTCTAAACGAGTGAATGCAACCAATAAGAGGTGATCATATCAAAACTTTCTGAGCAATGCTTGGTGGAGTTTTTGGCGATGGTTGATTCTCTTTCCGAGGTGGGAGTTTGCTCTAAGGGGAGTCACTGAGCATGGACAGTTGGAGCTTTTACTATGAAGAATGCCTACATGGTGCTTTATGCGTCGATGGCTTTTTTAGGGGAAAAGTGTAGTCCCAAGATGGGACCCACCACAAAAATAAAAGTATTATTAATAAAAGGTCAAGGCTTACATATAGTTACGCCAAGACCTATGCAAGGTCCTTCCATGCTCTAAAACATTCTCAACTTAGAAATACTAACCACGGAAAAGCCACTCATTCCTTGCATACCAAAGAACCCAAAGCTACACGAAGGGAAACGTGCAGTCATCTTGAGAGTTGCTGCAAAAAGACCTCATCAAGCCCCAAAAAGAACTACTTTCCACCCTCAACCATGGAATCCCAACACATGACCAAAAATCCCTTGAGAACTTAAACTTGAAGAATAGATGATCCAAGTCCTCAACCTCCTCTCCACATCTAGGACACAAAAGGTCATCAGTGTGAAGAATTTTTACCATGTGAACCTTCGTAAGCACATGGCGATGCCTGGAAAGCCAAAGGAATAATTTTACTCTATTTGGATTCCTGCTATTCCAAATCATGGTGATGTCACTCCTCAAGTTAACATGCATCTCCTCCTGCAAGTTGAAGAAACACCGGTATGCTTTTTTACGGAGAAAGTGCCATCGGCCTAAGTCCAGCAATCTCTTCCAGTGCTCAAGCCCTCCACATCCGTGAGCTCCCTTCTCATAATTAAACATTCATGTAACCTCTTCTCTAAAAAACTCCCCATAAATGAGGGGACCTAAGATCCTTTCGACCATGCATGTCTTACCGTATACTCTTGGTTTCTCGCCAAAGCGAATAATCTCAGAAAACGATCTTTAAGTGGTCGCCCTTCTTCCCAATTGTCCCTCCAAAAATGAAAATGATCACCACTACCAACCACAGGCCTCAGCATGTTTGTCATCTCCAGAAAGAGCTTCCGAATGCCTTGCCACAAAGAGGACAGGGCTCTGGTCTGCGGCGCTATAAGATTGGCTCCAATCTTGTATATAGAGCGGAGAAGACAGCATACTAAGGCACAATTGTTACCCTACAGCATGATAACCCACTTTACTAAAAGAACCTTGTTCAGGAAATCTAATTTCAGGATGCCATGGCCTTATTCAGGGGTAGGGAAAGGAAGCTTCTACTTGATCCAATCGCAAGGCTGTGGAGCATTTGGCTGGGGAGGAACGAGGCAATATTTGCAGCTCAACGGTTCTACAAGGAAAATATATCTATGCGTGCAAAGCGTCTTCTGGAGGATTGGTCCCAGGGGTAGTCCACTGTGGTTATTTGGGGGATCCATTGCTTGTGGCTACCCTCTCGGGTAGGCCTTTTTATACCTTCTCTGTTCTTTGTAAAATCTGTTTTTATTTTATTTTTTAATATATTGGGGTGAACACCGACGAGTGCTTCCCCCTCTTTTGAGCTTAAAAAAAAGGATGCTATGGCCTTTAAGACTCTTTGGCCTTGTCACTCTATCCCAGTTTACTAGAAGCAAATCATTTTGCTCCTGCCTAGAGTCAAAAACTCCATTTATTTGTGTATGCCAATCGGCAGTAACCTCATGGAGCAGTAAAATTTGGGAATAGTGGTAAGAACATGTTTAAGTAGCACCAACTTCCCATCTTTGGAAGAGCCACGCCTTCTGCCCTACTAGTCTCCTCTCAATCTTCTCCACCATGGATCTTAATCTAATGCGCATTGTCTCCTACCCAGTAAAGGAAGCCCTAAATAATCAAATAGGGAGAGAAGTATAACGACAACGAAAAGCCGACGCTTTTATCCGGAAAATGTTTTACATAGCTTCAGAGCCATGATTTTTTTAAAGTCAAAAAAGGGGGAAACACTCAATGGTGTCCGCCTCAGGTTGGATTAAAATATTAAAAGAAGAAATACAGCCTTATACCACTACAGAAGCCATCACTCAACAAGACACATGGACTGGATACAGACATTCTCCCGATAGAATCTTTGACCCGAGAACAGATGCGCAACTAGCCAACCAGATAGGCCACAAGAGGGCCAACGGACGAAGCAGATCTTTTCTAGGGCGTTGCCTGGCCACAACTAAAGAAGTCCAAAAAGAGTCAAAGCTCCTCACGCAGACCCAGTCCAGGTCTGAATCAGCCCAGATAGGTGTCGTACACTGACAACGAGAGAAAAGATGCTCCACTGACTCAATTCCACTTCCACAAAGAAGGCATCTGTCATAGTCTATTTCAAAAATTCGGGCACAACGATCTCTCGTCATGGTTCTCTTACGCATGTGCAGCCATAGAAAAAACCGATCCTCTTAGGGAGGCCAAGCCTCCTAATAAAGTTGCAATCCCCTAACCAAATCATATGTCCTCGAGGGAGGCGGTCTGCAGATAGCCCCAGAGGCCTTCCTAACCAAGAAAGAGTTGTCACGCCACACCCAATGGCTGCGAGCCTCCGAAGGGCCCCTATAATGTCTCATGGAGTCAAGCAGAAGAAGAAACTCCTCCAAGCGTTGGTCGGAGAAGTTAGCCGAGAACAACGGTATCCAGCTCCCATCACTCCAATAGGTCACAACACGCGCTTCCCGATCAGCCGCCAAGGCAAAGGCAAGGAAAACGGCCAGCAAGCGACCCCTGGACCGACCAATCAGCCGTCCAAAAGGCAAAAGATTCCCCCATTACCCATGATAGGTCAAAAAAGGGTCATGGAAACGTGGGAGAATGGCAGAATTCCCTTCCAAAAAGGCGGGAAGCAACCCAAGAGTACTAGCCGCTGTCAAAGGACAAGAGATGTCGTAAATCCGGTGAACAAGAGCACAACATATATCTTCACTACTCCTCCAAACCCTGCTCACCCCACTTCATCAAAAGGGCTTCATTCAGAGCCCCATGATCATGGCCTCGTCTTTTGTATAACTCTTGTTGTTGAGATATTTATATCTCATTTATTTTCTTTATGTAATTTCTTATTTCTTCGGGCTACTTTATGTAATTTTCCTTTAGAGCTTTTCTCCTATATAAGAGAGCTCTGGGGCTACGATGAATGATAACTTTTCATTTTCACAACATTCCACATGGTATCAGAGCGATGGTCCTAGACCGACATCTGTGCCCTAACCCTAGTCCCTCCCCATCAAATCTCACACCGCCTGAGGCCGTCGCCCCACCTATCTATGTCGCATGAGGCTGTCGCCCTAGCCGTCCGAGGCTGCTGCAGCCCGCGGGCTGCCGCCTCGCCTCCGGCTTCTCTCTCTCGCGCGGGTGGCCGCATGGGCTGTCGCCCAGCCGTAGGCTGCCGTAGCGGCTGCCACCTGCGGCGCACAGGCTCGCTAGTTCTCTCTTACAGCCGCCACCTGCCGATTATTTAGGCTTGTTCTTGGGTCTCTAGGGTATGACGTGATCATCTAAAACACCCTAGTCACCCAAAAGAGCCTCCCAAGAATGGAAGAGGTTGTGGTATGAGTCTACACCCACCAACCATCTTCCTATATGTCCGTGTAGACGCAGTTCTTATTTGTTGCAGTCCCGGTCTTGGTGACACATATCAGTATGGTTGACAACAAAGCTGACGTTCCATCGCTGGGTGCCTTCAAAGGTCCAGCGCCCATCATCAAGATGGATGGAACAAAATATGAATTGTGGGGCCATGCAGTTCATGAGTCTGATGCAGTATAATGGCAAGAAGCACATTCTGACGGTAGAGGAGCCAAGTGACAAGACTGGGGTGAATGCCCCCTAAGAGGCAGACGATGCTTACGTACGGGTGTGGCTATCTGGGACTGTGTCTACAGAGATAGCTAATGATATATTGAGTCAGCCCACCGCAAAGGCTATGTAGGACATTCTTGCCGCTACATACTCTCCGACGAAGAATGAGTCGAAGATATTACAGCTCCAGCATGATATCTTTACATCGAAGCAGAATGGTTGCCTTCTTCATACCCTCTACACTTCGTTGAGGGGCATGTTTGAGAAGCTACATAGTAATATCCCCTTGACTGCCACGCCAGAGTATCTCAAGGCATACAGAGACTCTGTGATGACTGGGTCTTTCTAGTAGCCCTCGATCCTGAATATGACTCAGCTTGCGCCCAGATTCTTATTGATGCTACCATACCTACTATAAAGGAGGCATATCGCAGACTGAGTAGGCTATCTATTTCCTCTGGTGGTAATGTGCAATCTCATACATCTTCAGCCATGGCTGCAGCTCATGGTAGGGGGGAACCCTACTCCATATCATGGTAGGGGAGGACCTTGCCATGGCAGAGGAGGGGGAGGTCAACCCCATCAGTCGTGCACCTATTGTCATGGGACATGCTACTCTGAGGAAACCTGTTATTCTAAGCGTGGGTTTCTTGCTTCAGCTTGAGTTGCAGAACAGTCTCAACAGGTGGGAGTCCATCTATTGTTGCTGATCAGAGATTTAACGAACTGGTGGCCAACTCAGAGACATCATGCCTACTCCTGGGTCAACTAGTTCTCCCTCAGGATCCTTAGAGGTAGCTGCATCTACTGCTACGTCTTCATCAGGTATAGCATATGCCTTTAGTTGTTACATGGCAGATTTGTCAGAATGGATCATGGACTCAGGTGCATCTCATCACCTCTGTGGTGATAAAGGTCAGTTTAATTTGTTAAGCCCAACCCAACCTGGACGATCGGTTGTGATAATAGATGGAACACACTCTTCCATTACTGGTCTGGGGGAGGTGTAGCTAACTCCTGCAATGAGACTTCAGAATGTTCTTTATGCTCCTGAGTTTTCAATGAATATACTATCTATTAGTCAAATCACCAAGGACTTACACTGTCGTGCCATTTTTTATCCGTCTGCTCTTGTGTTTCAGGACATTCAAACGGGCAGGGTGATTGGTTCTGGCCTTGAGCATGGAGTCTCTAGAGACTAGTGCAATCCCTTTATGCAGGTGCTTCTTCCATTCATACTGGGTCGGTGTCACCTTATATGTGGCATCTTCGTTTTGATCATCTTCTTCTGCAAAAGCTGTGTCACGTTCTTCGACAGATTTCCCTTGCTCTACCTTTCAGCGCGAGGCCTGCCAGCTTGGAAAGCATCATCGGTCCACGTTCCATCATCGTCAAGGTCGAAGTAGTCATTATCTGTTGAGTTAGTTCATTTTGATATTTGAGGTCGCAGTCGTGTCCCTGATCATCAGGGGCATAGATTTTATCTTATCGCTGTTGACGAGTTTTCTAGATTGATGTGGGTCTTTCTTCTTAAAAACAAGTCTGATGCTGGTCCTGTTATTTAGTCCTTCATTAATGAAATAAAGAACATTTTTTTGCAAAAATCAGTATATACGTTTTGACAATACACTGGAATTTTGTAATAAGCAGCTTGCAACGTTCATCGTGTCCCATGGTATTATGCATCAAACATCTTGTGTGTATACATCTCAACATAATGGGGTGCCTGAAAGAAAACATCGCTACCTTCTGGACTTTACAAGGACTCTTTTGATTCAGAGCCGTGCTCCTCATTCTTACTGGGGGGATACGATTCTAACTGCTTGTTACCTGGTTAATCGTATGCCCTCTTCAGTTCTGAGAGAAAAGATCCCGTTCTTGATTGTGTTTCCCGAGAAGGATCTTTTCTCTCTCGCACCTCGAGTCTTTGGTTATGTGGCCTTCGTTCATCAGATGTCACCTAGTCTTGACAAGCTCTCTCCTAGAGCTGTCAAATGTGTGTTTATTGGGTACTCCAAGACCCAAAAGGGATATCGTTTCTTTGACCATGTTTGACTAAGGTACTACGTTAGTGCATATATCACCTTTTTTTGGTATATTATGTACTTATCTCCTACAAGTGACAAGCTCCTTTCTTCATATGATGGGGAAGAGGTCTATATGCCTCTACCTCCGATCTGTACTCTATCATCCTCAGCACCGCCTCCTACATTATCTCCACCACCTCTGCCACCTCCACCACCTAGACCACCTCCGCCTCCTAAACCACCACCACCTCCTCCCCACGGTCTTCCACACCTCCATTCTTTCCTCAGGTTTACCAGCATCGACCTCGTGCTGATGTGCCTCGTCCATCATCCAGCACACCTAAGGTATGTTATGACCATTTGAGTTCTTTTAATGGCAATGGCGATTTGCATGTACAGCTTGAGGTGCAGGATGTTGACGATGCTACATCTTCCGGGAGAACGGATGATCTGGATGTGCCTATTGCTCTATGGAAGCAGAGGCGTACATGCACTATTCATCCTCTTGATTCCCATGTATCATTGCACCGTCTTTCCGAGGATTTTCAGAAGTTCGTCATTGGGTTGTCAGCATTGGAGATACCACGTTCTTATCAGGAGGCGCTAAAGAGTAGTCCGTGGCGTCTTGCTATGGAAGAGGAGAGGGCAGCTTTACAGTCTCGAGGTACGTGGAGTGTTGTGCAGGCTCCTCCATATGCGTCTGTTGTTGGTGGTAAGTGGGTGTTCACTGTGAAACACCGTGCTGATTGTACAGTTGACAGATATAAGGCCAGGCTGGTTGCTCGTGGGTTCACTCAAACGAATGGGGTGCCCTATCAAGACACTTTTGCACCGGTTGCGCGCCACTCCACGTTACGGATTCTTATTGCAGTTCTTGTAGTCCGTGACTGGCCACTTTACCAGTTAGAAGTCAAAAATGCCTTCTTGTATGGGGATCTGCAGGAGGAAGTTAACATGCAGCAACCACCAGAGTTTCCTGCTGAGGGGGAGTCTAGTATGGTGTGCAGACTTCCCAAAGCCATAGATGGCCTCAAGCAGAGCCCGAGGGCTTGGTTTCAGAAGCTCTCAAAGTTAATTGAACAGAATGGATTCGTCAGATCTACTGCAGATCATTCTCTTTTTGTTAAGAGAACTCAGAGAGGTACGGTTGTTGTTTTGGTTTATGTTGATGATATAGTCAGTACGGGTAGCGATGAACAGGGTATTCAGGCAGTTAAGGATTTCCTTGGATGACAATTTGTGACCAAGGACCTTGGCAATCTATGTTACTTTCTTGGGTTGGAGTTTGCTCGCATTCAGCAGGGTATGGTTATGACGCAAAGGAAGTATGTTACTGACCTTCTGGCTAAGACATGTATGACAGGATGCAGACCTGCCACTACATCAGTGGATCCCAATGCCAGACTCTATGATTATGACTCTGAGGAGATAGACAAGAGGCAGTATAGAGAGCTAGTAGGGAAGTTGCTATATGTTACCACTACCAGGCATGACATATCATTTGCAGTGAGCAGAGTTAGCCAGTTCATGGAGCGACCGAGACAGGTTCATATGGATGCAGTTTGTAAGATATTAAGGTATCTGAAGTCCTCTCCAGGTGCAGGTCTACTTTTCAGAAGAGACACGTCACTCTCAGTTAAGGGATATGCAGACGTAGATTATGCTGAGTGTTCCAGGGACAGGAAGTCTACTTCAGGCTTCACTGTGTTCATTGGTAGCTCACTGGTTTCATGGAAGAGTAAGAAACAGACAGTAGTTGCTCGATCCAGCGTTGAATCAAAATATAGGGCTATGGCCCAAGGGAGCACGAAAATGATGTGGGTCAAGTCCGTGACTGATCTTGCTATTAAGGTGCCTCTCCCAATGCACCTCAAATGTGATAATCAAGCAGCCCTATTCATAGCTAATAACCCAGCCTTCCATGAGAGAACAAAGCACATCAAAGTTGATTGTCATTATATCCGTGACTTGATCCAAAAGGGGTTTATTTCCACCTCTCATGTTGCCTCAGGAGATCAAATTGCAGACATGTTTACCAAGGCTCTTGCGAGGGGTCCTTTTCACCGTTGTTGTTCCAAAGATGAGCATGATAGACATATATGCTCCAGCTTGAGGGGGAGTGTTGAGATATTTATATCTCATTATCTTTATTTATGTAATTTCTTATTTCTTCGGTCTACTTTTTGTAATTTTCCCTTGGAGCTTTTCTCCTATATAAGAGAGCTCTAGGGCTACGATGAATGATAATTTTTCATTTTCACATCATTCCACACTTGTTTTGTACCTTACTTTTAAGTTAATATAATTTGTGGTGGGTTCCAACTTGGAAACCCACCCTCTTTCATATCCAAAAAAACAAAAAGTTGATGCAATATCCAGCACCTCCAACTCTGAGAGTCTGAATGGATCGAAGGCGGGGTGCATGGGCATCCAACAAAAAGATTCCTAGGGTCAATGGTTTTTGACCCAAGGATTATCATGTCATCCTTAGGCCAGATCTGGCGTTGGAAATCCCGCATAGGGTGAAGGTTTTCCTTTGGCTTTTGAGGAGAGGCGGTTAATGACGGGTGTTAGGAGGGCAAGACTATTTGTGGGTGTGAGGAGAGGCGGTTAATGGCGGGTGTTGACGGGTGTTAGGAGGGCAAGATTATCATGTCATCCTTAGACTTTCATGTGGGGGTTGGCAGTTCCTGCCAACACTTTCATGAGGAGATGGAGACTTTCATGAACGTGATATCGTTGGCGTGTGCTATGTCCTCAGAGCACGAAAGCGACTAAAAAGACATAGCTCGGGCTAAGCGTAGGAGAGATAAAATAACAAGAGTATAGAAGTCGTCCTGCCCCCAATATACTTAGGCTCTTGCATCCTAAGTGTAGCAGAAGATCAGAAAAATGGGGCAGACGCGGGAAAGATGAAAAGTGGATGAGTATACCATGCGGGCATCGGTCCCCCCTATACTTAGGCTCAGGTCAGCCTAAGTATCGGTAGGAAATGAGTATGAGGACCAATGTGATCTGGAGAATGTACAGTGAACTGACTCAGGAGACCCCTCCCCCCTATACTTAGGATCTGGTTATCCTAAGTATAGTCCAAGATAATGGTTCGATGATGTGGGGATGGGTTACTAGAGTCGTGGGGGAAAAGGATAGGATGTACAGGACGAATGATATATACAGATGAGTCGGTCTGAATCTTTCGAGATGATGCGGATGGCTGGAGTTCACTGCTGTAAGGTCTCATACGCGGCTTGAGGTGAATATGATGTATCTGTCTCGCGCATGAATACAATCTCCTCAACATGGACTAACTGCTTATTAGATTCGACGAAGTGCTTCAACAGCTGTCCATTCACTAGGAATGTCGGTGCGTCATCTGTGAGATCTGAGATCTCGACACATCCACTGTCATGCACCGTACGGACGACAAATGGTCCCGTCCACTTAGACTTCAACTTGCCTTGGAAAATCTTCAGCCTAGCATTGAACAACCATACCTTCTGTACAGGAACAAAGGTCTTTCGTCTGATATATCTATCATGCCAACGCTTCACCTTGTCCTTGTACACCAAACTGTTGTCATATGCGCGGTTTCTGACTTCCACAAGCTCATTCAGATCCATGTCTCTGTTTCTGACCCAGGCGTGTGTTCCAGTTGACCTTCTTTATTGCCCATTCTGATTTGTGCACTAACTCTGCGGGCAAATGGCACGGCTTTCCGAATACCATTCGGAATGGGGAGGTGCCTAACGGTGTCTTGTAAGCCGTCCTATACGCCCAGAGGACTTGATCCAAGATCTGAGACCAGTCCTTCATGTCCGGGCGGACAAGCTTTTGCAATATGGTTTTCACCTCCCTATTTGACACCTCAGCCATACCATTGGTTTGTGGGTGGTAAGGACCCGCGACACGGTGTTCAATGCCGTAGTCCTTCAGGAGTTTCTTCACCTCCCGATTCACAAAGTGGCTACCCCCGTCTGATATCATCATTTTAGGGATCCCGAATCTAGAGATTATATGCTCTCTGATGAATTTACAGACAGTCCTGCTGTCTGCGACTCGGGTCGGGATAGCCTCCACCCATCTGGACAGATAATCTACCGCAAGGAGGATGTATTCGAACCCGTGGCTGACAGGGAACGGGCCCATGAAATCGATGCCCCAGGCGTCAAAGACATCACAAATGATGACCGGCTGCATTGGCATCTCATCCTTGGAACCAACGGTTCCTCCCATTCTCTGGCAAACTGGGCACGACTTCGCGAAGGCGGTGGCATCGCGAAACAGAGTCGGCCAGTAGAAGCCACACTGAAGTACCTTCCATGCGGTCCTCTTCCCGGAGTGGTGTCCTCCTGCCTCTAAGCTATGGCATAAAGAAAGGACACTCTGATATTCCTCCTGAGGAATACAACGTCTCCAGACACAATCCGGTCCTTCAAAGAAAAGGATCGGATCCTCCCAATGGTAGTGTCTTGCGTCCGACTTTAGTCGGTCGATTTGGCTCTTGGGCCAATCTTCGGGAACTTTCTTGGAGACAAGATAATTCACGATATTGGCGTACCATGGGAGTGAGTCGATAACAAAAATCGACTCCTCAGGGAAGGAGTCTCGAATTGGTGAAACCTCGGAAGTATTAAGATCTTCGAGACGAGAAAAATGATCGGCCACTACGTTTTTCTTTCCAGGTTTATCACGGATGTCCAAATCAAACTCCTGGTTAAGTAAAATCCAACGAAGAAGACGCGCCTTCGCGTCCTTCTTTTCCATCAAATACCGTAGTGCCGTGTGGTCTGTGAACACAGTTACCTTGGATCCAATTAGGTGAGATCTGAATTTGTCCAAGGCAAACACTACCGCAAGCATTTCCTTTTCTGTAACTGTATAGTTACGCTGAGCAGAATCAAGCACTTTGCTTGCGTAGTGAATTGCAAACGGGACGCCATCTCTTCTTTGTCCCAATACAGCCCCAACAGCATAATCAGAGGCGTCCGTCATGATCTCAAAAGGTATAGACCAATCTGGGGCTTGTAGGATGGGTGCGTCCATGATCATTCCTTGTAAAAGCTTAAAGGCCTCAAGACATTTGTGATCTATAATAAACTCCATGTCTTTGCCTAAAAGCTCAGTTAGCGGTCGGGCAATCTTAGAAAAATCCTTAATAAATCTCCGATAGAATCCAACATGCCCGAGGAACGACCGCAACTGTCTTACGTTGGTTGGTGGCTGGAGTCGTCTGATCACGTCCACCTTGGCAGGGTCAACCTCCATTCCTCTCTTGGAGATGACATGCCCCAACACTATGCCCTCCGTCACCATGAAGTGACTTTTCTCCCAAGAGAGCACCAAATTAACCTCACAACATCTCTTGAGGACTCGGTCAAGATTCCTAAGATAGGAATCGAAAGAATCGCCGTGGACCGAGAAGTCATCCATGAAGACTTGCAGGAATTCGCCGACCATTTCGGCGAATACAGCAATCATGCACCTTTGAAAAGTACCTGGAGCATTGCATAACCCAAAAGGCATGCGCCTGAAAGCATAGGTATCAAAGGGGCATGTAAACGTGGTCTTTTCCTGGTCCTCCGGAGCTATGGCTACTTGATTGTAGCCCGAGAACCCATCTAGGAAGTAGAAGAATTCTTTCCCCGCTAATCTTTCTAAAATCTGATCAACGAACGGTAGGGGGAAATGATCCTTCTTCGTCGCGGCATTCAGGCGTCTGTAATCCACACAGACGCGCCACGACGTGGGTACTCTCGTCACGATCTCCTCTCCGTCCCCGTTGGTGGTCGTCTGAATTCCCGACTTCTTCGGGACAACATGGATTGGGGCCACCCACTTAGAGTCGGAGATTGGGTAAATGAAACCCGCGTCGCACCATTTTTCTATCACTTTTTTCACGACCTCTCGTAAATTTGGATTCAACCGGCGTTGGAATTCACGAGAGGGGTTGGCTTCGTTCTCCAAGTAAATATGGTGCGAACACAGAGCGGGATTTATCCCGTGGAGATCGGAAATGCTCCAGCCTATCGCCTTGCGGTTTTTCTCCAGGATCTCTAGCAAGCGAGATTCCTGCTCCTCGGTCAATTGCGAACTGATAATGACCGGAAATTTCTTGTCGTGGCCCGCAAGGAAGGCATATTTCAAGGTTGTGGGTAGGGGTTTGAGCTCAGGAATAGTGTGATCGTCTAAGAAATATGGCTCAATCTGCTCTGGTTCAGTGTTGGAAGTGGCTGGATCGTGTTCTGTGATAGCTGCCACCAAGCGCGGCTCTGGAGTCGGATCGTCAAAAGTTTCCATACAATCGGCAAACGCCTCGTCCGATTCGTCATCCTCATCTTCCGATTGTCCTAAAGATGTAAGGACTGACAGGCCCAACTGGGCCTCTACGTCATCGAAGATGTAGGGCGATGCAGGCTCAGAGCTGTACTCGTTCCTGAGGATCTCGCAGACTGACTCATGCACTGGATCATCTTCGAATGAGATGGACACATCAGTGCTGGCTGGGTTCTGTCTCCCTGGCCCAACTAAGTCTACATGCTCGCAGTCTGTTCCGGTAGAAGAGTACTCGGTGCTGGATTCGGAATCCGGTCTCTGCCATCTTGTCTGCTTCATTTCAAGTTCCTCATCTCCGCCTGGAGTTTGGAACTGAATCTTCCCATTCTTATAATCAAATAAGACCCCTGTTGTTCTAAGGAAGGGCCTACCTAGAATGATCTGGGAATCTCTCCAATTACGAGAGGTTTCCATATCCAGGACAGTGAAGTCCACCATGTATTCTTGCCCCTCGACTTTGATCACAATGTTCCTTAACTCTCATTAGGACCTCTTAGTAGATTTGTCAGCGAACTGTAGAAGAGCTCTAGATTTCCTAAGAGGTCCGAGATTAAGCCGCTCATAGAGGGCTGTGGGCATCAAATTGATCGAGTAACCATTGTCCAGGAGAGTGCGTGCAAACGCGATGTCATCAACATGACTCACTACATAATGTGCACCCATGTCTCTTCGTCTCCGAGGAAACGAGTTCTTTATTGCACAAGTCGTGGCTACTGATAAAACGTGTTTCTCAACACAGCTTTTGGTCTTCCTGCTAACCCTAATAGGTGTGCATCTCACCTTAAGGTATTTTTGGAACGCAGGGGTCATTTCCACGAACTTGTCAAAAGGGATTGTGACCTTGATGTGTTTATTGCAAAATTCAACCATCTCAGGGTCATCTTTTTGGATTTTCTTTGTTTTCTTCTTTCCACCTTTGAGAGCTCGGGGGAAAGGGATTATTGACTCCAACTCAGGTTCGGAAACTGAAATCTTCTCATTAATTTCAGGAACTGAGTTCTTAACATGACTCTGACTCTGATACAGACTCGGACTCTGACTCTGACTAAAAGGAAAATGCTGAGGCGAAACCGGTGATGCTTCTTCCGCTTCTTCTGGACGATCCTCCTCAGATGGAGGTGCGGGCTCTTCATCGGTGTCGTCTGACTCTATGCAAATGCGAGAATGCTGCTTCGAGGACTCAGATGTCCTCTTCTTCCGCTGGCAATGGTGGTGGTGATGCTCCTCCTCTTCTTCCTCCGAGTTCTCCTCAGGTAGAGTCTCGGAGGCTCCTTCCTTCTGTGCACGTGCCCGATCAGGTATGGTCACGGTCCTTCCGCTCCTGAGGGACATATGATTGACATTATCGTACGAAAGGATCTCATGTTCAGATAAATAATTATTTGAATGATATACCTGATCTCGAGGTCGGTTCTGGCCCTGGTGTAAGCTGTTCGGGTTGGCCTGAACCTGTGCGGGGATTGGAGTCCTTGGCGCCATTTGTTGGTCCTGGTAACGAGAGACCCGATTGATGTCGGTCCTCATGTCCAGGTAGTCATTCTGCATCTGTTGGACCCTATCAGACAGGGTCTGGATCGCCAAGGTAAGGGACTCCAATTCGGTGGGCTGGGCTGGCTGCTGTGCAGATGCGGGCCTGTATTGGCCCTGCTGGCCGTGCCGATACTGCTGCTGATGGGACGGTGCTGACCCCTACTGGTAGGTGCGCTGTTGCGGCTGGTACCCCTGTTCTGGCCTGGACTGGAAGCGCGGGACGGCGACGGCCCTGGTTTCTTGGTAGACTGGGGATGGGTGGTGTGGATGATCCTTCCCCATCTCGATTTGCCGGACTATCGGGTCACTGCTACACCAAAGCCCGTTGATCTCGTATACTGGCGGAGGCTCCTCGTATTCCATTTCCACTTGTGGGGGTGCATGATGGTTCTGCTGGGTATAAGTCTGATCCCAGCTGCTCTGAGACCCCGGTGCCTGTTCCTGTACAAGATGGACTCGATGTACAGGTACAGGTGGTGCAGAAGGGGCAGGTAGCTTGATCTTAGCTACATTTTCATAGAGTTCCTCCACTTTCTTTGGAGGCTCGAAAGAGACTCCATCTCCGCGACTCTCTTGTGGATCTGCTCGACCATGGTAAGCTTGTCGGCAATCATCCCCATGCTGGGGATGAGGTCCTCAGTCAGATCTGCTACAGTCCTTCGAGTTGTCTCATTGGATAGGATTGAGGGAGACAACTGATAGGCCCTTGTGGCCTGTGACCTGCCGGTTTCCGCCATCTGTTATAGGATCTTCCATACAGCGTGCTCGTTCTTGTTCAGATAGCTTCCTCCACAGGCGGCGCTGACTAACCCCTGCATCTCTGGGGTTACAGAACAAGGTCTGGACTAAGATCGCCTTCGAAATGCCGTGGCATGGGCATTTCTGCACTAAATCATTGAACCTGTCCCACGCTTTATGGAAAGGTTCACTGGGTCCTTGAGCGAAGCTGGCGATCTTCGTTCTCATCTGGTTAGTTCTACTGAGAGGGTAGAACTTCTTTAAGAAAAGATCCTTGAACTGCATCCAGGTAGTACATACCACCCCTAAGTTTTTCAACCAATGAGCAGCCTTATCTCCTAAGGCAAAAGGGGTGGCCTTCAATCGGATATAATCTTGGCCAACATTGGGATGGCTAAGATTATTGCACACCAGTTCGAAGTCACGGAGAAAAGTGTATGGTTCTTCGCTGAGGTTTCCGTTGAACTTCGGAAGCAGACTAAGGAAGTGGGGCTTCAGCTCGAATGCCTGGACGGGAACTGCGGGTGCTAACCAGTTCTGGATCTCGTTCTCCGCCGGGTTGTAGGTATCGACCATTGGTCGGTCGATCCCTCCAGCTACTATGATCTGTCCCATCCGCGCCGTGAGATCTGCATTCTTCTGTTCGGCTTCGGCGAGGCGATTAAGAATCTGTCGTATCTGGTCCTCATCTGGTGGCATCCTTGGCGGCATCTTGTCCTCTAGTTCTGGGGATTGGGAAATAATATCGGTGTTAGAGGGCAAATCAAGGAAGGGATTACCGAGGCGATGGTCTTCCTCGGCAATCTCGGAGGAGATAAAGGGTTGGTTTGAGAGTAACCACCCTGAGCATGGGGGAACCAGGACTCAAGAGGGTCATGAGTCCTGGGTGGTCCAAGGTGCGCTCGGACCGATAAAGATGAGTTGCTTGGGGGACTCATAGAGAGATCAGTGAATAATGCGTCGAGATCTCCCCAGTCACTCATCTTGCTGAAGCGAGAAGAAGATAGGATTTTACTCCTACCTGAAGCAAGCAAAGAGAACAATCCAAGACCCTGGTTTCACACTCAACACAGTGAAGGACTCGAAGTCGAGTCCAATTTATCTTGTAGTTTTTAAGTGTGATTTTCAAGCAAAAATAGCAAGGATTACGCGGCCTAGAGGGAAGTCGGCTCAGAGCCGGATGCGTCTTCCCTGTTTATCCTGTCACCTAAGATACCGCCGCTCCTTCCTTTCTTCGCTCCTATCCCAAGCCGATGGATTCAATGACAACGCCCCTATCTACCTGCAAGCAGGCAGAGGCTGACAAGGCCGGAACTTCACCCCGGGGGGTTACTGGCAGCTTGTCGCAGAGTACCGCAATTTCGCCCCTATCTACCTGAGACAGGCGGAGGCTACTTGGTACTAGTCAAAGAATCTGAAATTTATTCGACTTGTGATATTTGCTAGGATCGGTTAGAACGTGATATGGAAGGCGGGGATTTGGGCTCTGCCTTAAGGTGTTCACACACACTCAAGTACCCTCACTCAGCCTGAATACAAGGTCGGGGATTAATCTCCCGCAAACAATTTTCAAATTTTATTCCTTTTTTGGTCAATCCTGTTTAACAGTCCCGGTTTTAGGATAGGTTATCACTGATTAAGTCCACCACACAGCACGCCTATCGGACAATCCCAATTTCCTTTTAGTTTAAATGTGAAAATCAGAGGGGGAAATCGAGAAAAGCCGATGCAAGTTGAAATCGATGATGCGTATGCTGAGTAGAGAATACTTACAGTGATCCCTTCTCTTTTTTTATGCAGGATGCAATACAGAATTGAAAGCTTTTTACTCTACATGCAAATGCAAGCGATGAAAGCCGCTCCTAGACAGGCAGTTCTATTAGCGTGAAGAACAGTTTAATTTTGACTAAGTACTGCGGTCTAGGTGCGTCTTTTAAGTGTATTGTGTGGTCCTAATAATTACGAGCACAAGCAATTCCTAGATTGGCTTGGGGAGCCGTTAGTGCAATCTAAATTACAATCACCCACACAGCACACGGGACACAGTTCCACTATACTTACACACGCGAGATCCCAAACGGGAACCGCTGGAAATAATGCGAAAAGTAAAATAAAATACAAAGCCTCTCTTCCACTCAATAAAAATTAAAATGCTAAGTCTTCGAAGCGTCGCCGACTCCTCGCGGTCCTCGCACAAAAAAATAAATTGAGGTCAGAGAGTGACACAAAAATAAAATAATGCAAGAAATAAAGGAGAGAAAATAATTACAAGAAAAACCGGGGGTCAGACTACCCGGGGAAGGAAAATCAAACACTCAAAAATTCACTAAAATTTAACCTAAGCCGTGCCTCCCCGGCAACGGCGCCATTTGATAAGCGTCCCGCATCCTATGTTAATTAGGTCAAATTAATGTCCAAATTAATGTTAATAGTTCGTTGCAGTCGGATACGAGAGGCTAGTCAAAAACCACTTATCAATTAATGTTAAGTTAATTTTAAGCGGCAGATTTTTTTTTTACTTGGTGAAGTCCAAGGTCGATCTCAGGGAGGCATCTGTCTCCTTAGGTGAATTTTAGCAAGTATCCAAGTGTGTGATTTTCGGAGAATTATATTTTTTTTTTGTCTTTTTCAAATTTTATGCAGACTTATGCAAAAATGCAGGCCAATTTAAAGTTTAATTTAATGAAGATATCAAATGAAGTCCAACAATTCTAAAAATTGGCTAGATGATTAATGATGATGAAAATGACCTACATTAATTTTTATGGATTTTTCAGACACTAAATGGATTTACTGGAAATTAAATATGCAGACAGGGTGATTTTCAATATTTAATTTTTAATAAATAGCAAACCACAATTTTTTCAAGAACTAAAATTATCCTAAATAGCACTAATGATAAGGGATCCAGGAAAATTAACAGATCTTAATTTCAATGTGAAATGAATTTATTAAAATTAAATTAAGAAAATCACTTAACAATTTATTAAGGCCTCGATAGGTGTGCAAATGACATGAAATTTTTATGGTATGTTAAGAATATTGTCCTTAAGCTACTGTGAATTTTTGATGATTTTTGGAAGCACAGAGAATTAACTACAAATTAAAAGGTGTCACTGGACAAAATATCTCAAAAATGCACAAATTAATTCATTAATAATTCTACTGAAATTACAAAAATGTGACACGTGGACCAATAGACAGAGGACAAGTTTCTCAACAAAATGCAATTTTTAGATTTGCAAAATGATGTAAAATGCAACCTAGGGATGCGTGCAAACACAAGGGTATAAATGCAATACAGGAAAATAAAAATACAATAAGCAAATATGCGGACAGGGACTAAAATGCAATTACCTATAATGCTGGGGACTCGTGTGCAAATTCTCCAACAAGCACGTGCTCCTCACGTGGGCTCAGCTTCACAGTGATCTTTTTGCAAATATGGAAAGCTCCAGGGGCCTCTGTGTAATTTTCCCAGGCCGCACGTGCTCCTCACGTGGGCGGCCTAGGCTCGGATGGCTGCGGAGGCTCGAGCCGAGGCTCGGGCGACGGTGGAGGTCTGGAGTGAGGCTCGGTGTAGCCTCGGGTCGTCCGAGCCTAGGGTTGGGGGCAAGGCTCGGTCTTCGTCGACGTGGCTGGCTGCGGGCCTTTGGATCAAGATCGATCCAAAGGATGGCGGGATGATGCGTGGCGAGATCAGAATCCGTCAGATCTGGATAGATCTAACGGTGGTCGATGGAGGCTGAAGATGATGACATGGCGTTCTCCTGAGCGTGGGATCAATGATGATCCTACGGTCGTTGGCAGCTTCGGTGGGCGGGCGACGTGGCTGACTGCGAACCGTTCGATCGAGATGATCGAACGGCCTCTGGGGCTTCTTCCTCGACGGCCCTCCGCCTCCTGCGGAGGAGAAGGCGGGGCTCCGACGTTGCTGTCTTTGCTCCGCCCTTCCCTCCCGTCGTCGGTGAAGGTCGATGGCGAGTCGGAGGTATCTCGGAAGATGCGCGGATGGTCGACGAAGCCTCCGGTGACCTCAGGAGTGAGAGAGGGCCGTCGGAGGTTGCTGGCGACGAAGCTCGAAGATGACTCCGGCGAGCTTCCGTTCAATGAGACGCGGGGTACCTGCAAGTGTTAAAGAGAGAGCCGGAGCTCGTGCGTGCGTTTGTGGAGAGGTGGAGGTAGTCGGCGAGGCCTAAGGCGTGCGGAAGATGGGTAGGCGATGGTGCTCCGGCCAAGTGGCAGAGCTGAGCTGATGAAGGTTGACGTGCGTCGTCGGGGGTCGTGAAAGCTACCGCGAGGATGGGAGCTTCGACGCGAAGCTCGGCGAGATGGAATGGAAGCGAGAGGTTGATCGGTGGCGGCGAATAAAATCGGAGAAGATAAAAGAAAATTAAGAAAAAGATCGGAGATGGATAGAGGGGTTCACGTGGGGACTGGACCTCTCTCTTGGGGTCCAGGTCGTCGCTCGAGGGACCGGTGATGTCCCGAGCTCCAGCAGCTGCTCGGAGGAGTCGCTGCGACACGGCGGAGTTGCCGTGGATCTCGCCGGAGAAGAAGCCCTTCGTCGCTCACGGAATCGTCGAATTGCTGTCACCAATGGAAAGCTCGGAGCTCAGGGAAGCTCTCTGGAGTGGCGGATGCGGCTGAAGTTGGCCGGTGGTGGCGTATTTATAGGATGGAGTTGGTGGGTTGGCTGGTGACGAGGTGAGGTTTGTGGTCGACGTGGGGCGACTCTGGTGGGAGTCGTGGGAAGCGAGGGAGCTGGCGAGGGTGAGGGAGGAGTGCTCTCCATCGTGGTGGTGTTGGTGGTCGGAGAGGGTGGATGAGGTGCTGCCAAGAATAGGAAGGGGGCGGCTTGTTTCGCAAGGGGAGAGATCGTGGGCGAGTGGCGTCCGGAGGTAGACGACGGAGCTCCACCGTTGGATCTGGTGATCCAACGGTGATGATCGAAGCGGTATGGGACGTGTGTGATTAGATCAAGGCGCGTAGATGATGGGCCGTGATCGCGCCACGTGGAGGGCGCTGGGCGAAGCGCGGGCGAACGGCTTGGATTAGGAGATGGAGAGGATCGAAGGGACGAGGAACGCCAACGGAGGAGCGGCTGTGATGGGCTCGATCAGATGGTTCATCTGCCGCCACGTGGCGAGCTCTGGAAGAGGCGCGAGCGGATGGTGCGGATTGAAGGCATGAGATGATCTGACGGCCCAGACAAAGGGCGTGCGTGGAATACCTGGAGTCGTTGGATCTCAGGAGGAGATCCAACGGCTGGAAGATGAGGCGGATGAGGCAAGGGGAGCGGGCCGCGTGGCGCAACCAGAGGGCGCCACGTGGCCTGCTGTGAGTGGCTGGAAGAAGATACACGTGTAAAGAGAAGAGGGGGCCGAATTTGGAAAAACTCAAAACATGAAAGTTGTAGATCTCGATGAGATCTACAAGTTTCATGTTGACCAAAGACGGAGATGAGGTCAAATATGATACATAAATACAAAGATACAATTATACACCTATGTAGTATATAAAGTGGCCCCAAAAACCCAACTTTCCCATACAAGCTCCAAATTCAATGAAATTAGTCTCATTTTAAAGGTCTTTTAATGTATAGTATTCTAAGAGTAAGTAGACCTAATTCGGAGTTTGTATGAGGGCTTTATGTGCATTTGAGTGTACAGGGGTTCCAGGGCTTTGTTGACTAATTTACAAGGGGGATTTTTGGCCTTCTTCCCTATATTATTAACTAAGGAATACATACTATAAAGAAGAGGTTTTTTTAATTGAATGGATATTTTACAAGGGATTTTTGGCTTCTTATTAAATGCAAATGGACTGCTAAAATATATGAATTATGCATGTATGCATGAATGCTATTTATGCAATATAAAGGGAAATATGCATCTATTTTCTCGGGAGCAAGGCTCTATTTTCAACTTTTAGAGTGATGAATCACAGATTCATCAATCACCTCTTCTTTTTTATCAATCATCTGGTCAGATCCAACAGGAGGCAGCCATTTTTGATGTTGCATCCTCAGAGTTGGCAACTTTTAGGAGTCTACTATGATGTATGGGTTGTCTCAAGGAGTGGAAAAGTTCATGCAACTTCTATCCTATGGCCTATCTGGTTAGTAGGGAATGGGGTCATTTTCCGTAGGGAGAGATTGTATGCTGAAAATTTCATGGAACATGCCAGACTCCTACGCGAAGCCTGATCTTTGTAATTTATGTGCTTAAATAGTGAATATAAGTTTTTAGGTGTCCGTCTTTACGATTTGACACCACTTTTCCTTTAGAAAAATCAAGGCTCATCCTTGCCAATGATGCTTCCGTTGTTGACTCATTGCCCTCAATAATCAGCATACCATCAATAGACAAAGCCCCACCACATTCCTTACTCCTCCAGATGCCCTAGGTTGAACATTCCACTCTCTAATGGCCTACCTTGCCACAACAAAGTAGACCAAGTCCACCTTGCATGTCTTCGCAAAATGGTTGTCACCACCACAACAATAGCATCTGCAGACGTTGCTCCAAGGAGGAATGGCATCTCCTGCGAGACCTCAGAGATTGCCAACCATCACCACCATCCTCGTGTCGACCCTCTGACGACCAACCACAAGCCTCCTCGTCACCCCAATGTCATCGAACATTCCCCAAGCTACCCCTGCCAACACCTCCAAGGCCGAAGCCACCGCTGCCTCCACCTCCAACACCAGAACTGCTACCACCACCTCCAATCCCAGAACCACTGCCACCGCCTCTAGTTCCAAAACCCCCCATCATCATCACCTTTCTTCCTAGCACCAAAAGCCCCTCCAACCACCTCCACCACTGTCGTCTCTTTCATTACCTATGTAAACCACCTATTTACTTTGTTCTTATATATTAATTGGGGCGAACACCACTGAGTGTATCCCCCTCTTTTGGGCCTCAAAAAAAGCTCTTGCTCCCCTCTGCTACCTTCCACCCAGGCTTTCATCCTCAAAGGAACCATCACCCCCACACCCCCCCCCCAACCTGACCCTTCCCTTCCTCCTCCACTATCACCTTCCTCTTCTCTTCCCATTGCCCTCTCCTTTCCCTTCGCACTTACATCGCCCCCTTATCGAGGAGTGTACATAGGTCGACAGATGCTAAAGTAAATGTGTCATCAATCCTCTTCTATCAGTTTCATATCGAGTAGAAGTGATGTTTTACTCAAGCCATGATATGATTAGTTCCATAGAAATCATTTTTGGCCCTTTATAAATATCATAAAGTCCAATCTGTTTGAGTAATTTACTAAAAACAACAAAGGTAATACCTGTTTAGAATAGCGTGGTTCATGCTCGACAAGTAATGCTGCTAATTTTTTTCGTCCATTGCTGTTAGCATGAGCAGCAACAGCTGCAAAAGATATGCCTTTGCATAGATTTAGCTGAAACAAAAAGTGTAAATATAGTATGTCAGCATGAGCAGCAACAGCTGCAAAAGATATGCCCTTGCATAGCTTTAGCTGAAATAAAAATATAAATATATCTTAGTCATGACTAAAAATCGGGGATTTGAAAGATTTGCACACAAGCATCTGTGCACAAAAAATACCTTATCAATCAGAATTTCGAGGAGCTCGTTATCATGCATAGATGGGGAGGATATTATCTTTGTGCAAGCCCAGTGCATCACAACTACCTCCTGCATGTGTGCATGACCAAAAGATAAATCGAATAGAGGGAAAAAAAGAGAAACATGAAGCTAATAAAGCATAATGAAACCTAACCATTTGGAGGCAAATTCCTTAGTGATGTCCGAGACTACATAATTCCCTCAATAGCATAAAATGTTTTGTTTTACCTGAGTAATGTACCTAAATCACATTTAGAAAATGTGACATAAATGTCGTATGTCCACCATGTGACATACCTTCATTTATGTTTTGAAGTTGCAAAATATATAGTTGATGTCGCATTCACAAGATGTGACATCAATACAAGAAGCTATGCATGACGCATCTTGTGTATGAGATAACTATTTTCTAACGATGTCGCATGCACGAGATGCAACATTCACTATATATTTCACAACTTCAAAACATAAATGAAGGTATGACGCATTTCATACATGCGACATATATGTCACATTTTCTAAATGCGACTTAGGTACATTACTCAGGTAAAACAAAAATATTTTACGCTACTCAGGGAAATTATGTAGTCCGGGCACATTACTAAGGAACTTCCCTCTAACAATTTGATTATTGCCCATGTGAATTACAGAGCCTTTCAAAAAAATATACTGCTGAAGTACCAAATCACAAGCTATACCTGTTATAAGTCTATACCACCACATACCTGGTTTAGATTTAGATATTCGGATACTCGCAAAGCCACTAAGTGTTGATGGGAATTAATCAATCGAGCAATGAGAACAGGTGCAGTGAGTAACTGAAAATTTAAAGCTCCAGTTTTCACTAAAATGTAACTTAAAAATAAAAAATTATCACATATCTAAAATGAATCAGGACCTTATATTGTTGAATGCTAAGGGGAATTCCAATTTCATGATTACGAACAGCATTTAGTACACGCAATGTTTTGCACATTTCTTGAAATGGATCACGCTGAAACTGACTGCCAAAGCCAACTGGATATAAATATAGGGAAATAAAAAATCTAAGAAATACCTTCAAACTTCTAAAGAAAAAAATGCACAAGAACAAATTGAGCAGTATGTTCACTTGAGAAATAAAAGCCAAACTTAAAGCAGCGAACTTGATTTAGCAGATAAAGAGATGGTCAAAATATTAAACCTTCGAGAAACATGGCAGCACCATCACTGTCAAGAGATAGGCATACTGAAGACTCTAGTAGATGTTACGAAATCATATAATTAAAAGTATATCGTGTATCTACCATGGTTTGTGTGGGAATAGCAACTGAGTTGATTATTTCATAGTAGATGCCGGGTGAAGTATCTTTAACATGAGTTGACAAGTCACATTCAGGATGAGATACATTGGTGTATGTTATTTGCCGATGATATTGTGTTGATTGATGAGACTATAAATGGAGTAAATGAGAAGCTTGAGGTCTGGAGACATGCATTGGAGACTAAAGGATTTCGTATAAGTAGGGCTAAGACTGAATATATGGAGTGCACTTTTGATGGAAGCAATGATGAAGGAATCGAGGTGAAGATCGGTGATGATAACATTCAGAAGAGGGATTCTTTTAGATACCTGGGATCTATTTTAAAACATGATGGGGAAATTGATGGAGATGTTACTAATAGAATAAATGCAGGTTCGCTAAAGTGGAGAGGAGCCTTTGTTGTTCTCTGTGATAAGAAAATTCCTTTGAAAATGAAAGGAAAGTTCTACAAAGCAATCGTGAGACCTGCTATGCTCTATGGACCCGAATGTTGGCCTGTGAACCATGGACATGTGCAGAGAATGGCAGTAGCAGCAATGAAAATGCTAAGGTGGATGTGTGGACACACACGTAAAGATCGGATTCAAAATGATGCTATCAGAATGAAAGTTGGTATAGCTCCAATCGAGGATAAGATGCAATAAAGCTTAAGGTAGTTTGACCATTTGTAAAGGAGGTCAACTAATGCATCGGTTAGGAGATGCGAATTTTGCGATATTGAGCCGGCTAAGAGAGGGCAGGGAAGGCCCAAGTGTTGGAATGAGACTATATGAAGGGATCTTAGTTTTTTGGATCTAAGCTCGAGAATGGCCCAAGATAGATCTGAATGGAGGCAAAGAATCCATTTAACTGACCCTACTTGATATGGGAAAAAGCTTTGTTGTTGTTGGTATGCTTAATGTTTAAATGTATACTGTTGTCCAACAGCAAACGGTATATATATACACACGCTTCTTATTAAGGATATCTATTCAAAAGAGTGCCCAGTTTCCTTTACAAGAATTACGCAGGAATGGATAAGGAACAATAAACTTAAATATATCATCTTCTGAAGACTACAAATGACTAAGACTCGACCAAAAGTGCACAGGATTTATAAAGGAAAAATAATCAGATTAAAATATCTACATGGGTAATTGAATCTCTCTAAGATCCAATTATCATGTTTAGTCCCACATCTATATAAGTCGGACTCTAGTCTATCTGTGGGACTATATAAGAAGACCCAAACCCCCTTGTATTCATTGCAGGATTACAATAAAAGACCCATCCATAGAGGCTTTCCCACGTGGTTATATCACGCTCCTTATGGAGTAGGGTTTCACGTAAAATCGCGGTGTCCTTGAATGTTTTCATTCTTTCTTTTATGTTCATGTTCTGATAACGCTTCAGCGCTGTCTATTTCAACATGGTATCAAAGCGGGTTCGGTTCTAGGTTTCTTCTTGAAGTATTAATTTTTTTATTATTATTCGCGTTCGTCATCCATCTAAGATACAAGAAAGTTCTAGCGTTTCTGAAACCCTAAATTCTGAAAGGCAAACGCACATGATCCATGCAATTCCAGCGAGCAATTTCTTCCTCAACATGCATCTCCAGGTGCTAGCGATTTCTAGCGACCTAACACTTTATTTTTCAACAAGATCACTCCTTTATTATTGTATATGTGATTTGCAGCACCATGGCAGAGTTGGCACCAGAGGGATTCCTAGGAACCCTGATTCCACACGGCAGCAAACATAGCCCTTGGTTCTTCGATGCAAAAAAAATGTCCAGGGCATCTTCAAAAAATGTCCAGGCCATCTCCGCTAGCAGCATCTCTTACCATGCAAGCACACGAAGAAACCAAGCAGTGGCTACGGGTTCATGGAACCCAAGTCAAGCACAAAAGTACAACGGGAGCCGATACCCCTTGCTCAATAGAGCACTACTTCATATTTTCATAAAAGCCCATTGAGCCCACAAGTTACTGTCTTTGTACTCAAAAAAAGAAGTGCGAGAAAGACAAAAAATAAGAAGGGAATCACAAAGTTATTGTGTTTGTATTCAAAAAAAGTAGGAGAAAGACAAAAAAAACTGGGTTGCAGCTACCAAAAGTAAAAAGGGGGCTACAGAGAGACTTCTGGACCCAATTGCATTGAATTCAATAGGCAAAGAAAGAAGGGTCAAGAGAAAAAAAAAAGAGGCCGATTAGAAAAGGGAAAACTCAGGAAAAAAAAAGGGATGCCTTATGAAAAGAATAAAATGGATGGCGTATTACAAATAAAAGGACCAAGAAAAAAATTGCGCATTCCCACGTTCTTCGATGTTTCTCCCAACTTGATTCTCTACATCTTTATTCTGACATGTATGGGAGAACGGAGGAGTGAGAGCAGAGCATATTCTTCTAATTGAGATGTATTTACAACATTTCTATCACGTCCATCATCTTCTACATGTGACTCCTCAAAAAGTAATCTCTTCTCCAAGGTCGATATAGACTCCAGGTCCCCGTAAGATATGGGAGAGGTCATTCTTAGAGTTCATATATAGGAGAGGCCCAACTCTCAAGATCTGCATATGAGAAACAACCACTCTACTTCTGATGTTCGATATCGCCATCAACTACTCCAGACGGAATTCTCTACCTGGGATAGTTTAAGACTTCTACTACCCATCAAAAACATGAAGATCGACACTCCCGGCTACTATTGCATACCAATCATCTTCACCACGCATTGACTACTTCAGCACAGGTGTGACTATTTTCCGCAATGGTCTTCTTCCATAGTGATTCTACTCCAGGCACGGCATGGTCGTCGAAGCGACTCTACTACAGACACATCTTGATCGTCGCAAACCCGTGCACGTGCAGGTTTTCTCCCAGCAGTGACTACTTCGAGCAGGTCTTCTCCCGCCTCTCTTAAATGTATCTAGTAATGATGTGTTGTGTATATTTTCTTTTGTTACAAGATGCAACTTTCTTAGCTCCATCTTAAGGGGGAGTGTTAGAGTATGTAGTAAATCTCTCCAAGACCTGTTTACCTTGCTATCCTATTTCATCCCACATTATCTATAAGCAGGACTCTGGTCTGTCTACGAGGCTATATAAGAAGCCCCACATCTCATGTATTCATTGAGAGGTTACAATAGAGGATCTGACTCTTGGATGCTTTCTCCAGTGGTTCAATCATGCTTCTTACGGAGTAGGGCTCCACGTAAAATCATGGTGTTCTTAACAGTTCTTATTCGTTCTTTTATGTTCTTGTTCTAATTATTCAGCCGCATTATCTCTTTCAACAACGTCAATGCCCCTATCCAAGATGTCACCCCTACTTCAAGTAAGATCGACTAAACCATACAACCTTTACGAGAAAAATATTGGAGCCTGTTGAGATATTGCTTATCTTTTCGTATTTTATGTATTCTATTTTCTTTCAGTCTCTTATGTAATTTGCCCAACAGGTTTCTCTTCTTATATAAGAGAACCCGAGGGCCACATTATTAATCAATTAATTCTTTTCTCTCCTTATAGTATCAAAGCGACGGTCCTAGATCGGAATTCTCGTATCGTACCCTAACCCTCTAGCCCTTACCTTCTGTCTCATGTGCCACCGTCGATGTTGCTTCATGCCACGCGCGGCCCCAAGCATTGTCGTCGATGTTGTCGCACACCACGCGCATCCCCATAGTGTTTATACGCGCTATCCAGGAGGTCCCCTTACGTCGGTGTGTCACCCCAGCGGCTCGATGCACTAGAAGCAGTCGTTCACCTCACCACCTGGCCCTCTCGAACGCTGCCCAACGCTTTTCGGGTGGGTCGTGTGGTCTCCAGCCGCCTAGGCACTCACTGTTTTAGACTCTACGATCTAATTTGATAAATAAAAGGCCTGATTTTGGATCTGTTGTGGTGAAATCAAACCTTGGGATGCATCTGCTTGCCCTAGAAAGAACCCTCAGTTGATGGGAATAGTTGTATGGGTATACACATATGATTAATTCCCCACATATTCATGTAGACACACTCCAATTGGTCTACATCCTCAGTTGAGTTCTGTTTTGGCCTTTTTTCTTCATCATGTCAATGAGCATGGATGATATCTTCTCTTCTTCTGATGCCTTCAAGGGCCCGACTCCCATCGTCGAGGTGGTTGGGACTAACTATGAGTTGTGGTTCGTGCAGTTTTTGACCCTCATGCAATGTAATTGCAAGGAGCACATTTATACACAACCAGAGATTACGTAAGGACTAGAGCGAATGCTTCTTGGAAGCAAGATGGCATGTTCACACGTATTTGGCTCTCCTAGACTCTCACCACGGGAATAGCCAATGATAACATGAACAACCTAGGGCCAAGGCAGTGTGGGATATTCGGGCAGCCGCATATGGTCAAGCAAAGAATAAGGCCAAGATTCTTCAGTTACAGTTTGACATCTTCACGGCCAAATAGAATGGGCATCCTCTATACAGCTTCTCTTCGCTTCATGGCATGTTTGAGAAGGTTTATAGATTCATGTCAGTGACTACATCTATTGAGCAGCAGATGGTGTACAAGAATGCCACGATAGTTGGAGTCGTTCTGCAAGCTCTAGATACGGAGTACGAGGTAGAATGTACCTAGCTTCTCACCAGTGTGACAATTCCTCCCATGGAGGAGGTATACAATCGCCTTAGCAGGATCATAGTCCCATTTGTGACCACCACACAAACCTCAACGATGGATGCATCTCGCGATAGGGAGGTGATGAAAGAAAATAATGAGTTATTTAGTCATGAAGCCTTGGGGTTATCTTATATAGAGGAGAAACCTGTTTGGACAAATTATATAATATAGACTAAAAGAAAATGAAATACATAGAATAATAAAAAGATAATGAATATCTCAACACTCCCTTCAAGCTGAAGCATAGATATCAATCATGCTTAGCTTGGAACAACATCTCTGGAATGACCCTCTAGCTAGGGCCTTGATGAACACGTTTGTTATTTGTTCTCCTGAAA
This sequence comes from Ottelia alismoides, assembly GCA_037367405.1. Taxonomy (NCBI): domain Eukaryota; kingdom Viridiplantae; phylum Streptophyta; class Magnoliopsida; order Alismatales; family Hydrocharitaceae; genus Ottelia; species Ottelia alismoides. The sequence continues at coordinate 656,918 of JAZKJV010000416.1, forward strand.
TGACAAGATAGGTGGAGATGAAACCCATCTGAATCATGTCACGAGTGTAGTAACAATCTACCTCGATATGCTTGCTCCTCTCATGGAAGGTTGGGTTGTTGGTAATGAAAAGAGCAGCATGGTTGTCACAATGGAGATGCATGTGAAGAGGTACCTCAATAGCTAGAGCAGTCAGAACGGATCTGATCAACATCATCTTCATACTCCCCTGTGTCATGGCTCTGTACGCTGACTCTTCACTCGATCTAGCGACCACCATATGTTTCTTGCTCTCTCATGACACTAAGGAGTCCCCTATGATGCAAAGCTCGAGGTAGACTTCCCGTCCTTGGAACATCCCACAAAATCTGCATCTGCACATGTTGTGACGGCAAGGGTTGTTCTTCTGTTAAATAAAAGACCAGTGCTATGAGAAGTCTTCATATACCTCATAATCAAATGGATTACATCTATATATGCATGTCTAGGATGCTCCATGAACTGGCTCAATCAACTGATTGTAAAGGATAAATCTGACCTGGTGATGGTCACATGTAGAGCTTCCCGACGAGCTCCATGTACCTCCTCTTACCTATCTCCATTATGTCATCATCATACAACTTCATGCTCAGGTCCATAGGAGTAAAGGCAGGCTTGTAATCTACCGTGCTCGTCTTAGTGACAAGACCTCGGTGGTCCCTAGAGAACTCAAGTCCAAGGAAGTAGCATAGATCGTCAAGGTCCTTGATTACAAACTGCTAACCAAGGAAATCCTTAGTTGCTTGAATACCTCTCTGAGACCCCTGAACAAACAGTGAATTATTTGCAGTCGATCTCATGAACCCTCGTTGCTCTATCAAGTCCAAGAGCTTCTGAAACCATGCTCTATGTGGTCGAGGTGGCGGAGGTGTTGTAATGTGCAGAAAGGCCGAGAGACATGAAGAACTCAGAAAGCTATAATGTGCATAACTTCAATACACTGTCACAGCAAATGAACTTAACATTGGCAGAGAAAATATTCCTTATTTCAATAATGAATGATTTAACGATATACCTAGCTTTAGACTTGTTTTTAAAAAGAAAATTCCAAAATAGTGTAGAAAAATCATCGACAGTTACAAGATAAAACATGTCCGCCACCTCTGCTACAGGGACTATGCCCTCTGAATTGAGTAGAACCTCCCCTATCGTGAAATGTGGTCATCGTTGAGGAGGTTCATGCGGTGGCAGGTGGTTGGACAATGATCTTGCAGAGAAGAATGTATGCTTTCTCCATGGGAGGTATAGTTGTACTGGTAAGAAGCTATGTGTGTGATGCCTCGTACTTAGGGTCTAGAGCAACAGAGAAAACTCTAGTCTCCAACCATCATGGAGTTCATGTACGCCATCTGCAGCTCAATAGATGTGTTTACGAGCATGAAGCTCTGAAGCTTCTTCAATATGCCATGAAGCGAAGAGTAGAACTATGCAGAGGACGACCATTCTGCTTGGTCGTGTAGATAAATTGTAATTAAAGAACCTTAGCATCAATCTTTATTTGACCATATGTGGTTACCAATACATCCCGCATCATCTTGGCGGAGGACTGGTTCACGATATCATTGGCAATCTCAATGACTAAAGTCCCAAAGAGCCATATATGTGTGTATGTGTCATCTTGCTTCCACAATCATTCTCTTTAGTCTTATATGCCAACTCTAATTGTGTCAGAATGAGCTCCTTGTTACTGCACCGCATGAGGGTCAAGAACCGAATGGACTACAACTCATAGTTGATTTATCCATCTTCACGATGGGAGTCAGGCCCTTGAAGGCATTGGTGAAGAGAAGACATCACCCTTTCTCTCTGACATGATGAAGAAAAGCGTCATAAATTGTACTCGACTGGGATAGTAGATCGATCCGAGCGAGTATACATGACCATAGAGGATTGGTCATACGTGTAGACTCGTACAATCATCCCCGTCAATCCTCGATACGCACCAAGGTAGGAAAGTGTGATTTATATATATATATATATATATATGAAATCACCTTTCCGATGAAAATCAGACCGTACAACAGATCTAGGTGGCACCGGAGAGGATAAGAAGGGCCCTAATGGGACTATCGACGGCTGAGAAGGGTCCAGGGTGGCTGGCGGAGGTGTAGGTGACCCAAGGATGGGTTGGGTGGTGTCGAAAGGGCATAGGCAACGACGATGGAGGCCACCAGGGGCTTGGGCGACGTGTAGAAGCCCTAGAAGGGCTTGGCGCAGCGCATGACAGGGAGGAGAACGGTAGGTGGGATTAGGACACGAGGTATGAGAACTCCGGTCTAGGATCCTTGCTCTGATTCCATGTTAAGAGAAAGTAATGAGTTGTTCATTCATGAGGCCTTAGGGTTCTCTTATATAGAGGAGAAACATGTTTGGAAAAATTACATAATATAGATTTCCAAAAAAGGAAATACATATAGTAATAAAAAGATAACTAATATCTCAACAAGAGGTACTCCTCAGTTCAAAGGGCATGGTGCCCATGGCCAGTGTTATCAAAAGTGCCCTAGGCGCTCAGGAAAGGCGAGGCGAGGCCTTGGCGCTCGCTCCACCCTAAGTGAAGCGATTTTGGTCGGGCGCTATTTAGGCGAGCGCTTGAAGGGGAAGCGTGAGGCATTGGGTGAGCACTTGAGAAAACACCCCCCACCCCTGCAGCATCCGATTTAGGGTGTAATCGGATATTCTCCCAAATGACCCGATAAAGAAAAACAATTAACCCAAACTCTTCGTCTCCTTCGAGAGACCTCCCCGCGCCATCATGCCATATTATTCCCAGTTGTGATCACCCAAAACTCCTCTACGATCCCTGTTGGGAAAAATGAACGAGTTGTTTATTCCATAAGCCCTACGCTCTCTTATATAGGGGAGAAGCTTATGGGTAAATTACATAGAGCATACAGAAGAAAATAAAAATAACAGAGAAACATAAAGAACACTAATATATATGTTAACACTCCCCTCAAGATGGAGCATAGATATCAATCATGCTCAGCTTGGACGCACACTTCTGGAAAGGGCCTCGTAGTAATGCCTTGGTGAATATATCGGCAGTTTGATTTTCTGAAGTAACATGAGATATAGCAATGAACCCCTTCTGAATCATGTCACGTATGAAGTGACAGTCGACCTCAATATGCTTGGTCCGCTCATGGAATGTTGGATTGTTTGCAATGAACAAGGCTGCCTGATTGTCAAATTCTAAGCTCATAGGAAGTGGTACATCTATACATAGATCTGTAAGCACATCCTTTACCCACATCATCTCGGTGCTAGCCCAGATTCAGCACTAGATCTGGCTACCACTGTCTGTTTCTTGCTCCTCCATGAGATTAGAGAATCTCCAACGTAGACTGCAAACCCCGAGGTGGACTTCCTGTCCTTGGGACAACCTGCATAATCTGCATCCGCACATGCTGAGATAGAAATCCTCTTGCCCTTCTTGAATAGCAAACCTGCACCTAGAGATGATTTGAGGTATCTAAGTATCATATGTATGGCATCCATATGAACCTGACGTGGTTGCTCCATGAACTGGCTCACACGACTCACTGCAAAGGATATATCGAGCCTAGTGATCGTGACATACAACAGTTTGCCTACCAGTTCTCTGTATCTTCTCATGTCCACCTCCTCTGTGTCATCATCATATAGCTTCATGCTGGGGTCCATTTGTGTCGTGGCAGGCCGACACCCAAGCATACCTGTTTTACTCAACAGGTCCGTAACATATTTTCTCTGTGACATTACTAACCCATACGGATTTCTAGCGAATTCCAGCCCCAGAAAATATCTAAGGACTCCAAGATCCTTAATGACAAATTCGCTCCCCAGCTTCTCTTTCGCCTGCTTTATGCCTTGCTCATCATCTCCTGTAATCAGGATGTCATCTACATAAACCATAATTGCAATAATACTTCTTGAAGTCTTCTGTACAAACAAGGAATGATCAGCATTAGAGTGTTTGTATCCCTGTTTTTCAAAGAGGTCTGAGAGCTTCTGAAACCATGCTCTGGGGCTCTGCTTAAGGCCATAGATAGCCTTATGAAGTCTGCACACCTTGGAACACTCCCCCTCAACAGCAAAACCGGGTGGCTGTTGCATATAGACTTCCTCCTGTAGGTCTCCATATAAGAACGCGTTCTTCATATCCAACTGATATAGTGGCCACTCTCGACTGACTGCGACTGACAACAAGATCCGTAGAGTGGAATGACGGGCTACTGGCGAGAATGTATCAAGGTAATCCACACCGTATGTCTGTGTAAAGCCACGTGCAACAAGGCAGGCCTTGTATCTGTCAATACTGCCATCTGCATTTTGCTTCACCGTAAATACCCACTTGCAGCTCACCGGGGTCACATCTGGAGGTATAGGAACTAGACTCCAAGTTCCCCTAGATTGAAGTGCTGCCATTTCTTCCTCCATTGCTAGACGCCATCTACTATCCTGCAGAGCATCTTGATAATTCCGTGGAATATCTACAGCTGACAATGCCACCACAAAGTTCCTGAAATCCCCAGATAGTCGCTCAAATGACACAGAAGCCGCTAATGGATATGTAACGCAGCTCCTCTTCGATTTGCGTATAGAAATAGGAACATCTAAATCAGTTGTGTCCTCATCTGGCCCCTGCAACATATCCTGCTCAGAAATATCATTAGATCCATCAAGAAAAATATCTTCAGTACATACCATAGGCGAGCTAGGAGATGAGTCATGACCATGAGCTGGAGGAGGCTTGCGGGTATAATGGAATGGTAGTGGTGAAACGGGGATAGTACATGGAGCTGGTGGTGGTGGTGGTGGTGGTGACGGTGCTGGAGGTGGTGGTGTCATATATATGGCGTCAGTAGTCAGTGGAGGTAGCAGCTGATCACCTGAGGATGAAAAATACATTACAGATTCAAAAAATGTAACATCTGCACTGACCATATACCGCCTACGCAAAGGATCAAAACACTTGTACCCCTATTGAGTTCTGGAGTACCCAACAAACACACACTTGACAGCTCTAGGAGAGAGCTTGTCAGTACCAGGAGACAACTGGTGAACAAAGGCAACTGAACCAAACACACGAGGAGTAAGGGAAAACAGATCCTTACCAGGATAGATAAGGGAAAAAGGAATCTGTTCATCCAAGACAGAGGACGGCATACGGTTAATTAGGTAACATGCTGTGAGAACCGCGTCACCCCAGTAAGAATAAGGAACATGACTCTGTATAAGGAGTGATCTTGTGACATCTAGTATGTGACGATGTTTCCTTTCAGCGATCCCATTTTGTTGAGAGGTATAAGCACAGGATGTTTGATGGATAATCCCTTTTGATGAGTAGTAGTTGGCTAGGACATGAGTGCACAGTTCTAGTGCATTATCGCTTCTCACAAATTTCACAGATGTGGAGAAAACATTTTGAATTTCATTCAGAAAATGGATAATAATATTGCCTGCTTCCGATTTATTTTTCATCAAAAATACCCATGACACACGAGAGAAGTCATCCACAATAACTATATAAAATTTGTGTCCCTGATGATCAGGTACACGACTCGGACCCCAGATATCAATATGAAATAACTCAAACTTGGAGGTACTACTCCGACCTGGACGACTGGGAAAGTTAGACCGGTGATGCTTTCCCAACTGACAAGCCTCACATTGGATAGATGTGTGAGGAAGACCCTGGGGCAACACACGACGCAACTTCTGAAGCGGTAGATGCCCAAAGCGCAGATGCCACAGCAAAGGAGATACTGGTCTAGTGGGAAGGGATGAGGTTCCAGCGAATGGAGACTGATTTAAGCGATAGAGGCCTCCTTGCTCATAGCCACGATCAATCACGTTGCCCGTACGGATGTCCTGAAAAATAAGAGAAGATGGATCAAAAATCGCCCGACATTGTAAATCCTTCGTAATCTGACTGATTGATAACAAATTCATTGAAAAATCAGGTGCATGTAGCACATTCTTGAGTTGCATAGAAGATGTCAGTCTAATCTCCCCCTGACCAGTAATGGGAGAATGTGTACCATTGGCAATGACCATTGTTCGGCCTGGAGGAATCTGAGAATATCTTGTAAGTAAACTCTGATCGCCACATAGATGATGTGTAGCGCCCGAGTCCATAATCCAAGGTAATGTATCTGATCTACTACTGGTAAATGCAAGTATGCTACCTGAAGCACTGATAGACGCAGAGGCAGAAGCAGCAGCATCAGATGGACTCTCAGTAGTAGGTGCTGGACCAGATGGGGGAATAATGCCCCTTAGACGGGCAACTAGATCATCGAACCGCTGATCCAAAGTGGCAGCAGATGGAGGCTCTATCTGCTCAACGACTCGTGCAGATGCAGGAAATCCATGCTTCGAGTAGCATGTGTCTTTATTGTGTCCAACGCGATGACAGTAGGTACATGTTGGCCGAGTGCGGCCCCCTCTGCCACGAGGTCCACGTCCACGAGTCTGATGATGAAATCCGCGACCCCTATTGGCGGCCATGGCTGAAGCATTCTGATTCGTGGCCGTGGAAGGAACGGTGATGCAGCTCAGTCTATGGAAGGCTTCCTCCATGGGAGGAATAGTAGAATCAGCCAAGATCTGGGATCGTGCCGCCTCATACTCTGGATCAAGTGCAGCAAGGAACACACCCACCATAATCGCATTCCGATATGTCTTCTGTTGTTCTGGTGTGGCTGTCAGAGGCATGAAGTTGTAGAGTTTCTCGAACATCCCTCTCAGGGATGTGTAGAGTGAATGTAGAGGGCGACCATTCTGCTTTATAGTGAATATATCGTGCTGGAGTTGCAGAATCTTTGTCCCGTTCTTCGCCTGAGAATATGTGGCTGCCAGAATGTCCCACATGTCTTTGGCCGTGGGCTGATGTAGAATGTCATTGGCAATCTCGATCGCCAACGTGCCAGATAGCCAAACTTTGGCGTATGCGTCATCGGCCTCGCAAAAGGCATTGGCTCCAGTCTTCTCAGCAGGCTCTGGTTCGGTTAGAATATGCTTCTTACCCGTTGACTTCATCATGCTCATGAACTGCATCGCCCACAGTTCATAGTTTGTACCGTCCATCTTTACAATAGGCGCTGGACCATGAAAGGCGCCAATGGATGGAATATCCTCCTTGCTTTCTGACATACTGGAAACTGGAAACTGGAGCGATTGACTGAAGATATGATTTGTCTATAATGACATAGACGGGTTTAGTTGTATGTGTAGACCTCAAGCAACTAAACCCATGTAGTTGACGTTGTGCGCTTTAGGGCTTAGCACAAACTTAGGGCTCTACGGCACCCTCTGAACCACGCAGGTACGCAAGGCAAGCGCTCAGTCGCGCGTGAGGGTGCGCGCTAGGCGCACAGGCGCAGGCTTGGAGATGCGCACAGACAGGCGCTCGGTCGCACACAGGCAGGCGCTCGGTCGCGCTAGGCGCAGTTGCGCAGGATGCGCAGTGCTGTCGATGAGGCGCTGGCGCTAGCGCAGGAAGCGCACAGGCGGGTGCGCAGTGGAGAGGCGCCTGCGGTGCTGGTGCACTCGCGCGGCGAAGGCACAGGAGCGTTGGTGCGGCGGAGGCGCACGAGCGCTGGTGCGGAAGCGCACGAGCGCGGCAGAGGCGCAGGTGTGCCCCGGCGGCGCCGATGAGAGAGAGAGAGAGGCCGGCGGGTGGGGTATGGATAGGGTTAGGGTTTCGAGAACTCCGGTCTAGGACCGTCGCTCTGATACCATGTTGGGAAAAATGAACGAGTCGTTTATTCCATAAGCCCTAGGCTCTCTTATATAGGGGAGAAGCCTATGGGTAAATTACATAGAGCATACAAAAGAAAATAAAAATAACAGAGAAACATAAAGAACACTAATATATATGTTAACAATCCCCTCTAGCAGCTTTCTCTTGTGGTTGCTCTTTCGCCACCAAGATCTTCGCATCATCTTCCTCGCCTCCTGCGGAGTCATCACCATCTGCTCTCTTTTAGGTTGGTTTTTTTGTTGACGCAATCATTCACAATATTTACAGTAACCTATTGTTAAATAATCAGGGATGCAACATATATTCAAATAGTAGCAGTTGATGTAACACATGTTGTTCGTAACATATATTTTAGTATTCTAATATATGCAGAACAATAAAGTTTTAATGGCTGATGTAACAACTCACAATATTTTATTCTAGTTACCAATCTCGATAATGTTACTACATATATTAACATATATTTAATAACTATAGTCATATGTTGTACAGTAACCTATTTTAATAATTTAATATATGAAAAACAATACCATATTTTAATGGTTGATGTAACAACTAACAACTCACACTATTTTATTACATTTACCAATCTCAATAATGTTATAATACATATACTAAATATTCTTTTAATAACTATATATTCATATGTTGTACGGTAACAGATTCTAATACTTTATTATATGCAAAACACTAACATATTTTAATGACTGATATAACAACTCACGATATTTTGATTTATTTATTAATCTAGGTATTGATACAGTGCATACATTAACATATATTTAACAAATATAATGATATGTTGTCAGTATAGTATATTTTAACATTTTAATGTATGCAAAACAGTAACATGTTATAAGAATGGTGTAACAAATTACAATATTTTAACATAGTAATCTAGATAATCATACAACACAAATATTAACATATATTTAATAACTATATAAACTATACAAATGTATCTAATATTTGGTATAGTTTATGTATTAGATTGTTATTAGTAACTTTAAAATAATAATTGTTCATAGTAACATATCATAGTTTATCTTGAACAACTTGTTACCAAAAATAAAATTTAGACATAATACTCCACCACCTTTATTTTGCTTTGTCATAAATAGTGTTATATGTTTAGTTGAACGATTATATGAGATTGAATTTATTTGGAACTATTTAGAGGATGGGCATGTTCATGTATATTAGGAATGGATAAGTTCCCATTCTCGTGGGCTTGGGCTCTTCCGCGGGCACATTCAGATCGCACTTCGATCCTTTGGACGTCCGGGGAGGACAGGCGAAGCAGGTTCTTTTTTCGGTTTGAGCGAAGTTGGTTGCCTGAAAAGGGCTTCATGGAGGAGGTCGCGGACCAGTGGAGAAGGGGCACAACGGAGGGCACCGCAGTCGCTAGATTGGCAGCGAAACTCCGGGCTCTGAGGTCTTTTCTCTCCACTTTTGGGAGAGAGGTAAGGGCGTGGAGGAGGGCTAAGAGGGTGGAGAATCAGGCCGAGGTCACCAGACTGGACTTGGTAGATGATGACAGGGGGCTCGGCAGGAGGAGATTGCCGAGAGGCACGGTCTTCTGGAGGAACTGCCTCTGGAGGATAGAAAGGAAGAGGTGGAGTGGCGACAAAAGTCAAGACAACAGTGGCTTAAAGAAGGTGACGCCAACACGAGATTCTTTTACTCCATGGCCCCTGGCCGAAGAAGAAGAAGAAGAAACTATCTGCATGAGGTGGAGGTGGGAGGGGTTCGGGTATCGGGGGAGGCTGCGATAGGGAAAACCTTGAGGGATTACTTTGTAGAAGCAACGTGGAGGAAAAGGGGGAGTGGATGGGTGTGGTTGGAGAGAGGCGTGGAAACTTTGTCAGAGGCACAGGCGGAGAGCTTGATAGTTCCTTTCTCGGAGGAGGAGGTGAAGCGGGTTGTATGGGGCTTAAACACGGACGGGGCTCCTGGTCCGGATGGCTTCTACGTGCTATTCTACCGAGAGTTCTGGGATCTTCTGAAGGCGGAGCTAATAGAGGTGCTCAACGAGTTCAGGGAAGGAAACAAAGGCTTTGAGAAGATCAATCGGGCGTTACTCTTCCTGCTGCCCACGAAGGACATCCCCACGAGTGTAGATGATTATAGGCACATTGCGCTATCCGACGCTATATACCTCATAGTGGCCAAGCTCCTTGCGAACAGGCTTAAGGGTGTCTCGGACTCTGTGGTGTTGTAGGGACAGTTGGCTTTCATCCCAGGGAGACAGATGGCGGAGGGACTTGTGATGGCCTCTAAGATTTTCCTAGACTGGAGAAGGACAAGGGCGAGAGGTGCATTATGGAAGATTGATTATGCGAAGGCGTATGATTGTGTCGACTGGAGGTTCCTTTGGGTGTCATGAAGCAGAAGAGGCTTCCTGGAGAAGTTGGTGGACTAGATGAAGAGATGTGTCACTACCTCCTCATACTAGTTCTGGTGAACGGATAGCGTGAGGGTGGATTTTTCCAACCGCAGCGGGGAGTGAGGTAGGGGTGCCCGTTGGCCCCGATGTCATTCGTCCTGGTAGCAGACGCTTTGGGTGTATTATTCAGGCAGGCGATTGAAGCAGGGTGGTGTGAAGGTTATCGTAAGGAGGATATCTCTATCCCTCTATTACAGTATGCAGATGACACAGTTCTCTTTCTCAGGGGCACAAACGACAAAAATGCAAATGTGGTACAGCTGGTAGAGATTGTTGGTAGCCCTACGGGATTGGAGATTAATAGAGGCAAGTCGGTAGTAATAACCTTTGGGATGAATGAAGCGGAGCGAAGCAGTGTGGCAAGGATGACAGACTGCCCCTTAGGGACCTTCTTATTCACTATCTGGGCTTACCTTTGGTGACGGGGAAACTGAAGATATCAGACCGGGATGATGTTCTACAGAAGATGGAACACAGATTGGCGGGCGGGAAGGCGGTAACCTTGTCTAGAGGAGGAAAGTTGGTTCTCTTGAAACATGTGCTCTCAACTATACATATCTTTTTCTTCTCCACCAGATTCTTACTGACGGGGGTTAAGAGGAAAATAGAATCCTTGATGAGGAGGTTCTTCTGGACGGATGGGAGGCAGCAAGGACCCGGGATGCACCTGGTCAGGTGGGAGGAGCTGACGAGGGACCACAGTGACGGAGGTTTGGGAATTCGGGATGTGGAGTACATGAACAAGGCGCTCCTTGCGAAGTGGGTAAGTCACATGTTTGGCGCCCGTCAACTTCACTTACGGATAGATTACTATGGGGTCAAGGGTCAGCGGACGGCAAGTAGAATTCGCTTTGAATCCCCTCTCTGGGCCGGTATCCGTGAGGTCTTACCACAGTTCGAGATTAGGGTAAGGCCTAGGGTAGGAGATGGCAATATCTTTCGATTTTGGCATGACGATTGGACTGGGGAGGGCAAACGAGAAGGCAGATTTCAGCGCTTGTTTGCATTGGCGACCTCAAAAGAGGTAACACTTGCGCAGACAGCGGAAACGGGAATGCGGGGAACTACCCCAGATGAATATACTCTCCTTAGACAGAGACCATTTTGAATGGTTGGGCAGGAAATTTACTGTGAAGAGAGCTTACAAGGAATTCAACAGGCGGACGTATGAACAGGAAAGGGGGTTGTGTCAGGACGTGAAAGTAATTTGGGCAGCAAAGATTCCAAGTAGAGTTAAAGTGATCCTTTGGTGTTTGAGAAGGGGACGCTTATTAGATAAAGCACGCAGGGGGAGATTGCTGGATCAGGCGGACACTCTTTGTGACAGGTGCGAGGAGGCAGAGGAAGATTCAGAACACTTATTCTTAGGGCCTGTTTGGTTGCAGGGTTGGGCAGGGTTGGCCCAACCCTGGTTACTATTCACAGGGGTACTTCCTCCTCACATATTACTATTCACCCACCCCAACCCAGCCCAATCCAACCCTGTCCAACCCAGCAACCAAACAGGCCCTTAAAGTGCCTGTCTTAGGCTCAGGTCTGGAGAGAGGCGGGGATTTCTTGGCTCACGACAGAGTTCTGGACTTCTATTAAACGGGTTGATATCGGTTTCACAGACGACTGCTAGAGACTGTTCGCAGTGTTGTGGGCCATCTGACAAACGATGTGATATTCAACAATCAGAGTTGTGAAAATGTAGTTGCTCACTGTACCATGTTTTGGAATTTCTGGTTGTCGCGGTAATGTACTCTAAGCTTTTTTATATATGATATACAGCAGGCGGTGACCCCCACAATGGGGGATCACCCAATCTTCAATAAAAAAAATGTATATTAGGAATGTCTACGGGAAGTAGATATGACATGGCTACCCTTGGACAAAGAGCTTCTAAAAAAGACGTCGTGTGGAAGTACAATTATTTGAAAGATCGAAAAGAACCAAACAGTGTTACATGCATGTTTTGTGAGAAGACCACTAAAGGTGGAATTTACAGAGACAAATAACATCAAGTCTGATCGTTCAAGAATGTTACAACTTGTAAGAAATGCCCTCCTGAGGTAAAGGAAGAATTATGTGCATATATGAACCAAAAAAAGTCTCAGAAGGTTTCAATTGAAGGTGGGAATTTTGAAGTGGATGATGTTGACTTCGATGATGATACAGTACAGAAGAAAATGATATTATGAATGGGAAAAGGATTTATCTAAGTAGCGAGAATAATGCACATTCACAACCAACTAAAAGGGCCAAAGGGCCTATGGATTCATTTTTGACCAAGAAAGTAGCAACAGGAAAGGAAAAGCACCTATGAAACAAACTTCCATTGCGGATGCTTATGATAAGGAGATGAGACCAGAACCATTCAACACATTGTTAGTTTCTTCTATTGTGTCGGTATACCATTCAATGTTGCGAAGATGCAATGCTTCAAGGACATGATTCAAGCTATCGGGTTATATGATCGTAATTTGAAGCCACCCTCATACCATGAGTTGAGAGTCGTGTTACTTCATATTGAGAAGGAACATACATCCGAGTTAATGGCATGGCATAAAGATATATGGCAAAGTATGAATGCTCCATTATGTTCGATGCTTGGACAGATAAAATAAATAGAAGCATAGTCTATTTTAATAAACTGTTCAAAAGGCACAATGTTCGAGGAATCAATTGATGCATCTGGATATGTGAAGATATGAGAGAAGATATATGAACTTCTTGATATGTTTGTCGAGCAAATTGGAAAGCAAAATATGGTGCAAGTTATAAATGACAATGGAAGCAACCATGTCTTGGCAAGTATATAATTACCTATATTGATTACATGCATTGACTTATTTTTAGATTTAAGCTACTTCATCATTGTACTTCTATGAAGGCAAAATTTTACAAGAGAAAAGGTCACATTTGTACTGGACTCCATGTGCAGTACATTGCATCGAACCTATGCTAGAGGATATTGGAAAGATCCCGACCATCAAGAAGAATCTCGAAAGAGCCATTGCTATTGCAGGTTACATTTACAGCGATATTGGGTTGTAGAACATGATGAGGGAGTTTACAAATGGTAAGGAATTGGCTCCTCATGGTGTGACTCGACTCGCAACTACATTTCTCTATTTTCAATTGACCCATTCAAATAAACACATTTTAAGGACCATGTTTACTTTAGAAAAATGGGCTACAAGCAAATAGGCTAAGGAAGGCAAGGGTAGAAAGGCGGGGGATATTATTTTAATGCCTTATTTTGAAATTATGTACTTGATACGCTCATGTACATGGGACTACTTGTAAAAATTCTTAGCCTAGTTGACAGTGAGAGAAAACCATCAATGGGATACATATACGAAGCTATGGATCATGCAAAGGAAGCAATAAAGAAAAGCTTTAATGGGAAGGAAAACAAGTACAAGGACATATTTTAAATTATTAATAAAAAATGGGAATGCCAACTTCATTATACGTTACATGCTGTGGGCCATTTTTTGAATCTAGAGTTCTATTATGGCAACCAATCAACTACATTTAATGCGAAGATTATTGATGGATCGTACAAGTGTATACAAAGATTGGTTTATGATGTAACTGTTCAATATAAAATAGTAATTGAGTAGATCTCATATTAAAATGCTGATTGAAAATCCAATGGCAAGTTCAAGAAGCTCAAAATCTACAGGTAACCATTACAATTTTTGATACATAAAAACTTTTCTAAATTTTAACTGACATTTTCGTTTAATAATGTAGTGGAATAGTGGAGCTCATTTGGAAGTGCAGCTCCAAACTTACGTCTTGCTATGAAGATTTTGAGTTTGACGTGTAGCTTATCAGGATGTGAACGCAATTGGAGTGTATTCAAGCATGTAAGTAATTTATGTTTAGTCAAACTTAAAACTCTTTTAATTTAACACTAACAGTCATTAGAATGTTTACAGATACATTCTAAGAAAAGAAACAGAGTGGAACATCAAATGTTGCAAAATTTGGTGTATATCAAATGCAATGAAGCTTTGAAGGATCGATATAACTTACGAGACACCATTGATCCGATTGCTCTCAGTCAACTTGATGATGCCAATGAATGGTTGTTGGGTGAAATAGAGACAAATGATACAGATGAATATTTTCTCTTCGAAGATGATATTAACATGGGAAGATGTGGAAAGGGCATCTAGAGCTGCAGAGACGCGAACATATACACGACAACATGTGAGACATGGACCTGTTGCACCCATAGTTGGATCTTCTTCAAGACGAGATGTTGCATCACGTGATAACGAAGACAAAAATCAAGAAGAGATTAAAGGGAATGAAGATGGACATGAAGACAGTGCTTATGAGATCAATTTTGATGATGATGATAATGACGAAGACGACGAACATGCATTGGACGCACAGTTATTTCTATCTTAATCTACTTACTTCACTTTTGTTTTTGAAATTTGAACAATTAACTATTACATGAAATTGAAGCTTTTGCATTTCGTGTTTGTGATAGAATGATTTTCTATGCATGATTATGTTCATGTTAGAATGAATTATACTTTGTATAAAATATAATATTTTTATGATGATTGTACATATATATACATGTACATTATATTTTAACACCTCGCTTGTCCCGGGCGAGTGCCTAACGCCTCAGGCATTCTGGACCCTAGGCGCCTTCGAGCGCCTCACGCCATTGATAACACTACCTGTGGCAGACGAGGATGTCAGTGTGATCCATGCACCTATTGCCATCGTCCTGGTCATGCGAATGAGACATGCTATCAGAAGAATGGATATCCTGCATCCTATTCGGTGCAGTGTCAACGGGCACCTTGAGGGGGGGTTTATCAGCCGCAATGGGGAGTGAGGCAAAGTTGTCCCCTTGCCCCTTCCCTTTTCGTCATAGCTGCAGATGTTTTGGCGTGTATGTTGCATCATGTGACGTAACAGGAGATCACATTAGGTTATTCCCTTAGGGATATTTCTGTGTCCATTCTTTAGTATGCGGATGACACCGTTTTCTTTCTCAAAGGAGGTAGGGAGGAAGCAAGGTGAATGGTTGCGACTCTTGAGATCTTTGGAGAATTTTCTAGGCTTGGTATTGTTAGAAAATAAAGAATACATAAGCGTATCAGAAATAAAGGATAAATAACAATGAAGAACACATGATTTTACGTGGAACCCTACTCCCTAAGGAGCGGATGAAACTACGGGAGAAGGCCTCAAAGGGTCATATGTTGCATTCCAATTAGCACTTTCTCACTGAATACAGAGGGTGTGGGCCTTCTTATAAAGCCCTCACTGAGTCTCCACATCTCACAACTAGTAGATGTGGGACTAAACAACAGGATGTGGTAAATGGATCTTGGAAGGATCCATTTACTCATCTAACATATGACGCATGTAATCCAACACCCCCCCCTCAAGTCGGAGCATGCATTGCTCAGCTTGGACAAACAAAAAGAAATCTCAAACTCACAATTCAAGATAATACAGATAATATCAACTTAACGCGCACAACTATCCGTTGTTGTCGAGGACGTTGCTTCTCATGTCATGCAGGTGAGAAACAAACAGGCTGGAATGTGGGTCAAACTAAATCTCCTCGTCGGAGAGCATGTGCTATGTACTACGCCAGTCAGAGGTACTGCAACAGAAAATGAGTCTCCACCTGGAGTACTCTGGCCCATCACATCATGTGGACAACTGCTCCATCTCTGAAGGACAGAACTGAAAAGCCGTGGGGACATCCTCGTCGGAGTCCACGGTTACTGGAGAATGGAGTCTGAAAAGTCTCATCATCGGAGAATTGGGTCTCTCCCATACTAGCTCAGAAAATGGGATCTCTACTCTGGACTTCCTATAAAACCACATGAAAACTGTAGCCCACAAGGCATAGGGAATAGGATCTCTACTCTGGAGTCCCTAAGGATCACATAAAACCCTGAGCCGACAAAACTAGAAAGACGAGGACCTCTAACCTGATGATGGCAAACATGTATGCATCAAACTGAAGACTTGGAATATGATCGTCGAGTCTAAACATCTGTACAGTCTGGAAATATGGTTGGTCTGGAATCTAGAAAATTTGAAAATCTGAATCTGACTAGTAACTCTAGATAATACTCCCCCTTTCTCACATACTTGTTGGAAAACAATGGCATCGACCAAATTGGGAGAAGACGAGAAAAATGAAGGAAAATACATCACATAAGCCGTCACATTTTTCTCAGCTTTTCCTTTCAATTTTTTTGTAAATCATTTTTTTCAAATAAGCCGTTCATTTTCTTTACGGCTTTCCCCCCTTTTTGCAAAATTTTTCTTGCGTACGGCTTTTCTTTTATACGCACCTTTTTCAAAAGAATTGTTTTTTGAAACACAACCCACCTTGAACCTAAAACACAACTTAGCCCAATTGGGCTTAGAAAACATGGCCCCTCCTTTCTTTCTCTTTTGGCCCCTCTCTCTCTCTTTTCTTTTCTCCTCATTTTTTTAAACGGCCCTAATGTTGGCCCAACCCTATTTAGGGTTCCCCGATTGGGAATCCTCACAAGGGCGCCCCAAGATTGGGGCTCACAGCAGCCGCCACCGCATGGGCACCTCACTGGACGGAGGTTCGCCACCGCCTGTTGGAGTTTTCGCCGCGAAGATGAGGACCTCGCGCGTCAAGAGGATAGCGCGCCGCCATGGAGTGTTCGGCCCCGATGTGGCTAGGGTACTACTCCATGGAGAGAAGGCGATGCACCTCATGTGGGTCGTCGCCCTTCTGGGCTGACCAAAGATTGTGGCACTGCCTGCGCTGACCAGAGATGGGGCTCGCCCTGAACTGACAGGAGATGGGGCTCGCCACCCTTCTGGATTGACCGAATAAGGGCGAGTGTTCCGCCTGGAGATGTCATCTGAAGTTCTGTTTTTTTACATATTTTTTCTGCAGCTGCATCTGGAGAGATGGGGCCTTAGGGTTGCTAGATTGAAGATCTGAACGGGGGCCGCCTGGGTTCTAGATGATGGCAACTTGGAGCCGCGAGGGCTGCCTTGGATCTAGAGGCCCGCCTCATCGAGACTTCTACCTAGATCTGCATAGCATGAGGGGAAACATAATCCAGACACGAGCCCAGAGCATTTGTAACAAATCTCTTGAACAACTGATCCCTTCCGGACTTGAGATCGTTGCTTTCATCGAAACCCCTCAAGGTTCCAGTTCCACACAAGATATTGGGTCGTGCAACACAGAACTTGAATATCTTCAATCTAGAATACAAACGGATCTCCAGAACTTGGACTTGATCGCAGAACAAAATAATACTCTTTAAAATATTCTACAATAAAAATTAGGAATCGAATCTTGACAAAATTAGGGTTTCAACTAAACCCTAGAATTGAATCTCAAATCTCAAACAAAAAGAAAGAACATGAAAGAAACTTCGAGAATCGAACCTGCTCTGATAACATATTAGAAAAAAATGTGGAAGCCTATCAAAAATAAAAAAAAAAATAAATAACAATGAAAAACACAGGATTTTACGTGGATCCCTACTCCCTACAGAGCGGGATGAAATCACGGGAAAAGGCCTCAAGGGTCATATGTTCCATTGCACTTTCTCACTGAATACAGAGGGTATAGGGCTTTTTAAATAGCCCTCACTGAGTCTCCACATCTCAAAACTGGTATGTAGAGATAATTATGTAGTCGGTGCATCGTTTATGCTATTTTTATTTTCTTGGTAACCTCTTATGTAACTTACCCATGGGTCCTCTCTATATAAGAGAGCCTAGGGTTCTATGGAATAAACAGATAACTCTTTTCCACCAACAAGGTATCAGAGCCAAAACCCTAACCCTAAAATCCTATACAGTTTATGTAGACACTTCTCTTTTGGTCTACGAATCCTAGTTCTTCGTCTCCGGTGACATGTCAGAAAACAAAGTCAATATGCACACCATAGGCACGTTCAAAGGTCTCGCGCCAATAGTCAAGATGGATTGGATGAACTATGAGCTCTGCGTGATGCAGTTCATGAGCCTCATGAAGTCGAACGGTAAGAAAAACATTCTTACCGAGGAGGAACCGGCAGCGAAGACTGGGATCTATGCCTCATGGGAGGCTGATGATTCATATGCCAAGGTATGGATCTCAGACACGTTGTCGCTGGAGATTGCCAATGATGTTCTCCATCAGCCCACCGCTAAGGAGATGTGAAACATACTGGCGGTCACTTATCTGCAGGTGCATAATGAGACGAAGATGTTACAGCTCCAGCATAACATATTCACCATGAAGCAGAATGGACGGCCACTACATTCCTTGTATACATCCCTACAGGGGATGTTTGAGAAATTCTACAGTATTATACCTCTCACGGCCACCCCTGAGCAGCAGAAGACCTTTAGGAATGCTAACATGGTGAAGGCATTGCTTGCGGCTCTTGATCCTGAATATGACGCTGCCCAATCACAGATACTTGCTGTTGCTACCATTCCTCCTATGGAAGAAGTCTACCGGAAGCTTAGTCGCATCTCTGTCTCTTCCAGTACTTGTACTCCGCCACCTTCGACGATGGTTGTGTCCTGAGAGAGAGGTGGTCAGTCTTCATTCCGTGGTCGTGGACCTCGTGGTCGAGGTGGTCGTTTTCGCCAGCCATGCACTTTTTGCCATCACACAGGTCACTCTAAGGATACATGCTATTCTAAGCATGGGTTTCCAGCATCGGCGCGAGTAGCCGAGCATGTTGCATCCCCGCTGGCATCCACTTCAGATCACAGGATCGAGGAGCTCGTGGCGAGATTGCACGATATTATACCTCCCGCATCTACAGATTCTCCAGGAGGTTCTTCAGATGTTGTTGCTTCAGCATTTGCCAGTACTTATGCCTCTGCTAGCACCTTAGGTGGTACTTCTGCTTTTACACCATGTCATAATTCAAATATCTCAGATTGGATTATGGACTCCGGCACAACACATCATCTTTGCCGCTGTGAAGATATTTGTATTTTCATATTTCATGTGCCTCTTTCTTATTCTCTTTTTCTGTTTTCTACTTTATGTAATTTACCCATAGGCCTCTCTACTATATAAGAGAGCCTAGGGTTCTCAGAAATAACAACGCTCTTATTTTTCTCCAACATGGAATCAGAGCGGCGGTCCTAGACCGGAGCTCTCGATTTCCGAAAAACCCTAACACTACCTCCAGCCCTCTCCTTGCGCGTCGCCGCCTCCTCGCCTCGCGCGCGCACCGCCGCCTCCTCTCTGGCGCCGCAGCCTTGCGCTTCTCCCCAGCAAGGCCCGTGCGCACCGCGCGCTCGTCTCGCGTGCACCGCGCGTTCGCCTCGCGCGTACCGCGCACCTCGTGTGTTGTCTCGCGCTCGCGCACCGCCTCAGCTTTGTCAGTTGGTTGATGGGTTGGTGTGTATGAGTCTACACGTGCACCCAAACCCATATATGTCTGTGTAGACACACAAACTTTGATTTCTTGCACCATAGCAGTCTTCTTTCGGCAATATGTTTGAGAACAAGGTTGATGTACCTGCCACTGGCGCATTCAGAGGTCCAGCGCATATTGTGAAAATGGACGGGACAAATTATGAGCTCTGGGCTATGCAGTTCATGAGCTTGATGAAGTCGAATGGTAAGAAGCATATTCTTACCAAAGAGGAGCCGGTGGAGAAGACTGGGGTGAATGCCTCGTGGGAGGCGGATGATGTGTATGCCAAAGTCTGACTATCTGGGACGTTGACGATAGAAATCGCCAACGATGTACTACATCAGCCCACGTCTAAGGCTATGTGGGCAATTCTAGCGGTGACATATTCACAGGCGCGGAATGAGACCAAGATACTTCAGCTGCAACATGATATTTTTACAGTCAAGCAGAACGGACGCCCCCTTCACTCACTGTACACATCCCTACGAGGGATGTTTGAGAAGCTCCATAGCTTCATGCTGTTGACGGCCACTCCTGAGCAGCAGAAGACGTACAGGAATGCTACCATGGTAGGTGTATTCCTGGCTGCCCTTGATCCAGAGTACGATGCTGCCCGATCTCAGATTCTTGCTGACGCTACTATTCCTCCTATGGAGGAAGCTTTTCGCCGACTGAGTCGAATTACTATCCCAAGCTCGACTGCCAGCCAGACACCTTCAACGATGGCAGCCTCCAGGGGTAGAGGTGGCTCCTCTACCTTTCGTGGCCGTGGCCCCCGGGGTCGTGGGGGTCGGATTCGTCAACCATGCAGTTATTGTCGTCACCCTGGTCACTCCGAGGATACATGCTACTCTAAGCATGGCTTTCATGCATCAGCTCGGGTAGCAAACAAGGTGAGTCTCCTGCACCTTCCTCGTTGGACCAGCGATTCGATGATCTTGTTGCCAGACTGAGGAATATCATGCCTCCTGATACAGCTCCTGGAGGTCCGTCAGATGTGGTCGTCTCTGCCTCTGCCAGTTCACCTGCCACAGCCAGTACTTCAGGTAGTTCTTATGCTCTCACCTCTTGTGACGGATCTATGATTACAAACGGTATTATGGATTCTGGAGCGACACATCATCTCTGTGGGGACAAAGAGCAGCTCACTTCATATAGACCGGTCTCTCCAGGACGAACTGTGGTGATAGCCAATGGGACACATTCCCCGATCACAGGACCGGGGGAGATTAACTTGCCACCTTCCATGAGACTGCAGAATGTGTTATATGCTCCCGATTTCTCTATGAATTTACTGTCCATTAGCCAGATTACAAAGGATTTAAACTGTCGAGCTATTTTTGACTCATCATCTCTTGTAATTCAGGACAAACCCTCGGGCAAAGTGATTGATTGTGGCTGTGAGCAGAATGGTCTCTATCGTCTGGTCCATACTCCTTATGTCGGTGCATCTCCCCATTCTACAGGATCAGACTCTCCATATACCTGGCATCTCCGTTTTGGTCACTTCCCTCTTCAGAAGATGTGTCATGTTTTGCCCCAGATTTCTCCGAGGTCGTCCTTCCAATGTGAAGCGTGTTAGTCGGGAAAGCATCATCGGTTTACTTTTCTGAGTCGTCAGTCGGAGTAGTAGCTCCTTGTTCGAGTTAGTCCATATTGATATTGGGGGTCCAAGTCGTGTTCCTGACCACAATTGACAGATTCTATCTGGTTACAGTAGATGATTTTTCTTGCTTGTCTTGGGTGTTTTTATTGAAGAATAAATCTGAAGCATGAGATGTTATTCAAATGTTTATCGATGAAGTTCAAAATGTTTTCTCTTCTTCTGTGAAAGTTGTGTGTTCTGACAATGCATTGGAGTTTTGTACTAGAGCTCTGTCCTTGTTCTTTTCATCTCGTAGTATAATTCATCAAACTTCATATGCTTACACTTCACAACAAAATGGTGTTGCAGAGCGGAAACATCGCCATCTATTGGATATCACTAGAACCCTACTTATTCAGAGTCATGCTCCACGCTCGTTCTGGGGTGATGCGGTTCTCACAGCTTGCTACTTAGTAAATCGCATGCCCTCGTCTGTCTTGGGTGAGAAAACTCCTCTCTCTATAGCCTTTCCTGAGAAGGAGTTGTTCTCTCTTCCACCCCGTGTCTTTAACTGTGTTGGTTTTGTCCATCAGTTGGTGCCAGGTCTTGATAAGCTCTGCCCCAGGGCTATCAAATGTGTGTTTGTAGGATACTCCATGACACAGAAGGGATATCGTTGCTTTGATCCGCTGCGTCGAAAATACTTTGTTAGCGCCGATGTCGCATTCTTTGAATCTGTGATGTTTTTCTCTCCTACAGGTGACAGAATGACTACTTCCCATTCTGATACTGAGGTCTTCATGCCACCTCCTCCTATGAGTCAGTTACCTTCTATGCCATCTCCACCACCACCTCTTGTCATACCTTCACCTCCACCGTTACCACCTCCAGTAACCATTATCCCCCCGTTACCAAAGTACTATACTCGTCGGTCCTCCTCTACTCAAGGTCATGGTCCGTCATCCAGCAACCCTCAGGTTGGTTCTTCTGATAACTTGATTTCTAACGATGAGTCTGAGGATCTATTGATACAGGGAACACAGCAGGATGATGATCATGGAGATTTGGACGTGCATATCGCTATTAGAAAGCAGAGGCGTACTTGTGCTTCCTATCCACTTGCTTCCCAAGTCTCTTTTCATCGTCTTACAGGCGATTTCCAGAGATTTGCAGTAGCTCTATCTGCAGTAGAAATTCCACGCAATTATCAGGAGGCACTACAAGATAGCAAATGGCGTCTTGCTATGGAAGAAGAAATGGCCGCGTTGAAGTCCCGTGGAACTTGGACACTTGTTTCTCCTCCTCCCGGAGCGTCTATTGTTAGCTGCAAGTGGGTGTTTACTGTTAAATACCATGCAGATGGAAGCCTTGATCGGTACAAGGCAAGGCTCGTGGCACGTGGTTTTACTCAGACCTATGGAGTTGATTACTTGGACACGTTTTCTCCAGTTGCTCGACATTCTACTTTACGTGTCCATCTTTCAGTTGATGTAGCATGTGATTGACCGTTATTCCAGCCTGACGTGAAAAATGCATTTTTATATGGAGATCTACAAGAGGAGGTCTATATGCAGCAGCCTCCGGGGTTTGCTGCTGAGGGGGAGTGTCATCAGGTTTGTCGACTCCATAAGGCAATATATGGCCTTAAACAAAGTCCTAGAGCGTGGTTTCAAAAGCTTTCAGATCTGATTGAACGACAGGGATTCAAGAGGTCAAACGCAGACCATTCCTTATTTGTGTAGAAGACATCTAGAGGTATTGTTGCTATCATGGTGTATGTTGATGATAATGTTGTTACAGAAGATGATGAGCAGGGAATCAAGATGGCGAAAGAATTTCTGGGCAGTCAATTTGTGACTAAGGATCTGGGCACCCTAAGGTATTTCTTGGGGTTGGAATTTGCTAGAAATGCACAGGGTCTTGTAATGACCCAAAGAAAGTATGTTACAGTTATGCTTGCAGAGACAGACATGATTGGATGTCGACCTTCCACGACTCCTATGGATCCTAGCATGAAGCTATATGATGATGATACAGATGAAGTCGATAAGAGAAGATACAGCGAGATGGTTGGAAAACTCATTTATGTAACAATTACCAGACCGGATATTGCATTTGCAGTGAATCGAGTTAGTCAATTCATGGAGCAACCTCGACAGGTACATATGGACGCAATACATATGATATTGAGATATCTAAAATCATCTCTAGGCTCAGGATTACTATTCAAGAAAGGAGACACACTCTCTGTATCCGCATATGCTGACGCGGATTATGCAGGTTGTCCTAAGGATAGGAAATCGACTTCGGAATTTGCAATATTTGTTGGCACTTCTCTCGTTTCTTGGAAAAGAAAGAAACAAACTGTTGTAGCAAGATCAAGTGCCGATTCCGAATACAGGGCTATGGCTCAAGCAAGTACAGAAATGATGTGGGTCCGAGCAGTGCTATGTGATCTACATGTAGAGGTTCCTCTACCCATGGAGTTACACTATGATAACCAGGCTACTCTATTCATTGCAAACATTCCTGCGTTCCATGAGAGAACAAAACATATTGAGGTAGATTGCCACTAAACCAGAGACATGATTCAGAAGGGCCTGATCTCTACTTCCCATGTCAGCTCTGGAGAGCAAACCGCGGACATCTTCACCAAGCCACTGCCCAGAGGATCATTTCAGAAGTGTTCATCCAAGCTGAACATGATCGATATCAATGCTCCAGCTTGAGGGGGAGTGTGAAGATATTTGTATTTTCATATTTCATATGTGTCTCTTTCTTATTCTCTTTTCCTGTTTTCTACTTTATATAATTTACTCATAGGCCTCTCTACTATATATGAGAGCCTAGGGTTCTCAGAAATAACAACACTCTTATTTTTCTCCAACAACTGCGATAGACATAGACTCGAGTCATACAAAGAGATTCTACCAGGAAGGTCAATGGTAATAGCCGATGGGACTCATTCCCCCATTATTGGACAGGAGGAGATTACCTTGTCACCTTCCATGCATTTACAGAATGTTCTTCATGCCTCTAATTTTTCGATGAACCTACTGTCTATTAGTCAGATTACAAAGGATTTGCACTGTCGCGCTATATTTGACCCATCTTCTCTTATATTACAGGACATACTAACGGGCAAGGTGATTGGTTGTGGCTCTGAGCAAGATGGTCTCTATCGTCTGGTCCAAAATTCGTATGATGGCGTCTCCTCTTATTCAGCCGGATCATTCTCTCTGAATACTTGGCATCTACGCTTTGATCACCTCCCGCTTCAGAAGATGTGTTATCTCTTGCCTCAGATTCCTCCAAGTTCTTCCTTTCGGTGTGAAGTCAGTCAGTTGGGAAAGCACCATCGGGATAGCTTCCTCAATCGTCAGTGTCGGAGCAGTAGCTCTCCGTTTGAATTATTTCATGTCGATATTTGGGCTCCGAGTCGTGTTCCTGATCACCAGGGATACATGTTTTATCTTGTAGTAGTTGATGATTTCTCTCGTGTCGTGGGTATTTCTGTTAAAGAACAAATCTGAAGCAGGAGATGTTATTCGAAATCTTATAATTGAAGTGCAAAATGTTTTTTCCTCTCATGTCAAATATGTTCGTACGGACAATGCTTTGGAATTTTGCACTCACTCTCTCACACATTTCTTTTCGACAAAAGGTATTATTCATCAAACCACATTTGCTTACACATCTCAACAAAATGGAGTTGCAGAGAGGAAACATCATTATCTTCTTGATATTACTCGAACCCTGCTTATCTAGAGTTGTGCGCCTATTTCTTTTTGGGAGATGCATTTCTTACGGCATGTTACCTTGTGAATCGTATGCCGTCCTCGGTACTTGGTGAGAAAATTCCTCTTTCTGTTATTTTCCAGACAAGGAATTATTCTTTCTTACCCCTCGTGTCTTTGGTGTTGTTGCTTTTGTTCACCAGTTGTCTCCTGGACTTGACAAACTCTCACCTAGAGCTGTCAAGTGTGTATTTGTGGGTTACTCTTGGACTCAAAAGGGATACCATTGCTATGATCCCGTAAACAGGAAACACTTTATGAGTGCTGATGTTACATTTTTTGAGTTTGTTATGTACTTCTCACCTGCAGGTGATAGGTTGGTCTCGTCCACAACTAATGACGACGTCTATTTTCCTCCTCCTACTCTGAGTCCACCTCTGTCCATTCTTGTCCTAGTTGTCATGCCAACATCATCCCCAACACCACCACCACCCCCACCACCACCACCAAAACCACATGTCCTGCCATTACCTAAATATTATACATGTCAGTCAGGTCCTTCTCATGTTGCGCGTCAATCATCCAGCACGCCTCAGGTATGTTCGGATGTTATTATTAATGATGGGTCGGATAGAGTGCATGTGCAGGATTCATCTTTGCCGGAGGAATGTGAACCGGCGAGTACAGTGGATGATGATCTTGATGTCCCTATTGCTATTCGGAAGGAGAAACGTGCTTGTGCATCTTATCCCCTTACTTCACATGTTTCCTTTCATCGTCTCACAGGGGACTTTCAGAGGTTTGTTGTGGCTTTGTCTTCCGTGGAGATACCACGGAATTATCAGGATGCATTGAAGAGTGGCTGCTGGCGTTCTGCTATGGAAGAAGAAATGGCTGCCTTACAGTCACGAGGTACATGGAGCTTGGTTCTCGCTCCCTCAGGCGCATCTGTTGTTAGCTGCAAATGGGTATTAACAGTAAAGTACCACGCAGATGGTAGTCTTGACCGTTACAAGGCAAGGCTAGTGGCGAGAGGCTTCACTCAGACATGTGGTGTGGACTATATAGATACCTTCTCTCCCGTTGCTCGTCATTCCACTCTTCGTGTTCTTATGCCTGTTGTTGTGGTACGTGTCTAGTCCCTATTTCAACTTGATGTTAAGAATGCATTCTTGTATGGCGATCTGCAGGAAGAAGTCTACATGCAGCAGCCCTTGTGGTTTGCTGTTGAGGGGGAGCATCATATGGTGTATAGACTTCACAAGGTGATATATGGCCTTAAACAAAGCCCAAGGGCATCTCCAACCAGGTGGCCAATCAACAACACGTTTCGAGGATGGCGAGAGCGGGAGGGTGAGTGGAGGTCTGAGTGGAGGTGCGAGTGGAGGAGCCCGCGGTGCGGCTTCGAGCGCTGGTAATGGGGGTGTCTGGAGATGGCGCAGGAAGGGCGACGCTAGCGTGGGCTCGAGCAGGGTTGCAGTTCTCCATGCGGGTGGCCTTGGCGGTGAGGGGCTTGGCGGTGAGGGGCTCTCGGAGGGCGAAGGGGGAAGCAGGGGAGGTTGTGCGGAGAAGGGGGAGTTTCGCTCTGAAGGAGGGAGTCCTCAGTTTGTGGCGGCAGGCGGGAAGGCGGCTGAAGGTGTGCGGGAGCAGTGGGTGCATGTCTCCCACAGGAAGTCGGAGAGGAGATGTTTCCGTTGTGGTTTAAGGGGGCATTTGGCGATGGTTTGCGTAGCTCGGCCGCGTTGCTTCGCATGTGAGGGGTTGGGTCATCGGATGGTTGACTGCATTTCTCGTTTCCGATCTGGAAGGGGGTCGTTGCAGCCTGGAGGTTCAGTCGTTTCGACTGGGGTGGTTCCCTCGCTTAGGACCTCTCTATGTGTCAGAGGACGATCGTTTGCACAAGTGGTGGCCGGTGGCGCGAGCACCGCCACGCTAACAGGTGATTCTATTGATTGGAAATTGGTGGTGTCCTCGGACCCTGGGTCTTGTTTTGCTGGTAGACAGGAATCAGCGGAAATGTCGCGGAGGAAGGCGGGTAGCCGGGCGATCATCGGGTTTTTCGAGAATGAGAGCTTGTCCATCGACGTCGTGGTCAGTCTTCTCCGCAGGATCCTTGGCAACCAGTTTTCTGGGGATGTCTTCGCCTTGGGCCCTAGGCGATGCTGTGTTCGGGGTCTTTCGGAAGAGCATCGTCTTCGGCTGGTTCGGAGTGGTACGGTGGATGGTGTTGCTTGGAGGGACCTGCGTTTTGCTGACGGGGCTTGCTTGGACGTAGAAGTTTGTGTTGCTGAGGTCCGTGGTATACCGTTCCTTTCTCGATCGGTTCATTGTCTCAGGCGACGTTGTGTAGGTGGGGTGAGGTTCTTGCGATCACCGATGATGGTCTGGCTCCGGGCTCCGACCCTATGATCACGAGGGTCCTCCTGGAGTGCAGTAAGAGCTTTCTGGATGAAGCGGTGGACCGTGTCTTCTACGAGAATTTGATGATCGGTCGGTTCAATTGCCGGATTGAGATGTCAGTCGTAACTCCGCCGCCGCCGCCGGTGGTGCGGGAGGGGGCAATGATCGTGGCTTCGAAACCAGGAAGGGGGAAGGACGTCGTTTCGGTTTCCGAGGAGCAGGCGTCTTTGCATGGCCACGCTTCGTGGGACTCATCCCGCCATGATGGTTTCGTACGTCCTTTCAGCTCCTTCGTACGTCCTTTCAGCTCTACCTCGTGGACTCAGTGCATGGATGCTTCTCTTGGCGTTTTGTCTGGTGACGTGGAGGGGAGTTGCTCGGGGGTCGTGAGGGACTTCTGCTTTTGGAAAAGGGCACCCGACTCTTCGATCCAGACTCTTCATTCATATCTCTTGGTGACCCGGCATTTCGGTGGACCTTCTTACGGGCATGTGCTCGGATCTTTGCTAGAAGGGTTCGAGGAGCTAGATCCACCTCGAACTTCATCTGCAGCCCGGCCCGACAACCTTTGTGATTTGGAGTTAGCGGTGGGGAGTGGGGGGGGTTTCCCTTGCTTCAAGGCTCCCCTTCATTCTCCTTGCGCGCGGAGGGGGAGTTGGTGGTTGGTTCAACGTTGACGTCGTCGGGGGATCCCTCCTCAAGTGCTCAGCCATTTGACTCGCCCGGTGGCCCGAGATGTCTTTGGCGGTTCAGACGGACATTGTTGCGGATGAAGGTGCGCCTGGAAGGAGGTCAACGAAGAGGTACAGGAGGAGAAACAGATCGTGCCCGCGGGTGTGTGAGGTACAGACATGCTCGACCTTGAAAGAAATGGTGGCGACGGCTGCTGGTGTGCTTCGGTCCGGTGGGTGTGTGGAAGGTTCCTCATGAAGGTGCTCTCATGGAACGTGCGAGGGTTGGGGGAGGCAGATAAACGAAGAACCTGAAGGATATGGTATAATCCTCAAGCGCATCACGGAAGCGTGAGCGTCGTATCAAATACGACGAGGAGCGACTAGTCGCACTAGTTGCTCGATGCAGCGGAATTTAAAAAATTTTTCATGCGACAAAATCACATGATCCAAGAACATTTCTCGGATCGTTTCGTCAAAACCACAAACAAGTAATAAGATTACCTCTTGAAGCGTGGTTGTGATCGAGTCTCTAAACGAAGAAACCTCCTGTCTCAAGTCCGATCCGACGGAGGAGACGCTTGCGAGCGCGGGGATGAATCGCATGCTTCTCGCAATCCATGTTGATGATCCAAGCAGCGGATCTCCTGATCTCGACACACGAGATCCGATGTCTTCTTCACGAGCGAGGCGCACCGAAGGAGACGGAGATCCACGAGCAGACGAACGGGCAGCATAACGACGATGCTGCGACGATGGAGAACCTCTCTAGGGCATCCATGGTGGACGGCCATGAGAGGAAGAGAGATGGCGTGTGGGAAGAGAAGAGAGAGAGATGTGTTACAATAGCATGTGTAAAGAGAGAGCATGGTATGCCTCTATATTTATAAGGTTTTGGGATCCATGGATCTCAATCCATGAGACATATAAAATCAATGGATGAGATAGATTTATGTCAACCCAATGGTCAAGATTGTTGTTGGTAAAAACCAACAACTTATGATTTAATTTAGATCAAATATATTTGATAAATCAAATATACATCAATCCTAAAATTAAACCAATAAAATAAGGAGATGATTTCAATGGATATCATGTTTCCCCATGTAATAGGGTGGACGGCCACCAATTCCTTATAGGACTTGGTAGCCGCCCACCACATACCATGTGAGGGCAATCTCATGGATTTCCATGATATTGCATATCTCCTTGAATTTCTCCATTATTTATTCCAACAACTTTTGTTGGGATTTGTTCTTCAAAAATAATTCATAATCAATTTTGAGAATATTGCAATCTTGCCATTGGAAAATTGTGAATCACATTCACAACTCAAAACAAAATATAATTTACATTTTCAATTAATTACACAATGTGTATCCAATACACATCATTAATTAATTAACGAATATAAATTATAATTAGCTCTCTCTAATACATTAGAAATCACATTTATAATATATTTATGAATAATATGGATAGTTCTATCCACATTAATCATATCCATGATAATTAAATCACATTTAATCATCTTGGATTTCTATTCTCATGTTCCCAAATAATACGAATCACATTCACACTATTTACATCTTTGACAATCAAAACACATTTAATTATCTAAGATAACTCTCCTTATAATATGAATCAAATTCATATTATTCATGATAAATAAATCACATTTAATTATCCATTTTCTCAATGCTCAGATACATATATAAACAATAGAATTATCCATGAACTCTTTCAAGGATAATGCGCTTTCTCCGCGAATACTTGGAGATAAGGACTGGGTGATTGTATTGTTCCACGTATAATGACTTGGATATTGAGATTACATCTCAAATACAGATCTCGGGCCTCCCATAGATGCTTGATTAAATCAAGACAGCAAATCAAATCTTCTCATTGCATCTGAATCACATTAAGATCAATGTCCAACATTTGGATCAAGATCAGATTACTTCTCTACTGAGAGGAGTCACTAAAATCCAGACCCGTTTCATCACTCCCTAGGAATGGAAGCGTCATGGTTATACAATCGTTTATGATCACATCACCCTCAGGTATTCCCTGTACATCCTGCATGCTGGAAGACTCAGAATAAACCCGAAGTATTAGATCAACTTTATACTGTCTACTTCAGGGTTTTATCAGTAAGTTTCTCATTTTGATCATTGGGAGTTGGTATCGATCATATACTTTCCAAAAGCATATATCATACCTAGGTCTTGATCATATACTTTCAAAAAGTATATATCAAACCTACAAATTCAGTCAAGCTTCCAAAGCGAGACGACCGTGCGCACTCGTGCGCACGGAATTTGATTCTTCCCAATATCTCATGAGTGAGCTCATGTTTTCCGGTTCAGTAATGAACCTGTATGATCCCTTTGAGAGATCGTATTACTCATATACCCTTGCATGCACACCAGCGCGCCGGTGTATAGACCTTCATTAGGTCATCAACCTATTGGTCTACCAAATGTACATACTCAGACATATAGTAACACATCTGTCTCCGGTCAGAGGATGCGTGCCTATATCATGACAGCATACGATATAGGACTTTGGTTATCTCGATCTCGTTAAGTCAACTCTTTGACCTAACTAATCTGACACCTCCGAATCTCTATTCCTATACAGCGGACCTGCATCAAGAGGTCGGTCCGATATCAGCCTAACGATTGCCATCTCCTACTCAGGCTGGAGATCATCTCTTAACAATCATTTGATGGTGCTTGATGAGTCCTCAATCTAACTCATTAGATGTTCATCCAAGCACCAGCCTCTATGATTCAATATTTGAATCAACAGCTGTATGATAATCAAGATGGCCATGGTACATAACCCTAATTGTACTAAGGGACCTATTATGCAAATTATTTATTCTTCATTTCAGATCAGGGAATGATATTTGCAATAACATTTATTGCATAATGGCTCGCCGTGGGCTCGCATGTCCAACAATCTCCTACTAGCCCAAAGAGTCATTAATGGGCTAATCATTTAAACCCACACTCTTGTGACAATCATAGGCTATTTAGAAAATAGCTAGGTAAGCTGATCAGTCACTCTGTTCTCAAGAGACTATGCCAAGTCCTTTTACGGCACTTGCATATCCCCTAGTAACAGTGTTTGCATCCAATGCGAAGTTGCATCTTATGCAACCAATACTCAATTTTGTTATAGTGTCCTTGACACTTTAGCTCGATAATTATTATAACCAGTATGCCCATAATCCTTATCATAATAACTTTTTTCCTAGAGATCTCTATCTCCTAAGGTATCTACAGTTAAGACCCTTATAGATCACTATCTACAAGGTCTTAAACTTCTGAAGATAAGACTTTGAGACCACTATCTCTAAGTTTCATCATCTTTGAAGATATTGTTATTACTGCAATCAAGTGTTTTGTTCCATAGTAGGATTGGTAACAGCTTACTACCCCCACTGCATGGCAGACATCTGGCTCTTTTGCACATCTAGCATACACTGAGCTTCTCGTAACTGATGCACAAGTGCAAGCAGTTCTAGCATTCACTTCCTCAACTCTCTGAGGTGTTATCCCTTTAGATAGGTTACCACCATATCTTAAGGGAAGGAAGCCTTTCTTGGATTTTCCAGAAATTGAAATAAGTCCAAGGTATACTACTAATGTGACGGTCCCAATACCCTCTTCTCTTTGCTTCTGAACATCTTCAGAAGTAAGTAAGAGGTATCCTTGAGATCATATCTCAAGGTATGGAACAACCAGATTATAAAACAATTACTATTATCATCCTTAGATCATTCCAAATGACTAGGATATTTAGCATGATGAACACAATGGCACTCTCACTAAGCTTCACATGGTTTATCAAGATTTTATCTGAAATCATAACATTTATAATTTCATCAAATCTTATGTTCCAACTACAAGAAGCTTATTTGAGTCCAAAGATGGAGTTCTTTAGCTTGCACACCTTGCTTTCCTCAACCATGAAGCCCTGGGGATACTTCATATGAATATCCTCAGAGAGGTATTCATAGAGGAATGCAGTCTTGACTCACATCATCAAGATGTCATAGTCAAGTTGTGTAGCTATAGTTAGCAATATTCTGATGGTTTAAAGTAAGGTCACTGGAGAGCAAGTCTTATCGCAAGCGATGTCTTCTCTTCGGTGTGTAGCTCATGGCTACGAACCGTGCTTTGAAGGTCTCTACCTTCTCATCAGGTTCCCTCTTTCTCTTGAAGATCCATTGACACTATAATGGGTCTAACCCATATAGTTGGATCCTCGAAGGTTTATATACAACATTTGTATATGAAGTCTACTTTAGACTTTTATTGCTAACATCCATCTTTCCATGTCAAGATCCTCAGGAGCTTCATCACGTGAAGTCCGATCATTTTCACATGGAATATATCCTCGAACTTATTTGAAGAAGTATTAGTGTTTTATCTTCAATTATTCTTTTAGTTTCCGATTTCAGGAGCCTCATTATCTTCTCAAGACTAAATGAGTTCCTTTACTTCATTTTTATCTTGATTCTTAAGAGAGTCATCCTCTAAGAGTCACATTCTCAGAGATAAGATCCTTTAAGAATCTCAAGGTCATAAAGTAGGTATACAATACCATCCTTTATTTTCCTAATGAAGTAGCACTTTCCAGTGCCAGATTCCAGCTTAATCACATGGAACCTTATTAAGGATATTTATAATGTAGTCTCTACCACATATATATACTTGGAAACTAAGAGATAATTATGCTAAGATTAATCATTGATCAAATCATGTCACACATGATCAATTGTATCTCCCTACAACTCTATTGAATTAAGGTTCATTAGGAGGATTGAGATAGGAATGATATTCATATCTCCATAAGGTATTCCTTAAATTCATCTAATAGGTACAAGCTACCTTGGTTAGATCAACTTCATTTCATCTTCCTTCAAACTTTGGTTCTAAACCAAAACTGTGAAATCTTTGAACATTTCAAAGGTTTCTTAGGTGAAGAGAAGAAATCTCATATCATACATAATCATTAATAGATATCGCATATCTATAATGTTTACTATGATATAGATGATTCACATACATCAATAAGTACGAGATCCTGAATACTTTGACATCTTACACCTTTCCCAAAGAAGGGTGTAGTGGACATTTTTCTTTGAATACAATATTCATAAGTATGCAAGTTTTGAAATTTTAGACATTCTAAAGTTTCATCTCTTACTTGTCTATTGATCTTATCAACGGACATATGTCCAGAACATGATGCCAGATCATTGTCAAATGGTCTTCATCCTCCTATTGATCTTTTAAGGTTTAATTTCAGTATTAGAAATGTTAATGAAACATTCATTAATTTTCTAATTTAGTAGAGTCCACTAGATTTTAGATTACTATCTGAAATATCTCCATCATAACTCCTTATGATAGGTATATTACAGAATTCATGTTTATTTCTAATATTTAGAAACAAACAATGAATGTATTCTAATATCTAGGTAATAGAGACATTCTCTAAGACTAAGGGCTCTCCCACTGAAATTATGATGCCTATCAATCCAATAGAGATTGTTGCAACAATTGCATCAATATCCGTGTGGATGACTATTAAACATTTAAGATCAAATTTCTAATCTTCTAATACATATGCAACCAGCAAGTGTCATTAGAAGGTTGAGATACAATTATTAGACTTTATCTTATCAAATAAGTAGGTCAATTTCAATAATTATATGTAGATTATTCTGATGTACTATCTGATTCCTTCTCTAAGGATTCTAGATAGATTTGATAGTCATACTATCAACACATCAACTTATTGCAGTATTGGCATTTATTCAACTCTTTGGATGTCATATGGAAGTCACAGAAGTACAGTCAACTCTTTGACTATATTTCTTGGGTCCATCCCATGCTTCCATTGCGCTCCCTTTATCTATAAGCAACTATTGCTCAAGTCAAAGGATCTCTTATGTTGAAATCAAAAAGTTTCAATATAAGAGTATTTCAACATTTATACAAGCTTTATTGAATTCATACAATATGAAAATTCGGAAGCTTTATGAATGATTAGAGTACAGATAGTAGAATGATGACACTCATCGTATCTACATCCATCTAAACTCTTAATACATTGGTTCAGGTAGGTATTCAAACAATTTTGAATACATCATATCTTATAGAGCCACCATTCTGCATAATGCAGAGAACCATGTCATTCATGATTATATGTCGAGAGCACATATGTATGCCAGAACATCTTCTTAGATTTTATAAGGATTATTTGATAATTACGATCATTATCGACATGTCACTTCAAAAGTACATTCGATGAGATCAAGACTTATAGAGACTTACAAACTCTAGGGTTTTAGTCCTATTGACTATTCAATTATCATTCCCCATTATTATGAGGAAACTTGCATATTGCAACCACATACATTATGTGTCCAATTGCAAGTACAATATCTGGATCATGGGTTCAATCCATGATATTCTATTGGTTATTATTGAGTTTAACATTGAGTGGTTCTAATGAAGGATTATCTGAAATAAGAAATTTGCATAAATATATAAATATATATTTTACTTTGATTTAGGATTTTCATATCAAAGTTGTCTTGCCTTATCAACACTGAAAGTTCATTCCCTTAATCACTTTCAATGTAAGAGATATACTTACCATCATTTCTCAGCAAGATCTGGGATCTCCTTCCTTATCTTTGTTACATCCCAATAATATGAGAATCTGCAACTCGGATAAAAAGAAGCGGGAACACATTCCGCCTTGCAAGTCCAACTTGCATCTCCCAATTCGGTCTTTAACACCCGGGCCCACCACCCCTAAGGCGATATTGACCCGTTATTAATTGAACCAACCGTCAAGAGGAATAGAACTCGCTATGCGCAATCCAATATCGCCCTAATAATATAAGGATCCGATATTGGGGTCACTACGCATACGGCCTTACTGTTTCGGGAAGCAAAGAGCCCGATCCAGATGCGCTTATATATAGGAGTTGTCACTTCGGACAGGCGTCTCCTACATACAATCCCCGGCGACGGAACCCTTCGCCTCAACAAGAGACCATGGATGCCACTTATGTGATCCTCCATATCATATTCAAATTTTAATTAATTATCATGAATCATATTCACATAATTAATTCTTCCAAGGGAAATACACATCTATTCATAATAGAGTGTTTTTAATTGGATATAATTAACTTAATCATATTAAATTAATTTTCAATCCAAGTCAATCAACAAACTTGATTTTATTTGAATATATGGTATTATCTCAAAATACGTATTAATTCGAATTTTAATAATTAGAAAAATACATCATGATCTCTCAGGCATCATTCGTTCCCTACCCGCTGTCATGGCCAGTACCGGCAGAAGTGGGACGGACCGCATACGTTGCAACCCGCTACCCCAGCGATCCCCGACTAGACACCATATCTGCCTCGAGAAAAAATAATGCCGAGTCAATCACTTTGTACTTGAGATGATCATCGGTTCTTCAACCAAAATTATACCATACAGTAATAATCAAAACATTTTTTGTTATAAGGAAATTTGCTAGACAAATTCTCAATTCTATTCAAGCAAGGAGTTTGATGATTGTGTTTTCAATTTTGATCTAGATCAAATCTAATCAATTATTGGTTGAGGCCAAGTCAATTAAGGAAATAATCATCATCCAATATTTCTCAAATATTTTCCATAATTATTTCATGAAATTAACAATTAATTTCACTAATTAACAATCACATGGTTCTTGATTAGGAAAGTAATTTCAGCAGTGATCCCTACTTACTAAAATTAGCATATCTCAATCAATTTGAATCCAAATTAAGCAAAGTAAGTTTCCAAAGTTTGCTAATTTATTTTAGAACAGAACCTATGCGATTTGCACACATTTTAAGGCGTTTCTAAACAGTAATTAACTCCTTAATTACGTTAAGATTTGCAGTTCCCGTAACAGTGAATACATGTTCATTAAAACGACCATATCTCGAGCAAACGGAATCCAAATTACATAAACTCAGATCCTAGGTTTCCTTATTTAATGGGGAACAAAATCCAAGTGTTATTTTCGTGTTTAAACAATTTAAACAGGGCTGAAAAATTACGCTAAACAGAGATGCGAAAATGAAATGCGATAAAACTTTCGCAACCAAACGAACCCAAGTCGCCTTCGATTTTATGGATCGTATCCAAAACCTTCAACCTGGCTTTGATACCACTTGAAGGATATGGTATAATCCTCAAGCGCATCACGGAAGCGTGAGCGTCGTATCGAATACGACGAGGAGCGACTAGTCGCACTAGTTGCTCGATGCAACGGAATTTAAAAAATTTTTCATGCGACAAAACCACATGATCCAAGAACACTTCTCGGATCGTTTCATCTAAACCACAAACAAATAATAGGATTACCTCTTGAAACGTGGTTGTGATCGAGTCTCTAAACGAAGAGACCTCCTGTCTCAAGTCCGATCCGACGGAGGAGACGCTTGCGAGCGAGGAGATGAATCGCGTGCTTCTCGCAATCCATATTGATGATCCAAGCGGCGGATCTCCTGATCTCAACACAGGAGATCCGACGTCTTCTTCACGAGCGAGGTGCACCGAAGGAGACAGAGATCCAAGAGCAGACGAATGGGCAGCATAACGCCGACGCTGCGGCGATGGAGAACCTCTCTAGGGCATCCATGGTGGACGGCCATGAGACGAAGAGAGATGGCGTGTGGGAAGAGAAGAGAGAAAGATGTGCTACAATAGCATGTGTAAAGAGAGAGCATGGTATGCCTCTCTATTTATAGGGTTTTGGGATCCATGGATCTCAATCCATGGGATATATAAAATCAATGGATGAGATTGAATTATGTCAATCCAATGGTCAAGATTGTTGTTGGTAAAACCAACAACTTATGATTTAATTTAGATCAAATATATTTGATAAATCAAATATACATCAATCCTAAAATTAAACCAATCAAATAAGGAGATGATTTCAATGGAGATCATGTTTCCCCAAGTAATAGGGTGGACGGCCACCAATTCCTTATAGGACTTGGTAGCCGCCCACCACATACCATGTGGGGGCAATCTCATGGATTTCCAAGAGATTGCATATCTTCTTGAATTTTCCATTATTTATTCCAACAACTTTTGTTGGGATTTATTCTTCAAAAATAATTCATAATCAATTTTGAGAATATTGCAATCTTGCCATTGGAAAATTGTGAATCACATTCACAACCCAAAACAAAATATAATTTACATTTTCAATTAATTACACGATGTGTATCCAATACACATCATTAATTAATTAACAAATATAAATTATAATTAGCTATCTCTAATACATTATAAATCACATTTATAATATATTTATGAATAATATGGATAGTGCTATCCACATTAATCATATCCATGATAATTAAATCACATTTAATCATCTTGGATTTCTATTCTCATGTTCCCAAATAATATGAATCACATTCACACTATTTACATCTTTGACAATCAAATCACATTTAATTATCTAAGATAACTCTCCTTATAATATGAATCAAATTCATATTATTCATGATAATTAAATCACATTTAATTATCCATTTTCTCAATGCTCAGATACATATATCCACAATAGAATTATCCATGAACTCTTTCAAGGATAATGCGCTTTCTCCGCGAATACTTGGAGATAAGGACAGGGCGATGGTATTGTTCCACGTATAATGACTTGGATATTGAGATTACATCTCAAATCCAGATCTCGGGCCTCCCATAGATGCTTGATTAAATCAAGACAGCAAATCTAATCTTCTCATTGCCTCTGAATCACATTCAGATCAATGTCCAACATTTGGATCAAGATCAGATTACTTCTCTACTGAGAGGAGTCACTAAAATCCAGACCCGTTTCATCACTCCCTAGGAATGGAAGCGTCATAGTTATACAATCGTTTATGATCACATCACCCTCAGGTATTCCCAATACATGTACATCCTGCATACTAGAAGACTTAGAATAAACCCGAAGTATTAGATCAACTTTATACTGTCTACTTTAGGGTTTTATCAGTAAGTTTCTCATTTTGATCATTGGGAGTTGGTATCGATCATATACTTTCCAAAAGCATATATCATACCTAGGTCTTGATCATATACTTTTCAAAAGTATATATCAAACCTACAAATTCAGTCAAGCTTCCAAAGCGAGACGACCGTGTGCACTCGTGCGCACGGAATTTGATTCTTCCTAATATCTCATGAGTGAGCTCATGTCTTCCGATTCAGTAATGAACCTGTATGATCCCTTTGAGAGATCGTATTACTCATATGCCCTTGCATGCAAACCAGTGTGTCGGTGTATATACCTTGATTAGGTCATCAACCTATTGGTCTGCCAAATGTACATACTCAGACATATGGTAACACATCTGTCTCCGGTCAGAGGATGCGTGCCTATATCATGATAGTATACGATATAGGACTTTGGTTATCTCGATCTCGTTAAGTCAACTCTTTGACCTAACTAATCTGACACCTCTGAATCTCTATTCCTATGCAGAGGACCTACATCAAGAGGTCGGTCAGATATCAGCCTAACCGAGAAAGGATTGCCATCTCCTACTCAGGCTGGAGATCATCTCTTAACAATCATTTGATGGTGCTTGATGAGTCCTCAGTCTAACTCATTAGATGTTCATCCAAGCACCAGCCTTTATGATTCAATATTTGAAT
The DNA here is from genome assembly GCA_037367405.1 of Ottelia alismoides. Taxonomy (NCBI): domain Eukaryota; kingdom Viridiplantae; phylum Streptophyta; class Magnoliopsida; order Alismatales; family Hydrocharitaceae; genus Ottelia; species Ottelia alismoides. Next base: position 695,695 of record JAZKJV010000416.1, read on the forward strand.
CAACAGCTGTATGATCATCAAGATGGCCATGGTACATAACCCTACTTGTACTAAGGGACCTATTATGCAAATTATTTATTCTTCATTTCAGATCAGGGAATGATATTTGCAATAACGTTTATTGCATAATGGCTCATCGTGGGCTCGCATGTCCAACAGAACCTTGGGTGTGAGGTTTGCAGAATGGGGATGCGATGTCGTTTTGCTTCAAGAAACAAAGCTGCAGGATGTGGGGACGCCTTGTGGCGGTTGTTCGGTGCGGGGGGCCTGGATGAGGTCTGTTCTCTGGACCAAGGCCTTAAATGTCGGTTTCGGTCACCAATTCAGTGACGGCCAAAACAGAATTTTGATGGAATTTCGGTCAAATTTCGATCGAAATTTCGATCATTTCGGTCATTTATTGTACTAGGACCCCCATATTTCGGTCATTTCGATCGAATTTCGATTTCGACTGGATTTCGATATTTGATAGAAATTCGACCGAATTTCGCTGAAATTTGAGGCCATGCTCTGGACGCGGAGGGCTTGGTGGGCGGTCTGCTCATTGCTTGGAGGACGACGGTCTTCTCCTTCGGTTCAGTCTTTAGGGGGACTCATGCTATTTCTGTGATCCTGACTAGTATGGATAACTCGTCTCTGATTGCGTTCTCTTGTGCCTACGGACCGTGTTGCTATGTTAAGAGGAAGGACCTTTGGGAGGAGCTGGTTCAGGTTAGTCAACAGTTTGTGGGGATCCCTTGGTTGATTGAGGGAGATTTTAATGTAACTTTGCGGTTATCGGATAGACCTCGATCGGGGGGGGGGGGGGGGGGAGGGAAGGGGGGTCAGGACCTTGGCTCGCAGGATTTTGCTCAGTTTATTGACTCTCTGGCTCTGGAGGATCTTCGTGTGGCCGACGTAATATACACATGGAGGAACTCCCGCTCGCGGTCGTGCATTAACAGGTTTTTGGCTTCTGTGGACCTTATGAATGTTTTCCCTCTGTCGTTTGTTAACTCCAGGCCTCGTTGCCTATCGGATCACACCCCTATCATCTGAGATTTTGGTGGTACGACTTCTTCTAGAGGCCTTTTCAGATACGAGAAATGCTGGTTATTGGAGGACAATTTCAAAAATTTTGTTGCGGATATTAGGGGTCGAGAGCAGTGAGGGGGGTCTGCAGTGGCGAGATTTGCTCGGAAGCTCGATCTATTGCGCTAAAATTTGGCTACGCGTCGAGAGAACCATGTCGAAGGAACTCGGCAAAATGACCCCGTCACTTCGGGAGAAGGGGTGTTCTCCCCTCCTCTGAGGTTGGGGTAAAGCGGCACAGGTCAGGGGGTAGCGACTGTTTATTAAAAACACAGGACTCTGCTAAGTGGTAACACGATGTATAGAGTCTGACACCTGCCCGGTGCTATAAGGTCGGAAGGAGAAGTGTGATAAGCTTTGAATGGAAGCCCCGGTAAACGGCGGCAGTAACTCTAACTGTCCTAAGGATTTGGAAGCTAGTATTATAATCAATTAATGATTTTGCTGAATATTAAGTTGGAGGTCTTAAGAAGGAGTCGAGGGCTGCGAGGGTGGCGGCTAGAAATGAGGCGGAGGAGATCGTGAGCACTTTGGATGCTTTGGAAGGGGTCAGGGACCTTCGGGATGAGGAATTGGCCTCCCGATCGGCTGACGCAGGTAGTCCACCGCCCTCAGCAGGTAGTCCACCGCCCTCAGCAGAGCTCTCAACCCCCGTTGTGAAGGCCCCTTCGGATCGAACCGCAACGCACCAGGCCGAGGCAGCACCGTCGCCTCCAGAAGCAGACCATCACAGGTGGCATCCTCACGACTTGCATCATCACCCTCACCACACATACTCGTAACAAAAGCCTCATTGCGCCCGCGGGGTAGAGCTGTGGATGTTGCAAGCAGAGCAACAAACTCATGTGGGCCCTCCGACATTCCGCCACTAGCCCCCCGATACTGGTCTTCCAAGTGTGCGAAGCTAGATTCAGGATTCAGATCCTCCGCTGGTCCGAGGTTCGCCAACAGTTGCGCCTCTATAATCGGATTCACCCAATGAAGTGGTTGTTCTTTCGGAGCCACCAACCGAAACAGGTGAACCTCCTGAGCCGGATCCACTGCCGACCCGTGGTTTGCAATCGGGTCTGAATAATGAACTGCTCGATCCGTGATCCGATCCTCAGAAAAACCCTGGGCGACCCCACCACTCTCGCCCGCAGATAACGGTGGGAAATGAAGGGAAGATTCACCTCCAAAGAAAACACACCGAATTGAATGCGGGGCAGGAGACGAGGAGCCATTACGGCGCACGTCAGTTGTGGCGGACTCCCCACTTCTGCCGCCCCAAGCGGTCGCCCAGCCATTAGTCTCACCGGTGCAACCTTGCTTCGCCCCTCCTTGTGTGAACAGGACCTTGGCACCGAGCATACAGAAGAAAGCTCAAGCAGAACACGTCGATTCCCAACCCGCACCTCCCTCCAGCCCAACTGTTGAGGGAGAAAGTCACGAACAGTCAGGATCAAGCCCGGCTCTTGACCCATATTGAGGCCACTCAAAGCAATACCAAGTACCACGACATCCCGCAACAGATGACGGACCAACTCCAAACCACGCTAGACGAAAGGAACCCCTCTAACCCGAATTCTCGAGATCTTCGGAGGCGAAAAACATCCATCAGCATCCCTTAGCGACTGCCAGCGAAGGAGTACTCTCCCTTCTCTCGACAAGGACACAATAGCCTCCTCTTCCTCACAACGGAGCCCTCATGCCACCACCCTCCATGGTGAAAGCTCCGCCAAATCACCCTTAAAGTGACCTCCAGAGGCTACATCGACGTTGGAAGTACCCATGAACAAGGCATCCCCGCTGCAGTCCTCCCCAACGAGGATGTCGATGAAGTCGGGATGTCTGAACGTTGGCTTTTTCAATGAATGACCCTGCAGCACCGCTCTAATGACCTTGCTCCGATGTGTGAAACCGCCTCATCAGGAGCACCTAATTGGTTTGTGACACTGCGAGGCCTAGTGGTCCATTGCTCCACATCTGAAACATCCATACCCGAAAGGCGAGGGCCGCTGCCGGAGTTTATCCCTTTTCCCAACCATGGAACCCCTGCGTTGCCCACGCGATCGTGCATGCACCAATCTCTACCCACTAACACCATCACCGTACTCCACTCATGGAACCGCTCCAGCACCCGCACGCGGTCTCGTCCCCGATCCTGCTTTTGCACCCGCATCGCTCTCCCATACTCTCTCGTGCACCCAAAGGTCTCTCCTTTATATAAGAGAGCCTGGGGTTCCCAGGAATAAACAATTCTCTTATTTTTCCCAACAGTATCAATCGTGAAAAATCGAGTATTACTCCCTTTGGTCTATCTGATGACGATGCTCATGTGTGTGGTAAAGAGTTGGGTACCAAGCTTGGGGCACTTCTGATCCTTTACTTTGGACTTCCTCTGACATGTGGTAAACTTAGAATAGCTGACTGGCTTCCCATCATTGACAAATTGGAAAGAAAACTCTCCGGCTGGAAGGGGCCATTCTATCGTGGGGCAGTCAGCTCGTACAGTTGAAGGCAATTCTTGCGACAATCCTCGTCTTCTTTATGTCTTCATGACTCCTTCATGTTGGTATACGACATCGTATTGAGACGATAATGCAAAGATTTCTCTGATCTACTCCGGGCAAGGATGGCAAGGTATTCATTTGACTAATCGGGAGACTGCTAGTCTCCTGAAAGCATTCGACATGACCTCTGTTGGGAAAAAACGAAAGAGATATTTATTCCTTGGGCCCTAGGCTCTCTTATATAGGGAGAGACCTAGGGGAAAATCACATAAAGTGGACAGAAGAACAGAAAATATATAAACGATACATAAATGTGAAATATATCTCTACACTCTCCCTTAAGATGGAGCATAGATATCCATCATGCTCAGCTTGGACGAACACTTCTGGAAGGGCCCTCTTAGTAGAACTTTAGTGAAAATGTATGTCGTTTGGTCCCCTGAGCTGACATGAGATGTAGCATTGAAGTCATTTTGGATCTTGTCATATATATAATGGCAAACAATCTCAATGTGCTTTGTCCTCTCGTGGAATGCATGATTATTAGCAATAAACAAGGCAGCTTGATTGTCGCATTCCAGTAACATGGGAAGAGGTACATCTATATGTAAATCAGTTAGGACTGCTCGAACCCACATCATCTCTGTGCATGCTTGTGCCATAGCTCTATACTCAGATTCAGCACTGGATCTAGCAATAACAGTTTGCTTCTTACTTTTCCATGAAACTAGTGAGTCTCCAACAAATATAGCAAATCCGGACGTGGACTTCCTGTCCTTGGGGTACCATGCATAGTCTGCATCTGCACATGCTGAGATAGTAATAGAGCTACCCCTTTTGAATAGCAGCCCTGCACCTGGAGATGATTTAAGATACCTTAGTATCATTTGTATTGCATCCATATGAACCTGACGAGGTTGTTCCATGAATTGACTCACCCGGCTGACTGCAAACGAAATATCAGGTCTTGTAATGGTAACGTAAAGAAGCTTTCCAACCAGCTCCAGGTATCTTCTACTATCAACCTCATCAGTATCATCATCATAGAGCTTCATGCTTGGATGCATAGGTGTAGTTGCATGTTTACATCCAAGCATACATGTGTCACTTAGTAGATCAGTAACATATTTTCTCTGAGTCATTACAAGCCCCTGTTGATTTCTGGCAAACTCCAATATCAGAAAAATATCTAAGAGCTCCTAGATCCTTAGTAATATTTCACGACCCAGAAATTCCTTTGCCATCTTTATTCCCTGCATGTCAATTCCTGTAATAAGAATGGCATCCACATAAACCATAATAACATCATACATCTGGATGTTTTATGTATAAAGAGGGAACGATTTGCATTCGAATGTTTGTGCCCCCGTTTCTCAAACAAGTCTGAGAGCTTCCGGTACCAAGCTCTAGGGCTCTGTTTAAGGCCATAAATCACCTTATGAAGTCTACACACATGTGAACACTCCCCTCAACAGCAAATCCAAGTGGTTGTTGCATGTAGACTTCCTCTTGAAGATCACCATACAGAAATGCATTCTTGACATCTAACTGAAACAACGGTCAATCTCGAACTATGGCAACAGAGAGAAGAATCTGTAAGGTGGAATGACGAGCAACTGGTGAGAATGTGTCAAGATAATCCACCTCGTATGTCTGAGTAAACCCTCGTGCAACCAGACGTGTCTTGTATCTATCGATGCTACCATCTGCGTTGTGCTTAACTGTAAAGACCTATTTACAGGTTACTGTAGACACTCCAGTAGGAGCTGGGACGAGGCTCCAGGTACCTCTCGACTATAGAGCAACCATCTCTTCTTCCATAGCCAAATGCCACAGACTGTCCTTCAGAGCCTTTTGATAATTTCGTGGAATGGCCACGGCTGATAATGCAACTGCAAAGTTCCTGAAATCGCCAGTCAAACGATCAAAGGAGACTACGGATGCTATAGGATATGACACACAGCTACGCTTCTGCTTCCGAAGCGCAATGGGTAGGTCCAAATCAGCAGCCTCCACATCCGTCCCCTGTAAAGAATCCTGCTCAGGTAGACCATTAGACCCATCATTAGAAACTATGTTATCAGAACATACCTCATGTGTGCTAGATGATGAGCGGTGACCATGAGCAGAAGCAGGTCGGCGGGTATAGTGGTGTGGTAATGGTGGAACTGGAGCTGTAATAGTAAGTGGGGGTGGCGTAGGTAGTGGTGGTGGTGGTGGTGAAGGAGATGGTGGTGATGGAGGTGGGAGAGTTGATGGTGGAGGTGGCATGTATATGTCATCATCAGTGTATGAAGACATCAACTGATCACCTGTAGGAGAAAGATACATAACGGACTCGAAAAAGGAGACATCGCACTAACGTAACACTTCCTGCGCATTGGATCATAACACTTGTACCCTTTCTGTGTCTTGGAGTACCCGACAAAGACACACTTGACAGCTCTGGGAGAGAGCTTGTCAATACTTGGAGACAATTGGTGGACGAAGGCGACTGAGCCAAACACACGAGGAGTAAGTGAGAACAATTCCTTTTCATGAAAGGCTAGAGAGAAAGGAGTTTTCTCACCCCAAGACTAATGAGGGCATGCGATTAACAAGATAACATGTCGTTAGAACAGCATCACCCCAAAAAGAATGAGGAGCACGACTCTGAATGAGAAGCGTCCTAGTAACATCAAGCAAATGACGATATTTCCTTTCTGCAATACCATTTTGTTGGGAAGTATAAGCACATGATGTTTGATGAATAATTCCTTGGGTTGAAAATAATTGGAGAGAGTATTGATACAAAATTCCAAGGCATTATCAGTTCTCACAATTTTCACAGAAGCAGAAAAAATATTATGTACTTAAGTTAAGAAATTTTGATAACATCTCCAGCTTCAGATTTATTCTTTAATAAAAAGATCCAAGACAAACGAGAGAAATCATCAACACCAACTAGATAAAACATGTGCCCTGGTGATCAGGAACATGATTGGGACTAAAAATATCTAGGGATTTTTACCCAGCAGACCCTATAAACTTTGCCAATTACCTGCACAACCTTCGAAACAACATAATTCCTCCCGCGACCCCGTAAACTTGCCAACTCTTTGAAAGATATGGAATAATCCTCAAGCGCATCACGGAAGAGTGAGCGTCGTATCGAATACGACGAAGAACGACTAGTCGTACTAGTTGTTCGATGCAGCGGAATTTAAAATATTCATGCAATGAAACCACATGATCCAAGAACAATTCTCGGATCGTTTCATCTATAACCACAACAAGTATAAAGGAATACCTCTTGAAGCGTGGTTGATCAAGTCTATACGAAAAGAGACCTCTTGTCTCAAGTCCGATCGTCGAAGAAGAAGCTTGCGAGCGTGGGGATAAGTCGCGTTGTCCTCGCAATCCAACGAGTTGATCTAAGCACGGTGAACTCCTGATCTCGTCGTACGAGATCGAACGTCTCCTTCGTGAGTGCAGCACTCCAAGAAGACGGAGAACCGAAGAACGTCGAAGCGGCAGCGCAGTGGCGTAGGCGACGACGGCTATCTCCCTTAGGGTTTGGTGGACGGCCACCAAGGAGAGGGAGAGAGGGTTGGTGTGTGAGGAGAAAGAGAGAGAGAGAGAGAGAGAGAGATGTGCTTCCAAAAGCATGTACAAGAGAACATGGTATGTCTCTCTATTTATAGGGTTGTAGGATCCATGGATCTCAATCCATGGGACATATAAAGTCAATGGATGAGATTGATTTATGTCAATCCAACGGTCAAGATTGTTGTTGGTAAAAACCAACAACTTATGATTTAATTTAGATCAAATATATTTGACAAATCAAATATACATCAATCCTAAAAGTTAAATCAATCAAATAAGGAAGCAATAACATGGAGATTGCATCTCACATGTTAACATGGTGGACGGCCACCAATTCCAAGTAGGACTTGGTAGCCATCCACATGTTACCATGCGGAGGCAATCTCATGAAATTTCATGAGATTGCATATCTCCATGTATTTCTCCTTTATTTAATCTCAACAATTTTTGTTGTGATTTATTCTCCAAAAATAATTCATAATTAATTTTGAGAATATAGCAATCTTGCCATTGGAAAATTGTGAATCACATTCACAACTCAAAATAAAATATAATTTACATTTTCAATTAATTAAACAATATGTATCCAATACACATAATAATTAATCAACAAATATAAATTATAATTAACTCTCTCTAATACATTATAAATCACATTTATAATATATTATGAATAATTGGATATTACTATCCACATTATTCTTATCCATAATAATTAAATCACATTTAATTATATCGGATAAATTCCACACACATCAAGATAATTAAATCACATTCAACTATCAATTTCTTAATGCTTAGATCTTATGGAATTATTCTTGAACCCTTCAAGAATAATGCTATTTCTCCTCAGATATTTGGAGATAACGACAGGGCGATTGTATTGTTCCACATATAGTGACTTGGATATTGAGATCACATCTCAAATCCAGATCCCATGGACCTCTCATAGATGCTTGATTAAATCAAGGCCGTAAACCTAATCTTCTCATTGCATCTGAATCTCATCCAGATCAATGTCCATCACATGGACTAAGATTAGGTTACTTCTCCACTGAGAGGAGTCACTAAAATCCAGACATGTTTCATCACTCTCTCGGAATGGAAGTGTCATGGTTATACAATCGTTTATGATCAAATCACCCTCAGGTATTCCCAATACCTGTACATCCTGCATACTGGAAGACTTATGATCATCCTGAAGATATAGATCACTTTTACACTGTCATCTTCAGGGTTTGATCACTACGTTTCTCAATCTTGGTCCTTGGGATTTGGTACAGATCATACGCTTTCACAAAGCATATATCCTACCTTCAAATTCATGTCATGCTTCCGAAGCATGACGACCATGCATGGAATTTGATTAGTCCCAATACTTCATGAGTGAGCTCATGTCTCCCGGTTCACAAGTGAACCTGTATGATTCCTTTGAGAGATCGTATTACTCATATGCCCTTACATACACACCAACTCGCCGGTGTATAGACCTTGGTTAGGTCATCAACCTATAGGTCTGCCAAATGTACACACTTAGACTGTCTCTGGTCAGAGGATGTTTGCCTATGATGTGACAGTATTCATCATAGGTCTTTGGTTATCTCGATCTCATTAAGTCAACTCATTGACTCAACTAATCTGATACCTTCGAATCACTATTCCCATGCAGAGGACCTGAATCAAGAGGTCGATCAGATATCAGCCTAATGAGAAAGGATTGCCATCTCCAACTCAGGCTAGAGATCATCACTTGACAATCATTTAATGATACTTGATGAGTCCTCTATCTAACTTCTTAGATATTCATCCAAGCATCAGCCTCTATGATTAATCAAAGAATCAACAGCTGTATGATTATCAAGTTGGCCATGGTACATAACCCATATTGTACAGAGGGACCTTATAGTGCATTCATTCAATCAATTTCATAAAGGGAGTGAAACATAATCAATAACTTTTATTGATAAATCATTTATTACAATAACATTTATTGCAGGAATGGTTCGCCTCGGGCTCACTTTGCTAACACTCTTACCCCATGAACCCTGCGGTTACTCTGATTGAAGCTCGTGAGGGTTCTTGAGATAATTTACAGGGTCGATGAGGTAATTACGTTACGCAAAAGGTCGTAGAGGTAATTTAAAAAGTTTATAGGGTCTACCGAGTAAAAATCCCAAATATCTATATGAAACAACTCAAAAATGGAGCTACTGCTCCGACTCTGATGACTGGAGAAGGCAAAGCGATGATGCTTTCCCAACTGACATGCCTCACATTGAAAGGATGTGTGAGGCAAGATCTGAAGCAGAACACGACACAGTTTCTGGAGCGGGAGATGATCAAAGTGCAGGTGCCACATAAATGGTGAGACAGGTCCAGCAGATAGATTGGAGATTCTGGCATAGGGAGTTCGAACTAGGTGATAGAGACCTCCCTGCTCACGGCCACAACGAATCATCTTGCCCGTAAGGATGTAATGAAAAACAAGAGCGGATGGGTCAAAAATGGCTCGACAATGTAAATCCTTCGTAGTCTGGCTAATGGACAACAAATTCATAGATAAATCAAGTTCATGCAACACATTCTGTAGATGCATAGAGGGCGTCAAGCAATCTCCCCCTGTCTAGTGATTGGAGAATGCGTCCCATCTGCAATAACCACAGTTTGTCCTGGAGGGACATGTCTGTAGGTTGTAAAATGACCCATGTCCCCACACAAATGATGTATGGCACAGGAACCCATGATCCATTCTATAGCATCAGATCCACTACTGCTAGTGAGTGCATAAGTACAACCTGAGGTACTGGAGGAGGCTGAAGCAGCTACATCTAAATGACTCCCGAGGGCTGACGAAAGTGTCACAGAACTGGAATGAGGTATAATGCCCCTCAAAACGTTGATCCAGAGAAGAAGCAGCTGGGGGCTCAATCTGCTCAGCCACTTGAGCAAAGGCAGGGAATCCATCCTTGGAGTAGCATGTATCCTCTGTATGTCCAGGACGATGTCAAAAAGTACATGGTTGCGAACACGACCTCCTCTGCCTCGAGGTCCGCGACCACGAAACTGAGAAAGGCCTCCGTGACCTCGGGAAGCTGCCATTGCTGAAGACGTCTGACTAGCATTAGAAGAACAGTGATCCGACTGAGTCTGCGGAAGGCTTCCTCTATAGGAGGAATAGCAGAGTCGGCCAAAATCTGAGAACGGGCCGCCTCCTACTCAGGATCTAGGGCTTCCAGGAATACACCAACCATTGTGGCATTCCTATGCATCTTCCGCTGCTTAGGAGTAGATGTGAGGGGCATAAAGCTATAGAGCTTCTCGAACATCCCACGCAAGGATGTATATAGTGAGTGAAGAGGTTTGGGCGTTGTAATGGCTTTGTAGTGTCGGCGTGTGGTTGTCTTCTCCCCTCTCTTTTCTTTTCTTTCTCTTTTGAATAAAATTTTTTGGGGCGTGCACCATCGAGTGTCTCCCCCTCGCTAATGGATTTCAAAAAAATAGTGAGTGAAGAGGCCTTCCATTCTGCTTGATAGTAAAAATACCATGCTGGAGATGTAGGATCTTTGTCTCATTCTTCGCTTGGGAATAAGTAGCGGCGAGAATATCCCACATCGCCTTGGTTGTGGGCTGATGGAGTATATCATTGGCGATCTCTATTGCCAATGTACCTGAAAGCCAAACCTTGGCATATGCATCGTCCGCCTCCCATGAGGCATTAATCCTAATCTTCTCAGTCAGCTCTTCTTCGGTAAAAATGTGTTTCTTACATGTAGACTTCACCATGCTCATGAACTCCATAGCCCACGGTTCATAGTTTGACCCATCCATCTTTACCATAGGTGCATGACCTCTAAAGGCGTCTGTGGAGGGAATATCAATCTTGCTTTCTGACATGACGGCTTGAGAAGACTAGAGTTGAAGTCTAAACAAGGATTTGTCTACACAGACATAGAGAGATATGATTGCATGTGTGGACTCATGCAACCAATCTCATCCAAAACCAAGAGGCCCCAGCAACGACGTTCAGCCTGCATGGAAGGACTCGCTAGGGTTCCGACGAGCAGCTACGAGGTGCCTAGGCCGTGGCCTAGGCGGCAGGAATCGCGCGGGAGGAGCATGGGCAGCCGCAAGGGGACTAGGCGGTAGCCGGGAGCTGGACGGTGGCCAGCAAGGGCCTAGGCGGAAGGCAGGGGGCCCATGCGGGGGGTTGGTGTGGTCGACGAAGCCCAGGCGAGGACTGGCGGGGCCCAGGCAAGGGCTTGTGGGGCCAACAGAGACCGGGCGGATCCCAAGCGAGGGTTGTGAGGCGGAGGTATCCTACGTGGCGAGGAGGAGAGGAGCGGGAGGAGCTTAGGGATAGGGTTTCGGAGCTCCGGTTTAAGACCGTCACTCTTATACCATATTGGGAAAAAATGAAAGAAATATTTATTCCTTGGGCCCAAGGATCTCGTATATAGGGAGAGACCTAGGGGCAAATTACATAAAGAGGACATAAGAACAGAAAATATATAAACGATACATAAATATGAAATATATCTCTACAATCTCAAATTTCAACAAAATTGTACAGGATTTCTCCAAAATTTCCATTTCGCTATCACCGAAATCGAAATGTTACCTTATTTCTTTTTCCAATATTTCAATGAAATATCAGCGAAATTGCATGTCATTTCGAAGAAATAACAAAAAATGAGGGAATCTACCCTTCGCTTTTATCGAAATCTGCATATATAAATGAACTTTCACTTATTTATTCACCGATGTGTTGAGTTGTTAGAGTGCTTTACATTTTTTTAAAGAAAATTCCTTAATTTCTAAATTTTAGATTTAAATCAAAACCAAGTCAATTAGACATAAGTTTTAAGAGTTAAATTCAAGTTTTAACTGAAGAGCTTTATTTTTTTGTTCTTTCTTTATTTTGATATATATGTTTTGATTAGTGGTTATTATATGTATCTCCTCATTCTTATTGACAAGGTGATTATCATGGCCTTTGCTTCCAGTTTAGCATACAGTTCTGACTCTATACAACATGTTGCTCTACATATCAACATGTGTAATGATTATAATGATAATACAACTTCAAAACTTATATTTATAATTCTATTTTACATATAAGTGTGCATTCCTATTTTATTTATTGACTTAAGAATATAAACCTTTGTTTTTAGAAAAAGTCACTCCAAGATTTTCGATGATTTCACCAAAATTCTCCGAATTTTCTTTCTCGGACTTGGCGAAACAAAACCAAAATTCAAAATTTAAGCCTTTGCTTCTTGGGGCTTCTCTCTGCTACAAGGAGTACGTGCAGCTTTGTGAGTATTAGGTTGTTAGCAACCTTCAAAATCTTGTGATTGTAAGTATTTGCCTACTATCAGGTTGGATATAGACAGTGCTTGTGAATGTTATGCAGATTCATGGTGTTAATTGATTTGTATGTCTTATATAACATATATTTTACGATCACAAGCTATAACATGCAAAGTTATACAATGCATCTATTAGACATGCGTGTTAGAAAGATGTGTGTTTATGTGTCTTATTTTATTTCTAAAATTAAATGTTTTCAAAGTTGAAAGTATTTTAGTTAGATACAGGTTCTAAGTTATCATTTCGATTTTCAATTTATTACATGGTGTCCGTGATTCTTTGCTTTAGCCTCTGTTAGGAATACGCAGGTAGCGGACTACTGCGTTGGTGGTCTTTGGATGCCCTCTTTCACTTCCAACTTTTTGGAGCAACATATGTAGGAATTTCTTCATCTACTTGACTCATTGAATCAGATTTCCAATCCGACAGACGAAAGAGAACAATGGACATGGAGGGATGGGGAGTTCTCGGTTAGGCGGGCTTACAGGTCGATTGACAAGCCATCGGCCCCGTCTAATGCTCGGTTGGTTCGAGATAGCAAACTTATCTAGGATTTGAAGCTGACAAGAAAGATTTGTGTGTTCCTTTTGCTATTGCGATAAAGGCACATTCTGACTAGGAATCATTGCTCCAAACTCTTCATGGGAACCACTAATACCTGCCCACTTTGTGACACGAAGAGCAAAACTATTGAGCATATATTCTTCAACTGCAATAAGACTTCGTTGATTTGGCATAAAATTGGTAACACGTGGCTAAATCTATAGAGCCTAGAATCATTCTAGGAATGGAGAGAGTGCATGCGACAGATGGTGCAAGGCGAGTTGAAGGAGTGGAGGGCTACCAACAATGGTGAGCAGAGGAGCAAGAGAGCCACCAAGCATAAAGTGGAGAGGGAAGAAGAGGGTTGGTCATTTATTTCTCATCGCAAACATGGCCAGTGGTGCTTTAGGCGTGGGATTTTTGGTCAACGGGTTGCATTGTGTGCACCTCCACCACGTTATTTTGGTTAGGGTAAGGAGGGTCATCAGAAACTTGTGTGATCTGGCGGTGAATATTCTACAAACCAACTTGGATTCCAACACCTTGGAACCAATGCGGTGAGTGAAGTCAGATTTGCGGTCTACTACGCGCACCTACGCATCACTGGTTTGTGAAGGAAAGCCCGAAGTCACCCCAGTGAAAGATGGTTTTCTCATTGGTTCTTCAACAATTGAAGAGCTGGACGTCTTATCGATGTTGTAATCTTCGAAAATTTTATTAGGAAGCTCATTCACCGGCGATATTTTACTGGACTCCAAAGTATGTCGTTCAAGGGGCTATCAAAGGCAGAGATCAATCTTATGTTACATAATGACCAGAAGTTGGTTAGATGGTACCTCCCTCATTTTGTGGATGGTGAAGTGTCAAGCACTAGGCTGAGGGTGGCTCCTATCTTTTGTGTTCCCATTCTTTTGGGTTCAGTCGAAGCACTGGGACCAGCGCTAAAGGGGCTGGGAATGGTGTTGAGGGTTCTTGCCGATGGTCAACTCCCTCAGACCTGTTGGCAACCTTGGTGGTCCTGGCAGGGTCAGATTCAGTTGTTACAGATTCTGTTTACTTGTTAAAGGTGGGCCACACTTCATTCTGGTTGCTGGTGCAGGTTCTGCCCCCGTCGTTAATGCCATCTCCAACAATAAAAGCCATCGCAAGCACCTCTTCAGCTTCTTCGATGAAACAGCATCCATTAGCGGAAATCTCGAAAGATCCGCTGATGCTTTTTGCAGATTTACCTTTGGATGTTTTTCAAAAGGAAGAGAAACCTATGGAGTTCAAATCTCCGAAATCAATTTTAAGGACAAACCTGGAAACTTTAGTGCTCTCAACACAACTCCCTCCAGCCCATCCAATGCCAGCACCGCCGAGTTTCCTTTTTTAGGGCTCCGGGTTTTGTTTAATGGCTATTTTGCTATGGTTAATAATGATCCCTCTATTAGTCGATCAGCTTTACACCCGACCCCACCAAAACTTTTATTGGAGCTAGCGATTTGAGGGGATCTGAATGGTGCTTGGTTAAATAAAGAGGACCCATTAATCAATAGGGATCTGCTCAGCCTTTAAGAGGCACCCAACCTGATTATTGCAAAAGAGGCTGAAAGGTTGGTATGTTCGACTGAAAGCCCCTTTGAAGAAGTGAACAATTTCGTTGTCCCCTCTGGAGTCGCCCGTGGATGTGCTTCTTGATCCTTCATCCAACATCGAAGCAGCATCGTCGTTAGAACTTGTGGAGACATGGGCAAAACCTGCTAAAGCTCTGGTCGAATCCCCTTCTTCACCCATGATCATGCCTCTTGCTAGCCCTACGAAACCTCCTTCTTCGCCCGAAGAAGCCCCAGGTTTTCTTCAACATTATACTGCTTCCCTTGACGTGCGGTCACTAACTTGGATAATGTCGTTGTGCAGTCCCCGCCTCAAGTCCTTCCTCTACCCTAAGTTGCAAATGGGGTCTCATTGCACACTCCCTCTAGCTCTTCTGTCGTGGGGAGGAGAAATGGCGGAAGATTTAAGCGGTACAGGAATAGAAAACAGGCGAAGGCAGTCAACGGAGGGAGTGTGATTATCTCAACCCATAATGCCCAAGTAACATTGGCAGCAGGTGTGATCTGAACATTGGGATTTACCAATTTTCTTAACGAAGGTTTCAACTTGGAATGTTAAGGAGCCTGGGTGACCTAGAAAGACAGAGCTCGATTGGAGATCTATTGAATGATTGCGGTTGTGATGTGGTCTTGTTAGAAGAATCAAAAATCTCATCATGTTCTGCTTTCTTTTGGAGATCTTTGGGCCTTGGTTCTTTGTCAGAGTTCAAAGCTTTCGACGTAATTGGCTCCGCAGGGGGTATGATCATCGCTTAGAAAGACCGTCTTTAGCCTAATATTAAAGTAGAAGGGCAAACATGTCTTTATAGCCCTTTTAGAGAACATCCTGTCGAGCACACAAATTATGGTCTCATGTGTCTATGGGCATTCAAACTCTTAGACCGGATTTATGGCCGAATTTCCGAAGTGCTAGAAGCAATTTCCCTAGGGTGTCCTGCCTGGACGGAGGAAACTTCAACGTCTATCTGCTTTCTCCATATCGACCCACTTGAGAGGGGGTCAGGACCCTGGATCAATCGATTTTGTCGAGCTGATTGATGATTTGGAGCTTGAGATGATTGATGCTTCAGACACAAGATATACATCGAGAAACTTTGGCTTCCCCTTTCGTATTGATCGCTTTCTCGCCTCTATAGAGCTTCTTTATGCCTTCCCTCTTTCGGCTTCCACGTCAAAACCTTGTACCAGGTCTGACCATATGCCATTGATCTGGGATTCTGGAAATATCTCTCTGTCGTAGTGTTTTTCATATTTGAGTACACCTGACTATAGGAGGAAAATTTCAAAGATTTAGTCTCCAGCCATTGGACATCCATTGTTGTCTCGGGATATGCAGGTTGCAGCGTCACGTATGGCTCAAAAACTGGTTTCTTTGTGTATTCAACTTTGCTCTTTCAAGGAGGTTAGAGAGGATAGAAGAGCTCATCGTGTGGAGGCAGAAGTAGAAGTGTGTAGAATTGATGGGTTGGAGAATACTAGAGATCTTATAGCTGAAGAACTCATAGATAGAGCAACAGCACACAAAAAAATCCTAACTGAAGATAAGAAACATGTTGCGGATTGGAAACAAAAATTGTGACATTCTTGGCTCAAAGAAGGTGATGCAAACACAATATATTTCCATAAAGTTGCCATCGGGAGGCATCGTCGTAACTTGGTTCGCTCTGTGGTGGTGAATGGAAGGAGGGTAGAGGGTGACCGTGAAATGGGGTAGGCAATTGCTGACACTTCCATGATTTCTCGAGAAGGAATGTCGGTAGACCATGGAGATGGTTTGGTTAAGGGGCTTCTCGGCTTTCTGAACAGCATGTGAATCACCTAGTGCAAAACGTTACATCGAAGGAGGTAAAAAATGCAGTGTGGAATCTGAATGTTGATGGTGTGACTGGTCCTGATGGGTTCCCAATCTTTTCTTCCATGAAAATTAGGCGACAATAAGAATAGAAGTTGTGGATGTTGAGGAGGAATTTACTAGAGACAATGATGGTTTTAAAGGACCTAACAAGGCTCTTATTTTCTTTTACTTTAGAAGGTCCTTGAGAGGGTGGAAGACTTTCGGTCGATTGAGCTCTTCAATGCTATTTATTTAATAATAGCAAAGGTCTTTGCAATTAGGTTGTATAGGGTTTTGGATCACATCATTGCATTGTTCTAATCAGCATTTATTTTAGCAAGACAGATTGCGGACAGTTTGGCTATGGCGACTGAGATTATAGCAGACTGGAAGAGACGTCAGTCAAAGGGTGTACTTTGGAAGGTGGACTTTTCTAAAGCTTATGACATGGTGGATTGGTGTTTTCTCTCGATGACGACATCTAAAAAGGTTTCCCAGTTACTTGGACCTCCTACATGAAGCAATGCGTCACCACAGCGTCCTACTCAGTGCTTGTTAATGGTTGCCCGGAGAGTGGTTTTTTTCTAGCCGCAGCGGGGAGTTAGGCTAGGGTGCCCCTTGCCCCTATGCCATGGACTGAAATTTCGCGAAATTTCGCCGAAATTTCGACGAAATTTCGGTTTCGACGGGTCCCGGTCTCGAAACTACACTGTATATCGATTTCCAGGGTTTCGGTCGAAATATCACGAGATATTGCCGATATCTCGGCTCGTCTCGATATCTCGGCCGACATATGGAATTTTTGAATAAAAAATTCAGGGAAATGTCGAAATATACCGAAATTTCGGCCGAAACATCTCCATTTCGCCCGACTTCGTGCAGAGGCAGCTCCTTCATCTTCCAAGGTCTTCTTCCTTTGAGGTAAGCCAAATTATGATAAATCTTCTTCAAATTCATTAATATTTTTCAGGGATTTCACTGTTACGATGTTGATATAGCTTGCCATGGTGTTTAATTTGAGAGATTTCCTCAAAAATAGGTATAAATTTGGAGAAAAAATTTGGGGCTTTTGTGTTTTTTTGCACAATAGTGCTAGCTATGATCATTGTATCGCAGATCTGAAGTTAACATGAAGTAAAACATTGTTGGAGAACATTTTCTTGGATCTATGTTAGAGGAAATTGGGGCTTTTGAGGTTTAATGTGGAACGATACTGAGTTGTGGTATTATATATTCGGATCTTGAGTTTTAGAAGTAGAAATCATATTCAGGAAATTTTTTTGGATTAATAAAATTTAAAAATATAGAAAATCCGAAAATCATTTGTTAAATATTTACGTTTTTGTTCATATTTTGTGTCAATTACGTAGTCTTTCTTGAAAATGGTCCCCTAATTTGTAGATCTAAGATCCTAATGTATAGATCCAAGGTCCTTTTTCTGTAAATCGGAAAAGTACGTGTTAGAAAAATTAAATATATAATAATTCCGAAATTAAAAACATAAAATAATTTGCATATTCATAAGCAGTTGCATTGTATGCCAACTTAATGTTTGTTCTTGATTTTCCTCGCAGATTTTGACGCTCATATTCACCATGGCACATTCTGCCACATTCTGGTTTAGGTTCCGGTTCTTAATTTGCATATTCACCATGGCACATTCTGGTTCCGGTTCTGGATCTGACAGTTCTAATGATCAGATGGACGAATTCAGTGGGGACATTGGCTGGAGGTATGCGACCGCTCCTGATGGAAATAAGGCGAAACCGCAATGCAATTTCTGTGGGAAGAAGTTGGGAGGAGGCAGGATCACAAGGATGAAGCAACATCTTGTTGGCAACAACAAGAATGTTGCCAAGTGCACGTGTTGTCCCAAAGATGTGAGGGACAAGGTCAAGGCGAGCTTGGACGGAAAGAAGGAAAAGGAGACGGAGAGAGTAAGAAGGGAAGAACAAATGAAGGAGTTCATGTTCGAGAAAGAATTCAACGTCATTTCTAATTCAGACGACGATGATTTTGTGTACCCCGCCGACATTCAGAATGCATCAGAGAGGAGGGCATACAGAAGGGCTACACAAGAATCATTGAGGAGCGAGTTCGAGAGGAGAGAACTCGGTGGTGCACGGGGCGGCTTCTATGGTGCAGGTGGGAGTGGGAGTGGTTCTGGAGGCGCACCAGTACCACCACCCACCAAGAAACACAAGGGGAAGGGAATTGAACCCTTCTTGACGAGGAGCGGATCCATGCAATACAAGGCAAGCAAGGATCCGAGGCAGAAAACAGTGAAGGGAATGTTCACCAATGCACTAGAAAGGGTGGGAAAAGCCATCAGCAAGCTCTTCTTTGGGGAGAGCATTCCTGCCAACATTGCAGGCGGGCCATTCTTGCAGCATGCCATTGATGAGATCGTTGCAGCAGGAACGAGAGTGAAGGCTCCTACATCCTACGAGATCATGAACAAATATCTGGGGATGGAAAAAGAGGAGATGAATGAGTACATCGCCGAGTTGAGGAGGAGATGGCCAGAGTACGGGGTGACATTGATGTGCGATGGGTGGACGAGCTACACAAGAAAGCAGATCATCAACTTCCTTGTCTACTACGATGGGAAGACAATCTTCTTGAAATCTGTTGATGCATCTGAGCATGTGAAGGACCACAGGTACCTTCTGATGTTGATGAAGGACGTTATAAAGGAGGTTGGGAAAGAGCACATTGTGCAAATTGTGACAGATAACGGCAGCAACTTCAAGAAGGCTGGTGAAACAATTATGAAGTCCAGCAGCTACGGAATTTTCTGGACACCGTGTGTTGCGCATTGCATTGACTTGATCCTTAAGGATTTCAGCAAGAGGAAGCTCGTCTCAAGGGTAGCGGAGAAAGCACGAATGATCACCACATTCATCTACAACCACAGCAAAGTGTTGGCACTGATGAGGCGGATGTGCAATGGGGAGTTGGTGAGGCCTGGCATCACACGCTTTGCAACCAATTTTATAGCGTTGCAAAGCCTCAAGCAACATAAGACGGGTTTGAAAACCATGTGTTGCCAGGGTGAGTAATTCGAGATACCTGAAGCTCGGACTGAAGGAGGACGGAAGGTGGAGATATTGATCAATGATATCTCCTTTTGGGATGGCGTGACTCGGGTCACGAGGATCATGGATCCAGTTGTTTCTGCATTACGGATCGTGGATGGCGACAAGAAGCCCACCATGGGAGTCATCTACGAGGCAATGCGCTGCATGAGAGAGAAGGTCAGAGATGCGGTTGGGAAGGGATCGAAAGCATGGTTGGACATCACAGACGAGCGATGGTCCAAGATGCTCTCACATCCTCTTCACAAGGCCGGTATGTATTATGTACAAATGATTTTTTTTCAATTATTTAAATTTCTATAGTTGGTTGTTGGACATCATAAATGAGCTTGTTCGTGTCTTTCTGTGCAGCTTATTACTTCAATCCTAAGTACCACTACAAGAATGGACTTGGTACAAATGGTGACCTTCTATCAGCCGTACAGATTGTGGTGGAGAAGCTCGTCAAGGACGAGAAGTTACAGATCATGTGCATGAACAAGGTAATATCCTCAATTTCTACCTAAGTTTGGAGTCACAAGAAATTTGGTAAAGATGTAGTACGACTCTACGACTTAAACCTATTTGTGCGTTGTGTAGGTTAAGTATTTCCGAGATGCGTTGGGTTCCTTTGGTCGGATTACTACGGTCAACGGTCGTGGCAATACTCTTCCTGGTAGGGACGGAGGCAAATAAAACCATTACTTGTGTGTTCATTTATTTGTACTTATGATTTCTGTCTTGTTCTTTTTTTGCAGCCGAATGGTGGTTGTTATACGGGATGGAAGCTCCCAACCTTCGAAGTGTGGCAGTGAAAGTGTTGTCTCAAACCGCATCTGCTGGCGGTTGTGAGAGGAATTGGAGCACGTTCAATTTGATCCATTCGAAGAGAAGGAACAGGTTGGGAGAAAAGAAGCTCAATGACCTTGTCTTTGTGCATTACAACTTGAGGCTGAAATTGAAGCATGCAACGGAGGGACATGACAAAGATGACTATACGGACCATATTGATCTTGCATACATTTTCAAGATGCACGATGACGATGCTGATGAGGACGTTCTCCAGAGGTGGATGGATTCCAATGGTGCCCCAGTTCTCGATCAGCCAGGTGGAAGACCGAAGGAGAACATAAGCCAGCAAATGGGAGCAGACGTTGGTGACTTTTTGGCAAGATCCGGGCGGATTACAGACCAAGGTTCGAGGGTTGGAGGGCGAGATTGATGCAGTTGTTGATGAAATTCTCTCGAGTAGCTCCAAATCCAAGTCAAAGTCAAAGGATGACAGTGGAGATGATGATGATGACGATGTTGGTCGTGCTGGACCTGGTGGTAGTGGGGAGTCAAACTCAGGTGGGTCAGGAGGGAGTGGTCATGGACCACAAGCTACCAGACTTGAGGAAGGCCTACAAGCAGGACGTGAATATATGGAGAGACAACGGAACACACACGGACAATTTGTTCCAAGTCCGAGTCCAGGGCCTACGGATTACGAGTACGGTCGAGGCCATCGTCCAACCGACAGCTACATGGAAGATTTGACATCATCTGTAGGTTCTTTGAGCTTCATGGACATTGACAGCCCATATCGCGGAGGAGCACAAAGTCCTTTAGGCGGATATGGATCGTCGCACGATGAGAGATCATTTGGCGTCTTCCCGGAATACTTTCAAGCTCCTCCTCCAGGACCTCCTCCTCCTCCTCAGTACGCACCTCCAGCATATTCATATGGTTACAGTGGGTATGGGGGATACAGTAGCGGAGACAACTACCAAAGTAGCCAACTTGAGCAGAGCCAGGGCAGTTTCTTTGGGGGTGACAGCTACGGTTTCTTCCCTGAGTACTACACGCCAGTTCCTCCTCCTCCTCCGCAGAGATCTTCTCCTACTCCGTCGTCGTCGTCCCGAGGATCTCAGGGCAGTAGTTCGCAGCCTCGTCGTGCCACTCGTGATACCGGATCCAGTGCTGCTTATCCTCGACTCGGGATGCTCATAGGCATCGATGACCACCAATACATGCAGTATGTCATGGATTACAAGGCCATGTACTCGTACATGACATGTGAGAACTACTGCGAGTTCATAGAATCTGTGATGCGCTATGAGAGATAGCAAGGAAGGGGGGCATTCAGATCCACCACGGAACTCTTGGTTCTGAACAAAACATGTCACCAGGGCAGGTACTATATTTTAATCTTTAATCTTTTATTGCATAGATCAAAAATATGCATGTTCTTAATAATTTTCACTTGTTGTAACTTGTATTGTACTTGTAAGACTAGACTATTACTCTTTTTTATTATGTATTAACAATGTTACAACCATGGTTTCAACTTTTATATATTAACTGTCTTATGAGATTTCGGTCGAGATAGGTTGTATAGAGGGGTGGAGATCCTCAATTGCAATGATATTGATAAAATATAGGTCATTTCGACCCCATATCTATCGAGACATGTTGCTTGGGTTCCAAGTTCCAACAATGACCACCGATATGACCGATAAGGCCGATATGACTGATATGACCGATATGTCTATATAAAGGGTATAGATGACCAATATGTGTGAAATAATTATGTATTTGTATGTTATTTATTGTTCTAATAACTTGGAATATCAAAATTTTCAATAAATTTGGAAAATATCGAGCCTTTTCCGACTTTTCCACCGAAATCGTCGAAATTTCCCGAAATTTCGACGAAATTTCGGTATTACAAGTGACCGAAACGAGATCGAAATCGAAATTTCGAACCTTGCCCTGTGCTATTTATGATTGCAGCTAAAGTCTTGGCATGAATGATTGATCAGGTGTTATGTAATGATTTCACAATAGGATACACCATTGGAGATATTTGATATCTCTATTCCTATGTTACAGTATATAGATGATACCAACTCTTTTATTGAAGGAATGAAAGAGGCTAAATGAATGGCAGTGACTTTGAAGATTTTTGATGAACTGTCTGAGTTTGTTCTCAATCATAGCAAATTTACTTTTATCATGTTTGGTCACTCTGACATAGATGCCCGGCCATGTTGTGAGGGACATAGATGCACGGGCATGTTGTGAGGAACTAGGTATGGAGTGTGGCTCCCTCAAGATCCGCTATTTAGGCATTCCCATGTCAGCTGGTAGAATTAAGATGTATTATTGGTTGGTTGTCGTAAAGAAGGAGAAAAAAAGGCTTTCAGGTTGGAATGTGGCTATTTTATCTCGTGGTGGACGATTGGTGCTTGTAAAGGACATTCTCTCGGTTATTCCAGGGCTATTCTAGTTTTCTTCATGTCATCTCATCTCCTCCCCATCGGTATCAAGCGCTGGCTGGAACTGATCACTGGATACTTCTTTGGGGCAAATCAGGTCAGGATGGGTTCATGGTACATCTGGTTGATTGGGAGACTGTCACTTTGCCAAAAGTACCATGTGGCCTTGGGATCACCTGCTTGGAAATCATGTACGAGGCTCTTCTCCTAAAGTGGGTTAGTAGGATTTGGGACAGAAATGAAGACTTGTATAGCAGACTCATTCGCAGCATCTATAATATTGGGGTCCAAGGCAGTTTGCCCCAGCAATTAAATTTTCACCCATTGGTAGGGTGGAGCATTGGGTTGGGCCGGCCCGGATCCGAGTCGGAAAAGTCAGGGCCTGGCCCGGATCCGATGTAAATGAGGATCGAGCCCGAGCCCTCATTATATATTGTTAGAAAATCGGAAGCGGAAGCGGAATCAGAAATAAAGATAGAAAAACTTAAGAACACACGGGATTTTACGTGGAACCCTACTCCGTGAGGAGCGGGATGAAACCACGGGAGAAGCCCTCAAAGGGGTGGATATTCTATTGAACTTTCTCAATGGATACAGGAGGTCTGGGGCTCCTTATATAGCCTCTTCAAAGCCTCCAAGTCTCACCACTGGACGATGTGGGACTAAACTCAGTGGTGGGGTAAATGGACCCTGGAGGGATCCATTTACCCACCTATTACATAAGTGACGCATGCTCCAAATACTCTAACACTCTCCCTCAAGCTGGAGCATGCAATGCTCAGCTTGGACAAACAGAAAGAAACTCAACTCACAATACATGACACTACAGACAATATCAACCCAACGCGCACAACTGCTGCAGTTGAGGACGTTGCTTCTCATGGCGTGCATGTGAGGACGACGAACGGGCTGGAGTGTGAAACAGGATCTCTCCCATCTGGCTCAGAGAATGGTACTCTTCTTCTGGAGTCCCTATGATACCACATGAAAACCCTTGCCCTTAATGGTATAGGGAATGGTCCTCTGCTTTGGAGTCCCTATGGCTCACATGAAAACTCTGGCCGACCAACAAGAATGACAAATGATTGGCATGCGTCGTCGTCGAGTCTGAGTCTGAAAAATGTAGAGTCTGAACATCTGACCGGTCTGAAAGATCTGATATCTGAATCTTAGAACAAGACCTGTGACTCTACATATACTCCCCCTTTCTCCCATACTGGTCGGAATGACGTTGTTGACCACGTTGGGAGAAGATAAGATAATACATAAATATGGGGGAAAACAAACCATGAACTTGCGGCTTTTTATCATCATTTTTTTTAAGCCGCCAATATTTTTTTTTGTAACATTTTTTTTATAAAGTCGTTTCAACATATATATATATATTTTCGGCTCTTCCTTTTTTTTAAATGCGTACGGCTTTTCAATTGTATGCGCCTCCTTTTTTTTTCTTGCGCCCCTCTCTTTTTTTTCACTTTTCAGAACATACAGCCCATTGAGCTTACATAACTAGTTTTTTTTTTACAAACTCTCTCTCTCTCTCTCTTTTAAAAAATCATCTCCCTCCTCTTTTTTTTTTAACAAATGATGATTTTTTTTTCCGGCCCACCTGGGCCCTCACTTATTTCCGTAATACATTTCGGCCACTTGGCCCTCCAAACCCCCTCTTTTTAAAAAAAAATAACAAGCCCATTGGGCTTTAAAACCAGCCTCCCTTTTTTTCCTAAATAAAATGTGCCCCCCTTTAGGGTTCCCACGATGGGAACCCTTCTTTAGGAAGCACCGCCTCCGTGAGGTTTCTGTCTCTCGCCGCCAGAGCTGGAGCGACCTGGAGGACTGCTGGATCACGCGAGGTGGGATCGTCATCGCCAAGGGAGTTGCGCCTGGAACCCATCAAGGAGGAGAAGGGGCGGCAGGGGATTGGCGCACAGCTGCCTGGGTATAGGGGCGGCACCGCCTGGGGGCCACCGCCGCAGGGGGAACCGCCGTTGGGGCTAGGTCTCGCACGCTGGAGTTCGTGGCTTCATCACCGCCTGGAGCTGGGATCGGGGGTCGAGGCTGGGGCCTGGGCTCCGCCTGGTGTGCCTCTGTCGGCGCGAGATAGGAGGCGGAAGGTGTGCGTGCTGTGATGACTTGCACCGCCTGCGATGACGAGGGATGTCGCCAGGGCCTGCCCCCGCCTGGGCAGGAAAGGAAGGTCGCGCGGTGCAAGGAGATGAGGGCTTGGAGGTAGCACGCCGCCTGCACACATCGCGTTGGATTGGGGCTATCGCTGCCCCATCGGGCTTGAAGAATGGCGTCTCACTTTGTGGAAGAGGCTGCTATCTGCGCACCATGGGTTTTGCTGCCAGAACACAAAGATGCAGCAGAATGACGAACCTCTGAATCTTGATGGCTCAATCTGGAGTCACGCAAAGATGCGCGAGGAGCCCCATGGAGGAAGGAGATCGGCACGTGAACATATATTAGGGTTCCAGATAGGAACCCTAGAACTCAGATCTTGAACTCAATAGAAAAACTCGGAATAACATTTTCCTCAAACAATTTTCACTAGCAACAAATAATATATCGAATCTCGAATACACAAAATAAAGAATATAAAACTCCTCGAGAATCGAACCCGCTCTGATACCATGTTAGAAAATCGGAAGCGGAAGCGGAATCAGAAATAAAGATAGAAAAATTTAAGAACACACGGGATTTTACGTGGAACCCTACTCCGTGAGGAGCGGGATGAAACCACGGGAGAAGCCCTCAAAGGGGTGGATATTCTATTGAACTTTCTCAATGGATACAGGAGGTCTGGGGCTCCTTATATAGCCTCTCCAAAGCCTCCAAGTCCCACCATTGGACGATGTGGGACTAAACTCAGTGGTGGGGTAAATGGACCCTGGAGGGATCCATTTACCCACCTATTACATAAGTGACGCATGCTCCAAATACTCTAACATATATAATTTTCACACATGGGCCAAGCCCAACCTGAACCCGAGATGGGCCTTGATGACCCGGCCCGACCCGCTTCCCATTTTGGAAATCTCCTCCTAATTTCAAAATTTCATTCTCATGGGAATTTGAGACTTGATTATGGCATTAAAAAAATAGTAATATCAGTTTTCCTCATTTCTATAAGATATATGAAAGGATTCAGAGAGTACAAAGATTTTTTATTATTACTACGTTGTGTTCTTGCAAACTACAGTCCGCTATCTCAGTGCAAGATCAGAAGCAGCTCTTCAAAGAGTACAAGTCCAATTGTATATTATAGTGTAGTGATAAATAAGGGGGGTTACCTTCGCCCTACGATGAATAAGACATGTAGTACGCACCTTGTTTTCAATTGCCATGCAGCTATTGTACGTCAGTGAATAATACAACGAATACAAGAAATAATTACGTTCTAAGATGACAGATTTCCTTGAAATTTTATGATCTTGTTAATTTGATTTGGATTATATGTTGTTTGTCGAATAGTTTTTGTCGAAAAAGTATAGTTACGTGAAGTATATATAATCCATTTAAATGCATTTTCTCATATCAGAGTGGCAAGGAACTAAGGATTTTACAGCACAGACCAAAAAAGAATTTGCAATTGTTCCAACGAGGAATAACATGATGACATAGTTACTGCGATCAATGTTTCATGTTGCACCTCGCCACTGGAAAGTTACAAGGTGAGAATCACCTGGTGAAATTTCAAAAGTTAAGAAACTCACCTGATGAAATTTTCCTTCATGAATTCAATCACTACAGCATAAAGGTAAATATGGATGAAAAACCATATTAAGATCGCAAATGCAGAATCCAAAAAATCGATTTTTTGGGGGGGGGCTCGTATATTAGAACTTGTTCAAAAGATTAGTTGTTCTTAACTCTCTTAACTTATGTATGCTTTTTGTAATTTACCCATAGGCTACTCTTCTATATAAGAGAGCCTAGGGTTAACGGAATAAATATATCTATTGTTTTCTCCAAACATGGTATCAGAGCGGCAGTCCTAGGTCGGAGCTCCCATACCCAAAACCCTAACCCTCCACCAACCAGCCCGTTGCCGCCCAAGCACCCCCAGCAGGCCACGCCGCTCCCGGCGGGCCCCTGTGGCCCACACCGCCTTCCGAGCGGCCCTGCTGCCCCAGCCTGCGGGCTTCCCAGAGGCATTTGTCGCCCCTAGTCACCCCCAGTGAACCATTGTGGTCCCAACGGGCCCTTGCGGCACCTCGGTTCACCGGACCCAAGCAGTTGATCCCTAGCGGCCAATCGCTGCACTTAGATTCACCGCACCAGCGGCATTAGCCGCTTACTGGGGTCCTTCTAATCGCTCAGTCTCCTTCGAAAGGGGTAAATTGCGATCTGAGTCTACACATGCAACCAACTCCCTTTATGTTGGTGTAGACATTTACTTGGTCAAGTCTACAATTCTAGTCTTCTACGATCGGCAAAATGTCAGAAAACAAGATTGATATCCCCAACATGGGCGCCTTCAGAGGTCCAGCACCCATTGTAAAGATGGATGGGTCAAATTACAAATTGTGGGCCATGCAATTCATGAGCCTAATGAAGTCGACGGGAAAGAAGCACATCCTTACTGAGGACGAGCTGACAGAGAAGACAGGATTGTATGCCTCATGGGAGGCCAATGATGCCTATGCTCAAGTCTGGTTATCTGGGACCTTGATACCGGATATTGCCAATGATGTCCTGCACCAGCCCACAGCAAAAGCCATATCGGATACTCTTGCTTCCACAACTCTCAGCCAAGAATGAGACGAAGATTTTACAGCTACAGCATGACATCTTTACTATTAAGCAGAATGGATGTCCCTTGCATGCACACTATACTGCTTTGCGCGAAATGTTTAAGAAGCTTCATAGCTTTGTACCTCTCACGGCTACACTGGAGCAAATGAAGACATTTAGAAATGCGACAATGGTTGGTGTATTTCTGGCCTCTCTTGACTCACAGTATGAGGATGCTTCCTCTCAGATATTGGCCGATGCCACCATTCGTCCCATTGAAGAGGCATTTCGAAGGCTGAGCAGAATTAATGTTCCATCTCCAGCGCCAAATTCTTCTGATATGGCAGCCTCACGCGGACAAGGAGGTTCATCTAATTGTCGTGGACGCGCACCACGTGGTCGGGGTGGACGTGGTCGTGGATCCCAGTGCACCTATTGATCACAGATCTGGTCATACGGAAGATACATGCTATTCCAAGCATGGTTTTCCAGCATCAGCATGTGTAGCAAAACAGGCCCTGCATCAGCAACCTGTTCCACCTACATCAGATCGGCGATTTGATGATCTTGTGTCTCGATTGAGAGATATTGTGTCACCATATGGTTCCTCAACACCTAGTTCAGAGAACAGTTCAGACTTTGCCGCTACTGCAGGAGCGAGTACCTCAAGTAGTATTCATGCCTCTGCCACTTATCATGGTTCTGATATATCGGAATAGATTATTGATTATGGAGCCACAAATCACTTGTGTGGAGATAGAAGTTAGCTCTCAGCATACAAGCATGTTCCTCCAGGATGGACAGTGGTCATTGCTGATAGTACTCATTCCCCTATCACGGGACTGGGGGAGATTACCTTGACACCTTCCATGTGTTTGCAGCATGTGTTGCATGCTCTTGATTTCTCAATGAATTTACTGTCTATCAGTCATATTACTAAGGATTTAAATTGTCGAGCGATATTTGACCCATCATCTCCTGTTTCTCATGACATTCTTACGGGCAAGGTGATTGGCACTGACCGTGAGCAGGGCGGGCTCTATTGACCGGTTCACACATCGTATGCTGGTTTATCATCCCATTTCATTGGACCAGTTTCACCTTACCTATGGCATCTGCATTTTGGCCATCTTCTTCTTCAGAAGCTGCGCCAAGTCCTTCCTCAGATTTCTCCTCGCTCGACATCCAATTGTGAAGCATGTCAGTTAGGAAAGCCCCATCGGTCTGTCTTTCCTAGTCGTCAGAGTCGGAGCAGTAGCTCCCCTTTTGAGTTTTTCCATATTAACATTTGGGAACCGAGTCGTGTTCCCGATCATCAGGGACATAGATTTTACTAGGTAGCAGTGGAGTGATTTTAGTCGTCTATCTTGGGTCTTCTTGTTAAAAAATAAATCTGAAGCTGGAGATGTCATTATGAATTTTATTAGACAACTGCAGAATCTATTTTCTATCTTTGTAAAGATTGTTTGGACTGATAATGCGCTTGAATTTGTACTAATGTGTTATCTCAATTCTTTTCTTCAAATGGTATTCTCCATCAAACATCGTGTGCTTATACATCCCAACAGAACGGTGTTGCTAAAAGAAAGCACCATCACCTTCTTGACGTTACTCGTACTCTCTTGATACAGAGTTGTGCTCCTCATTCATTCGGGGGTGATGTGGTTCTCACGGCTTGTTATCTTATCAACCGCATGACATCTTCGGTTCTGGGGGAGAAAAACCCTTTTTCACTTGTGTTTCCTGACAAGGAGTTGTTTTCTCTTAGCCCTCATGTCTTTGGATTCGTTGCATCTGTTTCATCAGTTGTCTTCGAGGGTTGACAAGCTTGCTCCACGAGCTGTCAAATGTGTCTTCGTTGGGTACTCTAGAATTCAGAAGGGTTACCATTGTTATGATCCACTTCACAGGAGATATTATGTCAGCGCAGATGTCACTTTCTTCGATTCGGTCATGTATTTTTCATCTGCATGTGATAGGTTGACTACTTCATATTCGGATGACCAGGTGTACATTCTACCCCTAACCATACGTGAACCACCTCTCTTACCGTCTCCTTTACCACCTCCCTCCATTACCACCTATTATCCCATTTCCCCCACTACCTCATCATTACAGTCAACGGTCTGCCCATGCACATGCTCCTGGTCCATCATCCAGCATGCCTCAGGTTTGTTCTGAAAATATTACTTCTAATGATGGGACTTAATAATGATTCTCAGCAGTATTCCTCTACGGATAGTGATGATCGGGGGGATGGCATGAATGATGAAGATGATCTAGATTTTCCCATTGCTATTAGGAAGCAACAGCATTCGTATGTGTCGTATCCAATAGCTTCTCATGTCACCTTCGAGCGTTTGACAGGTGAATTTGGGAAGCTTGTAGCTGCCTTGAACACCGTGACTATTCCACGGAATTACCAGGAGGCATTGGCAAATAGTCAATGGTGTTTAGCCATGGAGGAGATGGCAGCTCTCTAGTAACTGCTCCTTTTGGAGTTTATTTAGTAAGCTGCAAATGGATTTTTACAATTAAACAGAATGCAGATGGTAGCATTGGTAGATACAAAGCCAGGCTAGTTGCGAGAGGCTTTAATGGGGTGGATTACCTGGACACATTTTCCCCAGTTACGCGTCATTCTACCCTAAGAGTTCTTTTATCTGTTGTGGTTTTTTAAGATTGGCCCCTGTTTCAACTTGATGTCAAGAATGCCTTCCTCTATAGCAATCTTCGGGAGGAAATCTATATGCAACAGCCATCGGGGTTTACTGCTGCGGGGAAGTGTACACAGGTATGTAGATTGCATAAGGTCATATATGGCCTCAAGCAAAGCCCAAGAGCTTGGTTTCAGAAGCTCTCAGATTTATTTGAAAAGCAAGGTTCAAACGATCCAATGCATTTCTTTTCATACAGAGAATTAGAGGTACAACTGTTATTATGGTATATGTTGATGATATTCTCATTACAGGAGATGACTTATAGGGAACAAGGATGGCTAAAGACTTTTTGGGTCGTGAATTCATCACCAAGGACCTTGGAGCTCTCTGATACATTCTGGGATTGGAGTTTGCCAGAAATCAACAAGGACTAGTAATGACTCAGAGGAAATATGTCATTGATCTGCTTAGTGACACAGTTATGCTTGGGTGTAGACCTGCTACTACACTTATGGATCCAAGCCTGTACGATAATGATACTGATGAAGTAGACAAGAGAAGGTATAAAGAACTATTAGGGAAGATGCTTCATGTTACGATTACCAGACCAGATATCTCATTTGCAGTCAGCAGAGTTAGCCAGTTCATGGAGAAACCATGTCAAGTACATACGGATGCTATACGGATGATACTGAGGTACCTGAAACCATCTCCAGGTGCAGGTCTATTGTTTGGAAAAGGCAAGTTGGTCACCGTCTCAGCATACGTAGATGCAGCTTATGCAGGGTTCCCCAAGGATAGGAAATCCACCACAGGCTCTACAATATATGTTGGAGATTCTTTTTTCTCATCGAAAAACAAGAAACAAACGGTCGTGGTCAGGTCTAGTGCTGAGTCGGAGTATAGGGCTATGGCCCAAGCTACCACAGAGATGATGTGGGTTCGAGTTGTTCTTACATATCTACACATTGAGGTTCCTCTTCCCATGTCACTGAAATGTGGCAATTAGGTTGTTATGTTTATCGCAAATAACCCAGTGTTTCATGAACGTACCAAGCACATTGAGGTTGATTGCCATTATATATGTGATATGATCCAGAAAGGTTTTATTTCTACATCTCCTGTCAGCTAAGGGGATCAGACTGTAGACATTCTTACCAAGGCCATACTTCGAGGACCTTTTCAAAAGTATTCGTCCAAGTTGAGCATGATAGACATCTATGCTCCATCTTGAGGGGGAGTGTAGAGATATTTATATTTATGTTACCATCGTTCTTTCTTGTCTTCTGGACTGTTTCTTAACTTTCTTTACTTATGTATGATTTATGTAATTTACCCATAGGCTACTCTCCTATATAAGAGAGGGCTAATAAAATAAATACATCTATTGGTTTCTCCTAACAGACGTGATGCGTATGCAATCACGTGGCCTCGCTGCATCAACACCGTGCCTAGACCTTCTCTTGAGGCATCTGTGTATAGTGCATAATCATGCGTGCCTGATGGAAGTGCAAGTAAGGGTGTTGTCGTCAACCTCTCCTTTAGTGTCTTGAAGGCATGCTCACATGAATCATCCCATATGAATGGAACTTCCTTCTGTGTCAATCGTGTCAGAAGACGAACAACTCGAGAAAATCCGCTGACAAAGCGTCTATAATAGCACGTTAATCCAAGGAAGCTCCGAACTAAGTAAATGTTTTGGGCTACTCCGAAGACATGACTGCCTCAATCTTCACAGGATCAACTGCGATGCCTGCTCCAGAAATGACATGCCCAAGGAATGAGACTTGGGATAACCAGAACTCGCACTTGCTCAACTTGGCATGCAGCTTGTGTTCCCTCAATGTATCTAAGACAATCTTAAGATCATTCGCATGATCCCATTCATTCCGTGAATATATCAGCACATCATCAATAAATACCACTACAAACATGTTCAAGTATGCACGGAAAATCTGGTTCATCATATCCATGAATGTTGCGGGTGCATTGGTGAGCCCAAACGGCATCACCACAAACTCATAGTGTCCATAACGAGTCCTGAAAGTTGTCTGCGGAATGTCTGACTCTCGAATCCTCAGTTGATTGTAGCATGATCGAAGGTCGATCTTCAAAAACACTGAAGATCCCTGGAGTTGGTCAAATAAATCATTGATGTACGGCAAAGGATAACGGTTCTTCACTGTTCTCTTGTTCAGTTGTCGATAATCAATGCATAACCTAATAGATCCATCCTTCTTCCTGACGAATAGCACTGAAGCACCCAAGGTGAAGTGTCCGGCCTCACAAATCCCAAGTCAAGTAACTCTTGTAACTGCACCTTCAGCCCTCTCAACTCATATGGTGCCATGCGGTAAGGAGCCATCGAGATTGGTTGTTTGTCTGGTAGCAATGTGATCTCGAACTCGATCTCTCTCTCAGGAGGTAATCCTGGTAGCTCATCAGGAAAAACAACTGGGTAGTCCGATACTACTATGATGTCATGTGCCATCGGCTCATGATTGGATGTCTCTCTGACAAATGCTAGATATGAATCGCATTCCTGATCAACAAATCTTTGAGCTCGCAAAACTGAAATGTACTCCATTGTGGAGTCATGTAGTGTACCCTCAAAAGTGAACTCAGGCAAATCTGGAATCTTGAAGACAACCATCTTCCTAAAGCAATCAACAAGAGCATGATGAGCTGATAACCAATCCATGCCTAGAATCAAGTCAAACTCATCAAGCTGTAGTAGCAGACAATCTGCGATCATCTTATGACCGCCAATCCGTACTGACAAGTTCCTGACTATCAGTGAAATGACAAATAATTGGCCACCTGGCCCACGGACGTGATAAAGAGAATATAGAGCCTCTGCAACTCTACCTAATGAAATTAGCGATCTCGATGGAAGGAAAGAATGTGTCGCTCCAGAATCAAAAAAAAATATGGAAAGGTCGACGCAAGACTGAGACCATACCTTTCACCGTTGTAGCTGATGAACGTATTTGCTCCTCGGTAACTGCATGTAACTGACCCTGCCTAGCTGGCACTGTACTCGAGCTTGTTGCGCTCTGCGTCGGTCTCAGCGGTCTCCTAAAGTTGGAGTTCCTGTCACGGAAACTCCCTGTATGTTGTGGTTGCGACTGTGATGGTTGTAGCTGTGGTCGAGGCTCTCCAGAAGCCTGTGGGCACTGAGATTGGTGATGTCACCACTCATGGCATAAGTTACATCGGACTGACCAGGTAGGTATAGCGATAGTGTTTGTGCTCCGAGTCGATCCTGCTGGAGGTCTGTCAACTCTTTGCGACCCAGATGGTCGAGCGGAATCTGTGCCACATTCGGTAAGTGCTCCTCCTAAGGTAGTCGATGGAGATGAGCGAGCACCGCCTGAGAATGCTGATCCTGTAGGTTGAAACCGCATGGCTACTTCTGCTGCTGAAACTGTCGTCGTATCAGCCCAAATGATCGTTGTGGTCTAGATGTCGCTCCTGACAAACTCCTAAAACGTCTCTCACGGATATCCTCAAATTTCTCCGATGCATCAATAGCCTCGGAGATAGACGTGATGCATAATCCTGCCAGCTTCTCTTGCACATCCTCTCTCATACCTCTGATGAACTTTTCCAGATTCTCATCTGAAAATGCGACAGTTGCTGGTGTATGTTATGACAGCTCGATGTATCTGATGAAGTACTCTCTAGTTGTCATCAGTCCCTAACAAAGCTCTTGTGCGCTGGAACTCCTTCCACTTCATAGAAAAGAAGTGGGATCATAACCTCGTCTCAAAATCATCCCATGTAGGCTCACGGTCCAGCTAAGAAACTACTGTCTCGCACCATCTCTCCGTGAAATCTGTCAATGAATACTCCATGAAAAATAGCCTTGAGTCTCGTGGTGTGTGTATCATCTGCAATACCTTCATCACCCTTTTCAGTCATTGCTCAACATGATCTGACATCCATGTGCCCTCGAACATGGGCACATTGGCCCGCTGGAAGGAAGTGAAAACTGACTGGTGCCTGTGAATGACAGAGTACTCGTGTGCATCCTCATCTACAAAGTCAACAGGGTCTTGCTCCCTGTCATAGTCTCCATCCTTAGCTCCAGGTGCTGGCATCTCCTCATGTGGATCGTCAGAATGAGGCTGCTCTACCTCACCAGACTGGTGTTGGTCATGTCGTGTTCCATCCTGAGATGGATGATATGTGAAATCTGACAGCTCCTCAAATCTCATATCCATGTATGTCTGTCTATCGGAAATCTCTGTCTACTGAGCTATTATCTGGTCATGTTGACCTCGCATAGCAGCCTGTTGCTGCTAGAGGTCGGTGAGAGCGGTCACCATGCGCTCCAAACGGCCAGTCATATCCCGGATAGCTCTGGACGTCACGGCTCTGCATGAGAACCAAAATCATTAACCATAACAGTTAATGTTTGTTGATCGTGCTTTTCTCTTCTTGGGATACTATATGGAAATTAATGCAATTCGTGACTTCTGTGATTGTTGAAATTGAATGTCATATTCCCCTCTCAGATTCGCGACAAGTCAGAGGACTATCGTTATCCGAGAACTTTTTTTGACAAAAAGTAAGTCGGGTACTCTCCCAAGCTGGGAGATACCGCGTTAGTAGTATTCCATAAAAGAAAGCCCGTTACAACATCAATAAGCCCAGAATTTGCAAAGCGCAACTTAATGTGATTGGAATTGTAATACAGCGAATACGTGTAGCGGGGTACCACTACTCTGATACCAAATCTGTAAACCCCTTCGGATCTAAGTACCCGTTTACAACACATTCGCGGTATTTCATTCGTTGAAGATCGCACGAGTTATATGAAAATGCGGGGAAATTTTTCGCGCTTCGGCAATGGCATTCACATTTAAACCTATAACCACAGAACCAACAACAGCATGTACTACCAAACTTAATTCACACTTGGAAATATAATAAATTTGGAATTATACGGGAGACGAAATTTTCAATTCCAGTAACATTCTGGAATTTTACTAAGAATAGGTAAATTGTTATTTTAGAAAATTTTAGGAGATGGATTTTTTTTATTTTCATTTCAGGTGTACACTGAAATTTTTTATGTAAATCCAGAGAACCCCATTCCCCAAGACTTACGTCTACATAGAAAATTTCCACCCAATTATATATTTTTGAAAAAAAATCCTATAATAAAACTTATCCAGTGAAATTTCTGCAATATATCTCTCAAATGAAATCATCCAACTTGAATGAATGCATGTTTTGTAAACCAAAATTTTATATACCAAAT
This sequence comes from Ottelia alismoides, assembly GCA_037367405.1. Lineage (NCBI taxonomy): Eukaryota > Viridiplantae > Streptophyta > Magnoliopsida > Alismatales > Hydrocharitaceae > Ottelia > Ottelia alismoides. The sequence continues at coordinate 731,191 of JAZKJV010000416.1, forward strand.
TGTGTGTTCCGTGATAGGTAAAAAAAATGTTTTAATTGTGCATTATGACAGCAAGTGGAGAGGTAAAGAGACTGTACCTAATTAGATCCCCAATATGGAGATCTAATTGCATGCAAATGTTAGGGAAAGGTAGTAGCATATCTGAATTGGAGCTCCTGTACCTAAATTCCAAGTAGCTATTGACTGATCCAGAAGCAACGCAGCAAATCGAGGAAGAGAGGAAGCTCCCAACTGCTGGTCTGGAGCTCCAGCAGTGTCTGGACAGCAGCTGGAGCTTGGAATGAAGAAGGCTTGGGCCAAATAGGAAGAAAAAGGGGAAAGCTTGAGAATTAGGAAGAAGAGGAGAAGTTCTCCTTTCATTGGAATTGGGATATAAAAGAGGGATAGAGAGAAAGAACGGAGGGTTCCTTCCAGGAACCTTCCTAAACCTTTCTCTCTTTTTTGTACATATATATGGCATCATCACAATGATGTCACTCATGACATCATTTATAATGGACATCATTCATGATGTCATCATAAATTTTACATTGTATATTAATTCTAATTGTAAAAAAAATATTTGAAAGGTATTGTTGTAAGTGGACTGTATTCGCATCTCAAGTCTTCGATTTCATTGTACAATATCTCGATTTGACCGTCTCTGAACGATGATCAAAACGAGTATAATATTGATATACTTTAAATCGGGTTTGAATCCCCGAATTTTCCGAGATACGATTTCGGTTTATTGTTAAATTTCGTGATTTTAAAATATCAAACGATCTCCAATTGACGAACGGTCGATTCCGTTGATTTTGTTTCGTCGAATCAGATTTTATGACGGTCTCGGTTTGTTTCATGATTTCTGAATTCGCGTCGCGGTTTTTTTGGGCACGCATTACGATATGTTCGGCTTTTGGTCGATTGTGACCGAACGAGTTTTATTTTATGATCAATTGATCGAAATAGGTTATTTATCATTGATTAATAACTTTATTGAATTATAGGAACCCTAATCGAGTTGGGTTTGGCTTTAATTGGATCTGGATGTTACAAGGAATATATAGTTACATGAGCTCCCTCACAAGCAGTGGCTCCCCCGGAGTCCCAATAGATTGGTTGGTGATCCAAATGCGAACGTGACAAAGAGTCTCCAACAACTGCACTAAACAAAGAAAGCAGTCGTAAGGGGGCCACGATGAAGAAAGCTATGGACAAGTGGTGAAGGAGAAGATATGAGATAATAGGATGAGGAAGGTCAAAGCTAGATAGATAGGAAGAATAGAAGGAGAAAATGGAAGAGGATGTGGAGTCTTGAACGAGGAACAAAACAAATGGAGGGGATAATTTTACAATTTTATTTATAATGCAACTGTCAGCTCACAAAGTGCAGGTAACGGCATTTGCATAAATTGGGCAAGCCTACAGAGGCCTTTGTGTAAATATAAAAATGGGTGCTTCTGTATAATAGCAAAAGAAGTCAAGGGCGGAACCTTCTCCCACTATAAGTAAGGTCGGCTATAATGGATTCTTTCTCAAATTCATGTTGAAAGATTTGACTATTTTTTTACACTGGCTGAAAATTACTAATAATCAGCAGCATCTACACAAATGAATAAAATTGGATTTAAAATGTTGAAGTTACTAAACCTGCAAAAAGCTTGTCCATAGCTTGCTGCTCTCAAAAGGGTACGCTGACGTGAAATATCAAACTCATGACCAGCAGCATCTATACATATTTGTACAGCGTCAGGCAGCGACGATCGAATTAACCTTAAATTTTCGTCAGCCTGCAGAAGCTCGACAAAATAAGCATAAGGGCATTAGCATATTCTAAATTGGTACAAACAATATCAGACATGATTTTTTTGCATATTATAATTTGAAGATTCATCTATTATGTAAAACTTAGAGCTATGCATGTATTTGCTTGTGAATTGTGGCCAATGCAGATGTGTAATAGAAATCATCAAATCACCTAAAGAAACTTCAATCGGTCCATGAGATGGGCAGAAACACTAGCAAACATGCCAATACAGATTATCTCTACCAAGAATTCAGGCAAATATTTAAAAATGAAAGTAAAAAAGAACGATCACTGAAGGTTGACTATCATTGATTGTATAATTATAATAAGAAAAACTAGATAACAAAAACTATTTGTGTGTCCACCCCTTTCTTGACTTAAAAAAAACTAGATTACAACTTCGGAAAATCCAATCACGGTCCTCAAAAACTAGAAGCCCAACATCCCTTAAGATAGGAAGCAACTGCAGTGATAATTTCCCGTGAAGATTTCTCCTCCTGAAAGATAGTTGCATTAGTCTTTAGAAGATTATGCCCAATACGTTGTTGATGGAGCTTCATTCTCAATACTTCATTGGAACTGCTTCCTTACCCAAGAGAGCTCGGACAGGAGCGGCATCGCGGTGGAGGAACTCCACCACTAGGAGCAGCGATGAGGGACAATGGAGGCAGCGCCCTGGAGCGCATGGAGGCGCTGCGAGGAGTCGGGGTTGGGGCTGGGAGGCTACGGGTCCTGGAGCTTGCCGCCTTAAGGGGGTGCTGGATCTCGCACGCACCCGGTGAACGTGGGACTCGCGCGTGATGCGCGCCTGGAGCATGATGCGCGATCAGGCAGGAGCATGGTGCTTCCAAGCACCGCCGTTGCAATGGATGCGCCTGTGCGCGCAACAGGTTTGGAGTTTCCAAGCGCCGCCAGAGAGGAGTTCGTGAAGGGAGTTGTGGCGTCTGCTAGTCGCCTGGGGAAGCCTGATACCACTGGAGGTACGCCTTCGGCAAGAGGTAGCGCATAGGAGAGCGCCGCTGCCATCGATGAGCGCTAGATCCTGAGCAGGACTTCAGAACAGTATATCTAGGGTTCTGGAGAACCGCATTGAGGAGATGTGACCGGTGTTGTTTGTTGCGATCGGGAAGAGATTGAAGGTTGAAATACAGCCCTGAAGATCAAAACTTTGCTAGATATTCCCGCGTCACACCAAAAAACTTAGGGTTTCATAAACAACCCTAGATCTCTCGAATCTCAATACAAAATAAAGAAAAAGAATCCTCGAAAATCGAACCCGCTCTGATACCATGTTAGAAAATCGGAAGCGGAAGCATAAACATGAAAAAGATAAATAAAGAATAAGAACAAGCGGGATTTTTTACGTGGAACCCTACTCCGTGAGGAGCTAGATGAAACCACGGGAGAAGCCCTCAAAGGGGCGGATACTTCATTCCTTTTTCTCAATGGATACAGGAGGTCTGGGGCTTCTTATATAGCCTCTCCAGAGCCTCCAAGTCCCACCACTGGACGATGTGGGACTAAACACTGGATGGGGTAAATGGATCTCCTCCAGGATCCATTTACCCTGCTACAACACAATAGGCGCACACACGAATACTCCAACATAAGTTGTGTTTGTGTCCCCTTTTTTAGCCACGAATGACGGACCCTCTGCTTCCACTTTGTAACTCGTTTCTTATCCTCACACAAGATAACCTTCATAGTCGATGTTCTATTTGTGAGTTCCTCAAATAACAGCTCTCTGGAGTCCTCCAACCCATCATTTCTGCAAAGCTTTGCCTCTGCCTCCGCACGATGGGCTCTTATAGTCTCTCTAATCTCCTTCTTGAAGTGGCAAAGCCTTATGCGTAAAGAAGTCAACTTCTGTGCCAAGCACGAAACAACTGATCTCCAAACCACAGTAGATGTCCAATGATAAGACAACAAGTCTCCAAAATTCTCCTCTTGTAGCCAAGCCCGCTCGAATCTGAAGAAAAAACCCCTTAGGAGTTGCAAACCCCCTATCCCAAACCATAGGAGTATGGTCAGATTTAGTACAAGGTCTGGAAGTGTATGTTGAAAGAGGGAAGGCATCAAGAAGCTCCGCAGAAGTCAGGAAGCGATCTATACGTGAACGGGAGCAGGAATTCCTCCACGTATATCTAGTGTTTGTAGCACCAATCGCCTCCATCTCCAAATCATCGATTAAAATAGCAAAATCACCCGAGTTAGTGTCTTCACCTCCTCTCAACTACGGTAGACCGATGATAGTAAAGTGATGTTGAAGTCGCCTACCACCAGCCACGCCACTCTCGGAAAAGCATTTCTTGCACTACGGAGATCCTCCTACAAGCCTGATCTACCGGCATGCAAGCAAGGGTTGTAAACACAAGAGAACACAACCACCAAAAGGACAGAAAGAACATGTCTACCCTTCAGTTCAGACACTAAGCTAAAAGTAGAATCTTTCTAGGTGAAGATCAAGCCCCCTGTCGTGCCAACTGTATCTAGAGTTCTGAACTCCGAAATTGGGTCAGCGCCCATAGATCTCCAGAAAAAGGTAGTACAAGAATGATTTTTAGACTCATGTAACAATACCACATCACAACCCCATTCAACCAAAAGAGCTCCAATCGAGCTCCTTTTTTCTAAGTCACCTAGACTCCTCATGTTCCATGTTATAACTTTCATTAAGACTGTGAGAGACGGTAGGAGTTCCCGAAGTTCGCACCCACACCTACTGCCACTACCACTTGGACTTACAGACCGAAATAGCCGAAGACATGAAATAGTTGCAAAGGTATTACTTACATTATCTGGTGACAACATAGTTGTAGTTTAGATTTTAATTCCATTTACGATTGATCTGCATTGTATGTTTTTTAATGAAATGGGGAGAGGTCTCGAGGAGGGACTCACCGTGATTGGATTATAAACATAAGAGGAGGATTAAATCACCTGGTCTTCCCAGAAATTTAAAGCATCTTACAATGAGCTACAACATTATATGGGTAGAACCTCTGTTTCTTGAAGATGAGATCATTGCGACCGCTCCAAATTGCCTAGAGATTTGCAAAAGGTAGTGTACATCCATCAGAAGAGTTGCCACCACGCCTCTTACCGATGTCTAGAATTCTGTAGACCCATCCACGCATAACCAAGACACACATGCCTTCCTCCATATCAGCTATGAAGATGGCCAGTTGAAAAAAAGGTGGTCCAGATCTTCGGTATCAGCACCACATCTGTCACAAAGCACGTCTGGTAGGCCAAACATCCTACCCCTCCCGGCCTTATCACACGGACGACCTCTTCTGAGGCACCACAGGAAGACCTTCACCCGGCACGGAGCCTTGTTGCACCATATAATCTTCATGTCCCAGCAAAAGTCGTCATCATGTTCCTCCCCAGATCCTTGAAACTCAACATATGCCTTCTTTGTCGAGAATCTCCCCCTGTTCCAGATGAAGTGATCTCTGTGTTGCGCGAAAACCTCTGGTGTCGGAAGTTCTGAAAGCATTGTCAATAGCTCCTCCACACGTTGGTCTGATAAATCCGTCACGAACTCTGGCATCCAGGTCCCACATATGTTGCCCTGCAATACCGTGCAATCCCTCCACGTAGCCAAAGCGAAAAGTCTCGGGAGCGGGAAGAAAGGACCCCGTCACCACTCCAGTCATCTAACCAGAACGTAAAGGTGTACCCATTACCGAGCGCTGGCCTCAATCTAGGTATCAAATCCGGCAACACCTTACGAATCACATCCCACAATGGAGAAGCAAAATGGATTCGCCCAGCCTCGAGCGACCCCCCCCCACTCCATATATCTCTCGTAGGAGTCTGCACGCCAAACTCTCTGAGTCACCCCAAATCTGCACCACCCACTTCGCCAATAAAGCCTTGTTCATACACGGCGATTTAGAAATTGAAGTAATTTAGAACTTCAAATATGTGTTAAAAAATATACAACGATAAAAAAGATGACAAAATTTGCATTGATTCATGATCAATAAAGTCTGATGTCCACGAGACAAGTAATTGGCATCAAGTGTGTTCAAACAACACTATCCATGTCAAGCACCTTTATCTGATGAATGCAACCTCTGTCAACAACCACGATTCCATGTAGGGGAGAAAAGGTCTGGATGAAAATCCATTTTGGTAAGAAGAAAAAGGATAACTTCGCAGTTTCCTTTTGGTACAGCAAGAGTCAAAAAAGAAAACCTTTTCATCTCCTTTTTTTCCTTTCTCTTTCTTTGTGAAATTGGTAATTGGTGAGGTTTGCCCGTCCTTTATGTGAAAGTCACGTTGTTCAACCATAAACTATTAAAGTACATGAAAAGGTTCCTTTCTTTTTCTCTTATTATAAAAAGAATATCTTATACTTTTTTACCCCTCAATGCACAAAAAAACAATATGAAAAAACTGTTGGTGCCTTCCTTTAAAAAATATGTGACATTTTTTTGAAAGGAAAAGTATGTGACGTATAAAAGTAATAATTCTTAGTATCCTTCCTTGAAATAAGTGTATTCCCAGAAACCTAAACTTTATGAATGTGAAAACACTAAATATAAGTGAAGAATCCTTTGCTTGCAGTTGTAGAGTGTGTCTACTAGCTTTGAGTATAAGAGAATAGACGATGGTATGTACCTTAGCACTTCGCCTATCGAAGTGATCCAGGGCATCATATAGTAAGGCAGCAGGCAGCGTGCTCCCAATTTGAAAGATGGATACGGTTGAATCAGGTACACGTTGAAGGAATTCCATATTAGAATTTGAGAGTATCCGCACTCCATCACACTCCGGTATCAAGATTAGTGGTTCATCATACATGTATTGAACAGGGTCTCCACTGGGACCAACCATAAGAAGTGTTTCATCCCAATATAGCAGCACGCTGTCCATCCCACACCAAGCTAGTTGCTCTGGCGGTAAAGCTGACTGCAACAGACGAAACAGATATCATGCGTTGCACTTCAGCGTGAAGAATGCATTAGGGTCATGTTTGGGCCACCTTAACAAGAACTTATTCGATGGAATTTTTTTCCATGCAATTGGATTCAACCCATTTGGCCTTAAATATATCTATCTTTTGAGGCTATAATCTAATCTAATATATTTGAATAACTGCAACTTTTTCATTAGAATATGCTTAAACATCTTGATATTTCTCCATGTTCTATAGTTAGACGTGGTTAGAAGGAAAAAAGTCCCATTAAATCACCTCAATTATGATAATGAAATAAGACCTTGGAGAGAAGAAGATGGACTGAGTACCTCGCAACCATACTCAAACACGATCATGGAGAAGTCAGTAGGCATCACCAGCAGGCGTCCATCGTGTGTAAAAGAAGCAAGATACTTGCCATTCCGCGAGACAGCAATCCTTTGCAGTGGCCCAACTTCAGCGCCAAGGCGCTGAATGCCATCCTCATCAACAACAAGAACCCCATCCCCGGCAGCAAGGAGGACCTCCACATTACCAGACATAGTGTACTGAGGCTCGATCACCGCAATACACAGTGGAGAATCAGCCAGAGCCGGGTCTGCAAGGCGGCACGACTTGGGATCCTTAAAATCAGGGGACGCAGAAGAGCAAATTGGCCTCTGTCAGCACCACCACACCATTTCCCCAGAAGGCGCACTCCGTGACGCCCTGCTCGAAGCACTCCGGCCCTAGGGAGAATTGCGGGAGCGGTTGCGCGTGCACATCGTAACGGTAAACCGTGCCATCCTGTAGGCGCTCTCATTGCAATCAATCTAAATAGCTGAAATCGGGTCGTAAGAGATCGAAATTGATGGATATTACCTGGACGATGCAGATAAGGACATGATCGTCAGTCCAGGACATGCCAACGAGGCGGCCCCCGGAGCGGTCCCAGACGGTGGAGGAGAGGAGGACGCCGGCAGAGTTGAAGATGCGGAGCTTGCGGCGGGCGGACTCGGCGTAGAGCTGGACGATCTTGGAGTCGTCGCGGATGGCGGCGATGGGGCCGCCGAAAGGGGCGCAAGCGACGCGGTGGCGGCGGAGGTCGACGGCGTTGCGGCCCCAGAGCATTGAGTAAATCTCGAGCTTGCGGTAGTATCGGTTGTAGAGAAGCTGCCACTCCGCCGCTATGGAGACGGACGCCGCGGCCATCGTCGTCGTCGTAACCTTAATTGATCCGGTGGCTCTCTTGCCTTTGGTGCGGGCCACGCCGCAGCCGGAGGAGGGAGAGGCGGAGGGCAGGGGGCTCAACTAAGTTTGTCTGAAGGCCGTCGTCGGTGCGTATATCAGCCGGCTCCTTTCTATGGCCGGAGGTCTATTAACGGGGTTTAAATTCTAACCCGATTAGAAATGATGGAGCTTACATCCTGATATGCATGCCATTACGTATAATAATATCCTCCGCTGCAATTTAACATAAGGGCCATTCGCCCTCTGTTATTACACAGTGATTGATATGAGGTATGAAAATCATTTTGATAAAATAGTAATTTTTATAATTGTATTTTTATGTATATTTACACCATGCAATGTTACCTGCGGTTTGCGGCCGAAGAGATTAAGTTCCAATACTTTTTAAAAAAAAATGTACAAAATAATTAGTAGAAACTGACTTTGAAAAGATTAATGTTTTTTGCGAGTCCATGTAATCTATCAGTAAAAGTATCTTTAATATACCAAATTTATTTTAAATAATATATGCCTATTGTAATATCCAAAATATCCTTGCATCCAAAAGTAGACATTAAAAACCAACAAAAATAACTTTGAAGATTTAATGCATAAGAGTGTTTGTAGTGTGTTTGTATTCCAAATATTTTAAGAATATATATACAATAACATTGTCATAAAAGCTTAACAAAATAATATAATTAAGCTCGACAGCAAAAGTAGACATGCAAATAAAAAAGTTGAGATTTTGAGTGTAGTAGATTATTGAAATAAAGATTGTTGATTTGTTATCTTTTTAAAGATTGTTGCTTTTATTATTTTTGACATGAAAACATTTTATTATGTAACTGGAAGCTACGTGACATTTATGTTATCTTGTGTATTTACTTCAGTTTGTTGCTGATATTTTTTAGATTGTTTATTTATGCATATTCAGTTTTATTTTGTTCAGTAATTTATTTATTGTATTGTATCTGTATAATAAATATTTGAATAGATTGCATATTAAAATTTTAAAATGTATATTTTTTAGATTAAGTAATGAGTCGTAGCTTAACATTTTAATTTTATTTATGTTAAAAATCTAAATAATTTTTTAAAATTAGTTTCTTCTCACTGAATGAGTACATAATTTTTGAAAGAAGAAAACATTTACAATAACAATATATAATTCTGAATTTTAAAGAACAATAGTTACATCTCTCAACTTTTATAAATTGTTATGTCAAATTATTTATAATATAACAATTTTTCAGGAAATAGAGTACATGAGAAAGAGTAGCTGGCATGTTTCTCATTGAGAAAATTTAATAAAAAAATGATGTCAGTATAGTATATCTTTTTTGAAGGAACACATTCTCTACGGCAACAATGGATACCTATTAAATAAATAAAGTAAAGTTAATAGATTCAACTTATTGTATTAAAATTAAACATTGACCAAAATACTTGATAATATTATAATATATGTACCTAGAATCATCCAATGCTTTCATGTCGACGTTTTCACCTGCCCTTTGTGCCAGCATTTGGACTGAGAATAACTAAGGACAGAAGGGGCTCATCAGCCCTTCGATTCGATTTCGAAATAGTCCACTGATTCAAGAAGTGAGAGTGCATTGATGTCTTTCAATCTGGATTCCGTATATAATAGATTTAAAATTTTTAAAATGAGTTGAAGTGAAATTGTAAACATAATCGAAATACAATGAAGAGATGCCATACCTGAAGAAGGGTTTTCCAGCGAGCATATGGACATTATTATTGCAGTTTTGTATAAGTCAACGTAATCGAAAGGAGTTTATATTGATGCAATAATGGATGTTATCATAATTATATTTTGTTTCCTAGTAGAAAATATATTAAAGTAAACTCGCTCCAGGGAATTAGAATAGTATGAAAAGTTGATATGGAACCAATTACATTTTGCTTATGTACAAATTAGAAAACAGATAAAAATATACTTAAATTACGAACCCAAATTGGGTTAGGATTTCATATATAATATAATCGATAAAAGACAGAAGTATCATTGCCAAAAATGTTGCTAGAATCAACAATACTACTATAACATCTACTTAGAAGATAGTATTTCAAAAGATTTTAAATAATACTATCATTGTCTTATTAAAAAATCATAAGGTTCAAAATATATATTAAACAACTAAACCGTAACCTTGAATTATATAATAACAAAAAATCAGCAATATTAATGCAAGGAAAAATAAGCATTTCTAAAAAATTCAATAAAAACCTATTATATATTGTATTAGTACTGTCTAGACATCATTGCCTCTCCAAATTCTAAATAAATTCTGAAAAATGAAAAATCTTAAAAAAGTCGCTAGAAGAAAATCCAAATTATCGTCATAGCTAGATACAAACATCAACACTTATTTTTATACATGGAAATGATTCCATAAGATGTAACGTGCATGTTCTAAACTATAAATAAACACCAAACACTAAATAAAAGACCGGATTGGTCTAAACTATGATTAAATACCAGACACAAATAAAAGGCATGCTTGGTCTAAACTATGATTAAACACCAAACACAAATAAAAGAAAAAGTTTGACACTATGGCTACATATATTTTAGTTCCATCAATCATTTTATTACAATAAGTTATCCAAGGTAAAACATATGTCTCTAAATAATTCACACATATTATAGTAGGTAATATCTTACAATGATTAAGTAATATTAATTAAATCAAGATTTTATTAGTATTTATTTGATTCTCTTTTGAATTTTTAAGAAAAATTAATTTTATGAAATTTTTAATTATTAAAATTAGATACATTTTTAGTTTCAAAACTGATTTAATATAGTATAAGCTAGATTACTAAATATTTATAAGTATTCTTGCTTTGTTTTTGATATATGTAATTTATTTAATATCGAATATATTGGAATTTTTTATAGTACCGTTAGGGAACTCGAAGTCATAAAACAATACTATAAGTATATGCGAGCAATAAAGGAAAAGAAGCCGGGTGTGAATGTAAAAGCTCCTGCGATCATGTTATAGACAATGTGAGTTGTTTCGACATGCACATATACATAGTATCAAAACGTTTCAAGTCCAAGCTTGTATATTGACCACCAATAGGTAAACATCATGATTCCACCATAAATCGGGCCTATAAAAATATATTGAAATGTTTGAGGATATCATTTGCAAAATTCCTGATGTTGCACTTACACATCACGCGATGTGGCCGAAGCAGTGGTCGGCTCTAAATAGGTGGCGTATAATATTAGGTGGTTCACTTCGAGCATGTGACGTGACGTAATGCATCATTTGTATCCAGCAGTTGTGATCATGCATCGGTTTAACGGTAATGAAGCTCTTCGGTCGGATGGTTGTTGTAGCATTTCAGACTCGAGCATGTTCTTCCCCGATATTTTGCATCTCCAGATGACGCTATTATCACGAATCTCTTTAGGTGTTCTAATGGTGGATCGAGCTGTGACGACGGAAGTGGATCATTTCCATATTTTCTTGCTGATAGATACATAGATGTTTTGAATTTTCTACTATCATATATACATTTACCCTTGTAAAACAAAAAAAACTCTGGAACCTGTGGAGGTACACAGTAAACTGGGTCTTTCGATGCCGTTGACCTTATATCTTGTCTAGATGGACCTCAAGTCCTCAAGGTACACTGCCCCAGCAATGCCACGGGATCAAAATTTCACCCTCCAAGAGGTAAAAATCCATGCGAAATCCAGAGGGCAAAAAGGTAAAACCAACCAACTCAACTCATATCCATCACCTCAACCGCTCCTCTATATGATCCCCCCCCCCCTCTCTCTGTGTCCAGTACTATCTTGTCATCATCATTTAAATGATTTAAAAAAAAGGAAGGGATGACAGTGGAAGTCCCGAATTCCCCCTCACATCATTATATTATTTTTAATCTAAGGAAGAAAGACGGTGGAACTTAAATCCCCCGTGTCAGCCATGAGGCCTGTGACCCACCTTTTTCAGAAGAAAAACAAAAATCATACCTTGATCCACGTGTCAGCAAACCATGGAAAACCCCACTTTTAACATATGTATATAGATATAGATTCTTTTTAACATTTGTATCCCTTCTCCAAGGTCTGTGATGTAAGAGTTATTAAAATTACATATTATAATATCAAAAGTACGGAAGGACAGTATGGATAGAGTCCGTGCACGTGATAGATTTCGATCTGGTCCCTTGAGATCAATGTCACGATCTGAATGGTAAATAGAGGAACAATTCATTGATTTTAGCCATTATGTTTAACACTATCATGTGACGTGGACAACAAAGGACATATCATAAAATCATAGAGATATGGGTTTGATTTCAATCTAGTCCCTAAACTTTGAAGTACCTTATATCATAGTAATATTAGTTTCTATGTATTCCCTTTGAAGTGGGAACTTAAGTATGAAAGCGCGTGGATTCAAAGCAAATTAGAAAACAAGAAATGTATGTAACATGTGGGTCCTTCTACTGTGAGTCTCTTCTACAAAATGTAGTAAACGGAGATGGAGATGGGAGTTGAATAGAACAAAAAGAAAAATTCAAAATTATTTGAAATGTGATGGAAATATTTTTTTGACAAACTATAAATGTGTCGCCTCCACCCTCATACTTGTGAGTAGGAAATGCAATGATTGAAACTAAAGTATCACTTCAAATGTTTCATCTTGATGTCGGAACATTACTTGTTCTTATGGAATCTTCTATTTTTATAGAGGTAAAATTTTACCATGTTCAAAAGCATATATTTTTTCAAGATTCATATATATTTTTTACAAAAATTCTTTTTTTGTCAGTGTTAAATACTGCACATACAAACCTATATTATACAAGACGCGATGATGTTAATGCTCCATATTTCAATATATGATAAAAAGAGTTAAAAACTAAGATAAATTAAAGCATATGGTGTAGATTACATAAAAGATCCTTAAACTGGAATGCTTATCAAGAAGAGTCCTTACAAAAAAACGATAATATCCGGATCTAAATTTGCATTACTTTTCATCTTTTTATGCTTTCGACATCAACCAGTTGAATCACGGCTCGACATAGATCCATAGGATTCAAATCACATTCATTGGGCATTTCAAGGATGGTTACGTAAATGCCACAAAGAATACGTATGAGCTAATCGAGGTTTACAAACATGAGAAATAAAAATATAGAAAAATCTCAGTTTTATAAGGAATTTTTTATATAGTTGTCAGTTGTGTCGCTCACTAATTGCAATGTCAACTGTGGTAAGGGGGATTTTTACCCTGAATCTCAAGGGAATCCAGTGTTGTGAGATTAACTCTCCCACCTACTCATGATATGTTAATATGACTGGAGAATAAGTGGTAGAAAGAAATTTCCCCTCCCAATTTCACATATCGCCCGAATCCCTCCCCCCCCCCCATATAAATTATACACGACATCATCTTCATTCCTTCGTCCTCTTCTATGTGTTTATAGTTCTAATGGGATTTAGGGATTACTAATTACGATGGATTTTAGGCTTTGCGAATTTGACGGGCTTTAGTGACTTACCTTATATGGAGGGGTTTAGGGCTTATGTTTCTTATGCTTTTTGGCCTTAATCTTATGACGGGATTTAGGATTTACCAACTTTTTATTGGAGATAGGGTTTATTGATTTCTATTAGATTTAATGTTTACCGAAATTTATGGATTTTAGGGTTTGCTTGTTTCAACACATCATCCCTTGTTCTTGATTGTAGGGTGGGTTGATTCAAAGAAGAGCATGTTGTACTCACAGCTACTGTAAGACACAGCGGTATTTAAAGACACAAAGGGCTTTCGGGGTGCGAAACATGTGATCTTCATGGAGGAGGTAATTCGAAAGACTCCGGTATCACATGGTGGTTTGACTTAATGGAAACATTGGCTAAGATTGCTCTTTGGAACACTTCAAGTGAAATAACAATGAGGTACAAAGATCCTAAAGCAAGATCGAAATCTTTTATCCAAGTAGAGAATGAAAGTTACATGATACAAATGTTTAATGTCCATATGGATATAACATATGTTGAGCTCGTCCATGGTTCCATCAACATCGACACTTTCACATATATCCATGCAAAGGAGGAGGAAAGGTAACACAAAGAAGAACCTACATCGAGAGAGGCACAATTCTCCTTATAGTCGACCACTATTATGGGTGTACCGAACCCGAGTGAACCTACATGGATCTAGTTCGATTTGTTTAGTAAGTATATAGATTCAAGTTTGGCTCGGTTCAATAAAATTAGAATCATATTCATGTTCAATTCGATCGGTTGAGGTTCACAATGGTTCGTTTCGATTCATTAAAGGCTCAATTATACACAAAAATTGAACAAAACAATTAGTGCCTTGTTTCAAGCAAAGCTAGATCTTGTTTGACGAGACAGTAGAACAAAATCTACAAATCTGGGGCACAAACACAACACCGTGCATAACTTCACATGAGAAATTTATCTGATTACATTAGACTTCCTTCAGGTTTTTGCCAACAAATAAAGTATCATCAATGCACTATAAACTATGATTAAATAAATATTAGATAAAGAAAATAACATTGTTTAACTATATATAACTAGCACAATGTGAATCCAATATCAAATATACATTATCCACTCAACTCAAGGATATTAGCATGGTTGTGAATCAATTCAGAAGCAATGGCATCACCAATTACAACACTTGTGTGAGGTGGTTCTAAATCACAGAAATTAATGACATGCCTTCATAATTTTCATTTGGGGATCAATGAAGTGGGCGATCAAACACATATCCAATCGTTTGATTGGATGTCCAACAATCAAATGTAAGAGAAATGTGATCGACCACTGACGAACCCAAAATTACCCTCGCAATTATGTGGAATTAACTATTAAAATGTACATTGTAGGCGGTCAATTCAAATTAATCAAAAACCACTTAATTAATTTTAGTAGTTAAAGCAAGAGGTCAAATTATATTTTACTTGGACAAGCCCAAGGTCGAACTCAAGGGGGCAACTGTCTCATTAGATTGGTTAATAGGTATCTATAACTTAGATTTTCAGAGAGATATTTTTTGTATTTTTTTATGCAATTCAAGTAGTTTAAGGGTTAAAAACAATTTTCGATCAAACGATACCAAAAATCCTAAAACTTGGCAAAAATGTGAAGGATGATGAAATTAATGCTCTTTATTTTTTTGAATTTTCTATGTAATATGAATCAAATATGCATGTAGGGTGATTTTTCACAAATTAATTTTAATAAGTAGAAGACCAATTTATTTTTTCAGAAATAAAATTATCCTAGATAAGTCTATATGAGAAGAATAAGGGAAAATTATGAGATCCTAAAAATAATTGATCCGCGACCTACTAAAAATCAATTAGTCAATTCACCATTTATTTTATTCTGACCTCGATATGCATGTAAATGCGATGAATAATGAGCACAATGTAGAAAACGATTAATTCTATCAAATGTGATTTTTTTTTGTAATTTTAGAGCAATGATTAATTTAATACGTTTTTCAGATCTTGAAATGGGTAAACTATGTAAATTATCACAAAACTATTTTACTAAATTAATCACAATTTGCAAAAATTATATTAAGTACTCACAATATAAAGTAATAATTATTCTACATAATACAATTTTTTGATAAAAAAATATGATGACAAATGGTAATCCAAATAAAAGTACAAACACATGGGTATCAATGCAAATTTAGAAATTAAAAGTTAAATAAAATAACGTTAAGAAATGCTTCTTTAATTACCTAAATCCGTGTAGGCCTTTATATAAATAATCTAGGCTCGCGCGTGCGTTGCACGTAAGGAACTGACGGCGGGGATGTTCTCAAAATTTCCATGAAATGCAAGGGCTTCGATGCAATTTCTCCACCTCTCATGTGAGGTGTGTGTGACTTCCAACTATAGGGGTGTGAGTATAAATTCCCCAACCCTCACATGTCGTGCACATGAGGTGGGGATGAGGACAAGGTGTTTTGCTCAATGCAGACCTCGGCACGTCGGTTGAGGCAGCGGAAGCTCGACGGTGCGGGGAGTGGCCCAGCTGCTCGAGTCAGCAAATGGAAGACCATCAAAGCTGGTAGGAATGGAGGAGGGCGGTGGCAACTCTTCCAAGGAGAGATGTCGAGGCGGATGGAGGCGATGCTCGATGCGACGTGGGTGGTCGAGGAGAGATGGCGGGAGTAGATGCGCAGGCCAATGAGATTTGGTATCGAGGCCGATAGTGTAGAGGACAGTGGAAAAAGGAGAATGCTACCCGATGGTGCTACCGGCGATGAGTGCAGGCTACTAGCCGAGAAGGTGGAGATGGGACGCCTGGCGAGCAATGCAGGGTAAGGCGGAGGGGGAGTTGGTGAAGGTGGATAGCGAGTTGGGCGGAGAGGGAAGGCGGTGAGCGGACAGTGATTGGGCAGAAGAATAAAAAGATGAAGTAGAGGAAGGCAAAGGAAAAGAACGAGGAAGAATAACACAGGAAATAGCAGAAGAAAGATGAAATTGAAGAAACTAAGAAAAGAAAGGGGGAAAGGGATTCTACCTGGGGCTCACCAGGGAAGGAGCTATGAGGCTTCGCTCCTTGTTGTCGCCTCAATTGGCTCTGGTAACGTGAGACAAGAAGCTCGATTGAGCTCTGATGAGATTCGGTGATAAGGTCCTGAATCAAACCTTGGATCACTTCTGGAAGTAGTGCATGGTTGCCGTTGCCTTTAGATGGGTCATGTTGCTGTCACCGGTGAAGCATCAAAGCTGGTGGCCTAAGACATGCTAATGGAATATAGCCACAAAAGTGTGGTGATAATGTGGTCTTGTGGGCTGGCAGTTACAAGGGGCAGAGATTAGAGGAGGAACGTGTCATCGGAAGGAAGAGGGGAGAAGAGGACAAGGGTAGTTGGGTCGTACGAGGAATAAGAGATCGTGGAGAGAGAGGGAAGCATGAGCGAGAGGGGGAAGAGGTGCGATGGTTATGGCCACAAAGGGTGGAGAAGAGGTGGGAACTTCATGGAAGAGAGAGAGAGAGGCATGGGACTGGTAGGTCGTATACCACTGTAGAAGCCGGGTGACGATTGCAACCGCCGCAAGGTGCGGCCGAAGGAAGGGTAGGAGAGGAAGGGGATGGGGCACAATGTGGCACGCGCAGGAACGACCACGTGGTGGCAAAATAAAATGAATAAAAAACAATAAAAAAATGAAATAAAAATAATAAAAATGATAATTAATGTAAATAAAAAATAAGAATAATAGTAAGTAAAATAAATATAAAATATAATAATAATAATTAATTAAATAAAGTAAATAAAGTGAAAATAATTATTAAAATAATAATGATATAAATAAAATAAATAAATAAAAGGGGGCGACACATGGGGGCTCCAGGATTTTTCATGTATCGCTCCCAGAAAAATTGAAAATTAAATCCAAATAAAAATAAAAAAGAAATAGCAAAAGAGGTCAAATAAAAAGTGATCAACACGAAATTGCTCGTCTCGACGAGATCTACAACTTTTGTGAAGGATTGAAAACAAAGAGAAATGATATGTACAAACAGTATTTTTAATGGTATCTTATAGATATAAAATATCTCATTTTTGTGTTTTGTGATATTTCTTATCATTTTTAAAAAAGATAAAAAAATAAAAATAAAATCAGAGAAAATATAAAATAAATATTTATAACTTAATCTTTTTTATTTTTGATAATTTAAGAGAATAAAAGTTAAAATAAAAAGACTATCATACATACTATATATACTTTATTTTCTTTGATTTTTGCCTTAATTTTTATTTAGATTTTTACACATTTTATTAAAATAAAAAAATAGTGCAAAATAAATAAATAAATAAGGATTATTTTTGTACATAAAATAATAAAGTCAAATTAGGCACTATGTACTATATACAATACGGGCCCAAAACCCAAGTTTTACATATGAACTCCGATTCTTTTAACTTTGGTCTTGTTTTAAAGGTAATTGGATGTACATTAATTTAGTGAGTAGGGATCCATTGGAGACTTTATGAGATAGATATTCACTTTTAAAGGTTTCTCGTCTTGAATTAGGGTTTGGGTTTTATTGGTCAATTTTACAAGTTAGTGTATTTTTGGTATTTTTGATTTATTAATGTTATATACACTATAGAGTTGATTTTATTCAATTTCGAATTAGTGGAAAATAGATAAAAATGGGGAAAATATGGTATTATATAGGTGATATTTACAAGAGATTGGCTTCTTATTTAATTCGAATATGCATGTTAAAATGCATATATTAATTCTAAGATCATGAATGGTAAAAATGCAGAATAAATGATGAAATGCGGCTAATTACTCGGGAACGAATATCTATTTTCAACTTTTAGAGCGATGAATCACATATTCATCAACCACCTTTTGAAAGTTGCCTTCAATTTTTCTTTCTCAGGTTCATAAACATTGAGGCACACTTTTAGTGGTGTTTCTAGACATCTTTTCAAAATAATGATTTAAAAACTTCACAAACATGTTAAATCCAAAATGCTCAACCATCTTAAATGGATATTCATACACCACTATCATCTTTGCAAGAGCATCTCTAACTTTCTTTGAATCGTATAGTGCACTCGCAGATAACCAAGCATCTCACCCTTCTCCGCATAATTAAAAGAAATGATGTATTGCTTCTATTTTTATCATAGCTTTTGAAATAAGGACACGCATTAAGAATCGTATAGTGCCTCTTAGGTTTATCATACATCTATCTTCATGCGACTCGTTGCCTACTCTTAGGTTTAGCCATAACCTCTTCACAACACTTGCATTTATTTTTTATCAGCACTTGATTCGCTTCATCTTCCTTCCATAATTTTTAGCAAGTTTAACGTTGACATATTCAAATAAAACCACACAAATGATGTCTTCCTTCTCGATCTTTTCCCATTTTCTCCTACAACTTCCTCGATGTCACTAACTTCGACGTCATCATCTTCAATTTCAGCAACAAAAAAGTTTTTTTATTTTCCATCTATTGCATTCCCTAACATTATTTGATCAATAGGTTATTTGGGAGGATTGTGTACCTACAATAAAATTTAAGTATATCGTCCAATATTTAATGATTCTTAACACCACACCCATCATTATACTAAACAGTAACCATACATCCTAACAGTAATTCAATTGAATAAATAATTAAGAAAAAAATACCAATATGTAGTTCCTGAATGTAAATATAGCATATAACAATGGAAATAGAGAACGAGATATCCACAATTAAACACAAACCTTGTGATATTATAATCATCGTTGTTATTGGAAGGAGTACAGGGGTCTGTTGTTGGAAAAAGGAGAGGGGGCGGTGGGTGAGATACTGCTGAAAGGAGGAGAGGGGTGTTGTGTTTGATAAAGGTGCACATAGCGAGCCATTATGCAATAAAAGTTATTGTAAATCACTCTTTAATCTAGTAATGAAGAATAAATAATTTGCATAATAGGTCCCTTCATACAATTAGGGCCATGTACCTTGGTCGTCTTGATATCACACAGCTGTTGATCCAAATGTTGGACCATATAGGTTGGCGCAAGGTTGAATATCTAAAGAGATAGAATGAGGACTCAATCGCACCGTCAAGTGATTGTCAAGAAAGAATCCCCATCCGGAGTAGGAGATAGGTTAGCCAATGCTAATGTTGGTCAATGCGGTTTAATTTCAAGCGGAGAATACTCACGACGGATCTCTGACCGTCGTAAATGGTTTTTTGATGCAAAAAAAATAGCGATGAACAACGTGACTGTCACAAATAAGTTACCATGTTTCCAGAATCCAAAATTCACTTTCCCTCTTACTAAGCGTGCCTGCCCCCCCCCCCCCCCCCGCTTAACTCCTTCTCCCGGGTACGTTCTCTCCCTCTCCGCCCCTCATCCTCCTCCCCCAGATAAGTTAGGTTAAAGAGTTGACTTAACGATCGAGATAACCAAGACCTACATTGTATGTTGTCACGACACAGGCACACGTCCTCTAACCAAAGATAGATGTATTACTATTTGTCTGAGTGTGTACATTTGGCATACCATTAGGTTGTTAACCTAATAAAGGTCTATACACTAGCATGTCGGTGTGCATATAAGGGTATATGAGTAATAAAATCTCTTAAAGGGATCTTACAGGTTCACTACTGAATCATAAGTTATGAGCTCGCTCATGAGATATTGGGATAAATCAGATTTCATCGTTAGTCATCTTGTTTTGGAAACAAAACATGATTTGAAATTATGATATATGTTTAGAAAGCATATGATCGATACCAACTCCCAATGATCGAATGAAAAACTAATCGATTAAGCCGTGAAGGGGACAATACAAAATGAGGTCAAGACTTTGAGTTTTAATCACAGTCTTCTAGTATGCAAGATGTACGAGTATTAGGAATACTCGAGGATGATGTGATCTTAAACAATTGTATACCATGATGCTTCCATTCTGAGGGAGTGATGAAACATGTTTGGATTTTACTGACTCTGCTCAATGAACTAGTTATCCAATTTTAGTCCAAATGTTGGATATTGATATGAATTAGATTCGAGAAAGTAAGAAGATTTGGTACTTTGTCTGGCATGATCAGACATCTCTGAGAGATCTTCTAGATCTGGATATGAGATTAGATCTCATTATCCAAGTCACTATACATGGATATACAATACGTTGAGAAGTATCATAAAATTGGTGTTAATGTAATTGGATCCATATTATACAATTCATAATTTACATTTAGTTTTGGACTTGTGAATATGATTCATATTTGTTATTGGTCTATATGCAATTATCACAACTATTTTGGAATTATTTATTGATAATTGAATTTTGAAATTAATAAATAAATAATTTTATGGTTGTTGAAATATTGCAACTATAATTTTTATAATAAAATGAAAATAAGAAGGAGTTTCCTAAAAGGGGGGATGACCAGGGTTACAACCACCATGGTAGACGTCTCCTTTATTTAAAGCCTCCCATTTGTTTATTTTTTATTAATCATCTGCTGATTAATTTGTCGAGAGGATCAAATAGATATTTAAATTGATAATTGTTATCAACTCTAATCCTAAAGTGGTTATGAGCTCCTTTAATCCTGTCCATTGATTCAACAATTGGGATTGTAATCCTAACGATCCTAAAAAGTATATAAGGAGATGAATACCCTATCTTCTTTATATAATACAATTCCAGGAGCAACAAGTCTCTCATCTCCTTCTCCCCCCCCACCAAGGAATGTTCCCTCACCAGGATAATGCACTTAATGTTAGATATTCCCCCTTTCCTAACATGATTGTCCTTGTAGGGTTAATACATTTAATGGTGGTTAACCTTGGTATTATGTTATTGGATCGATTTGATCGATCTCATGTAGAGCTTTTCATCTTTTGTTCTTTGAGATTATGATGAAGAAGGACGATTCGGTATGGCGAAATCAAGAGCAATGAGTCCCAGATCGTCTCGTTGGATTGTAGGAAGTATGTGGTCCATCCCTACACTTGCAAGTGTTGCCTTCGTTGAATCGAACTGCGGACATGAGGTGTCTTACTTTAGAGACTAGATGATCACAATCATGCTTCAAGTGGTAATTCTGTACTCATGTGATATTGACAGAACATATTGAGAGTGGTTCCTAATCCATGTGGTTCCATCGTTTTCTTTTAAATTCAGCTGTTATCGTGACTTGTAGCAAGATTTTTTTGATCAAATATGATTTGATACAAACTTTCATGATGTGTGAGACCTTAAAAATCATCTTCAAATGGTATCAAAGCCAGGATAGAGGTTGTGGATATTATCCAAAGTCCTAAGAGGACAAGATTTTGGATATTGGATTGCGTGAATATTATTTTTCCACGATTGTGTGATTCTGAATTATTTTTGCAAACATTTGATGTTACAGTTATAAGCCTCTATTATGAACATATTTTGGGATATTAAATAATGTTTATAATGTCTAAATATGACCTCAAAGGTCAGGTCAATAGTTGTTTATGATCGGGCAAAGATTCAGATACGAAAAGTTCCCGCAGTGTGTTGTTTTTGCATGAAACTCAGAACTATAACTAAATATTTTTTGCTACAGTTTTTCCTGTAATAAACTTGATAAAAATATTTTATTAGTGTCATAAATGAATCCAGAAAGTTGTACGATTTTATTTTACGTGATTCCGAGTCCGACAACCCAAAATATGTGATATTTTATGGACTGGGATCGGAGTATGACATGATCATCTTGACAACGCTTTTTTATGTGTTCATCATTAAAAATAAATGATGGAAATATGTGATATGCGCTTATTAATTATTGAAATAAATATTTAGAAAAATATTTAGATTGCCAATAACTTTTGAATGATTGTTTCATGATAGAAATCGAATTTGAACTGCAATTGTTATAACTAGATAATTCAGATGCAAAAATAAATGGTTGCTTGATATCTTAGAAATTTGTGACAATTAAAATAATTTTAACTTCAAACTTATAAGAGAGATTATTATATAGTATCATGCCAGTCATCAAAAAAGAATGATCAATAAAACTATAAGTATAAATAAACCCAATTGTATTATTCTGAATTGGAATGAAGATGTTGTCTAGACCAAATATGATGGCTTGATTCCTAAATTAGCAGCTTGCATGTCACAAAAATGCTCCATCCCAGCATAACTCGAGTGTTTGGTTGTATCTATTTCGAGGAAATATAGCAAGATGTGCAGTTAAGACATACTCTAATAATTAAAATAGGAAAAAAATATATATTTGTGAAAGCGTATTATTTGTTGGTGGAATTAGATTGATAATTTAATATGATTAAGTTAATGATCCAATCATTCACAATCTACATTATATCAAATAGACTAGATTTCCCTTGGAATGATTGATCATAAGAAAATGATTCAAATTGATCAATCAAAATTTGAACATGATATGGAGGATCATATAAGGACATCAATGGTATGCCGTCAAGGCAGAGGGTGATGTCGCCATGGATTGTGCCGAGGTAGACGTCTATGCGAAGTCATAGCTCCAATATATGTTGGGGAAAACCAATAACTTGATATTCATAGAACCCATGGGCTCTCTTATATAGGAGAAAAACCCTTGGGTAAATTACAAGAAGGTTCATAAAGAAATGAAAAATACAAAAGATAACAATAATCTCAACACTCCCCCTCAAGCTGGAGCATATATGTCTATCATGCTTTGCTTGGAACAACATCTTTGGAATGGCCTCCATTAAGTGCTTTGGTGAATATATCTGCAGCCTGATCTTCAATAGAAATATGAGAGGTAGATATGAGACCCTTCTGAATCATGTCTGCTGTATAGTGGCAATCCAGTTCTATATGCTTTGTGCGCTCATGGAATGTGGGATTATTTGCAATAAATAGTGTTGTCTGATTATCACATAGAAGCTGCATAGGAAGAGGTATATCGACAACAAGATTAGTCAGAACTGACGTGACCCACATCATCTTTGTGCATCCCTGAGCCAAGGCCTTGTATTCAGACTCTGCACTAGATCTGGCAACTACAGTATGCTTCTTACTTTTCCATGACACGAGTGATTTGCCAACAAATATAGCAAACCCAGAAGTGGACTTCCTATCCCTAGGGCATCCTGCGTAATCTGCATCTGCACATGTTGTGATGTCAAGAGACGTGCCTCTGTAGAATAGGAGACCAGTACCTGGTGAGGTCTTCATATATCTCAAAATTATATAAACAACATCCATATGCACCTTCTTGGACTGCTCCATAACTGACTCACCTTTCTAACGTCAAAGCATATATCTGGCCTGGTGATGGTAGCATATAAGAGCTTCCCTACTAGTTCCATGTATCTCCTCTTATCTATCACCTCAGTATCATCATCATATAATCTCATACTTGGAGCTATAGGAGTAGTAGTAGGCTTGCACCCTGTCATAAGTGTCTCTAATAGAAGATCAGTAACAAACTTTCTTTGGTTCATCACAAGACCATGTTGGTTCCTGGCGAATTCTAATCCAAGGAATTATCTGAGATTGCCAAGATCCTTGATCACAAACTGTTGACCTAGGAACTCCTTAGATGCTTGAATGTCATGCTTATCATCATCAATGATAATAATATCATTAACACAGAAAAGAATAGCAACTATACCTCTGTTGAGATGAAAATTCGGGGGTTTTTTATTTTTTTAAATTTTATGTCCCCGACAAAACCGCTATTTTGTTGACAACGATTTTGAGGGGAACGGAGATTAATGAAAAAATAGGTTGTGTCGCTGTTGATCCCCAAAAACCCATGACAAACAAATTTTTTTGCTACTTATTAACCTGTATAGCGGACAGGGTCAAACTCAGGGAGGCTAAGGGTAATTCAATTAATCGAAAATCAATTAAGAGAAAATAAGAATCTCAAAGGACAACTAACCTTGGTTTTTGTGATTTTTTTATCTTTTCTATTTTTTTATTTTTCTATTTCTAATTTTTTATATTTTCTGATTTTCA
The DNA here is from genome assembly GCA_037367405.1 of Ottelia alismoides. Lineage (NCBI taxonomy): Eukaryota > Viridiplantae > Streptophyta > Magnoliopsida > Alismatales > Hydrocharitaceae > Ottelia > Ottelia alismoides. Next base: position 755,668 of record JAZKJV010000416.1, read on the forward strand.
AATTTTTTGTGATTTTGATTTTTGCAATTTTTTATTTTTTCAAAAATGACACAAAGCAATATGCACAAGATCAAAAATACGCACACCAACTCTTTTTATAATTTTTCAATTTATCAAAAATGCTCAGAAAAATTCAGAGAAAATATTTTTGGGTTTTAAAAGTTTTGAAATCTTTTTGAAAATTTTTGTGGAGTTTTTAGATGTTTTTGTATTTTTCTAAAAATCCAACAGTGAGAAAATGGGAAAATGTGCACAGCTTGAAGTAATTTGCAACTTAAAAATATTTTAATGCCCAAAACTCCTAACAACTATTTTTAAGACAAACTAGAAGCAATTATCTACAAATAGGAATTGAAATAACAATTTTTGGATTTTTGTTGAATTTTTATGATTTTTAGAAGATTTTTAATATTTTTCATTTTTTTAGGTTTTTTAAATAATTAATGCGTGAAAATTGGTCAGAAATTAAAAAATAATGAAATACAACTACTCTTTTTTTTTTGAAATTTTTGGAACAATATTTGAATTTTTATGACTTTTGGAATTTCAAGAAGACAAAATGACACTATTTTTTATTTTTTAATAATAATAAATGAAGGCAAAATGCAATGAAAATTTTATGTTAAGAATATAATCACATCAGGAGTATAGCACAATTTTTACAAAATTTTTGGATCACAAATAACATTTATTTCAATAGAAGAATCATACAATATCTGAGAACATGGACTAAAATGTAAATAAGTTTTTTTGCCTTAAATAAATAATAAAAATAAAGCATAGGGGAGAATGAGAAATTTTACCCTTGAATCACGTGTGTGGCATGTGCTTGAGTCTAGCAGGGGCGCAGTTGTAATTTCAAAAACTTCTGGGACCAATATTGCAAATTTTCCAATAAATAATTCAAATGAACCCTAGGGTTCCCTGTGTCTTTCTTCATTTCAACCAAATACAAGGGGAAAGAGGGGACATCCGCCGCTTGTTCTTCCTCCCAACGGGGGGTGGCGGGCGGCCGCCTGGGAGGTGCTGGAGATGCGCAGGATGGGCGACATCGCGCCGATCTGGAGGGCTGCACGTTGGAGGAGGGTGGCGCGGGATGGCCTGGAAGGGTGCGGGGGACGGCAGATGGTGGAGCAGGCGCTGGCGGCGCCGGCCAAGGACGAGGTCAACGCGACGCGACTTCGCGGCGGTGGCAATCGGGGCGTGAGGGATGGCGGTGATGCGCGGCCATGCGCCGGGAGGTACGGTGGCGTGGGCCGCGAACTCGGGCGGAGGTACGATAGGCGGAGGCTCTGGACACGCGCGCGGCTCTGGGCTGGCATCGATGGTGGCATCGAAAGGTGCGACGGCGGAGTACGGTGCCATGTGGCGTGGCTAAAGGCATCGGGTTGCGATCGATTGGCAGTGCTACGCCACCGCAGGAGCGGAGGAGTGTCCAGGCGAGAGGGGCGGCGGCGCCTGGGGGCAACCGTCCATCTTTTTTTGTAAATAAATTTTTTTATTGTTTATTGTAAACAGTGAAAGAAGAAAAAAAACTTTTTTTTTTGTAAATCTGAAAATAGGAATTAATAAGGAAAACAAATATGATAATTAATAAATTTTTATAAATGATCCTGCAACACGAACGTTAGAGACAATGATTTTTTTTATTTATTTACAAATCAGAAAAATGAACGGAGATTCGACGGAGATGAGGGATTCGAATCCGATCTCCGGCCACCGTACGCGGTCGGAGTTGAGAGATCGTGGATGATAGAAATAGAACGCGTGGAGATCGAGAAAGTGAGATGAAAAATCCAGTCGGAGCGGATCAAAATCGTGATGAATTTTTAAGATCTGGATAAACAAAAAAATGACAAAGAGATAAAAAATGCGAGGAATAAACTGCGATTAACCTAGATAAAAAAATAAAAATGTGGATCTCACCTTAGGAGCGGAAAAGGACCGTGATCGCCTCGACAAGGCCGACTCGCTGTCACCGGACGACTTGGAGACTAGGCAACTTTCTCGACGAAGTTGTTCACTCGGAGATCGGGCTCCTCTCTCTAAAGATTGATCCGGTTGAAATGAGGGAGAAGGAGCCATATAAATAGATAAGATAGAGATGAATTTTGATTTTTTGATTTTTTTGGTGGAAGAGATAAGAGATGAATTTTGAAATGATTTTTTCAATTTTTTTGGTGGAAGAGATAAGAGATGATAAGAGACAAAATAAAAGAGATAAAAAATATTTACAAAATTATCTATTTTTTTGAATTTTTGTCACTTTATTGATTTGAATTAAAAAATGTTATTTTTTTATTTTTTTATCAAGGTTAATTAAAAATAGCAACTATATACATATACTATATACATATATGGCATTATATACAAGGGTAAATGACGAAATTAGCCTTTTTTGTTTTAATGGAATTTTAATTTTTTATTTTATTTTTATTTTAAAAATTAGTAAGAATGATTTACAAATATATACAAATACAATATGCACAAAATACATGGGAAAATTGCACAAACCACCTCAGAAAACTGACTTTTCAACCGTAACTCCAAAAAATATGAAAATACAACCATTTAAAAGATAATTTAATTTAGAATGCAATGGAAGTTATATCGGTTCAATTTGAGTTCATATGGAGCCAGGATTGGTTTTTCAATTAATGTTGAGTGGCTTTTTCTAGGTGTGACTACTTTTATTTTGTACATGATTTAATTATGCAATTTTTTTTATTAATTAGAACACATTTTTATTTACAACTTTGGTTTTGAACGTTATTCGATTTGAGGTCAATTAAGGTACAAATAAATTAGTGTTAGTTATAGACAGATATACACAAAATAAGTGAGACGTATTTACAACAACACACGCACATTTTTTGGATTTTCTGCTTAAGGATCCTATCTCCCCCTACTTTATTCCTGGTCGATCAGGTCAAGTCTTGACCTTTTCTCGGGGTTTGGTCAGCCTGTATACAGTCTTCCTTTTTTATCTTCTTTTCTTTATTTTTCCTTTCTTTCTTTATTTATTTTAGGTTAAAATTAGTAAGAAGTGTACAATATTTACACAAAGATACAAGTTAGTAAGAATATGGAGTTAGTGTTTTATGCAGGTGTTTTATAAGGGATTTTAAGCTAAAATAAATGAATAAAGAAGACGAATCACAAATTCATCATCCCCCTATGCTTTACCTTTGCTAGTCCCTTAGCAAACACTTATTTGAAAGAATAAGTGAAGGAAAACGAAAAATAAAAAGAAAGAGAAAATAAAGAAAGTAGGACAATATTTGAGTATTAAACTTATCTTCATAAAATTGTAGTTTGGAGCTCTGTCAGACCTTTGGATTATTCGTGTGTCGGAACTTCTGTGAGACTTAGAATTTTAAAATCGACAGCCTTTAAGTTCTACACATCATTGTCACATTTTTGGCTCATAAGTCATCTTAGATCAATCCTCTTCCCAAAGTATACCCTATGAACAATGAACAACCGACTCGTGTGTGAAAGGTTTTAGCTCTTCCCATCCAGAATGCCGGACTACCATACAAATCTCCTCTCCAGTAACTCGTCCTAGGGGAGTCAGGTATTTCCTTCTAAGGTCTGTCGCGCTATGTTCACAATCGAATTGGGGGAGAAATTAGAAGAAGGAGAAAAGAACTGGACGGTGGCCAGTGCAGTCACCTCTCCTTGTGGAGCTGGCTAGTGTAGCCGAGTCTCCACCAAGATCTGCAGGTTTCTTGAAGCTTGGACCTTTTTGGTCAGATATTTATTTGGTAGTGGCTTCTTTGTATTTGGATTTTTGGTGGTTCTGCTTGGATCTTGTTGTGCCCCTACGGATATAGAATCTATTTATTTCCGTACATTTTTTGGGGTCTTAGAAAAAAGTGTGCCCAGCCGTCCATCCCTTTTCCGAAGCTTTATTTCAACCCGCACTCCGATCTTTAGATTTCCACGTTACCAGAAAAGAAACTCACATAGTCTTCCAACATCCCGTCTGAGTTGAGCTAAGTGCATAGTGCGAGAGTACAAATTAATTCCCTATTCCAAAGTTATACCCAGAATGAAGAGACCGAGTTAGACACTAAGAGTCAAACGCTGTACATTATCAAGTGGAACTCAAAGAATTAAGTCAAAGACCTGAAGCTTCCAAAATCCTATTTCTCAGTGAAGTTCCTCTGAGAATTAGGTGGATTAAGGTCTAACTAAGCTCCATTCTTCAATTTTATTCCAGACATAGATTAAATTCAATACTATCCTGAAAAATGCACATGCAAATGCAACATATGAACAATGCAAGGGTTTTTTTGAAAAGAAATGATGCACATGTGAAAAGAGCATTTTTTAAACAATTTTCTAATTTTGAACTTTTTATGGATTTTTGGAGGAAAAATGCAGATGTGAAAGAAAGGTTTTTTTTAATTATGCAAGTTTTTATAGATTTTTGGATTTGTAGTTTTTAAGGGAAAAAGGGTTAGTAAAATATATATACAAGTATATACAAGATTTTTTTGTGTGTGTTTTGTTTTGTTTTTGTTGTTTTTTTGTGTGTTTTTGTTTTTTTTTGTTTTTTTGTTTTTTGTTTTTTTAATGTTTTTGTTGATTTTTTTGTGATTTTTTGTTGTTTTTTTATGTTTTTTTGTTTTTTACACACGTGGATTTTACAAAATTATACACATAACCCCCCCAAATAAACGTATTTACAAGTACGAGTTATGTCTAAAGTATATATACAATATATACGACACCCCCTATACTTAGCTCGAACTATGTCCTCATAGTGATCAGAGAGTAAAAAAGGAAGACATAACTTGTACTAAGTATAGAAAAGTGAAAAGACTCCTATGCTACAATGACTCAAAGAAAGGATAAAAAGAAGAGAAGATGGTGATTCCCCCTATACTTAGGATCAAGTAATCCTAAGTATAGTAGAGTGTACAAAAGGGGAAAACCGATTAACAGAATGTATAGACTCAAAAAATAAAAAGACACGATATGAACAACATCACCCCCCTATACTTAGGGTAGAGTATCCCTAAGTATAGGCAACAACAAGAGTGATGAACAAGATGAATATGAACAACACAAATTATTCACCCCCTATACTTAATATAAAGCACATCCTAAGTATAGCATATACACACACACACACATGAAAAAGGGGTGAAAGATAAAACGGGACAAGAAAGAGTAAAACGAAAGGATATACAAGAGGAGTGGATGTACAAAGGTCAAGAAGGTCGAAAGTGAACCTTCTTGCGGGACCGTTGAGGTATGGATTTGACAAGGTGTAGGTCGATATTGGGATCATCATTAGACATAAACTGAGTAGGATCGATCAAGAATGCATCCTCAGCGGTTTCAGATTGTGCAGGCCTAAACCAGTTTTTGGAAGTAGTATGGTCATGTCCGGCCTGGGAAGTGTCACAAACATCAAAGTAAAATGGCTCGAAATCATTATCAGAAAAAGTAGGATCAATTTCAGCATGGCGAGCCTCTATCGGATCATCATCTTTATCAAAAGGCCCAAATTCTTTCATAAAAGCAATCAAATCAAATTTGGTCTGATCGGTCTCATCTGAATTAGGGTGAATAGGAACATACTCATCAGTGGAAGTAATCAAATCATGTCTGTCATGTCTAGTCTCAGATTCTGCCTTCCGCTCTAGGGTGTCTATCGTGTAAATTCCGCAGATGTAATCAATGCATCGCCACATACCAGAAGAGGGAACTCCAAGGTCTATGCTTTCCGAGTCTTCCTCCTTGAAGAGGAATTCCTGGGTCTCATTATCATCCAACATATAACAAGAATCTCTTATATTATCATCGATGTCAAATTCCTTGGGCTTGGCTAACACAGGCGGGCTCTCATGGGAGGCGGGTCTCTGGGAAGTAGTGGGTGTAGTGATTAACACATCGCTCCCTACATCAGAACGGAAGCGAATCTCTCCTGAACCATAATCAATAACGGCTTCCGCAGAGGCGAGGAAAGGCCGTCCCAGGATGATTGGAGGGTGCTCCACAGGGGCGGAGGTCTCCATGGGCATTACAACAAAATCCGAAGTGAAATTCATGCACTGAATAAGAATGCCAGCGTTTTCTAGAATACCCTTTGGCCTCTTAATAGATCCATCAGCAAATCGAACTATCATCCTGGTTTTCTTGAGAGGCCCAAGATGAAGAGACTGTACCATAGAGAAGGGTATTATATTGATTGATGAACCGTTGTCAAGGAGAGTGTTATCACAAGAATAGTCAGATAAGGAGCAACTCACAAGAGGTGTGGCCGTGTTCCCTTTCTTAAAATATGGGAGAGATGGCATAGGCAGTGGCCATGGTTAAGATGTGACGCTCAGATCTTCTCCTTCGCTTTCTCTTCTTGTGTTGAGGAGTAGATAAATCTGTCATGACCTGTTGAAGTGGAGTTTTAATGATCTCATGAAGGGTGGCCACCACTTCGGGTTTAGTCAACATTTTTTTGAATTTTTAGACCTCATCCATACAAGGGACGAGGTCTGAATCAACAATTACATGAGGATTGCCAAGAGCAGTCTGTACAGTGGTATCCTTGGGGTCGAGGTTGGGACATGGTTGTGTGGGTAAATGATCAGCTATTTGGGTGCTCTCCTCACAAAATGAATCAACAATGTGTCTCCCGAAATCTTTTTGGGTTTTTTTTTTCATTTTTTTCATTTTTTGTATTTTGGGTGATTTCAAGCTCTCATGATTATCCTCAATTGAATCAATATCCTCAAATAGTGGAGCAGTGTTCTGGCTCTCATTTATGTTAAATAGATTGGAAATCCTCGAATTCATATGCTCCTTCATCTGATTCAATGTCTTAAGTGTGGAAATCATGAAAGGTGACTCCAAAATCCCAAGATCGGGTGGGTTGAATGAGGGTGGATGAAAATCAAAGTCCTCCGACTCTTGAAATAATGGGTTTGGCGGATATGCACAAAAATCAGGAAGAAGATCCTCCTGGAAAAGGGAAGGTGGATCAACTGGAGGGTACGAGGTATCTGCGAAGATCGGATTAAAATAACTCCAGTCGACCATCTTCGAAACAAAAGATGAGAGAGCACGAGGGTCAAGTCAAAAGATATGGAGAAAAAGGCGCAAATGCACAGTAGGATCTAGTATGCACACAAGCAATCAAACACAATACAAACCCCTAGTTTACCAACTCAACGCACTGTGAAGACCGTGAAGGTTCGGTCTCTTAATCTTGTCTGTTTTGGAGTTAGGTGATAATCACAAAGTTGTACAAACACTTAAGTTGAATTATGGGATTTGGGCACCAACCTTAGTGTGTACGCGAGCAAGTTAAAACGAATATAATGAGGGGGTTACTCACCCCAAAAAATTGATTTTTCCTTATGTTTATTTTAGGTTTGAGTTTTCTTTAGCAGTCCCAAATTTTAGGCAGTTATCACTTGGTTTAGGTATATTCAACGAATCGTCTACCGAGTGTCCAATTTCCTTTTTAACTTAGATGAGTAAAAACGAGGAAGGAGATCAGAAATGCCAATGCGCGATTAAAAACAATGATGCATGCAGAGGTTAGAGATGAGTACCTTGTCACCAGCACTCTACATGCAAGTGATCCACGTAGAATTTAAATACAGAAAATAAACTAACCTATATGATGCAAGTGAACCATCCTAGATTGTAACTTCTATTAACGGGCAAGAACAAGTTAATTTGACTAAGTCCAAATTACGCTCTACTCTATAGGCATAGAAATTCTTGTTTAGGATGTTTGGACCTAATTAATTACCTAGCTCAAGCGAATTAATTAAAGGAATCAAGAAGGTAGCTCACAAAATCTGCGGGAAACAAAGAAAAATAAAGGCGATGAAAACAAAATCAGTGGGGTCCCCCAAGTGCACCAGCACTTGGCGAAACAGACCCCGCAACAAATGAATGTCCTTTTACAGAGCTTAAATGGTAGAAAATAAAAACTCTCTCTCTCCTTTTTCTTTTTCTCTCTTTCTCTTTTTTTATTTTTCTTTCTTCTTCTCCTTTTCTCGCGTTATCCTGTGGCATGGTGAAGAATCAAGCCGCCTCCACGTTGTTTGGGTGCTTTGGCTCTCCTAGGATCGCCTCCTTCGCTCCGTGGGCCCTCGCAAGAAAAAGAAAAGAGAATGTTAAGAAATACAATTATCAAATATGAGAAAAAAATGAAATGAATGCAGTGGATATAAACAATGAAGTGAATGACAAAAATGTAAACAAATATTTACAACCAAGAATAGTAGGTCAAAAGAGAACCTAACTACCCTCGTCGTGCCTCTCCGGCAATGACGTCATTTTGTTGAGACGAAAATTACGGGGTTTTTTATTTTTTTTATTTTATATCTTCAGCAAAACCGCTATTTTATTGACAACAATTTTGAGGGGAACAAAGATTAATGAAAAAAATAGGTTGTGTCGCTGTTGATCCCCAAAAACCTGTGACAAACAAAAAATATTTTTTTTTATTTTTGCTACTTATTAACATGTATAACAGACAAGGTCGAACTCAAGGAGGCTACAAATCCCGAGGGTTATTCCATTAATTGAAAATCAATTAAGAGAAAACAAGAATCTCACAGGACAACTATCCTTGGTTTTTGTGATTTTTTATCTTTTTTTATCTTTTTATTTTTTTATTTCTAGTTTTTTTATTTTTTCTTATTTTCAATTTTTTTTGTGATTTTGATTTTTACAATTTTTTATTTTTTCAAAAAATGACACAAAACAATATGCACATGATCAAAAATACACACACCAACTCTTTTTATAATTTTTCAATTTAATGTTCAAAAAAATCCAAAGAAAATATTTTTGGATTTTGAAAGTTTTGAAATCTTTTTGACAATTTTTGTGGAATTTTTACATGTTTTTGTATTTTTCTAAAAATCAAACAGTGAGAAAATGTGAAAATGTGCAAACCTGGAGTAATTTGCAACTTAAAAATAATGCCTAAAACTCCTGACAATTATTTTTAAGACAAACTAGAAGCAATTATCTACAAACATGAATTGAAATCACAATTTTTGGATTTTTGTAGAATTTTTTATGATTTTTTAGAAGATTTTTAATATTTTTCATTTTTTTGGGTTTTATAAATAATTTATACGTGAAAATTGATCAGAAATTAAAAGACAATGAAATACAACTACTCTGATTTTTTTTGGAATTTTTGGAACAATATTTGAATTTTTATGAATTTTGGAATTTTAAGAAGACAAAATGACACTATTTTTTTTAATAATAATAAATGAAGGCAAATGCAATGAAAATTTTATATTAAGAAGATGCTCACATCAGGATTATAACATAATTTTTGCAAAATTTTTGGAACACAAATAACATTTATTTCAATAGAAGAATAATACAATGTCTGAGAACAAGGACTAAAATGTAAATATGTTTTGTTTTTACCTCAAATAAATAATAAAAATAAAGCACATGGGAGAATGAGCAATTTTACCCTTGAATCACGTGTGTGGCATGTGCTTGAGTCTAGCAGGGGCGTAGTTGTAATTTCAAAAACTTCTGGGACCAATATTGCAAATTTTCCGATAAATAATTCAAATGAACCCTAGGGTTCCCTGTGTCTTGCTTCGTTTCAACCAAATCCAAGGGGAAAGAGGGGACCACCGCCCCTTGTTCTTCCTCCCAACGGCGGGCGGTGGGCGGTCGCCTGGGAGGTGCTGGAGATGCGCGGGATGGGCGACGATGCGCCGGTCTGGAGGGTTACGCGTTGGAGGAGGGTGGCGCGGGATGGCCTGGAAGGGAGCGAGGGATGATAGACGGTGGAGCGTGCGCTGGAGGCGCCGGCCGAGGATGAGGTTGACGCGACGCATCTTCATGGTGGTGGCGATTGGGGTGAGAGGGATGGTGGCGACACGCGGGCACACGCTGGGAGGTACGGCGGCACGGGTCGCGAACTCGGGTGGAGGTACGACAGGCGGAGGCTCTAGACACGCGCGTGACTCTGGGCTGGCGTCGATGGTGGCGTCGGAAGGTGCAGTGGTGGAGTGCGGCGTCGCGTGGCGCGGCTGAAGGCATCGGGTCGCGGTCGATTGGCGGTGCTACGCCACCGCATGAGCGGAGGAGCGTCCAGGCGAGATGGGTTCTCCAAGTAACATGCAGTAAGAACCCGCATCACCCCCAGAAAGAATGAGGAGCTTGACTCTGAATCAAAAGAGTCCTTGTGACATCCAAAATATGACGGTGTTTGCGTTTAGCAATATTGTTCTGTTGTGAAGTGTAAGTACACAAAGTTTGATGAACTACACCAATAGATTTAAGGTAGTCCGATAATTGTAAAGTAGAAAACTCCAAGGCATTATCAATGCGAATAAATTTCACATTAGCGAAAAAAATATTTTTAATCTCAATAAGGAAAAATTTGATAATAGGACCAACTTCCGACTTATTCTTCATCAGAAATACCTAAGGTAATCTAGAATAATCATGTACAACAACCATATAAAACTGATGCCCCTGATGATCACGAACGCGACTAGGACCCCAGATATCAAAGTGATCCAACTCAAACAACTGACCACTATGGCGACTCTGACGACTTGGAAAAGAGGAATGATGGTGCTTCCCAAGCTGACATGCTTCATACTCTAGACTAGTACGAGTAGAGATCTGAAGGAGTACATGATACAACTTCTACAGAGGAAGGTGTCCAAAGTGAAGATGCCACAAAAATGGGGAGACATGTCCAGAAGGGATAGTAGCATCCCCTGCACAAGGAGGTTGGACAAGTATGTACAGTCCCCTCCGCTCACAGCCACATCCAATCACCCTGCCCGTGAGTATGTCCTGAAATACAAGAGAGGAAGGATCAAATATGGCGCGCCAATGCAAATATTTTGTAATCTAGCTATTAGACAAAATATTCATCTAAAATGCTGGAGCTTGTAAGACATTTTGCAGACGCATCGAGGGAGCTAGAAAATCTCTCCCTGTCCAATAATAGGTAGATGAACCCCATTGGCAATAACCACTAATCTTCTTAGAGGGATAGACCTGTAAGAAGTAAACTATGCTTGATTGCCACACATATGACGAGATGCTCCAGAGACCATGACCTAGTTAGACAAATCTGAGTTGCTGCTGTTAGCAAGAGCATAAGCAACACTTGACGAGCTCGAAGAGGCTCTAGCAATATGTGTGACATCTTAAGAACCGACAAGTGAATTAGTTGGAGTAGTCGTCATCTCTCATAGCCTAGAAACCATATCATCAAAGCGTGCATCATGAGACGATGCAGGTGTAGACGGAGGCTCGATCTGCTCGGCAACTCGGCCTGAGGCTTGATACTCATGCTTATGAAAGCATGTCACCTCAGAATGACCGGGACGGTGGCAATGAGAACATGGACCTCGCCGACGACTTGCTCCTCGACCATGTGGTCCTCAGCCATGGAACTGTGAAGTATTTCCTCTATCACGAGAGACTGCCATAGTAGGAGTCTGAGACACAGTAGTAGATGATGTAGTAATTCTGCTCAGTTTCTTGTAAACCTCCTCCATTGGAGGTATCGTCTCTTCCGTAAGAAGTTGAGTACGTGTTGCATCGTACTCATAGTCTAGAGATGACAAAAATGTTCCCGTCATAATTACATTGCGATACGACTGTCGTTGCTCAGTGCTCGTAGTAATAGGCATGAAGCTATGCAGACACTCAACCATGTCTCTAAAATGCGAGAAGTGAGAATGAAGAGGTCGAACGTTCTACTTGGTCGAGAAAATATCAAACTGCAATTGTAAATTTTTGCTCTCATTTTTCGCCTGTCCATACATGACTGTTAAGATATCCCACATAGCCTTTTATTGTGGGTTGATTGACAATATCATTGGCAATCTTTGTGGTGAGCATCCTGGATAGACAAATGCGAGCATGGGCATCATCTTGTTTCCAAGAAGCATTAGCCCAGTCTTGTCCTCCGTCTATGGATCCGTCAGAATGTGCTCCTTGCTATGGCACTGCATCAAGGTGCGAAACTACATGAACCACAACTCGTAGTTGGTCCCATCCATCTTCATGATGGGAGCCATGCCCTTGAAGGCACCAGGCGAAAAGACATCACCCTTGTTCTCTGACATGGTAGAAAGAATGCCGAAATCTGGAACAAAATTGAGGAGTAGACTTTTATAAATGAGTATATGCAATCACATATAAAAGATTGGTTGTATCTGTAGACTCATACAACCATACTAATCGCTTGTTGTTTTAGGCTATGGTTTCTAAGCGCAGCGGTGCGTGTTGATGAATGTAGATGATACTCGCAGGAGCACGCAGATGCACGTGAAATGCACACAGATTCATGCAGGATGCACACAAGATGCATGCACGATGCACGTAGCTGCACTGGCATACCTGTGCATAGTGCACAATGGCACAGGGTGCAGATGTGCACCGCGTGCACATGGGCAGGCGAGGGCATGCGTAGAGCAGACGCAGGGGCGTTCATGCGCAAGGGGCATTCGTGCGCGGGTGTTCATGCACAGGGGCACAGTGGGGCAGTCGTAGGGCATAGGCGTTCCCAGGGGGTAGTGGGGCGGCCGTGGGGGGTCGTACGCAGGGCAGGGCGCCAGGGGCTGCAGGTGTAGGGTAGGGTGCGGGCGACCGCGGTGGGGTTGCAGGTGCGGGTGAACGCAGGGTGCACGGGGAGGAGGGGGCGTGCGAGGGAGGAGGGGGCACGGGGGTGGGGGTGGGGGTAGGGTTAGGGTGGGATATAGGAACCCCTGTCTAAGACCGTTGCTCCGATACCTTGTTGGAGAAAACCAATAACTTGATATTCATAGAACCCCTGGGCTCTCTTATATAGGAGAAAAATCCTTGGGTAAATTAGAAGAAGGTTCAAGAAGAAATGAAAAAAATACATAAATAATACCAAAAGATAATAATAATCTCAACAATATACAAGCGCACATGGATCATGCTCTTTTCTTTTCGGTAGAGACAGGTCGTATGCATAGTGACCCCAATGTTGTTCCCCATATCATTGAGGTGGTATTGAATTGTGCATAGCGAGTTCTATTTTGATTAAATCAATTAGCTACGGGTTAACATCACCTTAGGGGCGGTGGGCTCAGATGTCAAGGACCAAATTAGAAGTGCAAGTTAGACTTGCAAGGCAAAAAGAGTCCATGCTTCCTTCACTGTACTTGTATTTTCTCATATTATTGGGGTGCAATGAAAGTGGAAGGTAGACCTAAGATCTCGTTTGAGGTACTTTGATTGGTATACCTCATGCTTTGAAAATTGGTAAGAACAAACTTTCAAAGTAATAAAAATCGAGATAACTTTGATTTAAAATAATAATAACCTTAATCAAAGTAAATATTTATGCAAATTACCTTATTTTAGATAACTTTCATTTAAACCCACTCAATATACTTAAACTCAACCATAACTAGTATCATGGATATGATCCATGATTAAGATGTTTTGGAAAAGATATGCACTCTTGACATTTGATCATAAAGGACATGGTTCATTGCACTATGCAGAATGATATCTCCATAGGAAATGATGTACTCAAAATGTTTGAGTATCTAGATGAACCAAAGTCTTAAGAGTCACGATGGATGTGGATATAATGAGTGTTATCATTCTATTATTTCTACTCAAGTCCTTCACGAATCTTTGTAATTGTATATTGCATGAAAGAGATGAAGCAAGAATAAATGTTGAAGTACTTTCAGATTGAGGTCCTTTGAGGACATGTTCAATTAGAGAGATCCTTACCTTAAGCAAAGGTTGTTTAAGGATCATGGAAGCGCAACGGAAGAATGGGCCCGACCCATAAAATGAAGAAAGGTCAAAGAGTTTGACCATACTTCTGTAATTTCCACATCCAAGTAGTTGGATGATTGCCAATACTGCAACAAGATGATATACTGGAAGTATGAATATCCAGAATATATAGTCCTTAGAGGACTTGGATAATAAATCAACATATGATACATATACAATCCATCATTTAAACCAAAATACTTATTGGACAAGTATTAAGTTGGATAGTTGTATTCGATTCTTCTACTAACACTTGCAATCGATTACACATATTTTAGAAGATTAGTGAACTTGATAAAAAGGTTGATAGTCATCCAATGTAATTGTTGCAACGATCACCATTGGATAGACAGACTATTGCATTCCAGTAGGAGAGTCCTTAGTCTTGGAGAATGTCTACATGACCTAGATGTTAGAAATATTTGACTATCTATTTCTAAACGTGTCAGAGATAGACAAACATTCTGAGATTGACCTATCATAAAGTATTATGATGGATATATTTCATAAGGTAATATAATAACTGAAGGACTCTATAGAATTAGAATACTAATGAATGGTTCACTGACATTTCTAATACTGGAAATTAAAGCTTTAAAGATCGAAGGATGAAGATCACTTGAAAATGATCTAGAATCATGACATGAACTTGTGTCAATTGATAAGATCACTAGACTGGGATATGTGAACCTTTACATTGTCTAAAAGTTCAAAACTTACATACTTACGAATATTGCATTCAAAGTAAAATGTTCAGGGCACCCTTCTTTTGGAATGGTGTATGATGCATAGGTATTCAAGACCTCATACATACCGATGTATGTGGACTTTCCATGCCATAACGAGCAATAATAATATGTGATATCAATTGATGATCATTTCCAGTATGATATTTTGTATTCCTTACATGTCTTTGAAATGTTCAAAGATTTCACAACTCTGGTTGAGAACTAAAGTTGGAAGGAAGATGTATACAATTCGATCTGTCCAAGGTAATGGGTACCTGTCATATGAATTCAAGGAATATCTTATAGATAAAGGACTATTTTTCCTATCTCAATCCTCCAAGAACACCGCAACTTAGTAGGCTTGCAAGGAAATACATCACGATCATGTTGAACATGGTTCGATCAATGATGATACATAACACAATTACCGCTTGTTTCTAAGGATATGTGATGAATGCATGATTCATATACTTTTATATGGTGATTTTATCATAATTCCCTTAATAAATCAATAATTAAATGTCCTAAAATCAATTTATTAATGTTTATTAACTATGGCAATATTAGGATTAAAATCTGTAATTAAATAACCCAAATTTTTGCCCTGATTGAAGCTATTATTTTATCTATACATATTAATTTTTTCATCCTAATTATTTTTCTATTATTTTCTTCAATTAATTACTAACTTAACATAAAGAATAAAAACTCATAAAAATCATAAAATCAGAAGAAAATACAAAAATCCGACATTATATATTTTATACATATTTAATCTTTGTTGATTTTATTTTACCTTTTCTAACCTATAAAAAACCATAAAAGTTAGATTAATTATGTATATATTGTATCTAAATTAATCACTAATTAAAATCAAATTTAAATACAAAAGTTACAAAATGCAACTATGCACCATTTTATTATCTATAGAGTACCTCCAAAAATACTTTTTGTACATACACCCTCTTTTGGTTTTGGTTGTTCATGAAAGTTGTAGATCTCGTCGAGACGAGCAACTTTCATGTTGACCATTTTTTCATTTGATTTCATTTACTATTTATTTTTCTTCTTATTTTATTTTTGATTTTTTAAGGAGTGACACATGGCCGCTCTTGGAACAGCCACATGTCACCCCTATTTTATTCTTCTTATTATTTTTTATTGTACTTATATTTATTTTATTTTATTTACTTTTTATATTTTACATTTATTTATTTGATCCTTAATTTTATTTATTTATTTATTTTGTTTATTTACCCCCTCTCTTGTCCCTCTTTCTTTTCTTTCCTCTTTCTTTTCTCTCTATTCCTTTCTCTCTCTTCTCCAGGTCACGTGCAGGCACGTGACCTCTCCCCTACCTCTCCTCTCTCCACTCTAGCATGTATGCTGCACAATACCTCTTCCCCCTTCCTCTGGCACGTGCACGACACGTGCCTTCTTCCTCCCCTCCCCAGCCGACCGTTCCCTCCTCCCGCGGTCGTTACCTGCCTACACTGCCTCTGCCATTACAAGCTACTCTGCACGCCGCCATTACACTCCTCAGCCTCATATAAAGCCGCAGCTCCTCCCGACGCTAAGACCATCCACCATTTTCTAGAGTGAGAGAGCATTCTTCTGGAATCTAGAGTACAACTGAGACACTCCGGTCAAACAACAACTTCTCCCATCTCCTATGTGATATATTGAGAAGCTTTCGCTATCACAGTTGCTTCTCCTTACAGTTGCTCGAACTCTAAAAGCTTCCCAACTTCATCGAGCGAAGATCAGTTAAGGGCACTCGTCCATCCGGCCACCCCGCCTGGATAATTTCCTCTGTCCGTCCTCGATCCCCTCGCATCCTCACATAGTATTCTTCTTCCTCCTCTATTATTTACATTTAATTCATTGTTTAACATCCTCCTCCTCTCCTCTGCAGCGCGTCACTAATGAACCGCTAATTGCATGTATTTAGAGAGATCCGTTGTAGCACGGGCACTTAGCTTTCCATACAGAACAAAGAAGAGTCTTAGTGAGGTTCTCGACTACAATTTATAACCCGGGAAGTCCAGGATCGAACAAAAGGACACAAGCCATAATATTAGTATTTAGGCATTAAAATATCTAGGCTAAGTGACTAATAAATTGATCTAGGTCAAAATAAATAATGCACGAGATGAAAACATCACAAAATGAATGTGAAGATAGAATGCAATTTCAGAGCAATTTTATACATGTTAGATAATCTCCAGAATGAACAAAATGATAAAACACTAACATATGCAAATATATTCACAAATATGCCCTAAAATGATTTGTCAAACTTAACCACATAGTCAAGGTAAAATCATACAATTTTATCTAAGCCAGATTTCCTTTAAAAAAGATCTAAACAACTTAATCATCTAGATAAATTAATAACTCATTATACGTAAAATCAGAGAGTAAAGCCATATAGAAGATATGGTAACAAGGATCAAAGCACAACTAAAATTACTTCATTTGGACATAAGATGCTCAAGATATTTAAGTTTGAAAGCAGGGACATAAATGTGATAAAAACATACATAATTCCTTACATATAGGTCCCTGGAGGGACTAAAATGCAAATGACATAAATTGACAGTAAAATTTGTTAAATACCCTATGCACGGGGGTATTTTTGTAAATATGGGAAACCGACGGGATGGAGATGCGATTTTTCTAGTCATGCTTGCACCAAGCGTATGCGGTCCTAGGTTCGTTGGACGGCCGGTGGCTCGGGCCATGTGGCGTCACTCCGTGCTTCGGCTGGCAGTCTGGTCGCTCCAAGGCTGTAGGCTCGGTGTCGATGCTGTGGACGAAATTATACCGTCTGATCATCTCCAAAATGGGTCAATCTAATGGTACCTATGCCTCCCTCTGGAAGCAGCTCCGCCTTGCAAGGCTGCAAAAGGGGCGAGGCTCCGATGAGGCCCCCTTTTCTCCGCCATGCTCCTGGACGTACTCTGAAGGTTGACGATCATTCAGAGAGGACTCGCGAAGATGGAGTGTGGTCGGGGAAGATGCCAAAGATTCTGAATGATGTCGGCAAGGTCTGGTTCTCGACGATAAAGCTCCAGATCGGAGCTCGCCATGGGATTCCGACCATTGAAACTCCAGTTCACCTGCAAACGTTAGTATAGCATAGCCGAAGCGAATCTACTAAAGATGCATATTTGTGTGAATGGAATGGAGGGCTGGATCAGTGATGAAGAAGGTGAAGCCCTATGGGTTCTTCTGCCATGCTAGGAGAAATGTGAATCGATGTGGTAAAGTGCGATAGAACTGGAAGTACAGATAATAGAGTCTTTAGCGTGGATCAAGGACCCATGCCGAAGGTCAAAACCATATCCGATGATGAAGTAGGTCTCACAACATGGTTGGACAAACTGAAGAAATAAAGCGGTAAACCTAATTAGCTAACCTGTACATGAAGAAGCTTAGATCACGGAGGTGGTTTGGCTTGGGATGAGGTTATCATGGACCTCGGGTCTTCGCTGAAACTCCCTCAACTGTGGGGAGAAACTCATACGACTGAAGATGGCCGTAGCTTGGCAAGGCAGCCAAGGGTCTCACCAGGCCATAGGTCATTGTGGCTGCCTTGATTCCTCCTTCTCCTATCACAAGAGGAGGAAGAAGGGTTGGGCCTCGACCCTAGTAATAATGGACAACCGGTCATTGGCCGATGGAGGGGTATTTGAATGGTAGAAGGCATCGGTTTTTAGGATGTTTTCATGGTGGTTTCAACCACCTGCAGGTACCAGAGGATTAGATGTTTAGGGTTCATCGTTTGCTGGTGTGGATTATGGAGTTTAGGGAAAGGTATTGGCGATGGAAGTTGACCGGAAGAATAGCTGAGGAGGTTGGTAGAAACCAGTGAAGGTTGCAGTTTGGACGAGGGGGAAAAACAACTCGAGGTTGACGAAGCAGTCTCAACCGTTGGATCTTGTGATGGGATAGTTGAGGTTGAGGCACTAACGAGCGATTGAGAAGCGTTTGATCAGATCATATCAAATGGTCAGGATTGAGGCGCTAATAGACGATCATGATCTGTCTGATCAATTAGCGATCAGATGGCTCAGATGGAGACACGTGGCGACACAGGAGCAGGCCATGCGGGCGGCTAAGGATGCGCCGTGTGGCCCAACGAGAATTGAAAAAAAATCAATAAATCGGAAATAATTAGGAAAGAAATAGTTATAGTCGAATTAAGGAAAGTGGTTAACATGAAAGTTGTAGATCTCGATGAGATCTACAACTTTTTTGTAGAAGTCAAAGAGATTAGAAGTCATTTAAACATAGTTAAAAATTAAATAATATAAAAACCATATAAAACAATTTTCTTTGATTTTTCTTTTGCTTATTTTTTGTATTTTTATTTTTTTTAATCTTAATTTATTTATGTACAATTTTATTCTAATTTTTTTTGATTTTTAATATGGAATAAATACATAAAATACAACACCATAGTAGAGTTATAATAATATGTAATAATTAGTGTCAATTATATACAACACAGTAGTTAGTAATTAGTGTTAATTAGTCAATGAATCTTGTTATTTTACTTAAGCAAGAGATATAATAATGGAGACTAATGATGATAAATCTGGGATTTATCACCCCTATACTTAAGCTAAGCTCATCCTTGAGCTAATAAATAAAGGATTGGAAAGTTAGTTTCAATTAGTGAATTCCCTGACAAGTGTAGGTGAGTATACAAGGCTTAATTTGACCTAGAACACAATATTTTAGGAATCCTAAAACTCTAAGTTCATCCAAGTATTAATTGAAAGGAATTCAACTCCTAATTGTTTGACTCTCAATGTATGCATATAGATAAGAAGTATGACTTAGTGTAGACAACATATATGAGAGTAGAATCAAGACATCACCAAAAATTCCAATCTTAGAAGCTCTCCTAAGGACCCAACCCTCAACTCTAGGGAATAAATCTAATCTTGTTTCAATCCTCCTTCTCTTTAGTTTTCCAGAATTTAAAGGGATAAATGGAAGGCCAGATTATGGAGGATGTCAGTTTGTGTACTTATTTTCTCTTCCTCTCATTGGAACAAGGTTCTCTCAAGTGTCAATACTAAACACAATTTTCTTTTTATTTTTTTGCTAATCAGTGTGTCCGTCAAGAGAAGTTGGAGTCGTCTGCACTTGTTTTTCGGGGAATACACCAGGGTGTACCTTTTTTGAGTATTTAATATACCTTCTACACCCAGACTTGTAGCATTTACGATGCAGAGCCTTTTTTGGGTGCTAGCCCGACTCCTGGTCCTAATAGCAGTGGTCCAAGTGGACACTTTAGAAAATGGTTGGGAGCGCTTGCCTTTGGTGTAAGCTCTTTGATATGTGACTTTGTATGGTGAGAGCTTTTCTTTCGATCATTTCTTTCTTTCTTTGTTTGCGGTTAGCTCCGTTGCTTTTACCAAAAGATTGGCGCACACTGCTCAACTTATTAATTAATGTCATCACACCCTGACACATTAGGTTAAAATCATGAGATAGCATGAGAACATGACCCATACTAGCTAAGATGCTGACACTCAACTTTCATGAAGCCTACGTTAATTTTGTCCCATCCTCGAGCATCATATAGAACAAGTCCAAACTCAAACTTCCAATCTAGTATCCTCAGTGAGATCTTGACTCATCTCAACCATGAATGCAATCGTGCATGTGAGTGATAGTCAAATTCTTTTAATGGAGATTAAGCATGAAATATAGCATGCATATCTTCAAACTAGGAGAGTGTGAATTTTTAAGTGTAAGACCCTAATGATTAATACATGATAAATCTAAGTTTAGGGACTCCTTAAACCAAGTATTAAAGATCATCTCGAGCCTTGAGTGCATAGTGAAAATAGGTCAGAGAAGAATCACTAATTAATAAGTCAGTCTTTTTGTGTTTTTTATTTTAAATTAGAGAGTTAATTAATTATCCTCATTTACACCCTTACCTTTGAAAAAGATTTTGAAAACTGATTTTCAAACATTTGTCACATATGTATAGAGATTTTGCAAACATTTTACAAAGATTTTTCAAAACAAGTAAAATCCCATTTTCAAACCTTAGTAAAATATTTTTCACAACTATGTCACATAAATATGTAGGTTTTCAAAATATCTTACAAATGATTTTTCAAACACGCCAAGCCGTATTTTTGCAAACCATGTAAAACATTTTTGAAAACCATGTCAAATATATATAATTTTTAAAAGTTATTTTCAAAACATTTTGTACAAAAATCATCTCACTGATGTAAGCCCATACCCATGACCCAAAGAGTTTGAAAAATTTTAAAATATGAGTTATGGCTAAAGTATATATGCAATATACATGGTAGACCCCCCTATACTTAGCTTTTGCTATGTCCTCCTAGCACAAAGTGATATGAAGCCATTGCTCATGCTAAGCATAAAAGAAAATCCAAAAATTGATGATAGAATCTTATGTGCAAAAATGAATAAAAAGAATCAGTTAGAAGAAGACAGGGACTCGGGTCCTCCTATACTTAAGCTAAGAAATAGATTAAGTATAAAGATATGAATTAAAGCTATGTGAACCGAGCAAAACAGTCAGAACGAAGTTGGATCCCCCTATACTTAGGCTGAAAATAAGCCTAAGTATATAGAGTAGGAAGCTAAGTAATGAAAGGATCAATGTTTAGCTGAATCTTTAGATGATGAATCTTAGGAGATGATATTGGAGCCTAGGTATACGGGAGACTAAAGAAGCAAACAAGATCAAACAAACCTGATTATTTCACTAACACACACAGTGAAGACCATAAAAATGGTCTAATCATCTTGTCACTTTTATTGGTGATAAAATAAAATTTGCTTTCATTACGAGCTGGCTGAATTAGGGTTTGGATTTATCCTTAAGGATTCATCCTCACCTCTCATTGAACGCATAACAAGTAAAGCGGGGTTTTCTCTCCCAAAAACAAGGTGAATTTTAGCTCACCATTTTAATGTCATCAACTTGCATTAACAATCTCATTTTTAGAGATTAGGTTATCACTTGTAATAAATCTCTGAACACATAAGTCATCGTCTACCATCCAGTCCCATTTCCATATTATCCTAAGTGACAAATCATGAAAGGGGAAAATCATGTAGACGTAAAATCATGATGTCATGCTCAAGAGAAATACTTACAGTGGCTCCAGCTCTCTTCATGCATATGCTAGACTGAATATAACATTTAACTAAATGCATGCAAGTCGATGGAAATCCGTGCCTAATCATGCATCTATTAGCGAGAAGATATTCAATTCATTTGGGCTAAGTTGAACGTAGAATACATGTGTATAATGAATCTTATGGATGAATGAATATCATAAGACACAGTTAGTGTGCCCTAACTTACAAATCAAACACTTAGGATAATACATCGAAAATAACTCTACGAGTCATGTGCCTGGATCCTAAATCGAGCACTCAAGTTGATCCCCACCCTGCATGGGTGAAACAGACTCAACACACACAAATAATAAAGTCCAAAGTCCAAAATTATACATCAAATATAAACAAAATAATCTTCGATTTGTCTTGAAGGCATCTTCTACGGTTCGTCTCAGCGGGAACTCTAGCTTGAGCATCCAACCTCCATTCTTCACGAGCATGCTCGATGAATTGCCCTACCACAAAAGAGAAGAGTTTAGAAAATTCAAAAGCCATCAACACACACAAACACACATGTAACTGCAGAAAACATCACATCACATGATTGATCTATATAAAATAAAAATCAGCTTAACCAAAATATAAAATCCTAAATAATTATATTAATGAACCCGTGTTCCCAGCAACGACGCCATCTGATGAACCGCTAAATGCATGTATTAAGAGAGATCCGTTGTAGCACGGGCACTTAGCTTTCTATACAGAACCGAGAAGAGTCTTAATGACAAGGTTCTCAGCTATAATTTATAATCTAGGAAGTCCAGGGTTAAAAAAAGGACACGATCCATAATATAAGTATTTAGGCATTAAAATATCTAGGTTAAGTGACTGATAAATTGATCGAGGTCAAAACAAACAATACACGAGATGAAAACATCACAAAATGAATGCGAAGATAGAAATGCAATTTCAGGACAATTTTACACATGTTAGATAATCACCAGAATAAACAAAATGAAAAGAGACTAACATATGCAAATATTTTCATGAATATGCCCTAAAATGATTTGCCAAACTTAAACACATAATCAAGGTAAAATCATGCAGTTATTCTAAGCCAGGCTTCCTTAAAAGATATCTAAGCAACTTAATCAACTCTAGATAAATTAATAACTCATTATGCGTCAAATCAGAGAGTAAATGAAGAAATATAGAAGATAAGGAAGCATGTATTAAAACACAACTGAAATTACTTCATTTGGACATAAGATGCTCAAGATATTCAAGTTTGAATGCAGTGGCATAACTGTGATAAAAAATGTATAAATCGTTACATATAGGTCCCTAGAGGGACTAAAATGCAAATAACATAAATCAACAGTGAAATTTGTTAAATACCCCTTGCGCGGGGTATTTATGTAAATATGGGAAACTGGCGGGATGGAGATGCAATTTGCTCAAGCCCGCACACGCGAGGCACGTGCGGTCCTAGGTTCGGTGGATGGCCTGTTGCTCGGGCCACGTGGTGTCACTCTGTGCTTTGGTTGGTAGTCTGGTCACTCCAAGGCTGCATGCTCGGTGTCGATGATGTGGACGAAATTGCACCATCACATCATCCCCAAACTGTGCATGTCTGCTTCAGGTGTCGAAGAGCCTCCTGTGCGACCCACGCAATGTTCTTCAGCAGGAACTGCGCCTTCAGTTCCGTGACTAGATTATCCCATCTGGATATCTTCGGTCTTGCCTCGTCTGTTGCATGGCTCCTCAACCATAGCTTGGCATTGCTCGATATATACATCGATGCCAAGCCGACCTTCTCAGCTTCCTTTGTCTTGATCACCTCAAAGTAAACTTCCATATCCCATAGGAAGTTCTCCAAATCCTTGGCACTCTGCGTACCTATAAAGGGTTTGGGTTCAGGTACCTTGCGCCGCTGCACCTCCATGGAGCTCTCGTTGTTCGCCAACGCCTTCTTGATGAGGGAGATCTCGCTGCGAGATACACCATCATAATGTTGAACACCTCCGGTTTGTCCTCTAAGGACTTGATCTGCTCCGCTGAGCGTTGGGTCTCGTCCCCAACATCCGATCCTTCTGAAGAACGATCCTCCAAGACGGTGATGCGATGGGTGTGAGTCCCAATGGTGGACTCCACTTCTGCCATCGCTTGATCCAATGCTGCCATACGCTCGATAACACCCACCATCTTCGCTCTGCTAATTGAAGACATACTTGCACCAACAAGTATCCTTTGTTCCCGCAATCGACTGCACCAACAGCCGCTCGTAGCTTTTCCCGCTTTATTGCCCATTCTTGGCACCGACCAAGCTCTGATACCACTTCGTGCCAACGAATTGGTATGCCTTTAGATCTGATACCACTTGTCACAGGGTACAAATCCCGCTATCGATTTCGATCGATCCTGTACGGCGTTAGCTAACCCGTAGCTAACCAGCCATCCCAAGTAGAACGACCACAGACGCGCTCCAACTCTTCTCGATAGTCCTGCTTGCTAACGCACTAATGAATCTATGATTCATCACTCTAAAAGTCGAAAATAGAGCTTTGTTCCCGAGTAAATAGCTGCATATTTCCACTTATATTGCAAACTTAACATTCATGCATACATTGATAACATTTGCATTTTCGCATTCACATTTGCATTAAATAAGAAGCCAAGATCACTTGTAAAATATCCACCTATAAAACAACACCTCCCTTATAATATACACACCTTTAGGTCAGAGATCTCCTTTGTAAAACATCCAATAAAGCCCTAGAACTCCTAGTCCATAAAAAGCCCATTGTTCTCTTGAACCAACTCCAGAATAGGTCTACTCACTTTCAGATGAATACACATCCAGAGACCTTTAAAATGAGACTAATTTCATCCAATTCGGAGCTCGTAGGAAGAAGTTGGGTTTTTGGGCCTCTATGTATACTATATATGTGTATATTTGTATTCCTATATTTTTTGTATCATATTTGACCTCATCTCCGTTTTTCGTCAACATGAAACTTGTAGATCTCATCGAGATCTACAACTTTCATGTTTTGAGTTTTTCCAAATTCGACTTCCTTCTCTCTCTAAACTCATTTCTTCTCACAGCCACTCACAGGTGGCCACGTAGCGCCCTCTGATTGCGCCACGCGGCCCGCTCCCCTTGCCTTAGCTGCCCGCGCCCATAGTCGTTGGATCTTCATCCCTATCCAACAATTGCGACACCTCCACGTACGCCCTCTTTCTCAGCCGTCTGATCATCAACCATCTCCCATCTCAGCCGCCCGCCTCCGCCTGCCTATGCACCTGACACGTGGCGCATTTTGCGCTCTTCGATCACGCACTCGACCTTTCCATCTGAGCCGCTAGCTCCGCAATCCTTGCCAACCCTCCGATCATTCCCTTGAGTGCATCACAGCCATCCGTCGCCGCCTTTTCCTCTGTACGCCACATGGCAGCTCATGAACCATCCGATCTATTCCATCTCAACCTTTCACTTCATCCGCATTGTCAGCCATTCGATTGTTCTCCAGAAGTGATCCCCACTGCTCGTTAGCGCCGCTCCCACAACTCGACACGTGGTGCACCGCTAACCCTTAGATCTCTTTGCCTCAGATCAAATCCAAGCCGATCCTTAGCGCTTTCCTCTCCGTCGTTGGATCACAAGATCCAACAGCCAGGACCTTGTCTTCTACCTCCGGTCGGCCTCTCTCCCACGATCACCACTGCGCCGACCCGTCGCCCCTTTCTATTCTCGGCCCCACTCATGCCACCCTCTTCGACCGCCAACACCACCACGATGGAGCCCACTCTTCCCTCATCCTCGCCAGCTCCCTCACTCCTCACGACTTCCACCAGAATCAAACCACGACGTCCACAAACTTCGCCTCCCCTCCATCCCTGTCGTCACCCTTGCCCTATAAATTAACCACCTCCGGCCACATTCACGCCCATCCGCCATTCCAGAGAGGTTCCCTGAGCTCCGACCTTCCAATTGGTGACAGTGATTAGATGAAACGTTGAGCGAAGAATGGGCGTCTTCTCCGGCGAGATCCACGGTCATCCACGCCGTGTTGTAGCCTCCTCCGTGAGCTGCACGAGCTCAGGCCTACTACTGACCTTCGAGCGACGACCAGGAGCTCAGACCCGAGCTCCATTCCCCAGGTAGTACCCTCCATTCTCCTCTGATCTTCTCCTTATTTTCTCCTTTGATTTCTCCGATTAAATTCCCCCTCTGCAATCATCTTCTCACTCCACCGTCCTCCCTCCGAGCTCCGCGACGGAGCTCTGATTTTCGCGCTACCATTATTTTTCTCAAATGTCGTACCCCACCTTTCACCGACGCTAGCTCCGCCACCTGGGCGGTGCTCGATCACCGGACACCCCTAACTGCTACGCAGGCCTCGCCTTTCACCCAGCACAACTCCAAGAGCACGCGCACGCTTCAGCTATCCTCTAACCCCCTGCAGGTACATCTATTTCGATTGGTCGGAGACTCATCGGAGCTGCCTCTGAGCTCCTCCGCCACCGTGCCCTAGAGCTTCTCCACCACTCCTGAGACCACCGGAGACTCCCCGACGCTTCGACGAATCTTCCTAGCTACTTGGGAGCCTCCGGTGAGCTTCATCGATGCCTAGAGGATGAGGCGGAGTCATGCCCCCTTTGCCGGAGCCCAGTCTTCCGTGCTGTAGGAGGCAGCGACCGGACGAGGAAGAAGAATAGCTACCGTTAGATCTCTTTGATCGAATGGTCCCCATCGAGCCACGTAGCCCACGTCTCGTAGCCGTAGGATCAGGAGGATCCGACGTTCCAGATGCATCCACGTCACCACTTCATCGCTCTCCAGATGCCATTGGATCAATCTAGATCCAATGGTCACTGATCTACCATGCCTTTTCCTCAGGAGCGAGCCGTCGCCATGGGATCACTTGCGATATAACAGATCCAGACGCGTCACGCCTCAGCATCCATTGACCGTTGGATCGCCACTTGATCCACGGTCCCCATCGAGCCACGTCGCCGATCCGAGCTTCCCCGACCACTAGGCTCGGATCACCCGAAGCTTCCCCGAGCCTCGATCCGAACCTCCAGAGCACCCGAGCCTCGTCCCGAGCTGCCGAAGTCCACCGAGCCTAGGGCTCACGTGCGGTAGGGAAAAATTGCATTGAGGCCCCTGAAGGTTTCTAAAATTACATTTCAGTCCCTACAAAGCGACCCCACGTGAGGAGCACGTGCATCTGTGGAGAAATTGCATCTACCCCCCTGCATTCTAGGTAATAGCATAATAGTCCTTGTCAGCATATTTTATTTTTAGCAATTTTAATTCCTGTATAGCATTTATACCCATGTCTTTGCACGCATATTTAGGCATTCATTTTTATTCATTTTTGAGTTCTAAAAATTGCATTGTGAAGCTTACATTGTCCTACTTATTATGTGACACGTGCCATAATTTTCTAAGATCAATGGAATTTTTAATTAATTAATTGTTGCATTTTTGTCATGTTTTGCCCAAATTCAACTTTTAATTAATAGTAATTTCTCTGTAATTCCAAAAAATTCCTAAAAAATCACATTAGATCTAGGATAATTCGCTTCACCTTACATAAAAATTTCATCTCATTTGCACGCATTTCGAGGCCTAAATAGTTTATTTGGTGAATTTATTAATTTATTTTAATAGGTTCATTTCACATCAAAATTAAGGTCTGATAATTTTCCTGGATTCCTCATCTTTAGATCTATCTAGGATAATTTTTATTCCCAAAAATATTATGATTTGATATTTATTAAAATTAAATTAGTCAAAATCACCCTGCATTCATGTTTAATTCACATTAATTTACTTTAGTGTCAGAAATTTCTAAAAAAATTAGGGTAGCTTAATTACATCATATTTTATCATCTGACCAAGTTTCATTATTTTTGGACTTCATTTGAATACTTATCTAATTTAACTGTTAAATTAGCCTAATTTTGCATGTGTCTTGCATAAAAAACTGAAAAAGACCAAAAAAATATTCCCTCTGAAAATCGAACATTGGACATTTGCTAAAAATTCACCTAAGGAGATAGATGCCTCCTTGAGTTCGACCTTGGACTCCCAAGTAAAAAAATTTGCCACTCGAAATTAAGTGTAAAAATAGAAATTAAAAGTGGTTTTTGATTCGCTCTCGTTATTTGACTGCAACGAACATTAGTATTAATTTGGACATTAATTTGCCTAAATTAACAAGGGTAGTGGGTTGGCGAGTATTGCGGAGATAGCGGCTCAGATGCAAAGGTCGAGTGCATGATCGAAGGGCGCAAAATGCGCCACGTGTCAGGTGCATAGGCAGGCGGAGGCAGGCGGCTGAGATGGGAGATGGTTGATGATCAGACGGCTGAGAAAGAGGGCGTACGTGGAGGTGGCACAACCGTTGGATCGGGATGAAGATCTAATGGCTGTGGGCGCGGACGGCTAAGGCAAGGGGAGCGGGCCGCGTGGCGCAATCAGAGGGCGCCACGTGGCCACCTGTGAGTGGCTGCGAGAAGAAATGAGTTTAGAGAGAGGAGGCCGAATTTAGAAAAACTCAAAACATGAAAGTTGTAGATCTCGATCAGATCTACATGTTTAATGTTGACCAAAGACGGAGATGAGGTCAAATATAATACAAAAAATACAGGAATACAAATATACACATATATAGTATACATAGAGGCCCAAAAACCCAACTTCTTCCTACGAGCTCCGAATTGGATGAAATTAGTCTCATTTTAAAGGTCTCTGGATGTGTATTCATCTGAAAGTGAGTAGACCTATTTTGGAGTTGGTTCAAGAGAACTATGGGCTTTTTATGATCCAGGGGTTCTAGGGCTTTATTGAATGTTTTACAAAGGAGATCTCTGACCTAAAGGTGTGTATATTATAAGGGAGGTGTTGTTTTATAGGTGGATATTTTACAAGTGATCTTGGCTTCTTATTTAATGCAAATGTGAATGCTAAAATGCAAATATTATCAATGTATGCATGAATGTTAAGTATGCAATATAAGTGGAAATATGCAGCTATTTACTCGGGAACAAAGCTCTATTTTCAACTTTTAGAGTGATGAATCACATATTCATCAACCCCCTATACTTAAACCTTGTTCGTCCCTGAGCAAGTAAAATGAAATGCAAGAGTGAAATGATTTCGGGTTCCATACAAAGGTCATGAACAAAAGTTGAAAATGGAGCTTAACTCGACCTTTGGATTAATTGTGTGGCGGAAATTTATTGGGACCTGAACTTAAGACCTAACAGACTTCAAGTTCCACAAGTCTTCTATTCAAGACGCCTCAACAGTCAGGTCAGAACAAATCCTCAAACGCAAATTTCTGATGAGTATGATTCTTACTTGTACCGTGTAAGTGAAATGTAACTCTCCACATCAAAATAGCTCAGAACCAGTCTCCTCTAACAAGGTAACTCAATAACCCGGTCCAGTAACTCCTTCCTCGAGGAGCGGGGTATTCCCTTCTAAGTTCAAGTGCGACAAGCTCAAGAGGAGGGGGTGGAGAAAAGAATGGACGGTAGCCAGTATAGCTACCTATCCCAGGATGCCTGACCAGTGTAGCCAAGTCATCCAGCTGCAGACTTCTTGCTAATATACATACTCCGATAGGTATTTTATTTTCACTTGGACCTGTCTGATTTTTTTGGAGTTTTTACAATTTTTTTTGAACTATATACAAGGTGCAGCATGTACATCAGGAGTTTTTCCTCTCGAGCCAGTAGACTATCCCTCTTTTGAAGTATTATTACAACCCACAGCATCCCGTCCTTAGATGTCAACACCACCAGACTAGGTTGAGATGCACTACCCTCCCTAGAGGAGGACGGATGTTTCCACCCGTGTGCTACTCAAAGCTAAAGGATTCTACCTCCTTACCACCCCATCAATGAAGAGCTGCGTGCATTGTGCTTGTCCAAGTTAGGTCATTATCTAACAGAATCATGCGTGTGCACGAGATATTCTACTTAGACTAATCAAGATGACATGTGAACATAGACTTGCGGACACAAAGAATTAAGTCACTTGACCTGAGAAATCTTAACTCCAGTTCCTATAAGGTTCCTCTGAACTTAGGTGGATTAAGGTCAAATCAAGTCCATCCTCAATATCTACTCATAACTTGGTTCAGAACCCACTAGCTTTTCACCTTGCATATGCAAGATATGCAGATGAGATGCAGATGACATGTTATGTAGATGAATGTAAATGCAAGACTCTTTTTCTATTTCTTGAATGCAAGGATGATATGCACGAGTAAATAGGAAGACTATTTTTTTTAATTATTACCCACCCGTAATTATTACAAAAATATGTGAAAATACGCGGAAGTACGAGGTATGGGTAAAGTATATATGTAATATACATGCCCCCTATACTTAGCGTGTGCTATGTCCTCAGAGCATGAAAAGCGAGGAAAAATACATAGCCCGTGCTAAGTGTAGGAGAAGTAAAGAGAATGGAAAATGTATAGAAATCAACCGCCCCCCTATACTTAGGCTCTGGCAGCCTGAGTGTAGAAAAAAGTCAAAAAGTGGGGCGGATGAGTTCAGGAAGAGAAGTGGATGAATATACAATGCAGGCATCAGTCCCCCCTATACTTAGGCTCAGGTCAGCCTAAGGATAGGACGAAAGTGAGCATGAGGACCAATGTGATCTGGAGAATGTACAGTGAACCGACTCAGGTGGCTCATCCCCCCTATACTTAGGTTATGGTCATCCTAAGTATAGTCCAAGATAGTGATTTAATGAGGCGGGAATGGGTTACTAGAGTCGCGGGGGAGAAAGGACAAAATGTACAGGAATGATGATATATATACAAGTGAGTCGGTCTGAATCTTTCGAGATGCTGCTGATGGCTAGAGCTCACTGCTGCAATGTCTCATACGCAGCTCGAGGTGTATCTGCTGAATCGGTCTCGCGCATGAATACAATCTCCTCAACATGGACTAACTGCTCATTGGATTCGATGAAGTGCTTCAACAGTTGTCCATTCACTAGTAATGTCGGTGCATCATCTGCAAGATTAGAGATCTCGACACATCCACTATCATGCACCGTTCGGACGACAAATGGGCCTGTCCACTTGGACTTCAACTTTCCTTGGAAGATCTTCAGCCTAGCATTAAACAACCATACCTTCTGTCCAGGAACAAAGGTCTTTCGTATGATATATCTATCATGCCAACGCTTCACCTTGTCCTTGTACAACAAACTGTTGTCATATGCGTGGTTTCCGACTTCCACAAGCTCATTCAGATCCATCTCTCTGCTTCTGCCCAAGGTGTGTGTTCCAGTTGACCTTCTTGATTGCCCATTCTGATTTATGCACTAGTTCTGCGGGCAAATGGCACGGCTTTCCGAATATCATTCGGAATGGGGAGGTTCCTAACGGTGTCTTGTAAGCTGTCCTACACGCCCATAGGACCTGATCCAAAATCTGAGACCAGTCCTTCCTGTCTGGGCGGACAAGCTTTTGCAATATAGTCTTCACCTCCCGATTCGACACCTCAGCCATACCATTAGTTTGTGAGATGTAAGGACTAGCGACACGGTGTTCGATGTCGTAGTCCTTCAGGAGTTTCTTCACCTCCCGATTTACAAAGTGGCTACCCCCGTCTGATATCATCATTTTGGGGATCCCGAACCTAGAGTTGATGTGTTCTCTGATGAATTTACAGATAGTCCTGCTGTCTGTGGCTCGGGTCGGGATAGCCTCCACCCACCTGGATAGATAATCTACCGCAAGAAGGATGTACTCGAATCCGTGTCTAACAGGGAACGGGCCCATGAAATCGATGCCCCATGATTCAAAGACATCACAAATGATGACAAGCTGCATTGGCATCTCATCCTTGGAACCAACGGTTCCTCTCAATCTTTGACATACTGGGCACGACTTCGCAAAGGTGATGGCATCGCGAAACACAGTCGACCAGTAAAAGCCACACTGGAGTACCTTCCATGCGATCCTCTTCCCGGAGTGGTGTCCTCCTGCCTCTAAGCTGTGGCATAAAGAAAGGACACTCTGGTATTCCTCCTGAGGAATACTCCATCTCCAGACACAATCCGGTCCTTCAAAGAAAAGGATCGGATCCTCCCAATGGTAGTGTCTAGCGTCCGACTTCAGTCGATCGATGTGGCTCTTGGGCCAATCTTCGGGAACCTTCTTGGAGACAAGATAGTTCACGATGTTGGCGTACCATGGGAGTGAGTCGACAACAAAAATTGAATCGTCGGAGAAGGAGTCTCGAATAGGTGAATCCTCGAAAGTATTAAGATCTTCGAGACGAGAGAGATGATCGGCTACTATGTTCTTCTTTCCAAGTTTATCACAGATGTCCAAATCAAACTCCTGGATAAGTAAAATCCACCGAAGAAGACGCACCTTCACGTCCTTTTTCTCCATCAAGTATCGTAGCGCCGTGTGGTCAGTGAACACAATGACCTTGGATCCAATTAAGTGAGATCTGAACTTGTCCAAGGTAAACACTACCGCAAGCATTTCCTTTTCCGTAACTATATAGTTACGCTGAGCGGTGTCAAGCACTTTGCTTGCGTAGTGGATTGCGAACGGGACGCCATCTCTTCTTTGTCCTAACACAGCCCCAACAGCATAGTCTGAGGCATATGTCATGATCTCAAAAGGTAGAGACCAATCTGGGGCTTGTAGGATAGGTGTGTCCATGATCATTCCTTGTAATAGCTTAAAGGACTCAAGACATTTGTGATCAACAATAAACTCCATGTCTTTGCCTAAAAGCTCAGTTAGCGGTTGGGCAATCTTAGAAAAATCCTTGATGAATCTCCGATAAAATCCGACATGCCCGAGGAACGACCGCAACTGCTTGATGTTGGTTGGTGGCTGGAGTCGTCTGATCACATCCACCTTGGCAGGGTCAACCTCCATTCCTCTCTTGGAGATGACGTGCCCCAATACAATGCCCTCCGTCACCATGAAGTGACTTTTCTCCCAAGAGAGCATCAGATTGACCTCACAACATCGTTTGAGGACTCGGTCCAGATTCCTAAGACAGGAATCGAAGGAATCGCCGTGGACCGAGAAGTCGTCCATGAAGACTTCTAGGAATTCGCCGACCATTTCGGCGAATACAGCAATCATGCACCTTTGAAAAGTACCTGGAGCGTTGCATAACCCAAAGGGCATGTGCCTGAAAGCATAGGTACCAAAGGGGAATGTGAACGTGGTCTTTTCCTGGTCCTCCGGAGCTATGGCTACTTGATTGTAGCCCGAGAACCCATACAAGAAATAGAAGAACTCTTTCCCCGCTAGTCTCTCTAGGATCTGATCAATGAACGATAGGGGGAAATGATCCTTCTTCGTCGCGGCATTCAAGCATCTGTAATCCACACAAATGCGCCATTACATGGGCACTCGTGTCACGATCACCTCTCCGTCCTCGTTGGTGGTCGTTTGAATTCCCGACTTTTTCGGGACCACATGGATAGGAGCCACCCATTTAGATTCGGAGATGGGATAAATAAAACCCGTGTTGCACCATTTCTCTATCTCCTTCTTCACGACCTCTCATAAATTTGGATTCAAATGACGTTGGAATTCACGAGAGGGTTTGGCTTCATTCTCCAAGTAGATATGGTGCGAACACAGAGCAGGATTTATCCCGTGGAGATCGGAAATGCTCCAACCTATCGCCTTGCGGTTTTTCTCCCAGGATCTCTAGCAAGCGAGATTCCTGCTCCTCGGTCAATCGTGAACTGATGATGACCGGAAATTTCTTGTCCTGACCCGCAAGGAAGACGTATTTCAGTGTTGTGGGTAAAGGCTCGAGCTCAGGTATAGTGTGATCATCTAAGAAATCTGGCTCAATCGACTATGGTTCGGTGTTGGAAGTGGCTGGATCTTTTTCTGTAATTGCTTCCACCAAATTGTTCAGCTCTGGAGTCGGATCGTCAAAGGTCTCCATACAATCGGCAAAAGCCTCATCCGACTCGTCATCCTCATCTTCTGATTGTCCTAAAGAGGTAATGACTGACAGGCCCAACTGGGCCTCTAAGTCATCGAAGATGTAGGGTGATGCAAGTTCTGAGATGTACTCGTTTCTGAGGACATCGCAAACTGACTTATGCACGGGTTCATCTCCGGAAGGGAGGGACTCATCGGTGGTGGCTGGGTTCTGTCTCCATGGTCCAACTATGTCTACATGATCGCAGTCTGCTTCGGTTGAAGAGTACTCGGTGCTGGATTCGGAAGCCGGTCTCTACCATCTAGTCCGCTTCATCTCGAGTTCCTCATCTCCACCTGGAGTTTGGAACTGGATCTTCCTGATCTTATAATCAAACAAGGCCCCTACTGTTCTGAGGAAGGGCCTACCTAAGATGATCTGGGAGTCTCTCCAATTACGAGGGGTTTCCATATCTAGGACAGTGAAGTCCACCATGTATTCTTGCCCCGCGACCTTGATCACAACATTCCTCAATTCTCCTTTGGATCTCTTGGTTGATTTATCAGCGAACTGCAAGAGGGCTCTAGATTTCCTAAGAGGTCCGTGATTAAGCCGCTCATAGAGGGCTGTAGGCATTAGGTTAATTGAGGAACCATTGTCCAGGAGAGTGCGTGCAAACACGATGTCATCAACATGACTCACTACATAGTGTGCACCCATATCTCTTCCTTTCCTTGGAAACGAGTTCTTTATTGCACAAGTTGTGGCTACTGATAGAACGTGTTTCTCAACACGGCTTTTGGTCTTCCTGCTAACCTGATTAGGTGTGCATCTCACCTTAAGGTATTTTTGAAATGTAGGGGTCATTTCCACGTACTTGTCAAAGGGGATTGTGACCATGGTGTGTTTGTTGCAGAACTTTGCCATCTCAGGGTCATCTTTTTGGATTGTTTTCATTTTCTTCTTTCCACCCTTAAGGGCTCGGGAGAAAGGGATTATTGACTCTAACTCATGTTCTGAAATTGAAATATTTTCATTGAAATCTTGAACTGAGTTCTGTACATGACTCGGACTCTTAAACAAACTCGGACTCTGACTCTGACTAAAAGGAAAATGCTGAGGCGAAACTGGCGATGCATCTTCCACGACTTCTTGACGGCCCTCCTCAGATGGAGGTGCGGGCTCTTCATCGATTCCGTCGGACTCTCTGCTGAAGCAGGATTGCTGCTTCGAGGACTCAGACGTACTCTTCTTCTGTCGGTGGAGATGGTGGTGTTGCTCCTCTTCTTCCTCCAAGTTCTCCTTAGGTAGAGACTTGTCAGCTCCTTCCTTTGGTGCCCGTGCCCGATCAGGTATGGTCACGGTCCTTCCGCTCCTGAGGGACATATGATTCACATTATCATACGGAAGGATCTCATGTTCAGATAAATAATTATCTGAATAATATACCTGATCACGAGGTCAGTTCTGGCCATGGGTTAAGCTGTTAGGGTTGGCCTGAACCTGTGCGGGAATTGGGGTCTTCGGCGCCATCTGTTGATCCGGAGTACGAGAGACACGATTCTTATCGGTTCTAATATCCAGATAGTCGTTCTGAATTTGTTGGACCCTATCAGACAGGGTCTGGATTGCCAAGGTGAGGGACTCCAATTTGGTGGGCTGGGCTTGATGCTGACTCTCGGACGAGGTTCTGTACTAGCCTTGCTGGCCATGCCGATACTACTGCTGCTGGTGGGATGGTGTTGGGCCCTGCCGAAATGTGCGTTGCTGCTGTTGGTGCTGCTTAGGCTGGTACCCTTGTTCGGACCTGGACTGAACAAAGCGCGGTGCGGGGACGGAGCTGGTTCCTTGGTAAGCTGGGGTAGGTCGGTGAGGCTGACCATTCCCCATCCCCGATTGTCTGCTGACGGGGTCACGGTTGTACCACAGCTCGTTGATCTCAAACACCTACGGAGGCTCCTTGTATCCGGTCTCCACTTGTGGGGGTGCATGCTGGTCCTGCTGGGTGTAAGTCTGATCCTCCACCTAGCCACTCTGAGGCCCTGGTGCCTGTTCCTGTACAAGATGGACTCGGTGTACAGGTACAGGTGCTGCAGAAGGGGCAGGTAACTTCATCTTAGCTACCTTCTCAGTAAGTTCATCCACTTGCTTCGGTAGACGTGAGAGAGACTCAAGGTCAGTGGCCCTCTTGTGGATCTGCTCGACCATGGTTAACTTATCAGCAATCATCCCCATGCTGGGGATGAGTTCCTCTGTCAGATCCGCTACAGTCCTCTGGGTTGTCTCGTTGGATAGGATTGAGGGAGACAACTGATAGGCCCTGATGGCCTGCGACCTATCAGTTTCTGCCATCTGCTCTAGGATCTTCCATACAGTGTTCTCGTTCTTGTTCAGATAGCTTCCTCCACAGGCGGCACTAATTATCCCCTGCATCTCCGGGGTTAAACCACAGAACAAGGTCTGGACTAAGATCGCCTTAGAAATGTCGTGGCAAGGACATTTCTGAACTAAGTCATTGAACCTATCCTAGGCCTCATGGAATGGTTCACTGGGTCCCTGGGAGAAACTGGCGATCTTTGTTCTCATTTGGTTAGTCCTACTGAGAGGGTAGAACTTCTTTAGAAATAAGTCCTTGAACTGCATCCAGGTTGCACATATCACCCCTAGGTTTTTCAGCCAATGTGCTGCCTTATCTCCTAAGGCAAAGGGGGTGGCCTTCAGTCTAATGTAGTCTTGGCCAACACTAGGATGACTAAGGTTGTTGCAAACCAGCTCGAAGTCTCGAAGGAAGGCATATGGTTCTTCATGGGCATTTCTGTTGAACTTCGGTAGCAGGCTAAGGAATTGGGGCTTGAGCTCAAATGCTTTGGCGGGAACCGCTGGTGCCAACCAACTTTGTATCTCGTTCTCCGCTGGGTTGTAGGCATCAACCATTGGTCGGTCGATTACTCCTGCTGCTATAATCTATCCCATTCTTGCCGTGAGATCTGCATTTTGTTGTTCGGCTGTGGCAAGGTGATTAAGGATCTGTCGTAATGAGTCCTCATCCGGTGGTAGCTTAGGTGGCATCTTGTCCTCTATTCCTGGGTATGAAACAAGGTCG
Source organism: Ottelia alismoides (assembly GCA_037367405.1). Taxonomy (NCBI): domain Eukaryota; kingdom Viridiplantae; phylum Streptophyta; class Magnoliopsida; order Alismatales; family Hydrocharitaceae; genus Ottelia; species Ottelia alismoides. Next base: position 792,391 of record JAZKJV010000416.1, read on the forward strand.
TTGTCAGAGGACAAATCAAGGAAGGGATTCTTACCGAGGCGATGGTCTTCCTCGGTAAGCTCAGAGGAGAGGAAAGGGTTGGTTTGAGAGTAACCACCCTGAGTATGAGGGAATCAGAACTCAAGAGGATCATGAGTCCTGGGTGGTCCAAGGTGCGCTTGGGCCGATGAAGAGGAGTTTCGTGGGGGGCTCAAAGAGAGATTGGTGAATAAAGAGCCAATATCCCCCCAGTCACTCATCTTGATTTGGCGAGAAGAAATAGGAGTTCTAAGTGAAGATAGCATTTGACTCCTACCTGAAGCAAACAATTCAATCCAAGACCCCAGGTTCACACTCAACACAGTGAAGGACCTGAAATCGAGTCCAATTAATCTTGTATATTTTAAGTGTAATTTTTCAAGCAAGATAGCAAGGATTACGTGGCCTAAAGGGAAGTCGACTCAGAGCCGGATGCGTCTTCCCTATTTAACCTGTCGCCTAAGATACCGCCGGTCCTTCCATTCTTCGCTCCTATCCCAAGTTGATGGATTCAAAGACCATACCTCTATCTACCTGCAAGCAGGCGGAGGCTGACAAGGCCGGAACTTCACCCCGGGGGGTTACTGGCAACTTGTCACGAAGTACCACAATTTCGCCTCTAACTACCTGAGACAGGCGGAGGCTACTTGGTACTAGTCAGTGAACATTAAAAATTCAACTCGTGATATTTGCTAGGATTAGTCGGAATGTGATATGGAAGGCGGGGATTTGGGCTCTGCCTTAAGGTATTCACACACAATCAAGTACCCTCACTTAGCTTGAAAACAAGGTCGGGGATTAATCTCCCTCAAACAGATTTTCCAATTTTATTTTTTTGTCAATAAAGTTTAGCAGTCCCAGTTTTAAGTTTAGTTCTCACTTGTCAGTCCAACCACACAGCACACCTATCGTCCAGTCCCAATTTCTGTTTAAATTAAATGTGAAAAACAGAGGGAGAAATCAAGAAAAGCCGATGCACAAAAAACAATGTTGCGTATGCTGAGTTAAGAAGACTTACAGTGATCCCTTCGCTTTTATGCAGGATGCAAAACAGAATTGAAAACTTTTTATACTAAATGCAAATGCAAGCGAAAAATCTGCTCCTAGACAAGCAGTTCTATTAGCGAGTGAAGAACATGTTGATTTGACTAGATCTGCGGTCTAAGTGAGTCTTTTAAGTGGTTGTGTGGTCCTAAAAATTACAAGCACAAGCAAGTCCTAGAGTGGCTCGAGGAGCCACTAGTGCAAGCCTAAATTACCATTCAAACCACACAGCACACGGGGACACGGTTTCACTATTTTTACACGTGCGAGAACCCAAACGGGAACCGTTGGAAATGATGCGAAAAAATAAAGAAATAAAATAAAAATACAAATTCTCTCAATTCACTCAATAAATAAAAATGCCGGATCTTCGAAGCGTCTTCGACTCCTCACGTTCCTCGCACAGAAATAAATTGAGGTCAGAGAATGACACAAGAAAAATGCAAAAATTAAAAGACAGAAAATATTCACAAGAAAAACCAGGGGTCAGACTACCCGGGGATAGAAAATCAAACACTTCGAATTTACTGCAAATTAACCTAAACTGTGCCTCCCCGGCAACGGTGCCATTTTTATAAGCGTCCCGCTACCCTTGTTATTTTAGGCAAATTAATGTCCAAATTAATACTAATGTTCGTTGCAGTCAGATAACGAGAGCGAATCAAAAACCACTTTTAATTTCTATTTTTACACTTAATTTCGAGTGGCAACTTTTTTTACTTGGGAGTCCAAGGTCGAACTCAGGGAGGCAGCTGTCTCCTTAGGTGAATTTTTAGCAAATGTCCAATGTTCGATTTTCAGAGGGAATATTTTTTGGTCTTTTTCAGTTTTTTATGCAAGACACATGCAAAATTAGGCCAATTTAATAGTTAAATCAGTCAAATGAAGTCCAAAAATAATGAAACTTTGCCAGATGATAAAATATGATGTAATTAAGCTACTCTAATTTTTTTAGAATTTTCTGACATAAATTAAATTAGTGTGAATTAAACATGAATGCAGGGTGATTTTGACTAATTTAATTTTAATAAATACCAAATCACAATATTTTTGGGAATAAAAATTATCTTAGATAGATCTAAATATGAGGAATCCAGAAAAATTATCAGACCTTAATTTTGATGTGAAATGAACCTACTAAAAATAAATTAAGAAATTCACCAAATAAATTATTTAGGCCTCTAAATGCGTGCAAATGAGATGAAATTTTTATGCAAGGTGAAGCGAATTATCCTAGATCTAATGTGATTTTTAAGGAATTTTTACAGAGAAATTACTATTAATTAAAAGGTGAATTTGGGTAAAATATGACGAAAATGCACCAATTAGTTAACTAAAAATTCCACTGATCTTACAAAATTATGGCACGTGTCACATAATAAGTAGGACAATGTAAGCTACAAAATGCAATTTTTAGAACTCAAAAATGAATAAAAATGAATGCCTAAATATGCGTGCAAAGACATGGGTATAAATGCAATACAGGAATTAAAATTGCTAAAAATAAAATATGCTGACAAGGACTATTATGCAATTACCGAGAATGTAGGGGGTAGATGCAATTTTTCCACAGATGCACGTGCTCCTCACGTGGGGTCGCTTTGCAGGGACTGAAATGTAATTTTAGAAACCTTCAGGGGACTCAATGAAATTTGCCCATGCCGCACGTGCTGCTCACGTGGGGTGCCCTAGGCTCGGTGGACTTCGGCGGCTCAGGACGAGGCTCGGGTGCTCTGGAGGTTCGGATCGAGGCTCGGGGAAGCTTCGGGTGATCCGAGCCTAGTGGTCGGGGAAGAGGCTCGGATCGACGACGTGGCTCGAAGGGGACCGTAGATCAAGTGGCGATCCAACGGTCAATGGATGATGAGGCGTGGCGCGTCTGGATCTGTTAGATCGCAAGTGATCCAATGGCGACGGCTCGCTCCTGAGGCGAAGGCGTGGTCGATCAGTGACCGTTGGATCTAGATTGATCCAATGACACTTGGAGCGCGATGAAGCGGTGATGTGGATGCGTCTGGAACTTCGGATCCTCCTGATCCTACGGCTGCGAGACGTGGGCTACGTGGCTCGATGGGGACCGTTCGATCAAAGAGATCGAACGACAGCTATTCTTCTTCCTCGTCCGGTCGCCGCCTCCTATGGCGGGGAAGACTAGGCTCCGGCGAAGAGGGCCTGACTCTGCCTCATCCTCTAGGCATCGATGAAGCTCGCCGGAGGCTCCCAAGTAGCTGGGAAGATTCGTCGAAGCATCGGGGAGTCTCCGGTGGTCTCAGGAGTGGTGGAGAAGCTCTGGGGCACGGTGGCGGAGGAGCTCAGAGGCAGCTCCGATGAGTCTTCGACCAATTGAAATGGATGTACCTGCAGGGGGTTAGAGGATAGCCGAAGCGTGTGCATGCTCGTGGAGTTGTGCTGGGCGAAAGGAGAGGCCTGCGTAGCAGTGGGGGGTGTCTGGTGATCGAGCTCCGCCCAGGTGGCGGAGCTGGCATCGGTGAAAGGTGGGGTGCGGTGTTTGAGGAAAATAATGGTAGCGCGAAGATCGGAGCTCCATCGCGGAGCTCGGAGGGAGGACGGTGGAGCGAGAAGATGATTGCGGAGGGCGAATTTAATCGGAGAAATCAAAGGAGAAAATAAGGAGAAGATCAGAGGATAATGGAGGGTACTACCTGGGGAATGGAGCTCGGGTCTGAGCTCCTGGTCGTCGCTCGAAGGTCGGTAGTTGGCCCGAGCTCGTGCAGCTCGCGGAGGAGGCTGCAGCACGGCATGGATGACCGTGGATCTCGCCGGAGAAGGCGCCCCTTCTTCGCTCAACGTTTCATCTAATTGTTGTCACCAATTGGAAGGTCGGAGCTCAGGAACCTCTCTGGAATGGCGCATGGGCGTGAATGTGGCCGGAGGTGGTTAATTTATAGGGCAAGGGTGACGACAGGGATGGAGGGGAGGCGAAGTTCGTGGACGTCGTGGTTCGATTCTGGTGGAAGTCGTGAGGAGTGAGGGAGCTGGCGAGGATGAGGGAAGAGTGGGCTCCATCGTGGTGGTGTTGGCGGTCGGAGAGGGTGGCAGGATTGGGGTCGAGAATAGATATGGGGCGACGGGTCGACGCAGTGGTGATCGTGGGAGAGAGGCCGACCGGAGGTAGAAGACAAGGTCCTGGCCGTTGGATCTTGTGATCCAACGGCGGAGAGGAAAGCGCTAAGGATCGGCTTGGATTTGATCTGAGGCGAAGAGATCTAAGGGTTAGCGGTGCACCACGTATCGAGTTGTGGGAGCGGCGCTAATGAGTGGTGGGGATCACTTCTAGAGAACAATCGAATGGCTGACAATACGGATGAAGTAAAAGGTTGAGATGGAATAGATCGGATAGTTCATGAGCTGCCATGTGGCGCACAAAGGAAAAGGCATCGATGGATGGCAGTGATGCACTCAAGGGAACGATCGAAGGGTTGGCGAGGATTGCAGAGCTAGCGGCTCCGATGGAAAGGTCGAGTGCGTGATCGAAGGGCGCAAAATGCGCCACGTATCAGGTGCATAGGCAGGCGGAGGCGGGCGACTGAGATGGGAGATGGTTGATGATCATACGGTTGAGAAAGAGAACATACGTGGAGGTGGCGCAACTGTTGGATCGGGATGAAGATCCAACAACTGTGGGCGCGGGCAGCTAAGGCAAGGGGAGCGGGCTGCGTGGCGCAATCAGAGGGCGCCACGTGGCCACCTGTGAGTGGCTGTGAGAATAAATGAGTTTAGAGAGAGAAGGAGGCCGAATTTGGAAAAATTCAAAACATTAAAGTTGTAGTTCTCGATGAGATCTACAACATGTTGACTAAAGACGGAGATGAGGTCAAATATGATACAAAAAATACAGGAATACAAATATACACATATATAGTATACATAGAGGCCCAAAAACCCAACTTCTTCCTACGAGCTCCGAATTGGATGAAATTAGTCTCATTTTAAAGGTCTCTGGATGTGTATTCATCTGAAAGTGAGTAGACCTATTTTGGAGTTGGTTCAAGAGAACTATGGGCTTTTTATGGTCCAGGGGTTCTAGGGCTTTATTGGATGTTTTACAAAGGAGATCTCTAACCTAAAGGTGTGTATATTATAAGGGAGGTGTTGTTTTATAGGTGGATATTTTACAAGTGATCTTGGCTTCTTATTTAATGCAAATGTGAATGCTAAAATGCAAATGTTATCAATGTATGCATGAATGTTAAGTATGCAATATAAGTGGAAATATGCAGCTATTTACTCGGGAACAAAGCTCTATTTTCGACTTTTAGAGTGATGAATCACATATTCATCAACCCCTTTACTTAAACCTTGCTCGTCCCCGAGCAACTAAAATGAAATGCAAGAGTGAAATGATTTTTGGTTCCATACCAAGGTCTTGAACAAAAGTTGAAAATGGAGCTTAACTCGACCTTTGGATTAATTGTGTGGCGGAACCTTATTTGGACCTGAACTTAAGACCTAACAGACTTCAAGTTCCACAGTCTTCTATTCAAGACGCCTCAACAGTCAGGTCAAAACAAATCCTCAAACGCAAATTTCTGATGACTATGATTCTTACTTGTACTGTGTAAGTGAAATGTAACTCTCCACATCAGAAATGGCTCAGAACCAACCTCCTCTAATAAGGTAACTCAATAACCCGGTCCAGTAACTCTTTCCTCGAGGAGCGGGGTATTCCCTTCTAAGTTCAAGTGCGACCAGCTCAAGAGGAGGGGGTGGAGAAAAGAATGGGCGGTAGCCAGTGTAGCTACCGATCTCGGGATGACTGACCAGTGTAGCCAAGTCATCTAGCTGCAGACTTCTTGCTAATATATATACTCCGACAGGTATTTTATTTTCATTTGGACCTGTCTAATTTTTTTGGAGTTTTTGCAAAAAAATTTTTGAACAATATACAAGGTGTAGCATGTACATCAGGAGTTTTTCCTCTCGAGCCAGTAGACTATCCCTCTTTTGAAGCATTATTTCAACCCACAACATCCCGTCCTTAGATGTCAATACCACCAGACTAGGTTGAGATGCACTACCCTCCCTAGAGGAGGACGGATGTTTCCACCCGTGTGCTACTCCAAGCTAAAGGATTCTACCTCCTCACCACCTCATCAATGAAGAGCTACGTGCATTGTGCTTGTCCAAGTTAGGTCATTATCTAAAAAAATCATGCGTGTGCACGAGATATTCTACTTAGACTAATCAAGATGACATGTGAACATAGACTTGCGGACTCAAAGAATTAAGTCACTTGACTTGAGAAATCTTAACTCCAGTTCCTATAAGGTTCCTCTGAAATTAGGTGGATTAAGGTCAAATCAAGTCCATCCTCAATATCTACTCATAACTTGGTTCAGAACCCACTAGCTTTTCACCTTGCATATGCAAGATATGCAGATGACATGCTAAGTAGATGAATGTAAATGCGAGACTCTTTTTCTATTTCTTGAATGCTAGGATGATATGCAAGAGTAAATAAGAAGCCTGTTTTTTTAATTATTACCGACCCGTAATTATTACAAAAATACGTGAAAATACGCGAAAGTACGAGGTATGGGTAAAGTATATATGTAATATACACACCCCCCTGTACTTAGCGTGTGCTATGTCCTCAGAGCATGAAAAGCGAGGAAAAAGGCATAGCTCGTGCTAAGCGTAGGAGAGCTAAAGAGAATGGAAAATGTATAGAAATCAACAGCCCCCCATATACTTAGGCTATGGCAGCCTAAGTGTAGAAGAAAGTCAAAAAGTGGGGCGGATGAGTTCAAGAAGAGAAGTGGATGAATATACAATGCGGGTATCGGTCCCCCCTATACTTAGGCTCATCTCAGCCTAAGGATAGGACGGAAGTGAGTATGAGGACCAATGTGATCTGGAGAATGTACAGTGAACCGACTCAGGTGGCTCATCCCCCCTATACTTAGGATCTGGTCATCCTAAGTATAGTCCAAGATAGTGATTTAATGATGCGGGAATGGGTTACTAGATTCGCGGGGGAGAAAGGACAAAATGTACAGGAATGATGATATATACAATTGAGTCGGTCTGAATCTTTCGAGATGCTGCTGATGGCTAGAGCTCACTGCTGCAAGGTCTCATACGCGGCTCGAGGTGTATCTGCTGAATCTGTCTCGCGCATGAATATAATCTCCTCAACATGAACTAACTGCTCATTGGATTCGACGAAGTGCTTCAACAGTTGTCCATTCACCAGGAATGTCGGTGCGTCATCTGCGAGATCAGAGATCTCGACACATCCACTATCATGCATCGTTTGGATGACAAATGGGCCTGTCCACTTGGACTTCAACTTGTCTTGAAGATCTTCAGCCTAGCATTAAACAACCATACCTTCTGTCCAGGAACAAAGGTCTTTCGTCTGATATACCTATCATGCCAAGGCTTCACCTTGTCCTTGTACACCAAACTGTTGTCATATGCGCGGTTTCTGACTTCCACAAGCTAATTCAGATCCATTTCTCTCTGCTTCTACCCAAGGTGTGTGTTCCAGTTGACCTTCTTGATTGCCCATTCTGATTTATGCACTAGTTCTGCAGGCAAATGGCACGGCTTTCCGAATACCATTCGGAATAAGGAGGTTCCTAACGGTGTCTTGTAAGCTGTCCTATACGCCCATAGGACCTGATCCAAAATCTGAGACCAGTCCTTCCTGTCTGGGCGGACAAGCTATTGCAATATAGTCTTCACCTCTCGATTCGACACCTCATCCATACCATTAGTTTGTGGGCGGTAAGGACTAGCGACACGGTGTTCGATGTCGTAGTCCTTCAGGAGTTTCTTCACCTCCCGATTTACAAAGTGGCTACCCCCGTCTGATATCATCATTTTGGGGATCCCGAACCTAGAGATGATGTGTTCTCTGATGAATTTACAGACAGTCCTGCTGTCTGCGGCTCGGGTCGGGATAGCCTCCACCCACTTGGATAGATAATCTACCGCAAGAAGGATGTACTCGAATCCGTGGCTAACATGGAATGGGCCCATGAAATCGATGCCCCATGCGTCAAAGACATCACAAATGATGACAAGCTGCATTGGCATCTCATCATTGGAACCAATGGTTCCTCCCATTCTCTGATATACTGGGCACGACTTCGCAAAGGTGATGGCATCGCGAAACAGAGTCGGCCAGTAAAAGCCACACTGAAGTACCTTCCATGCGGTCCTCTTCCCGGAGTGGTGTCCTCCTGCCTCTAAGCTGTGGCATAAAGAAAGGATACTCTGGTATTCATCCTGAGGAATACACCGTCTCCAGACACAATCCGGTCCTTCAAAGAAAAGGATCGGATCCTCCCAATGGTAGTGTCTAGCGTCCGACTTCAGTCAATCGATGTGGCTCTTGGGCCAATCTTCGGGAACCTTCTTGGAGACAAGATAGTTCACGATGTTGGCGTACCATGGGAGTGAGTCGACAACAAAAATCGACTCGTCAGGGAAGGAGTCTCGAATAGGTGAATCCTTGAAAGTATTAAGATCTTCGAGACGAGAGAGATGATCGGCTACTACGTTCTTCTTTCCAGGTTTATCGTGGATGTCCAAATCAAACTCCTGGATAAGTAAAATCCACCGAGGAAGACGCGCCTTCGCGTCCTTTTTCTCCATCAAGTATCGTAGTGTCGTATGGTCAGTGAACACAATGACCTTGGATCAAATTAAGTGAGATCTAAACTTGTCCAAGGTAAACACTACCGCAAGCATTTTCTTTTCCGTAACTGTATAGTTACGCTGAGCAGTGTCAAGCACTTTGCTTGCGTAGTGGATTGCGAACGGGACGCCATCTCTTCTTTGTCCTAACACAGCCCCAACAGCATAGTCTGAGGCATCCATCATGATCTCAAAAGGTAGAGACCAATCTGGGGCTTGTAGGATAGGTTTGTCCATGATCATTCCTTGTAATAGCTTAAAGGCCTCAAGACATTTGTGATCAACAGTAAACTCCATGTCTTTGCCTAAAAGCTCAGTTAGCGGTCGGGCAATCTTAATAAATCCTTGATGAATCTCTGATAAAATCCGACATGCCCGAGGAACGACCGCAACTGCTTGATGTTGGTTGATGGCTGGAGGCGTCTGATCACATCCACCTTGGCAAAGTCAACCTCCATTCCTCTCTTGGAGATGACGTGTCTGTTGACAAGGTTTTTCGCGGTTTAAAATGATGATTTTATCAAGTCGTTGTTTTCCCACGATAAATCATTATCAAACAAATAAAATACAACTACGAGCACAATGGAGACATACAAAATGCATACGGCAAGTAGAGGTTCGAATCCACAGAGACTAAACAAATTTGCGATTTTAATTCTATATTTAAAGCTTGATTCCAATCTTAGTCCGATGAAATGAGATATGATGATGATTTTCTTTAGAGGGTGTCAAACTTGATCGAACTTATCTAAAAATAACAGAGATGCTTCCTAGTGTTTTAAAATGATGTTTCAACACATGTAATGACATGTAAAAAATGTAGATGCAATTAGAAAATACGTTAAGCAATGATTCAAAGTTATAAAGATTCAAACTTGAAGCTAAAGAAACAACTTGAGATAACGAATTGTTTATGGGTCTAAGTGCAATTTATGTTATAATAAAGAGAGAAAGTGAGAGAGAAAGATAGAGAATGTTCTCTTCATGCACGCATGGGCGGGTGATGGATAATAGTGGCCGATGGTCGGATGAATGGCTGAGTGCAAAGGTGGCTGTTGCGCGAGGAAGACCACGTAAGGCAGGTGGGGCGCACTCCAGTGGTATACTCGCATGCGCGGGGAAGGAACGCTAGGTTCACAGTCGCGCGCACGAGGGATGCGCGGTTGGCCGCCGGTGATGAGAGCCGCTGGTTGTTGTAGACGTGCGGAGACAATGCTGGACGTTGGTGGAGGACTGGAAGCCTGGTCTCCCATGCGTGGTGCGAGAAGAGGTGCCGCAACGCTACTAGCTGTTGTAGCCGATGGAGCGCGAGAGGAGGAAAGTCGGGTTGGACGCACAGTGGTTGCAAGCTGGTGTGCGCTCTCGCGCATGCGAAGAGGAGAGTTCACGGACGTGCACAAATGGGGTAGCTGTTGTGCGGTGGCTGGAAATGAGCGCAGCGAGGAGGAGAAGAATGGTGTCGGGGCTGTGCGCTTAATCCAGTACCTACAAGAGAAAAAAACGAGAGAGAGAAGACGAGAGAGAGAGGTGCGTGAGTGAGAGAGTGCAAGTGCTGTGCGTGAGTACGCATGAAAAATGGGAGGGAAGGAGTGTTGTGCGTGAATGGGAATGGGGGGAAGAAGTGTTGTGCATGAATGGGAATGGGGGGAAGAGAGAGAGAGAGAGAGAATGTGGGCCAAAGATCTCTACGCATGAAATGAGAGAGCCCCTTTTATAATTGCAATGTGTGGTTATGAGGGAGGCTTCCTCATGCAAATAAAGACAAAACATAATTGTTGCATGGGAAAGGGAGTACGTGGGTTGCAAGAGGAAGGTGGCTCCATGCATGGAAAAGGAGAGGGATAAATGGTGCACATGCATGATATTAAAGAGAGGAACTTTTGCACTACTCCCCCTCTCCATTTCTTTCCAACAAAAATCTATAGGCTTTATCCAAGCTATAATGAGTGGGCAATTTATACTATCTTCCCTTCCATTTTCTTCCCAATAAAAAGTGAGGTTTTGTAGAGTCAAATCAATGTGTTATATTCAATGCTATATATACCCAATACATTTCCATATGATTTGCTTAATTCATGCAGATAATTAGTTAAGTTATATTTAGGTGTCTTGACAAGAATGATTAGGAATGAAATATGTAATCGACATTTTTTGAAAACATTTTTCTTGATTAGAAAATCATGATCAGTTGATTTATGCAGAGATTGTGTGCAATTATAGATATATTGTCTGTTGTAAGTAAGGAATATAGATTATGTGAATTTGGAGTTTACAGATCAATCATTAAAGTTGTATATCACATAATTTGATCATATTATCTCTGTGTATATTGTAATCATCAGTGTCCCAACACAATGCCCTCCGTCACCATGAAGTGACTTTTCTCCCAGGAGAGCACCAGATTGACCTCACAACATCGTTTGAGGACTCGGTCGAGATTCCTAAGACAGGAATCGAAGGAATCGCCGTGGACCGAGAAGTCGTCCATGAGGACTTCCAGGAATTCGCCGACCATTTCGGCGAATACAACAATCATGCACCTTTGGAAAGTACATGGAGCGTTGCATAACCCAAAGGGCATGCGCGTGAAAGCATAGGTACCAAAGGGGCATGTGAACTTGGTCATTTCCTGGTCCTCCGGAGCTATGGCTACTTGATTGTAGCCTAAGAACCCATCCAAGAAACAGAAGAACTCTTTCCCCGCTAGTCTCTCTAGGATCTGATCAATGAACGGCAGGGGGAAATGATCCTTCTTCGTCGCGGTATTCAAGCGTCTGTAATCCACACAGACACGCCACGACGTGGGCACTTGTGTCGATCTCCTCTCTGTCCTCGTTGGTGGTCGTTTGAATTCTCGACTTTTTCGGGACCACATGGATAGGAGCCACCTATTTAGAGTCAGAGATGGGATAAATAAAACCCGCATCGCACCATTTCTCTATCTCCTTCTTCACGACCTCTCGTAAATTTGGATTCAAACGACGTTGGAATTCACGAGAGGGTTTGGCTTCATTCTCCAAGTAGATATGGTGAGAACACAGAGCGAGATTTATCCCGTGGAGATCAGAAATTCTCCAACCTATCGCCTTGCGGTTTTTCTCCAGGATCTCTAGCAAGCGAGATTCCTGCTCCTTGGTCAATCGTGAACTGATGATGACCGGAAATTTCTTGTCCTGACCCGCAAGGAAGGCGTATTTCAGTGTTGTGGGTAAATGCTTGAGCTCAAGTATAGTGTGATCATCTAAGAAATCCGGCTCAATCGACTCTGGTTCGTTGTTGGAAGTGGCTGGATCTTTTTCTATAATTGCTGCCACCAAATTGTTCAACACTGGTGTCGGATCGTCAAAGGTTTCCATACAATCGGTAAAAGCCTCGTCTGACTCGTCATCCTCATCTTCCGATTGTCCTAAAGAGGTAAGGACTGACAGGCCCAACTGGGCCTCTAAGTCATCGAAGGTGTAAGGTGATGCAAGTTCTGAGCTGTACTCGTTTCTGAGGACCTCGCAAACTGACTCATGCACGGGATCATCTCCGGAATGGAGGGACTTATCGGTGCTGGCTGGGTTCTGTCTGCATGGCCCAACTATGTCTACATGATCGCAGTCTGCTTCGGTTGAAGAGTACTCGGTGCTGGATTCAGAATCTGGTCTCTGCCATCTAGTCTGCTTCATCTCGAGTTCCTCATCTTCGTCTGGAGTTTGGAACTGTATCTTCCCGATCTTATAATCAAACAAGGCCCCTGTTGTTCTGAGGAAGGGTCTACCTAAGATGATCTGAGAGTCTCTCCAATTACGAGGGGTTTCCATATCTAGGACTGTGAAGTTCGCCATGTATTCGTGCCCCTCGACTTTGATCACAACATTCCTCAATTCTCCTTGGGACCTCTTGGTTGATTTATCAACGAACTGCAGGAGGGCTCTAGATTTCTTAAGAGGTCCGAGATTAAGCCGCTCATAGAGGGTTGTAGGCGTTAGGTTCATTGAGGAACCATTGTCCAGGAGAGTGCGTGCAAACGCGATGTCATCAACATAACTCACTACATAGTGTGCACCCATATCTCTTCGTTTCCTTGGAAACGAGTTCTTTATTGCATAAGTCGTGGCTACTGATAGAACATGTTTCTCAACATGACTTTTGGTCTTCGTGCTAACCCGATTAGGTGTGCATTTCACCTTAAGGTATTTTTGAAATGCAGGAGTCATTTCCACGTACTTGCCAAAGGGGATTGTGACCTTGATGTGTTTGTTGCAGAACTCTGCCATCTCAGGGTAATCTTTTTGGATTTTTTTCATTTTCTTCTTTCCACCCTTAAGGGCTCGGGGGAAAGGGATTATTGACTCTAACTCATGTTCTGAAACTGAAATGTTTTCATTGAAATCTTGAACTGAGTTCTATACACGACTCGGACTCTTAAACAGACTCAGACTCTGACTCTGACTAAAAGGAAAATGCTGAGGCGAAACCAGTGATGCATCTTCCGCGACATCTTGACGGTCCTCCTCAGATGGAGGTGCGGGCTCTTCATCGGTTCCGTCGGACTCTCTGCTGAAGCGGGATTGCTGCTTCGAGGACTCAGACGTCCTCTTCTTCTGTCGGTGGTGATGGTGGTGGTGCTCCTCTTCTTCCTCCAAGTTCTCCTCATGTAGAGACTTGGCGGCTCCTTCCTTCGGTGCCCGTGCCCGATCAGGTATGGTCACGGTCCTTCCGTACCTGAGGGACATATGATTCACATTATCATAAGAAAGGATCTCATATTCAGATAAATAATTATCTAAATAATATACCTAATCACGAGGTCGGTTCTGGCCATGGGTTAAGCTGTTAGGGTTGGCCTGAACCTGTGCAGGAATTTGGGTCTTCGGCGCCATCTGTTGATCCTGGGTATGAGAGACACGATTCAGATCGGTTCTCATATCCAGATAGTCGTTCTGAATTTGTTGGACTCTATCAGACAGGGTCTGGATCGCCAAGGTGAGGGACTCCAATTCGGTGGGCTGGGCTTGATGCTGACTTGCGGACAAGGTTCTGTACTGGCCCTGCTGGCCATTGACGAGTCCGCAAAAGTCGTGTTAAGAAGTTGTTTTTAATCGTCGATCGTGAAAAGAAATATGTGTCGTTCGTTGTAGGCGGCTTTCGAAAACAGTCAAGGAAATAACCACAAAGTTTATTAAATTTCAATCAAGTGGTTTTTATGTTTATTTTACTTGGGCAAGTCCCAAGGTCGATCACAAGGAGGCAAAGGAACAACCTAGATTAATGTCTATCAAATTTTGAGTTCGGTTTTCAAGGCGGTCTTTTTTTTTGGGATTTTCCAATGCAATATGAGATGCAAAATGCAAGTTCGGCCTATTTTAGGAACTAAAACGTAAATTTCAATCAAACGATGTCCGAATAATACGAAACTTGGCAACAATGTAAAATGTAAATGACGATGAAATGAGTGCACCGTAATTTTTTTGGAATTTTTGGATGCGATACGAATTTTTTATGAATTTTTAAATGCAAACAAATTAATTTTCAATATTTAATTTTAATAAATATCAAACCTATTTATTTTCGAGAGATAAAATTATCTAAGATCTATCACTAGGTGATGGGTCTCAGAAAAATCCTAAACCTCGAAAATGTGGGGTCTAATATCTATTAAAAATTAAACAATGAAATATGCTAAATGATTTTTATAGAGCAATTTATGCATGCAAATGCAAAGATTTTTGGGCACAATGTTAATCAAAGTAATCTCTACGATATTTGATTTTTGGGAAATTTTTAGAGCAACGGCTAATCAACTATGAATTTAAGAGCAAGAAATGGGTAAAATAAGCAAATTTTCACAAAACAATTATTTATTAATTAACCATCAATAACAAAATTACCCACAACATGTCAAAGTGTCGAGAATTAATTAACCAACATCATGCTATTTTTGGATTAATAAAATAATGTAGATAAGATGTTCAAAAATGAGGGGGAACACAGGGGTACAGATGCAAATATAATAAATAAAAGAAATAAAGAAAACTGCAGTGGGGGGACTTGTTTGCAATTACCAATAATCGGAGGGCTCTTTTGCAAATTTCCCAAGGGGGCACGTGCGAGGCACGTGCCCTCTGGAATGGAGGCTGTCGCGTAATTTGAAGATCCTCTGGGGCCTCTTCTGTAAATTTTCCAAGTGGTCACGTGCTTGGCACGTGACCTTTGGATTTTGCTGCGAATTAGAGAGGCTCCAGGGGCCTGGGAGCAATACGTCCCCTCACTCTCGTGCGACGCACGTGAGGAGGGTCTCGGGCTTCGAGCCCGGCCGGCGAGGGGGCGGAGCTGGTTCTCGGCGGAGAAGGCGATGGCTGTCGCGACAGGGGCTCGACCTTTGGAGTGGTTGGCGACGGTGGCTTTGCCTAGTGGAGTTGATGGCTGGCAGGCGGAGGTGGCCGACACACGGTCGGCGTGGCGTAGGCGAAGAGGGTGGAGGTCGAAGCAGACGAAGTCGAGGCGGATGGCGTTGAGGGTGAGACGGTGGACTCGGTGGTCGTCGGAGTTCGCAGCAGCTGGAAGTTGATGCAGGCGTTGGCGGCGATCGAAGGTCGGAGTAGTGTTGTGTTGTCGAAGACGAACAGCGGCTCAACGAGAGAACTCGGAGCTTGAAGCAGAAGCGGCGATGAAGGTTGCCGTGAGCTGCAACGAGGGTCGATAGACCCTCGGATCTCGCCGCGAAGATGGAGCTCGCCGATGCTGTCACCGCCGCGAGATGGAAATGAAGCGCAAAACGGCGGATGAAAAGGGGGTTAGGGTCGGCGGAGATGTTTATATAGGGGGGAGGCTGGTGATGGGTTGCGGGATTTTAGGAGAGCGAAGACGCGCGAAGATAGCGGAGGAGGTTGGCGTTGGGGTCAACGGCGATGGAGGGGGGGGGGGCATTGGCGGAGGTTTCGGAGAGGGCGGCGACGGTTGGGGAGGGGAGAAGGCCTGGAGAAGACGACGGTCAAGGACCGTCCGATCGGCCGAGATCGGACGGCCAAAAAGGAGCCACGTGGCGGGGGCCTGGGTAGGCGCGGGAGTACGTGCAGAGCACGTGCCTGGAAGGCACGTGCGACGCACGTGCGTCGTTTATTAAATTTTTTTAATAAAAACGAAGAAAAGAAAAGGCCAAAAACCACTGACACGTGGCGGCCTCTGAGGCTGCCACGTGTCAGCTCCAGATAAATCGAAAATAAAACCCTTTATAAAATCAAAAAGAAATATCAAATGACCTCGGATCGAAAAAGTTCCTTCACAAAAATTGCTCATCTCGACGATATCTACAGCTTTCATGGAGACGCCAAAGCCAAATTCGGTCAAATGTAAAAAGTGAATTTTTGGGGTATCCCATGTACATAGAATACCTTGATTTTTGGGTTTTGTAATTTTTTTGTCATTTTTAATCACGATAAAAAACCGAGAAAATCTGGAAACTCAAAGATAAATAAAAGACACCTAAATCTAATTTTTTTGGATTTTAATGATAAAGAAAATATATGCATAAAATACAGGTAAAAGCCGCGAAAATATACAAGGTACAAAAGAGGCCCAAAACCCAACTTTCACATACGAACTCCGATTCATTTGAACTTGGTCTTGTTTTGAAGGTAATTGAATGTGCATTAGTTCAAAAGTGAGTAGGATCAAATCGGACACTAGATGGGGAAGATATGGGGCTTGTAGTCCGAAAATCCTAAAACTAGGGTTTGGGTTTTTGGTCCACTTAACAGGGTTAGTGATTTTTTTGTATTTTTTATTTATTCTTGTCAGTTATGAGTACACAGTGGAAGTGAGTTTGTGGTATGCGGTGTTAGCATGAAGGAGTTAAAAATAGGGGAAGTTAGGCTATTTACAGGTCATTTTTGGCTTGGATTTTTGGCTTCTTATTTTATGCAGAAATTAATGCTAAAATGCAATTCTTATGAAATCATGCATGAATGCTAATTATGCAGAATAAATGCAGAAATGCAGTTGATTTTGAGGGACTTGAGCTTTAATTAATGAGACTTAGAATGGTGAATCTGAGATTCATCATCCCCCTATACTTAAACCATGCTCGTCCCTGAGCATCAAAAAGAAATGCCATGAAGTGAAATGAGACTGGGTTCCATACCAAGACCATGAACTGAAGGTGAAAGTGAAACTAAACTTGACCTTTGGATTAATAATGTGGCGGAACTTCTGTGAGACTTAGAATTTCAAAATCAACAGCCCTCAAGTTCTACACATCATTAACACAGTTTCAACTCAGAAGTCATCTTAGATCAATCCTCTTCCCAAAGTATACCCTATGAACATTGAATAACCGACTCATGTGTGTGAAGGTTTTTAGCTCTTCCCATTCAGAATGCCGGACTACCATGCTCCTCTCCTCTCCAGTAACTCGTCCTCGGGGAGTCAGGTATTTCCTTCTAAGGTCTGTCGTGCTGTGTTCACAATCGAATGAGGGAGAAGATAGAAGAAAGAGAAAAGAACTGGAGGGTGGCCAGTGTAGTCACATCTCCTTGTGAAGATGGCCAGTGTAGCCGAGTCTCCACCAAGATCTGCAGGTTTTTGAAGCTTGGACCTTTTTGGTCGGATTTTTATTTGGTAGAATGCTTCTATGTATTTGGAATTTTTGGTGGTTCTGCTTGGATCTTGTTGTGCCCTTACGGATATAGAATCTTTTGTTCCGTACATTTTTTGGGGTCTTAGAAAAATTGTGCCCAGCCGTCCATCCCTTTTCCGAAGCTTTATTTCAACCCGTACTCCGGTCTTTAGATTTCCACACTACCATAAAAGAGACTCACACAGTCTTCCAACATCCCGTCTGGGTTGAGCTAAGTGCATAGTGCGAGAGTGCGAATTGATTCCCTATTCCAGAGTTATACCCAGAATAAAGAGACCAGGTTAGACACTAAGAGTCAAACGCTGTACATTGTCATGTGGAACTTAAGGAATTAAGTCACAAAGACCTGAAGCTCTTAAAATCCTATTTCTCGGTGAAGTTCCTCTGAAAATTAGGTGGATTAAGGTCAAGTCCAGACCACTCTCGGTTTCGGCTCATAACTCGGTTCAGAACCCAATGACTTTTCACAGATGCAAATGCATGTGATGTTGGATGGAGTGCAGGTGCGTGAAATGCAGACACTCTTCTTTTTCTTTGACATTTTATGCAAGGGATTTTTTATGCAGAAAATGGAATAAGAAGCCTCTTTTTCATTCATTTTTTTTCAGAATATTTGGGCAAGTCAGTGTTCTTCTCTTTTTTTTTCACATTAGTACCCACCCCGTAAATACATATAGACTTACGCGAAAGTACGAGATATGGGTAAAATATATACAAAGTATATATACAGACCCCCCTATACTTAGCGAGTGCTGTGTCCTCAGAGCACAAGAAGCGTAAAGAAGACATAGCTCGGGCTAAGCGTAAGAGAGTGAGAAAAAAGAAAAGAAGAAAAAGAATGAAAAGAAAAGCGGTCAGGAAATGAGGAGAGTATATACGGGTGGATGTCGGTTCCCCCTATACTTAGGCTCTGGACAGCCTAAGTATGGAAGAAGGGTGGAAATGACGCGATCAAGAATTAGGAGAAGAATGGTATATACAGATGGCATCGGTCCCCCCTATACTTAGGCCTTGGCCTAAGTAGAGGAAGAAGCTGTACAAGGGAACCGATGTGGTCGGGAGGGAGGGTGGGTAGCCGATGATTAAGGCGATTTTCGGCTGATCTTTTTGTGAGCCTGCGGTGGGAGATCGTAATGATGAGTCGGAGATGAGGCATATGACTCCCAACTATTGTCAGTGTCATCCTCAGACAAATTATGATGGATAGTGGATGAATTGTTTGAGTCACATGAAAGATATCCATCATCGGAATTATCCTCAGAGGAGTAGTAATTGAAAGTGGGCATACTCCAAGTATTCTGGTCTTTTTGTTTTTTCAATTGTTTTCTCAGAATTCGTTCCTTCTTGGGGTCAATCAGTTTATCCTCGGATGAATGCTCAGAAGCACCGGTCTCAGTCAGCTCATACGAAAGAATTCCAGTGTACTTGAAGAATGCAGGAGCATCAGCTTTGGATGAGTAGTAGTTAGGAACGGGAGTTGTCCAACACGGATTGAATTTTGGATCCTTACGAAGATATGGCTTTAGGGCTGCCGAACAGACTTCACTCATGTAAACCATCTTTTCCGGACCTGACGAGGGATCATCAACTGATTCCTCTTCTGAAAGGTCAAAGGTGACTTTCTTTTTATTTCGTCGTGAAGGTGTCGGTTCACTTGAGTATCCAGATGAATAGCCATTGAAATTCTCCTTGGTTGGTGCTTGGTCTGCGTGCTCGTTCTTAGTCTCCCGAATGTTTGAGCACTCTCGATTTGGGATGATTTGTTCAAGATATTCAGAGAATGTTGCTCCAGGGTGTGACCATGCATATGTCTCTGGATCATAGTAGAAAGATTTGTCTATTTTGAGATCCTCGGGGATTTCAATATTAGGGAGATTTTCTAAACCAATAGTCTCATCAACAACTGCTATCTCAGGTGTGGTTGCGGGGTAGGGCTCTTCTACCGCTTCATGGTTACGGTTGTTGGGGACTTCGTGGGTTGCCTCAGAAGATCGTGGTTCCTCAAAGATAGAGTCAGATTTAAGTGCTTCCAATGCTGTGAAATTGATTTCCTGAGTCTCACAATCAATACTCGCCTTGGCCAATGCCAAGAATGGCTTTCCGAGAATGATTGGAGACTGGGTAAATTCTCCTTGATGCTCAATATCAATGATCGTGAATTCTACCTTGAGCGGAGCACCTTGGAATTTCATGATGACAGAAATGGTTCCTCTCGGCCTTTTTATCGATCGGTCCGCTAATTGTACAATCTCTCGTATCTTCCGAATCGGTCCGAGTTTGAGTTCATGGAATATAGAGGTCGAGAGGATATTAATTGGTGAATCATCATCAATCCGAGCATGGGTGAAAATTGTGTCTTTGATTTTACAGTCAAATCTGGGCAACCGCTTTACTATGCGGCTCTTGGTTTTTCTCCTCAACACCAAGGAGGAGGCCATTGACAAGATATGTCTTTCAGTCTTTGTTTGTATTCTGTCCGACTTTTTGTTCATTAATTTATCTGTTATAAATCTTTTAAGGTCGGGGAAGTGTTCAATGGCCTGTATAAAGGGAAGTTCAAATATCAAGCGTTTTTCCAGTGCTTCCTGTATAGTCGGATCCAAATTTCGCAGATCATCTTCAGTTTTAATTTTTATGAGATTTTCTGAATTTTCAATTTTTTTGTGGTTTTCAAAAATTTCTAATTTTTTAGTATTTTCTGGGTGGTGTGGGGGTGTGGGATGTTCTTCAGACGAAGAGGGGCTCTGGTGTTCAGGGTGAGGGTCATAGTCATTTTCAGAATTGTCCATAGGTCCCTGAATATCCTCAGAATTTTCAATCTCAGATCCAATAATTTCCTCATTCATTTTACTGTCCGAACCACCATAGAATGCGATGAATCGATCGGTAAATTTTTGAAATCTCTCCTCTATCAAATTGAATTTCTTATTCATCCTCGAAATATCCTCCTCAAGATTTGGTTCATGATTAATTATGGGAGCAGTAGGTGTATGTTCGATAATTTCATCTTCCATTTTTCCTTTTGTGCTGAGAGGAGAGCTTTTTGGAATATCCGAAATATGCTCATTATTTTCTGAAAATTTCTCCTAAAAAATAATGGAAGGAGGCTGCTCATAAGGTTCAGACATGTGTCGTTGATTGGTCAGACCTTGATATTGTGGAGTCAACATACAGGGTCTATGTGTTTCTAAGTGGTCAGTCCAGTCCTCTGTATGAGTATCATGTCTGACGAGGGGTCTATCATGGTCAATCCAATGTCGATGATTATTCAGTGCATGTCTATCCATCTGAGTTTGGTTTCTCTGCCAGTCATGAGGTTTGAAGGGATTTTGATCTTGAAAAGTTTCATTGGCGAGAAACTGAGAATAAGACGATTCGGTCCAAGATGGTAGGTGATTATTTGCGATTGGATGGTTCGAACAGAAATTCAATGAGGAGGCCGAATTTATCTGCGGGTGAAAGCCTCCCGCAAAGGTTGGAGGATTATTGAAAGAAGGGGATTGAGTTGATTTGGGCCTAACCGAAACAAATTCATTTTCATAGTATAGCTCTGATGGGTGTTCGATCATTTTTGAGAGGAATGGGGAGTTGGATCTGTGAGAGTTTTTGGACAAGAGTTCCATTATGAGGTTTAATCAAGATAGGGAAGAGATGATTGCACGGGATAGTCAAAGAGAATTTTTATCGAATGTCCGGTTATTGATCTTGAATTCGGTTCACGCACACCAATGCAAACACAATTCAAACCCCTGGTTCACCAACTCACACAATGAAGCCGTAAGAGTTCGGCTATTATCTTTTTAGTTTTAATTGGTGATAAATTCAGTCTTGCAAGCCGTTTAAACGAGATGTTTAGGTTTGGAGCTGGGCTCTATCCTAGTGTGCGTCTCTCTCCTCGCTGCAAGATAAATCAAACAATGTCGGGGTTGCTCTCCCGCAGAAATTCTTGATTTTATGGATTTTTTTAGATCGGCTATATTTAGCAGTCCCAGTTTTATTAAGGCGATCACTGTAGAATTTAGATGAACACAAATACACGTCTACCGTCCAGTCCCAATTTCCTTTAGATTTATGTGATAAAACAAGAGAGAGGAATTCAGGAAAAGCCGATGCACGCGGAAAACTTATGATGAATGCTCAGTTAGAAGACTTACAGTGCCTCCTCGCACTCTCCATGTGGGATGCAATACAGAATTGAAAATTTATACTAAATGCGTGCAAGCCGATGAAAACCGCACCTAAGCAGAAAGTTCTATTAGCGGGGAAGAATTGAATTAAATTTGGCTAAGTTGAACGATCTACGTGCGTCTCACTTAAAGTGTAGTGTGGCTTAAGATCCTACGAGCACAATCAAAAATAAAATGCTCTAAGAGCCCTATGTGCAGGTCTATCCTAATCGCCACTCAAGTCGGGCCCCACCCTCTCCGGAGAGTGAAACAGGCCACGACACACCACAAATAAAGTTCAAGGTCTTTTTTACACACGCGAGAGTCCAAACGGAAACCGCTATAAATGAGCAGAAATTAAAAGTGCAGAAATTAAAAACCTAGACTCTACGCTCTCTCACGACTCTACTCGATCTTAATTTAATTGTGGTTCCTTCGGGTGTCGGTGAAGATGCGTCGGTTCCTTGAAAAACCGCTCCACGTGCACCGGGTACCTCGTAAGAAAAATACGAGAGAAGATGTAAGAGAATGACTCAGAAAATAAAATAAAATGAAATAAATGCTGAAAAAATAAATACAAGAATTAAAATGGGATTTACAGTGAAAGATTCGGGGGTCAGACTACCCGAATTCGGAAAACCGAACAAAAAAATTTTCAAAACAAAAAACTAAGCCGTTTGCCTCCCCGGCAACGGCGCCATCTGACGAGTCTGCAAAAGCCGCGTTAAGAAGTTGTTTTTAATCGTCGATCGTGAAAAGAAATATGTGTCGTTCGTTGTAGGCGGCTTTCGAAAACAGTCAAGAAAATAACCACAAAGTTTATTAAATTTCAATCAAGTGGTTTTTATGTTTATTTTACTTGGGCAAGTCCCAAGGTCGATCACAAGGAGGAAAAGGAACAACCTAGATTAATGTCTATCAAATTTTGAGTTCGGTTTTCAAGGCGGTCTTTTTTTTTGGGATTTTCCAATGCAATATGAGATGCAAAATGCAAGTTCGGCCTATTTTAGGAACTAAAACGTAAATTTCAATCAAACGATGTCCGAAAAATACGAAACTTGGCAACAATGTAAATGACGATGAAATGAGTGCACCGTAATTTTTTTGGAATTTTTGGATGCGATATGAATTTTTTATGAATTTTTAAATGCAAACAAATTAATTTTCAATATTTAATTTTAATAAATATCAAACCTATTTATTTTCGAAAGATAAAATTATCTAAGATCTATCACTAGGTGATGGGTCTCAGAAAAATCCTAAACCTCGAAAATGTGGGTCTAATATCTATTAAAAATTAAACAATGAAATATGCTAAATGATTTTTACAGAGAAATTTATGCATGCAAATGCAAAGATTTTTGGGCACAATGTTAATCAAAGTAATCTCTACGATATTTGATTTTTGGGGAATTTTTAGAGCAACAGCTAATCAACTATGAATTTAAGAGCAAGAAATGGGTAAAATACGCAAATTTTCACAAAACAATTATTTATTAATTAACCATCAATCACAAAATTACCCACAACATGTCAAAGTGTCGAGAATTAATTAACCAACATCATGCTATTTTTGGATTAATAAAATAATGTAGATAAGATGTTCAAAACTGAGGGGGAACACAGGGGTACAGATGCAAATATAATAAATAAAAGAAATAAAGAAAACTGCAGTGGGGGGACTTGTTTGCAATTACCAATAATCGGAGGGCTCTTTTGCAAATTTCCCAAGGGGGCACGTGCGAGGCACGTGCCCTCTGGAATGGAGGCTGTCGCGTAATTTGAAGATCCTCTAGGGCCTCTTCTGTAAATTTTCCAAGTGGTCACGTGCTTGGCACGTGACCTTTGGATTTTGCTACGAATTAGAGAGGATCCAGGGGCCTGGGAGCAATACGTCCCCTCACTCTCGTGCGACGCACGTGAGGAGGGTCTCGGGCTTCGAGCCCGGCCGGCGAGGGGGCGGAGCTGGTTCTCGGCAGAGAAGGCGATGGCTGTCGCGGCAGGGGCTCGACCTTTGGAGTGGTTGACGACGGTGGCTTTGCCTGGTGGAGTTGATGGCTGGCAGGCGGAGGTGGCCGACACACGGCCGGCGTGGCATAGGCGAAGAGGGTGGAGGTCGAAGCAGACGAAGTCGAGGCGGATGGCGTTGAGGGTGAGACGGTGGACTCGGTGGTCGTCGGAGTTCGCAGCAGCTGGAAGTTGATGCAGGCGTTGGCGGCGATCGAAGGTCGGAGTAGTCTTGTGTTGTCGAAGACGAACGGCGGCTCAACGAGAGAACTCGGAGCTTGAAGCAGAAGCGGCGATGAAGGTTGCCGTGAGCTGCAACGAGGGTCGATAGACCCTCGGATCTCGCCGCGAAGATGGAGCTCGCCGACGCTGTCACCGCCGTGAGATGGAAATGAAGCGCAAAACGGCGGATGAAAAGGGGGTTAGGGTCGGCGGAGATGTTTATATAGGGGGGAGGCCGGTGATGGGTTGCGGGATTTTAGGAGAGCGGCGACGCGCGAAGATAGCGGAGGAGGTTGGCGTTGGGGTCAACGGCGATGGAGGGGGGGCCGTTGGCGGAGGTTTCGGAGAGGGCGGTGACGGTTGGGGAGGGGAGAAGGCCTGGAGAAGACGACGGTCAAGGGCCGTCCGATCGGCCGAGATCGGACGGCCAAAAAGGAGCCACGTGGCGGGGGCCTGGGTAGGCGCGGGAGCACGTGCAGAGCACGTGCCTGGAAGGCACGTGCGACGCACGTGCGTCGTTTATTAAATTTTTTTTAATAAAAACGAAGAAAAGAAAAGGCCAAAAACCACTGACACATGGCGGCCTCTGAGGCTGCCACGTGTCAGCTCCAGATAAATCGAAAATAAAACCCTTTATAAAATCAAAAAGAAATATCAAATGACCTCGGATCGAAAAAGTTCCTTCACGAAAATTGCTCGTCTCGACGAGATCTACAACTTTCATGAAGACTCAAAGCCAAATTCGGTCAAATGTAAAAAGTGAATTTTTGGGGTATCCCATGTACATAGAATACCTTGATTTTTGGGTTTTGTAATTGTTTTTGTCATTTTTAATCACGATAAAAAACCGAGAAAATCTGGAAACTCAAAGATAAATAAAAGACACCTAAATCTAATTTTTTTGGATTTTTAATGATAAAGAAAATATATGCATAAAATACAGGTAAAAGCCGCGAAAATATACAAGGTACAAAAGAGGCCCAAAACCCAACTTTCACATACGAACTCCGATTCACTTGAACTTGGTCTTGTTTTGAAGGTAATTGAATGTGCATTAGTTCAAAAGTGAGTAGGATCAAATCGGACACTAGATGGGGAAGATATGGGGCTTGTAGTCCGAAAATCCTAAAACTAGGGTTTGGGTTTTTGGTCCACTTAACAGGGTTAGTAATTTTTTTGTATTTTTTATTTATTCTTGTCAGTTATGAGTACACAGTGGAAGTGAGTTTGTGGTATGCGGTGTTAGCATGAATGAGTTAAAAATAGGGGAAGTTAGGCTATTTACAGGTCATTTTTGGCTTGGATTTTTGGCTTCTTATTTTATGCAGAAATTAATGCTAAAATGCAATTCTTATGAAATCATGCATGAATGCTAATTATGCAGAATAAATGCAGAAATGCAGTTGATTTTGAGGGACTTGAGCTTTAATTAATGAGACTTAGAATGGTGAATCTGAGATTCATCAGCCATGCCAATACTGCTGCTGCTGGTGGAACGGTGCTGGGCCCTGCTGAAATGTGCGCTGCTGCTGCTGGTGCTGCTGAGCCTGGTACCCTTGTTCGGACCTGGACTGAACAAAGCACGGTGCGGGGACGGAGCGGGTTCCTTGGTAAGCTGGGGTAGGTCGGTGAGGCTGACCATTCCCCATCCCCGACTGTCTCTTGATGGGGTCACGGCTGTACCACAGCCCGTTGATCTCGAACACCTGCGGAGGCTCCTCGTATCCGGTCTCCACTTGTGGGGGTGCATGCTGGTCCTGCTGGGTGTAAGTCTGATCCTCCACCCAGCCACTCTGAGGCCCCGGTGCCTGTTCCTGTACAAGATGGACTCGATGTACAGGTATAGGTGGTGCAGAAGGGGCAGGTAACTTCATCTTAGCTACCTTCTCAGTAAGTTCCTCCACTTGCTTCGGTAGACGTGAGAGAGACTCAAGGTCAGTGACCCTCTTGTGGATCTGCTCGACCATGGTTAACTTATCAGCTATCATCCCCCTGTTGGGGATGAGGTCTTCTGTCAAATCCGCTACAGTCCTCCGGGTTGTCTCGTTGGATAGGATTGAGGGAGACAACTAATAGGCCCTGGTGGCCTGCGACCTGTCAGTTTCCGCCATCTGCTCTAGGATCTTCCATACAACGTTCTCATTCTTGTTCAGATAGCTTCCTCCATAGGCGGCACTGACTAACCCCTGCATCTCTGGGTTAAACCACAGAACAAGGTCTGGACTAAGATCGCCTTAGAAATGTCGTGGCAGGGACATTTCTGAACTAAGTCATTGAACCTATCCCATGCCTCATGGAATGGTTCACTAGGTCCCTGGGAGAAACTGGCGATCTTTGTTCTCATTTGGTTAGTCCTACTGAGAGGGTAGAACTTCTTTAGAAATAAGTCCTTGAACTGCATCCAGGTTGTACATATCACCCCTAGGTTTTTCAGCCAATGTGCCGCCTTATCTCCTAAGGCAAAGGGGGTGGCCTTCAGTCTAATGTAGTCTTGTCCAACACTAGGATGGCTAAGGTTGTTGCAAACCGGCTCGAAGTTTCGGAGGAAGGCATATGGTTCTTCATGGGCATTTCCGTTGAACTTCGGTAGCAGGCTAAGGAAGTGGGGCTTGAGCTCAAATGCTTCGGTGGGAACCACTGGTGCCAACCAACTTTGTATCTCGTTCTCCGCTGGGTTGTAGTCATCAACCATTGGTCGGTCGATTCCTCCTGCTGCTATAATCTGTCCCATTCTTGCCGTGAGATCTGCATTTTGTTGTTCGACTGTGGCAAGGCGATTAAGGATCTGTCGTAATGAGTCCTCATCTAGTGGCTGATTAGGTGGCATCTTGTCCTCTATTCCTGGGTATGAAACAAGGTCGGTGTCAGAGGACAAATCAAGGAAGGGATTCTTACCGAGGCGATGGTCTTCCTTGGTAAGCTCAGAGGAGAGGAACGGGTTGGTTTGAGAGTAACTACCCTGGGTATGAGGGAACCAGAACTCAAGAGGGTCATGAGTCCTGGGTGGTCCAAGGTACGCTTGGGATGATGAAGAGGAGTTTCGTGGGGGGCTCAAAGAGAGATTGGTGATTAAAGAGCCGATATCCCCCCAGACACTCATCTTGATTTGGCGAGAAGAAATGGGAGTGCTAAGTGAATATATGATTTGACTCCTACCTGAAGCAAACAATTCAATCCAAGACCTTGGGTTCACACTCAACACAGTGAAGGACCTGAAATCAAGTCCAATTAATCTTGTATATTTTAAGTGTGATTTTTCAAGCAAGATAGCAAGGATTACGCGGCCTAAGGGGAAGTCGGCTTAGAGCCGGATGCGTCTTCCCTATTTAACCTGTCGCCTAAGATACCGCCAGTCCTTTCTTTCTTCTCTCCTATCCCAAGTTGATGGATTCAAACACCATACCCCTATCTACCTGCAAGCAGGCAGAGGCTGACAAGGCCGGAACTTCACCCCGGGGGGTTACTGGCAACTTATCACAAAGTACCACAATTTCGCCCCTATCTACCTGAGACAGGCGGAGGCTACTTGGTACTAGTCAGTGAACCTTAAAAATTCAACTCGTGATATTTGCTAGGATTAGTCAGAACGTGATATGGAAGGCAGGGATTTGGGCTCTGCCTTAAGGTGTTCACACACACTCAAGTACCCTCACTCAGCCTGAAAACAAGGTCGGGGATTAATCTCCTGCAAACAGATTTTCCAATTTTATTTTTTTGGTCAATAATGTTTAGCAGTCCCGATTTTAAGTTTAGTTCTCACTTGTTAGTCCAACCACACAGCACGCCTATCGTCCAGTCTCAATTTCTGTTTAAATTAAATGTGAAAAGCAGAGGGGGAAATCGAGAAAAGTCGATGCACGAAAAAC
The DNA here is from genome assembly GCA_037367405.1 of Ottelia alismoides. Classification (NCBI taxonomy): domain Eukaryota; kingdom Viridiplantae; phylum Streptophyta; class Magnoliopsida; order Alismatales; family Hydrocharitaceae; genus Ottelia; species Ottelia alismoides. The sequence goes on from JAZKJV010000416.1 coordinate 820,005, forward strand.
AATGATGTGTATGCTGAGTTAAGAAGACTTACAGTGATCCCCTCGCTTTTATGCAGGATGCAAAATAATATTGAAAACTTTTTATACTAAATGCAAATGCAAGCGAAAAATCCGCTCCTATACAAGCAGTTCTATTAGCGAGTGAAGAATGTGTTGATTTGACTAGATCTGCAGTCTAAGTGCGTCTTTTAAGTGGTTGTGTGGTCTTAAAATTTACGAGTACAAGCAAGTCCTAGAGTGGCTCGAGGAGCCGCTAGTGCAAGCCTAAATTACCATTCAAACCACACAGCACACGGGGACACGGTTTCACTATTTTTACATGCACGAGAACCCAAACGGGAACCGCTGGAAATGATGCGAAAAAATAAAGAAATAAAATAAAAATACAAATTCTCTCAAATCACTCAATAAATAAAAATGCCGGATCGTAGAAGCATCTTCGACTCCTCACGTTCCTCGCACAGAAATAAATTGAGGTCAGAGAATGACACAAGAAAAATGCAAAAATTAAAAGATAGAAAATATTCACAAGAAAAACCGAAGGTCAGACTACCCGAGGATAGAAAATCAAACACTTAGAAATTACTGCAAATTAACCTAAGCCGTGCCTTCCCGGCAATGGCGCCATTTTGATAAGTGTCCCGCTACCCTTGTTAATTTAGACAAATTAATGTCCAAATTAATACTAATGTTCATTGCAGTCAGATAACGAGAGCGAATAAAAAACCACTTTTAATTTATGTTTTTACACTTAATTTCGATAGCAACTTTTTTTCTTGGGACTCCAAGGTCGAACTCAGGGAGGCATCTGCATCCTTAGGTGATTTTTTAGCAAACGTCCAATGTTCGATTTTCAGAGGGAATCATTTTTTGGTCTTTTTCGGTTTTTTATGCAAGACACATGCAAAATTAGGCCAATTTAACAGTTAAATCAGATAAGTGTTCAAATGAAGTCCAAAAATAATGAAACTTGGCCAAATGATAAAATATGATGTAATTAAGCTACCCTAAATTTTTTTAGAATTTTCTGACACTAAATTAAATTACTGTGAATTAAACATGAATGCATGGTGATTTTGACTAATTTAATTTTAATAAATATCAAATCACAATATTTTTGGGAATAAAATTTATCCTAGATAGATCTAAAGATGAGAAATCCAGGAAAATTATTAGACCTTGATTTTGATGTGAAATGAACCTATTAAAAATAAATTAAGAAATTCACCAAATAAATTATTTAGGCCTCGAAATGCGTGCAAATGAGATGAAATTTTTATACAAGGTGAAGCGAATTATCCTAGATCTAATGTGTTTTTTTAGGAATTTTTTGGAGTTACAGAGAAATTACTATTAATTAAAAGGTGAATTTGGGCAAATTATGACAAAGTATAGAAGACTATACAAAGGGGGAAAATTGATGAAGAGAATGTACGGACTCAACGGCTCGACTTGCCCCCCTATACTTAGGGTAGAATAGCCCTAAGTATAGAATATCAACAAGTTGGGGGACAATTGAGAGAACAGAAGAATAAAATACAAAAGAGACGATATGAATAACATCACCCCCCATACTTAGGGTAGAGTATCCCTAAGTATAGCCAACAACAGGAGTGATGAACAGGACAAATATGAACAATACAAATTATTCACCCCGTCTGTACTTAGGATAAAGCACATCCTAAGTATAGCATATACACACACGGAAAAGGGGTGAATGATGAAACGGAAGAAGAAAGAATTACACGAAAGGATATACAAAAGGTTGTTAGATCATGTATCATACGCAGAAGATGGAATCAAAGTATCATCGTCTGGTACCACAGATACAGAGTCAACTACGGACAGAAATGTATCATGATCTAGATATGGCTTCAGCAACTGTCCGTTCACAACAAATGGTTGTGTGTCAGATGACAACCCAGATACGACAATACTCCCATTGTCATGCACAACTCTCACGATGAACGGTCCTGACCATTTGCATTTCAATTTTCCTGGAAACAGCTTCAACTTAGCGTCAAATAACCAAACTTTCTGATCATGAGAGAAAGTCTTCCTTCGAATGTGCTTATCATGACAACGCTTGACTTTCTCCTTATATATGAGTGAGTTATCATATGCAAAGTGTCGGAATTCCAGTAATCTATTCAATTCCAGCTTCATGTTCTTTCCTACCTTCTCATAATCAAGATTACATACACGGAATGTCCATAAAGATTTGTGAAATAATTCAACTAGCAGGTGGCAAGGCTTTACATACACCAATATATAGGGAAACATACCTAAAGGAGACTTGTACGCCATCTGATAAGCCCATGGAACTGAATCAAGCATCTGGGACCAATTATTCCTATCTGGACGTACAAGTTTTCGCAATATCATCTTGCTCTCCCTATTTGAAATTTCTGCCAAGCCATTAGTCTGAGGGTGGTAAGGAGACGCAACTCTGTGCTCAATAGTGTACTCCTTCACAAGCTTCTTTACTTCTCTATTAATGAAATGGCTTCCCCCATCTGAAATAAGTATTTTGGAAATCCCGAACTGCGCAATAATGTGATCCTTGAGAAAGAAACACACTGTACGACTATCTGCGGCTCGGGTGGGGATAACCTCCACCCATCGACTAACATAATCCACGGCGAGCAGGATGTACTGAAATCCCCGACTGACAGGAAATGAGTCCATGAAGTCTATGCTCCAAGCATAAAAACATCAGAAATCTGTATATATTTTAGAGGCATTATATCTTCAGAACCAACGGTACCTCCCATTTTTTAACCATCAATACGACCTCAAATACTCTATAGCATCCTTAAAAAATGTGGGCCACCATAGGACACTCTATAAAACCTTTGTTGCCGTGCATTTTCCCGAATGATGCCCAGCAGATTCTACTTTGTGACAGTGCTCAAGTACACTGGTGTGTTCTTCGTGAGGAATGCACATTCTCTAGATACAATCCACACCCTCGCGAAATTGGTACGGATCTTCCTACTGGTAATAATGAATCTCTGACAGAAACTTGTCTACCTTGTACTTCGACCAATCTTGTGGAACTTTCTTGGAGACAACATAGGTCACAATATCAGCATACCATGGGAGTGAGTCCACAGACAAAATGGCCACATCTGGAAAGGTTTTGGAAATAGGGATCATGTTCTGCTCAGAGGTCTTTGCATCTGTGATAGGGGAAAGGTGATTTGCCACAACATTTTTCACTTCAGGAATATCTCAAATCTCTAAATCAAATTCTTGGAGAAGAAGGATCCATATGATAAGGCGTGGTTTGGCATTCTTCTTTGCCTGCAAGTATTGTATGGTAGTGTGATCCGTGTATACAATAACATGTGAACCGATGAGGTAAGATATGAACTTCTCTAGCCCGAACACAATTGCTAACATTTCCTTCTCTGTAACTGTATAATTTCGTTGTGCTTCATCCAGAGTCTTGCTAACATAGTGTATAGCAAATGGTATACCGTCCCTTTCTGTCCTAAAACAGCTCCAACTGCGAAATCGGAGGCATCCGTCACGATCTCGAAAGGAAGAAACCAATAAGGTGGTTGTAAGACAGGATCACTAGTAACAATTTCTCTCATCCGATTGAATGCAAGCATGACTTTCTTATCGACAATAAACTCACTCTTCTTACACAGAATCCCGGTCAAAGGTCTGGCGATCTTGCTGAAGTCCTTTATGAATCACCTATAGATCCTCGACAACGTTACCATTTTGATGACACGCTTTACTCGTGTTTTAACCACGCACTCTGTTCACACCACATTTATGTTGAGGATAATTCTAGACCTTCCCATGAGTTTCATAGGAGGCTTAATCAAAATATGCGGGAAATAGTTAAAAGAGAGTGAGAAGTGGTATGGAGCGGGTTTTATTTACCCAATCTCTGATTCCAAATGGGTCACCCCTTTTACATGTTGTCTCGAAGAAGATGGGAATTCAGATGGCCGACAATGAGGAGGGAGTTGAGATTGCGACACGAGTACCCATGTCGTGGCGTGCTTGTGTCGATTACAGACACATGAATGTCGTGACCAAGAAAGATCACTTTTCACTACCTTTTATTGATCAAACTTTAGAGAGATTAGCGGGGAAAGAGTTGTTATATTTTCTTAATGGGTACTCAAGCTACAATCGAGTAGCCATTGTCCCTGAAAACCAGGAAAAGATCACTTTTACAAGTCCTTTTGGCACATACGCATTCACGCGCATGCCTTTTGGGCTATGCAATACCCCAGGTACTTTTCGATGGTGCGTTATTGTCGTGTTTACTAGGATGGATGGGGATTTTCTGGAGGTCTTCATGGATGACTTCTCGGTCCATAGTGATTCATTCGATTCTTATTTAGCGCACTTGGATCGAGTCCTTTAGAAGTGTAAAGAGGTGAATCTGATACTCTCTTGGGAGAAAAGCCATTTCATGGTTAAGGAGGGTATCATGTTGGGACATGTCATCTCCAAAAAGGGAATGGTGGTTGACCCTACCAAGGTGGATGTGATCAAGAAACTTGATCCACCAACCAACATCAAGTCAATGAGGTCATTTCTGAGGCTCGTTGGATTTTATAGAAGATTTATTCAAGATTTTTCTAAGATTGCCCGACCCCTGACCGAGCTCTTAGGAAAGGACACCAAGTTCTTTGTAGATTACAAGTGTCTTGAGGCCTTTGAGCTCCTTAAAAAGAAGATACGTGACTCGTTGATTCTGTAGGCTCCTGATTGGTCTCTTCCCTTTGAGATCATGACTGACTGTTCTGATTTTACTATAGGAGCTGTATTGGGGCAGCGACGAGATCAGATACCGTTTGCAATCCACTACGCAAGCAAAGTTTTGGTACCAGCATAGAAGAGCTATACAATGATCGAGAATGAAATGCTTGCTGTAGTCTGAGCTTTAGAGAAGTTTAGGTTTGTTATTCTTGGCTCTAAGGTGACAGTGTATACCGACCATTCCGCCATTAAGTATCTCATGAAAAAGAAGGACGCGAAGGCACATCTTCTTAGGTGGATATTGTTACTCCAGGAGTTTAATTTGGAAATTAAGGATAAACCTAGAGTCAAGAATGTAGTGGTTAATCATCTTTTGAGGATTGAGATAAAAGATTCCACCGATTCTGAGCCAATTCAAGAAACCTTTCCAGATGAGTCGAACTGTTTTGTTGACTCACTCCCATGGTATGCCAACATGGTGAACTACCTTGTCTCCAAGCAAGTTCCCCGTGGTTGGACCGGGAGCAATATAGATCGACTCAAGTCGGATTCGAGGAAATACCATTGGGAGGATTCATTCCTTTTCTTTGAGGGACCGGATTGTGTCCGGAGAAGGTATATCCTCGGGAGGAATACCAGAGTGACCTCATGTAATGTCATTCTCTTGAGGTTGGAGGACACCATTCAAGAAAGAGAATCGCTCACAAGGTGTTACAATGCAGTTTTTTTGGCCGATCTTGTTTATAGATGCCATTGATTTTGTACGCCGTGCCCTATTTGCCAGAGGATGGGAGGGACTGTTGGTTCTAGAGATGAGATGCACATGCAGTCTATGATATTTTGTGACGTCTTTGACGCTTGGGGCATAGATTTCATGGGTCCCTTCCTTAATAGCCAAGGTTTTGAGTACATCTTGGTAGTGGCAGATTATTTATCAAGATGGGTGGAGGCTATTCTAACCCAAGATGCAGACAGTAGGACTATCTACAAGTTCATAAAGGATCATATTATTTAAAAATTCAGGGTTCTGAAAGTTTTCATATCTGATGGAGGTAGCCACTTTGTTAATGGAATGATGAAATCTTTAACGAAGGACTATGGATTTGAGTATAGAGTAACTAGTCCTTGCCACCCACAATCAAACGACATGGTAGAGGTTTCAAATAGGGAAGTAAAGAACATTCTCCAAAAGCTAGTCCATCCTGATATGAAGAATTGATCTCGGTTGTTAGACCAAGTTCTGTGGGCCTATAGGATGGCCTAGAAGACACCTCTTTGCACTTCACCTTTTAGAGTGATATACAGCAAGCCATGTCATTTGCCCGCTGAATTGGTTCGTAAGTATGTGTGGGCAATAAAGAAGATCAAGTGGAGTTGTCACTTAGGGAAGTTGTGTCGAGACCTTGACCAAAATGAATTAGTGGAAATCCGCAACCGAGCATATAACAACAACTTGATCTATAAGGACAAAGTTAAGAAGTGGCATGATGCACATATTAGATGCAAGAACTTGTCCCAGGACAAAAGGTATGGTTGTTTAATTCAAAGTTAAAGATTTTCCATGGGAAACTTAAATCAAAGTAGAGGGGCCCTTTTATAGTAAAGGAAGTGCATGGAAATAGCAGTGTAGTGATTTCAGAGCTTTTAGAGATTGTACCTTCCTTTGTGGTTAACGGTTAGTTACTAAAGCATTTTGTGGAATCAAAGGAAAGATTAACTTCCGTTGAAGCGATTGACTTCTTGCCTTGTGATTCAATTTCAGGTTTCTCAGAAAAGGCATGATTCATCAGTATAGATTCACATCACAAGATTCAACATCTGCAAATTCTTATTATTTCTAACTTCATTCTTGTAGATTTATTGTGGCTTATTCTTCTTCCTTCCTACACTTAGGCTATTTTCAGCCTAAGTATATGCGGATCCGTTTATACATTCTTCATTATTTATTCTTGTGTTTATTCGCCGGTCTCTTCTTTTACCTCTTCTTCTTTACTTAGGTTTTCCAAAACCTAAGTATAGGGGGTACCATCCATGTTTATTCATTCTGACCTATTCTTTCACATTCCCACACTTTTATTATTTTGGTCATCAATTCTAGCATTCTTTATATTTAATAGAGCTTTTGCTTCATATCACTTTGTGCTATGAGGATATAGCAAAAGCTAAGTATATGGGGCTCTACTCTATATATTACACGCGCACACACACACACACACACACACACACACACACACACACACACACACATATATATATATATATCTTTTCCATAGCTCATATTTTTAAAAATTTTCAAACTTTTGGGGGCTATGGGTATTGTATTACATTTTTGGAACTGAATTTTGTAAAAATATTTTGAAAATGATTTTCAAAATTGTATACATATTAGACATGTTTTCAAATGTTTTACGTGGTTTGTAAAAATATAGATTGACATGTTTTGAAAATCATTTGTAAAATATTTTAAAAATCTATATTTATGTGACATTGTTAGTAAAAAAATTTCAAAATTATTTTCGAAAGCAAAGGGTGTGTGGGAATTAACCTAATTCTTGTCATTATTCTTTAAAAAAGAAGAAAAAATATTCGGTTGTGTCTCTTCAGTCTCCTTTAGTGCTTTATGTTCCCGAGAGGTTGTGACGGATTATTGAACTATCTTATCCTTAGTATATATATGGTTGTATTGATTTAGAGTCTTTCAGAGTTCAACATGAAGGATAGTCTTGATTTCAACTTGATATTTTGGAATATCAAGTCTATCAAGAGTTCACTGAAAAGAGTAATGCCGATAAAGGAAGATGATTTATTGATAGAGGAATTAGATATGGAGGTACCAACACCTTTTCTTGAGGATATTTAGTTCTTGAATTACCATCCTTCTTGTTAGTTGGGTCATCCTTGTATGTCTAGTTTTTCTCTTCTAAGGAAAACCCAGAAGTCTACTGTAGGATCCAAGGGTTTGATTTGTCTTCCCATGATTATAAAAAAAATAGACTTCCCACGTATACATGGACATCACTTTTGAGGAAGAATGGAATCATTCTAGGAGATTCACATTTCAAGTCGATGAGGATCTTTCCTATTATGATTCCGACGTGTTCCCTGTGAGGAAGAAACAAGTAAAGCATAAAACATCCTGTGATTTCAAACCTCAAAGATTCAATATTGATTTTTAAGGAGCTGAAGTTTGTAGTATTGTGTTGGGCATATGATGAATCTCCATTAATCATTCTTTACTCTATCATTTTGGCCTTAAAAACCCTAGCTAATGCATGTAAATAACTTTAATTTGTGCATAATAACATTCTTTGTCTATTGTATTATTTGTATATAAAATAAGGTTTTTAATGCCAAAATTATAGAATAAAGAGAAGAAAATAATAAAGAATAAATTATTGAAAATATTTTATGACCCTAAACCCAGAGACCAAGTCAAGAATTGAGTTGGTCGACAAGGAATAAAGTAGGGGGAGATAAGGGCCAAAAATACAATAAAACCCAAATTCCTTTATTCATTATTTATTCATTTTTGACACCTATTTTATTCCATTATTTATTCATCAAATAACAAAATTTTGTACATGAAAGTTATAGATAATAATGTAAATAAAAATACAAAATTAAGTTTGTACAAAAATAACACACAATGTGCATTTTATACACAGAATAAAAAGCCAGAAACCAAACTTCACAGACTTATATCTTTCAAATAAAAACTCAAGACATAGAAAAATCACCTATAATTGTATATAACTTTTCACGAACTATTTAATGGTTGTGGCTTTATATTTTTTGGCATTACTGGATGAAAGTTAGGTTTTGGGTCCTCATTGTACATTCTACCAATTAAAGTATTCATTTTATTCATCCCTTATTATTTTTACAAATTCATTTTTTTTATAATTTTGTAAATAATATAAGTGAATGCTAAAACTAGAATAAAACCAAAAAGAAAATGAAAAATAAAATAAGTTTATGTAATTATATAGGCAAAACACCAATGATTATACCCGTATATAAATAAAAGGGGAAGCTTATTCTTTAATTTTTTATTTTTATAATATTGTAAATATTGTCTATATTAGAAATACAAAATAAAAATAAAATCCAATAAAATACATTAAAATAAAAAGATGTATATAAAACATATGTAAAATACATATAAATATACCTACATATTATACATATCTATTTATTTAAGTGTACAAATAATATCATAAAAATAAAATTAATATATATATACACTCACAAAAATAAGTTATAAATATATAAAATGAAATAATAAAATACTAAAATAAAATATAAAAAATAAAAATAAAAATATACAAAATATAGGTAATTATACCTATAAATAACCCCTAAAAATAAAGTTGTAATAAAATACACCAAGAAAATTAAAATCATAATAAAATACTAAATAAAATAATAAACATTTTTTATTTTATAATAAAAAATTAATAAAATCATTTATTATTTTTAAAAAATTATTTTCGAATAAACCCGCAATTTTGTCATTTAGCAGGCTGATGTGGCCCAATGGGGGTGCGTCAAGAGTTGACCCCTGGTCAACTCCCCTTGCACTCTGCTGGCCCATCAAATCCGTCTTTTCATCCATCTTCTCCCCATTTTTCCGCATGATCCATCCATCCATCGACTTCGACATCTTCACACGAAATATTCCTCATAAATCCATGGTACACACACACCCCTTGCACCTATTGTATATACATTGGATTAATTGATTTCGCCCGGTCAATAAGGGCACTTGCCATGTATTTAAATAAAAGGGTTCTTCCTCTTCTGACTTTTTGGCTTCGATTCTCCATATCCAGACCCCTCGGAGAGCTTGGTTGAGGAGCCCCTTATGACAGGAGGAGCTCCCCGCTCTCCGCAGCGAGGAAGGAGCATGGGAGAGCCCCTGCCCATCACCTCCGGCAAACCTCGCCGTGAGGTTATTCTTCCTAGTTTTACTGCCAATCGAGGTTCACTATTATCACATTTCTAGTGTATGCTTAATCCTGAGTTTAATTAGCTCTGCCTTTTAACTGCATAATTTAGCTTTAATTTCACCCATCGAAGCTCATCGGAACCTCGATCTGGTGAACCTTCTCTCGCGCCATTCACTCCCTCCTCTACCTTTGTTGGCCCTCGAAACCCTCTCTCGTGGTGTGTGTGCTTTTTCCTTGCAGGTTCCAGGAGCCAAGAGACTCCATCTGGGATCAAATTTTTTAAGAGTCATGGTACCTGGGCCCCCATTTCTTCTCCGGCCTCGCGGTTGTGCTCCGGTGCTAGCTGTGCCATTTTGGCACCGCCGCCGGGTCGGGGAACCTCCCAGCAACAGTTGAGGCCCTTTTGGAGGTGCCAGGAGCACCGGAGGAGAGCGTGACCTTCTTCCCTATTCCTCCAACGCCGTTCTCCACCGTCAGATCAAGCTGCAGCCCCAGTTCTTCCCTCCGCCGTCTGATCAAGTCCACTTCAGCCGTCAGATCGAACACTGGGATATAATCCCAGCCATCCGTCCGCGAACTGATATCGGCACACGAGGCACTGATACGTGGCAAGTGGATATATATTCATCGTTGGATGCCCGCCTTAGCTTGGGTATTTTGCATATTTACCTGAGCAATTTTCGTATTTATTTATTAATGCACAAACTTTCCTCTACAGTTATTTATATTTGTAATACTTACAGAAAGGACCCCGTACTTTTATTATTTGCATTTCTATCCTGGCCACATCACCTTACGTGATGCTTTACGTGAGGTGGCATTTTTGCAGCCAGAACCTTAGAACTTTTGGATATTAGTATTTTGTCCACTAACTATTTAATTAAGTTATAACTTTTTGGATAGTTTGCAAGAAATCCCCTAGCTTTTTGGAAATTGCATTTTGACCCCCGCTAGTGGAGCATGTGTGTGTCACGTGAGATTTGGGATTTTTGTAGAGATACCCCTGCTGGTTTTGAATTTTTTATTTAGTCCTGGAATTTTAATATTCAGTTATATATTTTGTAGGAAAATTGCACTTTAGCCCCCAAACTTATTGATATTTACAAAATACCCTGCTAGTGTTGAATTTTCTTTTTGTTTCTAGTATTTATTTCATGCATATATAAAACTCTAAAAAATCTAAAAAAATATCCATAGCTTCCTATTGCACTCTACTCTAACGGCATATTTTTATTTTGCATCTTTGAACCTATTTATTATTTCTAAAAAAACAAAAACATCCATTTTTGTCCCTTTTTGCATTAGAAAACACGCAAAAATTATAAAACCTTTTTAAAAAATCCAATATATATATTATATTTATTTCAGTATTTTACAACTTTAGACCAAAAATCACTAAAAAATATAAAAGAAAACTTTAACAATAGAAAAACTCTAAAAAGCTTTATAAAAATTTATAAAATCCTTAAAAAATAAAAAAACTATTTTCTAGTTATAAATTTTATTTATTTTATTTATTTTATTATATTTATTTTAAAATGAATTTCGAGAATTTTGGTTACTATTTGGTATTCTTCATCTCCATTTTGATTTCAGATATTTATTTTAAACCATGTTTTGGGTATTTTTGATTTCAAAAATCTCTAAAAATTAGCAAAATATCTTAAAAAATCACAAAAATAGTAAAAAAATTATCGAAAGCCCAAAAAGATTTTATTTCCTATAGTTTGCTTATTTTTACCTATTTTTATATACATTATCTCTCTTACTTATACTTTATATATATATATATCTTATTTTATTATGTAAAAGAAAAGGAAAATGCAAAATCAGAAAATTAAAAAGAAAATATAAAATTAAAAAATTAAAAAATAATATAAAAAATAAAAACCCAAAAAAATAGCAGAAATATAGACAAACAGATCACATTTACATTTGTGAGCACTAATTGCCTCGATTCATCCTGCTTGTTCCCTGTGTTTGATGCTCTACACATACTTGCACCTATACACATCTTTGTTGCAGAGTTATAATAAATTTTAACTCCGTAGTTGCTTTTTATTGTTTGATCATTGGTGTGGGTTAATTGTTGATTAATCGAGGTTTTGTGTGAGGTCAACTCAACAACTATTGATTCGCCTTGTGAATTAACATGACAACCGTAAAATCGCGATTATCAAATGGTGCCGTTGCCGGGGAGCAATAATGCTTAGATTAGGATTGCTTGATTGATTGTGATTATTTGCCTATTTTTGTGTTTCATTTATTTTCTTTATTTTTGATATAATCGTTTGAGCTGTCTAACCTCCTCTCTTGTTGACTTCGTGCGAGGGTACTGTGGATCGAGGGAGGCATTCTACTCCAGGAGTTTGCGCACCCACACTAAGCCGGCTCTAGCCTGCCGGCCTAGCACCAAGGAGACTTAGAGAATTTTTGAAGAGCAAGCTCCTTTGATTTTCTTGCATTTATTTTTTTAATTTAAGTAAGAGAGAAACTCTATTTGTAATAATAAAGGTACTTTGGACTCTGAACTTTTGGGCTCAATTTCCAAGTGTATGTTCACTTGGGGGTTCACCGCATTTTTATCGGTTTTCATCGCATTTTCTTTTTATTTGTTTCTCGGTTTTAGTTTTCTTTCTTTAGTGTGATTGAGCCTTAGTTGCAGGAACTGCTTGTTGTTAGCATTAGGTCCAAACACCTAATAATCTTTGCATGCTCCCATAGTCCACGTTTGGACTTAGTCAAATATTGAAACATTGTTCTTCACGCTAATAGCAGATTCTTATATTAGGGTGATTTCATCGATTTGCATTTGCATATAGTTACGTTTCAATTCTGTTGAGCATCTTTACATGTAGAGTGTTGGAGGCAAGGTGAGCATCTATGCTTTAGCATTCATCATCATTTTACCGCTTGCATTGCTTTTCCATTCCTCTACCTCTGATTTTGCTCACCTAGGTGCTTAAAAGAATTGACTCCTTGTTAGGCGTGTGCATTTCTCACTAAAAATCCAAAAAAAAGTGATAACAAATAAAATTTTGACTGCTAACATTACTTGACCCTAAAATCTATCAAAAATAAAAACCTTGTCTTGGGGCGAGTAATCCATTCATTGTCTTCGCTTTTACTTTCCCACGTACACCCTAAGGACTAGTGCCCAAATCCTATTCGACCTCCTAAAGTGTTTGCGCAAATTTTGACTTCTCACCAAACTCTAAAACAGATAAAATAAAAAGACTACGTTTACGATCTTCACCGAGTTGAGTAGGTGAATTGAGGGGTTTGTCTTGTTTTCATTTTTGTTTGTGATTATTTTGTGTGCATTCTAGATCGCTTCTGCGCATTTGCACCTTTTCTCACTTCTCTTGATTTAATCATCGTGTTCTCCCGATCATTTTCTCTTGTTTCGAGATGGCCGACTAGATCATATTTTATCTGGACTTTGTGGATCCCTCGTTCACTCCATCCGGTCTACCTCCCTTTTATCAGAAGGATCCTCCTCCTATTTTTTTTCTAATTTTTGTACATACCCGCCTCAACCACAGTATCAGGACTCGGACTTCTATACACCCCCACCTCCCCTCCGTATTTTCCACCTTCACATACACCCGAGACTGATATGTTGGAGTCACCTCTCACGATGTCCACACTTGAGACCTTGACCCAGTTCATGGAGCAAATGAATTCGAGGATTAACGACCTCACTTGCCTAAATAAGAGCCATATGGATGCTTCATAATCAGACGATATGGATTCATTTGAGGATTATCATGAGAGCTTGCAATCGCCCAAGATACACAAAATGAGAAAAATTTAAAAATCCAAAAAGATTTTGGGAGACACATGATCGAGTCAAATTGTGAGGAGAGGTACCATCTGCCATATCATTCACCCACACATCCACTCACATCATGTCCCACCTTTGACCCCGAGGATGTCGCTGTACAGACTGCTCTTGGCAATCCTCGTGTATATGCTGATTTCGATCTTCTCCCTTGTATAGAGGAGGTCCAAAAATTAAAAAAATATTGACTGAACCCGAAGTGGCGGCCACCATTCATGAGATCATCTGTGTGCCACTTCAACAGGCCATGACCGATTTATTTGCTCTTCTTCCCAAGAAGAGAAAGTAGAGGAGCAGATTCGAGCGTCATATCTTGACCATAGCCACTGCCCACGTCATCACCCATCGTCCATCTTCTAAGAAAAGGACCACTGTCACACCTCTTGTGAGTTGCACTAATCTTTGACCATTTATGTGACACTCTCCTCGATGGCGATCCATCGATTGATATAATTCCCTTCTCGTTGATACAGTCTATTCATCTGGGGCCTCTCAAGAAAACCAGGATGATAGTACAATTTGCTGATGGATCAATAAAGAGGCCGAAGGGTATCCTTGAAAACACCGTCATTTTGATTCAGGGCATGAGCTTCACGACATACTTCGTTGTATTGCCCATAGAGACTTCCACCTCTGTGGAGTGTCCTCCAATCATCCATGGACGATCCTTTCTCGCCTCTGCAAGAGCCGTTATTGACTATGGATCAGGAGAGATTCGCTTCCCTTCTAATATCGGGAGCGATGTGTTGATCACCACACCTACCACCAACCAAAGACCTGCATCCCACAAGAGTGTGCATGTGTTAGCCGAACTCGAGGACTATGATCTATGTGCGTATATCAGAGAGACTTTCTTTATGACCGATGATGAGACTCGAGAATTCCTCTCCAAGGAGGAAGACTCGGAAAGCGTAGACCTTAGAGTTTCCTCTTCCTGTGATTGGAGATGTGTTGATGATATCTGCAGGATTTACCTGATCGATACCATTGAGTGGAGGGCAGATTCAAAGACTAGACAGGACGGACATGACTCGACTACTTTCACTGATGAGTCTGTTCCTGTGCACTTAGATTCATATGAAACTGAAAAGACTGAATTTGATCTTGTTGCTTTTATCCAGGATGCATGCCTTTTGATGAGAATGACGATCCGGTTGAGACTGTAGAGGACGATCATGATTCGATTACTTCCACTGATGAATTTGTTCCTTTTGGTTTTGACCTAGATGAGACCTCGCAGGACAACTCTGACTACACTTCTCCAAATGATGATGAGTTCATCCCTTTTCATGATGACATCTGCGAGACGACCAAGGACGGACCTAGCCGCACTACTTCCAATGACCCGTCTGTGCCTTTACATCCTAGGACCATTGAGGACCTACACCATGTCGACCCTGATCGGTTAGTGTCATTTGAGGACCCTGATGTCGACCTGCACCTTGTCAGATCCATTCCTCAGCGGTCCCGCAAGAAGGTTCTCTTTCAACCTTCTTAACCCTATGTATATCCACCTCTTATTGATATGTGTTTTCATTCCTCCTCATCCCGTATGTTTAGTGCACCCTAGATCACTCGCTATATCTTTTGACTTTACTTAGGATAAATCTTGTCCTAAGTATAGGGGGTGCACACTACGAGTTGTTCTAGTCCTTAATCCCTTCTTCTGACGCCTCTTCTTGTCTATACTTAGGGATATCTTACCCTAAGTATAGGGGAAACAAACCGAACTGTGATTTGTTCATAATCTTTTCTTCTTTTCATTTTTGTTTTTTTGCTGAAAGGTGTAACCCTTTTTTCAGACTTCTATACTTAGGACGTACTTTGTCCTAGGTATAGGGGAGTGTACACCCCGGATTGTTCATGTGCACCCTCCTCGTATCCCACGTATCATCTCTTCTCTTATATGAGATTGTTGTGTGATGAACCGCAACTCCGACCCTTTAAGAGTGTGGAATTAGCACTTAAGAACGTTGCAACCGGGCTGGATTCGGTCCATCAAAAGACCATCTAATTTGGATATGTTAATGAAATCAGATAGTCGTTAATTTATTTTACTTAGTAAGAGACCAAGGTCGAACTCAGGGACACGAGCCTCTCTCGTGATTATTCAGGCTTTTATTAATTTAATAAGTGTTGAGTTAGAAAACCATAGGTCAAACAATGTAAGAAGACAAGACAAGGCATTAAAACAAATATTAAACATGCATTTTTTTATTTAGTTTTTAATCATGTAATTAGATGCGATGAAATGTAATGGAAATACGCCCTAGATCAGAAATACTTGAGCCAAATTAACAATGAGTCAATTTCAGATTTAATTTATGTGACAAACTTGATGGACGAATTGAACAAGGCATAAGTTTAAGCATTAAGAGACACATGGCTACTAAAATAATACATCAAAATTACTGTGTCCAAAATAAGAAATGAGCATGCCATTGCAAAGATCATCAAGCTTTGAAATGAAACTGAAATCAACTGAAACAGAGGTACGATGCTCAAGATATGCATAAAAGAAGATAAGGGCATAATTAGAAGAAAACATGAAAGATAACTACAAACAGGTCCCTAGGAGGGATTAAAATGCAATTATAATAAAGTTCGGGACCTTCCTTGTAAATGACCTACACACACAAGGGTATTTTTGCAATTATGAAAACTTACGAGGGTATAACCGCAATGTGATATCAGGACCTGGATACAATTTGAAGAAGTAGGTGGGCCTCTGTGCAAATTACCCAGATGGCACGTGTTGTGCACGTGCTCTCCAGGCTCAGAGGAAGCTCAGGCTCGGTAGAGGCTCGAGCAGCCTCGAGGATCTGAGGAGGCTCGGTGAAGGTTCGGGGCACCTGAGCCTGCTGATCTGGATCTGAGGCTTGGGGAAGCTCTGGTGCTGACACGTGGATGGATGTGAACCATCGATCAATATGATCCGACGTCACCTGTGCTGCTTGAAGTCGTTGACATGTCCTCATCTGGACCGTCAGATGGTCACTGGGAGAAGACCATTCAACGGTCGTTGTACCTCCTTCCGCATCTGCGGCGGGCGGCGATGAGAGACCTCCGGTGATGAGGGTTGAGCTTTGTCGCCGCTGCTCGAGCATGGTTGACCTCTGCGGAGCTCCTATGAGGTACGCCGAGGTAGCTGGGAGCTCAGGGAAGGAGCCAAACCTCCTAGATCCGGCCATCAGAGATCGGATGATGGCAACGACGTTGATGAAATCCGCTCTGATGGCGCTCCGGCCATTGATTGCTTCGAATACATGCAAGGTTAATACAATAGCCAAAGCATAGGGCAGGCGAGTGTGAGTGGTATGGGGTTCCATATGAGGGAACGAGGTGAGGAACCGGAGCTCCATCTCCGGCGACTGGAGAGGAGATGGGTCGTAGGTGGCCGGGGCATGAAAGAACGAGGGAGAGGTGACGGGAAGAAATGCGTGAATGGGGGAGGTGAGGCAGAGCTCTAGAGGTGATCAATGGCAGTCGAAGAAGCGTGACGTGACCTAATTAATTAAGTAAAAAGAAAAGAAAAATACAGAGGAAGAGTTTGAGGTTATTACCTGAGATTAAGGCGGAGCGGGGCCTGGGCTCGAGGTTCAATGAAACCTCTGGTCATCGCTGAACTCCCCCGGCTACGGAGAGAAGCTTGGCGGGCTCGAAGCTCCGCAACACCACCATGGACAGCGGTGAGTCAACACCGGAGGCTAGCGTCGTCATGGCGCCTCAATCGATCCTCCCCCTGTCATGGGGAGGAAGGGAAGAGCTGGGCGTAGCCCCTCGTAAAGGTGGACAATTGTGCAATGGGGCGGAGATGGCGTATTTGAAGGAGAGAGTCGGCAGTCTATGAAGTGGAAGTTGTGACTTGAGTGGGTGATATGGAGCGAACGGAGGGACATCGTGAGTGACGTGATGGTTCACGAGGATGAGGTAAGATTGGAGAACGTCGTGGGGCTGGTGGCGAGTGGAGATGGTGACCAAGATGACGGTGAGAATGAGAAGGGGGGAGGTGGTCAGCGAGTGGAGAACGTGGGAATGAGGGCTGACGGGAGGTTGACGAAGATGCCCTGGCCGTTGGATCTTGAGATCCAACGGCTGAAAGAAGGGCGCTAGCGGACGGCCTGGATGAAATTATGGGGCGACACGATCGAAGGGCGAGTAGCGTGCCATGTGTCGTGGTATTGGCGTGGCGTTGGCGGGCGGCCCAGAACGCATTTGGACAATGATCGAAGGGTCAATATCTGGGCACCAAAGACCGGTGGAGATGAAAGGTCCAAGGTGAGATCGGATGGCGCACGAAACGCCATGTAGAGGGTGTAGCGCAAGGCGGCTTCGGGCAGTTGTGATGGATCTCAGTTATGATCGGATGGCTAGTATTGAAAACAACATGAACGGTGGTGATTAAGGTTCCAAGATCTCTATCTGACGGTGACTGGGCTTAGGCGGCATGGCACGAGGAGAAGCGGCCATGTGGCTCAACCAGAATGAGCCACGTGGCCCAATCAGGTTATTTAGATAAAGATTTTAATTTTTGAGGGGATAAAAGGCTGAATTTGGAAAAACTCAAAACATGAAAGTTGTAGATCTCAATGAGATCTACAAGTTTCATGTTGACCACAAACAGAGATGAGGTCATTTGAAGATACAAAAATATTTTTGAAGGTGTTTTAAGGCTAAAAACACCATGGATTTTGATTTTGACAATTTTTTGTAATTTTTAATTTATTCAAGACTTTGATAATTACATGACTTTATCTGGTTTTTATTGACCCACATTTAAGCAAGGGGTTAAAAAATACGAATTAAGATGATGAAATCAAGTTTCATCATTGTGCTGGTAGATATGGCCCCCATCGAGGATGTTGACCTACATTGGTTATTAGAGTGCACGATTTTGAGGCCGCTGAGATTGATACCCTACTCTTGGTGGATTTGACTCTGGATTTGTGCATAAATGTTACTGAGGACCTTGATGATGCACAATTATTAGGTATGATTATTTATTGAGGATTTTTTATCACGTACATCGGATTAAGAATGTGACATGCTTTAATGGTTCGATAAGGATTTCATGAGCATTGATTGATCTCTCTCTTTTGAGGTTCCAACCATCTTGATTTTGAGGATTGATTGATTATTCTGATTTGTGCTTCATAATAATGGTGTGTGGAACCCACATGATTTTTGTCATCTTCTTGATTGACCCATCCCCGATCTCCTGATTCTTTCATCTACCCGTGGCACACTGAGGATTTTTTATTATCTTTTTTGCCATCTCAGCTGACTGGATTGACCGAGGAATGTTCTGTGATTGACATGATTATTTTCTCCCTCACTTGATCTTATGCCCTCCTGAGGATTGATTCATTACTTTTGAAGACCTGAGATTTAATGCCAGCAATCCCATGATTTGATTGACCTAGCTTGCATCACACCCCAAGGACTATCTGCAGGAGGATGCGACACATTCTTTACGATCATTTTCATACACTGATTCTGTCTCCATCGTAGTGGAGCCTGAAACCGCATCGTCTAATTTGACTGATTGGCCTCCATGTCTAAATAAGTGCCTGATATGTCGGTGCATGAGATCTATGTCACAGACTCCTTTGAGTCTTCTCTCCTTGACGGTCCTCGTAAGGATGAGCTTCAATTTTTCTTATTATTCACTGTCTAATTCATAGTGCTCTCCGGGGGTTATCTGTGAGAGACTATGACACCTCGCTAGATTTGTGGTCTCTTCTGTTAAGAGACGATCTGTCATCTACAGAGATCATTCTGATCGACTCCTTTGAGTCCTCTCTCCTTGACGACCCTCGCAAGGATGAGATTTGATCTGACTATTCCCTGATTAGCTTGCATTGTTCTCTGAGGACTATCTGCGGGAAAATGCAACATTTTCTTTACGCTCGATCCCCTTGCTGACCGTGTCTCCTTTCTGTTGGAGCATGGAACCGAGTCGTCTGAGATATTTTTTCTCTCATCCCCGCTACCCTCTTGTATCCAATCTGTTGAATCTTGGGACCCATCTGACTAGACTCTTCGTAGTCTACTCTACTTGATGATCCTAGTAAGGACGAGCCATCTTTATATGATTATTCGATGTTTAGTTGGCATTATGCTCCCCGAGGGTTATCTGCGGGACGCTGCCGCATTTTCTTGATTTGTCGGACTCCTCTGGGGGTAGACGATCTGTCATCTACTGAGACCGCTTCCGTGATCTGCCTGATGGATCCAGATCTTTTGAGCCCGTTCACCTTGACGACCCTCGCAAGGGTAAGCTTTTGTTATGATTATTCATTGACTATCATGTATTACTCCCCGAGAGTTATCTGTGGGAAGATACATCATCTTTTTGGTACTAGGCTTCATTTTTGGTGTCTCCCATCTGTTGGGGCACGAAGTTGAGACCACTGATTTTGGTACTCGGTCTCCTCCCTGGTTGTGTCTCCTTTCTATTGGAGCACGGAACCGAGTCTTCTGTTTATTTTGGATCCTTGACTCATTTGAATCTGCTCACCTTGAGAACCCTCATAGGGGTGAGCCATATCTTGTGGTATTCGGTCTATCTCTGATCTTTATGACTTTATGATCACTAGATATCACATTGTTGTCTTCTGCTCTTTACCTTTTATATCTTTCGGAGACCATGATTGACTTGGAGGAGTCTGTACTGTCCTTTCTTCCTCCATGGCTTACGGTATCGGCTCCGCTCACTCATTTTTTCCCTATGAGTCGATGCTCTCCTTTCTGCTATCGAACCATGTCGTGCATTTCGATTTATTTTTCTCGGTAGACGACACCTACTTGAGTGCATATCCAGGTGTCTTTTCACCATCTAGTTGGTTCCTCGGTCTCACGGGGAGACGATGACAAGAGTATGGTATTCACTTGTCAGATACCATCCTGTACCTCACCAGTCTACCTACTTTTGTATATATGTGTTTTGTTTTACATTCATTCTTCTTCCCATATGTTACGTGTGCCCCAGATCTTTCGTCATATATGTGTGCCTATACTTAGGACGTACTTTGTCCTAAGTATAGGGGGTACACATCGTGTTGTTCTTACTCCGTCTTGTTTTATCACTCATGTCGTTGCTTATACTTAGGGAGATTTCATCCTAAGTATAGAGGGAGTGACGTGTATATTCTCCACGATCTTTTTCATCTATATGTATATCTCTATCTTTTCTTCTTTTCTTCTTTTCCTTTTCATTCTTCTTTATCTACAGAAAAGGTGTCGCCCCTTTTTGTCAGTTTTATGTACTTAGGATGTAATTTGTCCTAAGTATAGGGGGCGTGCACTCTGGATTCTTTCATCCCCTCCACGGTCTCCTCTCTTGTTGATTTGCTATGCTATACTTAGGGATATCTCACCCTAAGTATAGGGGGAGACAGTCCGAGTTGTGATCCATTTATTTATTCCCACCCTTGACCCTCCCTGCTTTGTGTACACTCTGCTATACTTAGGATTACTTGATCCTAAGTATGGGGGGGCGGTCAACTTCTTATTCATTTGTTTCTTTATTCTTTAGTCGGTGTAGTATAGACTTTTCTATACTCAGTGCGAGTTATGACTTCTCTTTCTCTTTTCGATCTATGAGGACATAGCTCATGCTAAGTATAGGGGGGTCGTATATACTCTGTATATACTTTAGCCATAACTCATACTTTTGTGTAATTATTAATAAATATGGCTAAAAATACTATGTAATTCATTAAAAAACAATCAATAATGATTTTTATTCCTCAAATTCTTTTTGTATATATTGATTAATAAATCAGGTTTAGAATATTTTTTTGCAAAATGATGTTATGGTATGAACTGTTTGGAAAACTTTTTGTGAAATATTTTCAACCTTTGTAAAAATATTTTGATTTACAAAAATTCTTCTCTTTGTGTGAAATAAAGGATTTGAAAACCTATTTGCAAATGATTTTGAAAATACTTGTAAAAATATTTTAAAAAATGTATATACATTGTTAGAAAAATCTTTGCAAAATGGCTTTCAAATGTTTGTAAATACTTGCAAAAATTATTTTGCACTATAGTTTTCAAAATTGTTTTCAAATAAATTTGAGGAATAAAAGCATCATCAAAAAAATAATAAAATATAAAATAAATAATAAGATGTACATAAAATTCATTACAAATTGTATATATACCTATAAAATAACTTTTAAAATTTGTGAAATTCTTAAGTCTTGTAAATAAATAAAGAGAAGCACGCCCATGAAAGTACTTGTACATATTTCATACTTTGTGTGCCATAATTCTTTTTATTTGCAAAATTCTTTGTGTAAAAATTCTTTTTGATTTCAAATTATTTGAAAAATTGCATCATTCTTTGCATCATTGTACATAGCAGTTGCATAGCATTCATATTCTTTTGATTGAGCTTGATGATTGAACAAGTCTAATAAAGTCGAAGATTGGAGCTTGGTTGGACCTTACTGCACCTAACCGCACTGGAACCTTATGGGAACTAGGTTTATGGTACTTCAGGTCTATTCAGACTTAATTCTTTGAGACTCAGGGCTGGGTTCAAGTCACCTCGACTGACTAATTAGAACTTTTCGAGACATACGCATGACTCTTGTCGGTCGTGACTTAACTTGGACACTTGCACCTTTCAATTGGCTCAACTCAGTTGGAGTGGTGAGGGGGTGGATTTGTCGGTCTGAGACGCACACTAGTGGAAACATTCATCCTTGTCTAGGGAGGGAAGTGCACCCCAACCTGGTCCAGTTCCAATGAAGTTGAATGACAGGAGAGTGTGGGTTGCAAAAAAGCTTCAAAAGAGGGATAGTCTTCTGGCTCAAGAGGAAAAAACTCCTTATGTAAATGCTGTTGTAAATAGTATTTCAAAAAAAAACTCCAAAAAATGGACAAGACTGAAAATAAAAATAAAATGCCTACCGGAATATGTATATGATGTATAGAAAATAAGCAAGCTTGAGCATCGAAG
Organism: Ottelia alismoides; assembly: GCA_037367405.1. NCBI lineage: Eukaryota > Viridiplantae > Streptophyta > Magnoliopsida > Alismatales > Hydrocharitaceae > Ottelia > Ottelia alismoides. The sequence goes on from JAZKJV010000416.1 coordinate 842,500, forward strand.
TTATACCATGTGAGCTTACAGCTGGATGACTTGACTACACAGGTCAAGGATCCCAGGATAGGTAGCTACATTGGTTACCATCCATTCTTTTCTTCACCTCCTCCTCTTGAGTTGGATGTCACTTGAACTTAGAAGGGAATACCACGCTCCTCGAGGATAAAGTGCTGGATTAGGGAATCATTGGGTTGCCATTCTGGAGAAGTCGGTTCCTTTGTCATTTCAGTTGGGGAGAGCCACTATCACTTACATTGTACAAGTCAGCTTCATAGTCATAAGGGTTTGCGTATGATGTAGGCTAGTTCTGATCTGGCTATTGAGGTGATTTGAACCGAGTTCGGTGACTCTCGAGGGCCGTTGTGTTTTAAATTTCATTCCTGACAAGGTTCCACACACATTCTCACACCAAGTTCTAACCTGAACTCCAAACTTTGATTTTGTATAGATAAGTTAATAATTGAATTCAATTCCATTTATTCTATATCCTTTCTTTCTCTTTTCTTCTTTATTCTTTTTGATACTTATTGCATAAGTATTTGCTAGGGACTAGCAAAGGCAAGTATAGGCGGATGATGAATTCTGTTAATCATTCTTTATTCTATCATTTTGGCCTTAAAAACCCTAGCTAATGCATGTAAATAACATTAATTTGTGCATAATAACATTCTTTATTTATTGTATTATTTGTATATAAAATAAGGTTTTTAATGCCAAAATTATAAAATAAAGAGAAGAAAATAAAAAGGAATAAAATATTGAAAATATTTTATGACCCTAAACTCTGAGACCAAGTCAAGAATTGAGTTGGTCGACAAGGAATAAAGTAGGGGGAGATAAGGGCCAAAAATACAATAAAACCCAAATTCCTTTATTCATTATTTATTCATTTTTTACACATATTTTATTTCATTATTTATGCATAAAATAAATAAATTTTCGTACATGAAATTTTAGATAATAATGTAAATAAAAATACAAAATTGAGTTTGTACAAAAACAGCACACAATGTGCATTTTATACACAGAATAAAAAGCCATAAACCAAACTTCACAGACCCATATCTTTCACATAAAAACTCAAAACATAGAAAATTCACTCTAATTGTATATAACTTTTCACAAGCTATTTATGGTGGCGATTTTATAGTTTTTAGAGTTACTGAGTGAAAGTTAGGTTTTGGGTCCTCATTGTACATTCTACCGATTAAAATATTCATTTTATTCATCCCTTATTTTTTTTACAAACTCATTTTTTATAATTTTGTAAATATTATCTATAACATATGTGAATGCTAAAACTAGAATAAAACAAAAAAGAAAATGAAAAATAAAATAAGTTTATGTAATTATATATGCAGAACACCAATGATTATAATTGTATATATTAAAGGGGAAGCTTATTCTTTAATTTTTTATATTTTTATAATATTGTAAATATTGTCTATATTAAAAAATACAAAATCAAATAAAATCCAATAAAATACATTAAAATAAAAGGATGTATATAAAACATAGGTAAAATACCTTATAAATATACCAACATAATATACATATCTATTTATTGAAATGTACAAATAATATCATAAAAACAAAATAAAAATATATTTATACTCACAAAAATAAGTTATAAATATATATAATAAAAGAATGAAATACCAAAAGAAAGTATACAAAATATAAATAAAAATGAAAAATATAGGTAATTATACTTATAAATAAATCCTTAAAAATAAACTTGTAATAGAATACATCAAAAAATAAATAAAAATCATAATAAAATACTACATAAAATAATAATCATTTTTTATTTTATACTGAAAAATGAATAAAATCATTTATTATTTTAAAAAATTATTTTCAATAAACCCACAATTTTATCATTTAGCGGGCTGACGTGGCCCAATGGGGGTGCGTCAGAGTTGACCCCTGGTCAACTCCCCCAGTGCCTCTGCTGGCTCGTCAAATCCGTATTTTCATCCATTTTCTCCCCATTTTTCTGCATGATCCATCCATCCATTGACTTCAATATCTTCACACGAAATGTTCCTCGTGAATCCATGGTATACGCCCACCCCTTGCACCTATCGTATATACATTGGATTAATTGATTTCGCCCGGTCAATAAGGGCACTCGCCATGTCTTTAAATAAAAGTGTTCTTCCTCCTCTGAATTTTTGGCTTCGATTCTCCATATCCATACCCCTTGGAGAGCTTGGTTGAGGAGCCCCTTGTGACAGGAGGGAGCTCCCGCTCTCCACAGCGAGGAAGGAGCACGGGAGAGCCATTGCCCATCATCTCCATCGGACCTCGCCGTGAGGTTCTTCTTCCTGGTTTTCCAGCAAGTCGAGGTTCACTTTTATCGCATTTCTAGTGTATGCTTAATCATGAGTTTATTTAGCATATTTATTCTGTCTTTTAACCGCGCAATTTAGCTTTAATTTCACCCATCGAAGCTCGTCGTAGCCCCGCTCCAGCGAACCTTCTCTCGCCCATTCACTCCCCCTCCACCTTCATTGGCCCTCGGAACCCTCTCTTGTGGTATGTGCTTTTTTCTTGCAGGTTCTAGGAGCCAAGAGACTCCATTTGGGGTCAATTTAGTAAGAGTCGTGGTACCTGGGCCCCCATTTCTTCTCCAGCCTCGCAGTTATGCTCGGACGCTAGCTGTGCCATTTTGGCACCGCCGGCCGGGTCGGGGAACTGCTTAGGAACAATCAGGGCCCATTTGGAGTTGCCAGGAGAACCAGAGGAGAGCGTGATCACCGGTGGAAGTCCGTTGCGGCGGACCTTCCTTCCCTGTTTACTCCAATGTCGTTCCCCACTGTCAGATCAAGCTGCGAGCCCCAGTTCTTCCCTCCGCCATCCGATCCAGTCCGCTCAGTCGTCAGATCGAGCGTTGGGATCTAATCCCAGCCATCCGTCCGCGAACCGGCATCGGCACACAAGGCACTGACACGTGGCAAGTGGATGCATATCCGTCGTTGGATGCCTGCCTTAGCTAGGGTATTTTGTGCTTTTACCCAAGTAATTATTGTATTTATTTATTAATACGTAAACTTTCCCCTAAATTATTTACATTTGTAATATTTATAGAAAGTACCCCGTACTTTTATTATTTTCATTTCTGTCCTAGCCACGTTACCTCACGTGACGCTTCATGTGAGGTGGCATTTTGCAGCTAGGACCTTGGACCTTTTAGATATTAGTATTTCATCCATGAACTATTTAATTTAGTTACAACTTTTTGGATATTTTGTAGGAAAGCCCCCAGGTTTTTGGAAATTGCATTTTGACCCCCGCTAGTGGGAGCGCGTGCTTCTCACGTGATATTTGGAATTTTTGCGAAGATACCCTTATGGGTTTTATTTTGTATTTAGTCCTGGAATTTTAATATTCAGTTCTATATTTTGTGGGAAAATTACACTTTGGCCCCCGAACTTATTGATATTTACAAAAATACCCCTTCTAGTGTTGAATTTTCTCTTTGTTTCTAGTATTTATTTCATGTATCTATAAAACTCTAAAAAATCTCCAAAAATAGCCATAGCTCTTGTTGCATTCTACTCGAAGCCATATTTTTATTTTGCATCTTTGAAGTTATTTATTATTTATAAAAAAATCAAAAACATGCATTTTTGTCTCTTTTTGCATTAGAAAACACATAAAAATTATAAAACCTTTTTTGAAAAATTCCCAAAAAAATGTATTTGATATTTATTTAGGTATTTTACAACTTCAAACCAAAAATCACTGAAAAACACATGAAAGAAAACTCAAAAAATAGAAAAACTCTAAAAAACTTTAAAAAATTTATAAAATCCTTAAAAAATCCAAAAATTCTATTTTCTAGGTATTAATTTTTCTTTATTTTATTATATTTATTTTAAAATTAATTTGGAGAATTTTGGTTACTATTTGATATTTTTCATCTACATTTTGATTTCGGATATTTATTTTAACCCTGTTTTGGTATTTTTTATTTTAAAAATCTCTAAAAATTAGCAAAATATCTTAAAAAATCACAAAAATAGAAAAAATATAGAAACCCAAAAAAATCTATTTCCTATATTTTACTCATTTTATCTATTTTTATATATACATTATCTCTCTCTTACCTATACTTTATATATATATATATCTTATTTATAATTTAAAAGAAAAAGAAAATACAAAATCAATAAATTAAAAGGAAATTATAAAATTAAAAAAAATTATTAATAATAATAATAAATAGGGATATTTACCCAGCATACCCTAAAATCTTTCGAAATTACCTCTACGACCTTTGAAACATCATAATTCCTCCCACGACCCCGTAAACTTGCTCCGTCTTACCCCACGAACCCTACCGTTAAATTGACACAACTTGAGTTAACTTCATTGAGTTTAAAAACGAGTTAATCTAACCAATCCGTGATCGGACGGCTAGAATCAACCAAAAGCCTCTTCTATCTCTCCTCCCTCAACGAGGGCATTTGCCTGGCCGTAGGAGGTGTGCGTGAGGGGGCGTGGCACTTCGGCTCGACCTGAGATGGGGCTGGGCTGGAGGAAGTTCATGGAAGGGAGGAGGTTGGGCGACGGACCTGGAGGGAGGTGGGGGCTTCGAGAAGGAGAGGCAGACAGGTGGGTGGGGGAGGGGGGGACTTCGAGCGGCTGTCGGAAGGGGGGGGAGGATCAAGCGTGGAAGGCAGGGGTGCTTCAAGTAGGGGGTTCAAGCGGTCGCCCGGAGGGGGGCTCGAGCGGCAGGGGGAAGGGTGCTTCGAGCGGCAGGGGAAAGGGCACTTCGAGCGGCGCGAGGGGGGGGGGGGGTCTTCGAGCACTGGGGGAAGGGGGGTTGCGTTTCGAGCGCTGGGGGCTTCAAGCGGACCGCGCGCCGGGAGGGGGTGCTCCAGCGGCAGGGGGCAAGGGCGCTTCGAGAGGTGGGGGGGGGGGTTACTTCGAGCGCTGGGGGCTTCAAGCGGACCGCCGGAAGGGGGGGCTCGAGCGGCAGGGGGCAAGGGGTGCTTCGAGCGGCGGGTCGAGCGCTGGGAGTACGGGGGGCTTTGAGCGGCCGCCGGGAGGGGAGGAGCTTCAAGCACTGGGGGTGCGGGGGGGGGGGGGCTTTCGAGCGCTGGAGGTGTGGGGAGCTTCGAGCGGCCGCCGGGAGGGGGGCCAGGAGGTGTTGGGTGGTGGGGAAAGGAGGCGGTGGGAGGAGGGGGTGCCGAGGGTGAGGGAAGAGTCGGGAACGAGGAGGAGGCGGAGGTCGGGGAGGAGGGCCATGGAGGGAGGAGGTGTTGGGTGTTGGGTGGTGGGGAAAAGGAGGAGGGTGAGAGGGAGTGGCAGTTAAGGTAAATTCGATAAATAAAATAGGCATAAGATAAAAGAATTTAACGGAATCTGGTTAGTTTTAACGGGTAAATGGATGGGGGTTAACCACAAGGTTTATTGGATAAGGGTAAGCAAGTTTACAGGGTCGAGGGAGGAATTACGATGTTTCAAAGGTCGTAGAGGTAATTTCGAAAGATTTTTAGGGTCTGCTGGGTAAATATCCCTAATAAAAAATATATAAAAAATAAAAACCCACAAAATATAGCACAAATATAGACAAACACATCACATTCACATTGTTGAGCACTAATTGCCTCGATATATCCTGCTTGTTCCCTGTGTTCGACACTCTACACATACTTGCACCTATACACATCTTTGTTGTAGAGTTATAATAAATTTTAACTCCGCACTTGCTTTTCATCGTTTGATCATTGTTGTGGGTTAATTATTGATTAATCGAGGTTTCGTGTGAGGTCAACTCAACGACTGTTGATTCGCCTTGTGAATGAACACGACCTCCGTAAAATCGTGATTATCAGTATCCTAGTGTTGTTTTTGTGTTAGCTCTATCAAGGGTACCCATTCTCTTGTTCTTGTCTTAATAAAGTTAATGTTTCTTTAATTCTTTTGTGAATAACTAACTCATTAACTTAGTAATTAGTGTTCTTCTTTGATACTTTCACTTTGAACTCAAGGCTTGAGATGGTATTTAACTATTGGTTTAAGGAGTCCATAGACTTAGAGTTACATGTCTTACTCATTAGGGTCTTGGACTTTAAAATTCTTTGATACTTTCACTTTGCAATCAAGGCTTATGATGGTCTTTAACGTTTGGTTTGAGGAGTCCATAGAATTAGAGTTACATGTCTTACTCATTAGGGTCTTGGACTTTAAAATTCAAAATTTCCTAGTTAGAAGATGTGTGTGCTATATTGCATGCTTAATCTCCCATAAAATAATTTGAATATCACTCACATACACTACTGCATTCATGATTGATGTGAGTCGAGGTATCACTTGAGGGACTAGGATTTGAAGCTGGAGTTTGGACTTGATCTATACGATACTCGAGGATGGGATAAAAGTAATGATGGCTTCATGAAACCTGAGTGTCAGCAACTTAGCCAGTATGAGACATGTTCTCATGGTATCTCTTGATTTTGACCTAAAGTGCAAAGGTCTGACGACATATAATTAACAAGTTGATCAGTGTGCGCCAATCTTTAGTAAAAGTAGTGGAGCTAGCCAAAAAGAACGAAAGTTCCCTCACATAAAAAAATGATGAAATGATTATGAAAAGCTCATTATATTACAAAGCTACATCATATGAGCTTATATTCAAGGCGAGCGCTCCCAACCTTTAAGTGTCCACTTGGACCAAATCATTAGGCTTTTATAAGTCGGGCTAGTACCTCAAAAATGATTCTGCATCGTTAGCGATATAAGTCTGGGTACAAGTATATTAGATGATTAAAGAAGATGTACCCCGGTGTACTCCCAGGAAAATAAGTACAGACAACTCAAATTTCTCTTTGACGGACATATTGATTGGCAAAATAAAAATGATAATTGTGTTGAGTATTGGCACTTGAGAGAACCTTATTCCAATGAGAGGAAGAGAAAATAAGTACACAATCCTATATCCTCCATAATTTGGCCTTCCATCTATACCTTTGAAGTTTGATGAACTAATGAGACTGTGGATTGAGATAAAACTAGATTTATTCCTTAGAGTTGAGGGTTGGGTCCTTAGGAGAGCTTCTAAGATTGGAATTTTGGTGAAATTTTAACTTTACTCGTGTGGATGCAATCAACACTAAGTCATACTTCTTATTTACATATATACATTGAGAGTCTGACAACTGAAGAAGTTGAATTCCTTTTTATTAATATTTGGATCAACTTAGAGTCTTATGAGTTATAAAACCTAGTGTTCTAGATCAATTCGGGCCTTGTATACTATATACTATCATATATATAGTTTTTATCAACTATATATTATCGTTTTAATATTTTCCTTATATAGTTTTTTAACTTATCTTAGTAATCTTTGTTAAAAATTAGAATTATACAATGAAATATTTAAATTAAAATATTCTTCATAAAATATTATTTATATGAGCTTTAAGACATTAATTAACATTTCAAACTTGAAATAAAATGAATCGAATTTGAATATTCAAAACTCAAAATGAATTGAATCTGAATTTAAGTTTACAATTTCATTTCAAAGTTGATTCAAGTTTTGATTCAGGACTTTTAGAATGAGTTGAATAAGAATTCCGATGGATTGAAAGATATTCAATTCGATTAGCACCCCTAAGTAAGAGGGTTTGTATTTTTTTGAAAAAAAGACGATCGAAAAGTTCCTGTGTGATGAGGTAGAAGTGGATGATGGTGATAGATCTTGTTCATAAGTATTTTTTTCTCCTCATCTTATATTAATCCACACAATTATCTACCCATACGTTTAAGAAATGGAAGTTAAGTTTGACATGACTGCTAGACAAAAAGTAATTTTTCGTTGTTTACAAGCTGACCATTCTCAAGACTTCCTCCTTGTTATTCATGTTGAGGGCCTTGGAATGCATATATCACCTATTGAGTATCGTACTATCCTCAAGTAATGTCTTATGATTTCTCTATTCCCAGCTGATGAGGCTTGTCCACTATGCCACAAATCCTAATTAGATGCTTTTGGGGAGCATGGAGCATATTGTCGTGAACTTTCAAGTTTTAAATATAGACATGATTTTGTAAGGGATGTCCTTTATGATGTACTCAGACATATTGGGGTTCTTCAAAGAAAGAAGCACATGTGGATTTTTTGACGGATCCACAAGAAAGAAGATCGACACTCAGACCAACAGATATTTTAATATTTGGATGGGTTCGAAAGAAGCATGCATGTGTTGATTTGACAGGAGTTTATCCAATGATGGATATGATAAGGAGTGATTTTATTGCGGGATACACTGCATAGAAAGCTGCATCAGCTAAAGTTGCTAAGCTTGCGAAGGCTTGTATTGACAATCAACTTGTATTCATCCCTTTTAATTTTGATACCTTTGGGTTCTTGGCGGCTGAAGTAGTTGGACTCCTCAAAAGATACAAAAAATTATGCATAGCAATGTTATGGTTCCCTTGTCTATAGATGTTGTATTTCGAAGAATTGGATTTTCCATCCAAGAGGGATTGGCGATGCAACTTATTGCCTGTCTCCCATCAATCTCTCTGTAATAGCTTATCTTTCATGCCACCAGGCAATCTAATCACGGCATGCTAATTGCAATATGTTTAAAGACTACATTATATTGATCAACCTTCAAAAAAATCTCTATGTTTGTAACTGTCAATAGCAAACCATACCAAAGCAGACGATGTCCTTATTATACTCTAAAAAAGACTATGTCACGTACGAAATGTATTGAAATTGTTAACGGAGAATATTTCTTTATTTAAAGAATATGTCATGTACGAAATATATTGAAATTGTTAACGGAGAATATTTCCTTATTTATGCTATAGAGAGAAGATATATGCTAAAACAGTCAAGATTGAATAGTTGCATTATACTGTCAATCTATTTTGATTGTGCCAATATGGGATAATGAAACAATACTTATTGTTTTCATTGTTTTCCTTCAAACAATTACTGATTTCCACGTATGAGTGGCCATGATGTCAGGGCATGTTGACTTGATGGATGCTCCAAGGCCCTCAAGAGCTTATCATTCAAGCGGTGGCCGACGTTGATGGCGTCTGAGAAGCTGAGGAGCTGCAGCGCGACACCCTTCACGATCTCCGGGAAGGCATTGCTCTCGGGGTGATGCCGTCGAACACTAGATTAAGGAGGAGGCACTCATTGGGAAAGAGGACATGAATGGAGCAAAGGAAATGGGAGAGGAGAGGGTTGTGCTCAGATGTACAACTCCTTCCGACAAAGGTCGGTATTTATAGGGTGTGAAAGCCCCGCGAAGTCTGTCCTCTCTCTCACGCCCACGATTAGGTCTTTCGAAAGACCTGGTCATCATAACCGTCGACGGTGGTTTTTGACCATGAGATCATCATATAATTCTACAGGCACGGTGGAGAGAAGGTGTGTAACACCTCGACCCCAAATATAGTGACATACCTAAAACTTACGAAGTGTGTATGTGGTTTATAAGTGGTGGGGATTACTACTTGACAACTTGGGCTTAAGCATTTTGGGTGGTTGTCAACGGGTCCAATTGGGTCCGAACCCAACAAGTTGTCAGGGCCAGTTTTCCTCGATAACGGACCGGGGACCTAAGCCCGGGACGTTACAAATGGTATCAGAGCCAAATTCCCTCTGATAGTGGAAAGGGTTACCCGAGAGGTGGAGCTGTCCCTACAAAGAGGTTGGAGGAAATGGCTACCCAGAGCGTGCAGCCGCCACTGTCACAGGGAATGAGCAATGAGCCATGTCGCAACGAGGACGTTGCGAATATAAGTGGGGGATGTTGTAACACCGCGACCCCAAACATAGTGCCAAACCTAAAACTTACGAAGTGTGTGTGTGGTTTATAAGTGGTGGGGATTACTACTTGACAACTTGGGCTTAAGCATTTTGGGTGGTTGTCAACGGGTCCAATTGGGCCCGAACCCAACAAGTTGTCAGGGCCAGTTTTCCTCAATAACGGACCGGAGACCTATGCCCGGGACGTTACAAGGTGGCCGAGGTGGACGGAGGGAAGTAGCTCAAGGCGTCTGCGAAGATAAACCAACCTGTAGGTGGGGAGGACATAAGGGTATTCTCGGAATTTATGGACAAAAAAGGGGACCGAGAGCTTATGTTTAATATATATTAATAGAAGTAATAGATAATTAGTTTTCAATGGGCGCATAAATCGCAACTATCTATTTTTTCACACACACGATGAATAGTTGCATACATCCACATTAGGGATGAGCATGGGCCGGGCCTTGAAGGGCCCAGGCCCAAGCCCATTTAAAAACTTCAGGCCTTGGGTCGGGCCTAGGCCTGCAAAATTTTCTTTGGTTCGGCCCAAGCCCAGGCCCGGCCCAATTCCAATGGGCCGGGCTTGGGCCGGGCTGGCCCATCTCCACCCATTATAGATTATTAACTTTGAGTTTTTGTTTAAGTCAATCTCAATTCAAGTTAGACGAGCCAAAATTATTTAAAACATATGTCATAATAATCGTGAAACAACTAAAATTCAATTCTGTCGGAGATGATTTCTCATTTTATACGAGTGCACTCAATGTTAGATACCATAAACGGCTCTCGTTACAAAATTGAAAGTGTGAACCAAACTTACACAGTTAACAACAACAGGTGCACCGGGCACTGCATGTTAAAAAATTAGGCATAATGCCCATATTGGGTAAAGGTTAAATAATAGAAAATATTCTGATGGGAAAAAATAAACACTAACAAATTCAAGAATAACCAGCAGAATCTAAACCATAGACCAATTAAGGAAAATTAATTTCGAACTGAATTACTATGATCATCAACTCATATGTCTCACACCTGACTTTCTTGATTTATAAACATTGTATGAAAACAGGATACATGAACAGAGTGTGCATGCAATAGGTGAGAGTTTCTATCCATGTAGGATATGAGAAGGGTTCGGGCCCTTGGGCCTAGTCGGGCTGGGCCGAGCCAAATCCGAGCCCGGTCCAAAAAAATAGGCCTAAATGTTGGGCCCAAGCCCGGCCCAATGTTTGTTTGGGCTTGGGCCGGGATTTTTGGGTTGGGTCTGGCCAGCCCAGCCCAATGCTCATCCCTAATCCACATACAACTTTCTAAGAAATGCTTCAAAATAATTGTGTTTTTAATATCAGTTTTTGTACATAAATAAAATGCTTATTTCTTTAATTTTTCCAAAATAAATTGTATATGATATAACATCATGTTATCGCCCGAAGCGTAGGCATGATCACTAGCATAACTAAAAATAGAACAAATGACAAAGATACACTCCCACCGAGACACGAGTTGTATTTGCAAGTAGCAGAAATAAAGGGGTGTCAGATGCCATATGCCTATTGTAAGAGTGGATATCAAACTTCGAACACATGGCTAGTGCCAGCACACTCCAAACCTTATGGGGGACAAACACAAAGCACCCATGCGTCAGTACTAGGGCTATCATAGAAATCTCAGTTTCGCTATTCGCTCAGGTTCATTCGATAAAAGCTGATTCGAATTCGGTTTGAATACAAATGAACCAAATTTTAACATAGGTTTGTGCTTATTTATATAAACGAACCGAACCTTGAAAAGGTAGGTTCACTCAGGTCCGATTCGTTAATAGTTATATATATATATATATTATGATTTAGGAATTCTTATATAATGTTAACGAAGCAAACAATCCTTATATCATATTTTAATTTCAATTCTCAAAAAATTAAGGGGTTATTTTTTTAATTTTCTAAAAGGATTGAATGTGAAAAATTTCCAATTTCCTATGAGTTTAATCCCTAAAATTGTAAATCCTGACCTCCCTCTCTTCACCCTCATAATGACACTCATTGTCACCCCCTCCCTCTCCTCACCCACGACACTTGATTGTCGTCCTCCCCCTTCCCAGCACTAACGAGCTGTCGCCGACCCCCTCTCCTCCTTCTAGTACCAGCACTGCCCCCCTCTCCTCCTTCCAGCACCAGCGAGGCCCCCCTCTCCTCCTTCTAGCACTAGCGACCGTCGACCTCCTCTCCTCCTTCCAACACCAGCGACCCGTCTGCTCCCATCTCCTCCTTTCAGCACCAGCGACTCACCAGCCTCCTCTCCGTGTTCCATCACCAGCAAACCCCTGACCCACCTCTCTTCTTCCAGCACACCAGGACCAGTGGTACCTTCGCTGCCCTCCCCCTTCCCAGCACGCCTCCCCCCCTCCTCCTTTTAGCTCCAACGACCTCCTCTCCTTCCAGCACACCATGACCAGCAACACCTCTTGGTTGCCCTCCCACTCCCTAGCATCAACGCCCCTCCTTCCAGCACATCATCCCCCTCCCCTTCCAGCACCAGCTACACCTCTCTGTCGCCCTCCCCGACACTAGCGAATAGGTCATCTGCGACCACCCCCACGCCCTTCAGACTTCCAATGAAAATAGGATGCCAGCGACGATGAGTTCATAAGATTTATGTTTAATCGTGGAGGTCTCATTCTCTATTCCCACTGCTATATGTTATAATTACATTCAGGAGCTACACATTAGTAGTTTTCGTTCGATGGTTTATCAATTGAATTATTGTTAGGATGTATGTTTAATGCTTGGTATAATGACGGATGTGGTTTTAAAAATGATTAAATATTGAATCATATATGTATTTTTTATTGTATATACATCAACTTCTCAACAATCTATTGATCAAATATGTTAGGGAATGAAATAGATGGAGGAGAAAATAACATTCTTTCTCTTTTAATTTAAGATGATGCGGTCGAAGCTAGTAACACCAAGAAGTTGTAGAAGAAAATGGGAAATGATCAAGAAGAAAATCATCATTCATGTGACTTTTTCTTGAAGATGTCAACATTAAACTTGCTAAAAATTATGTGAAGGAAGGTGAAGTGAATAAAGTGTTGATAAAAAATAAATACAAGTGTTTTTTTAATAAAAGAGGGTGACATTCCGAGTAGGGATTCACCGCATTAAGAATATATTATCATAAAAAAGAGGAGTACATTACCTGAAGATCCAAAAGCGATATAGAGATTTATAATGGGCGAGTACATTTTCAGAGTAAAATCTTTGATTTTTGAAGATGAGGTCATTCGTCTCCCCCCCCAAATAGCCCTAAGTGCCACAAAAGGTAATGCGCAATCATCTGTCGAACTCCCCCTACCGACCTTACCGACCTCCAGAAATCAACAGTACCTCCCAAAGAAAGCCAGGATACCCCAATCTCCTCCAAACATGTTCTGACCAAGGGCATCTGAAGAACAAATGTTCCGCATCTTCAACATGTTCTCCGCACCTGTCACACTGCATATTCTGTATGCCAAACAACCTTCCCCTCCTTGCTTTGTCGCATAACCTGCCTCTTCTCAAGCACCAAAGGAAAACCTTGACTCTGTATGGGATCTTACTAGCCCAAACGATCTTCATATCTTGGAAAAGGTCTGGATCTTGGCCCGCAGCGGCCCCTCTGAAGTCCTTGTACGCTTCCTTCATCGAGAATCTACCACCCTCCCATTCAAAATGATCCCTGCCCCGATTGAAGCAGATTGGCAATGGCAACTCCGATCTCATTCTTTCAAACTCTTCTAATCGCTAAGTAGAGAGAACAGATGCAAACATAGGATCCCAAGACCCCGCCCCCCTGCTTGTGCTAACGAGCAATCCTTCTCTGCTGCAAGTGCTAATAGCCTCGGGAATCGGCTATTGAGTGGCCCGTCCCCCGCCCGTCCAGTCATCCCATCAGAATATAAACATTTCCCCATTTCCAACCTTTAGCCGCAGTTTCGATGCCAACAAAGGTAAAACATCACGAATACCAGTCCATAGAGGGGACTCAAATCGAATTCTCCCTGCCTCTAGCGAGCTCGAAACTCCGTAAAGCTCACGCATGAGTCTGATCACTAACCTGTCTGAATCACCCCAAATGTGAATGACCCACTTTGACAACAATACTTTATTCATGCATGCCGCATCACAAACACCTAAGCCGCCTTCGCTTTGTGGACGCGTCAGCTTATCCCAGCCCACAAGATGTACCCCCGACCTTTGTTGTTTCCCATTAGACCAAAAGAATCTCCTCATCATAGTTTCAATCTTCTTGCGTACTCCTACCGGCATCAGTTTGGTTGAGAAAAAGAAGATAGGAATGGCTGACAACATATGCTTAAGTAGGACCAACTTTCCCCCTTTTAAGAGGGCCACTGCCTTCCATCCAACCAACCTCTGTTCAAACCTCTGGAGAACCATATCCCAATCTGCCTTCCTAAGCTTGTCATCCACCAGGGGAAGACCCAAGTACATAATTGGTATCTCACCCAGTGGACATCCCAACATGTTTGCCAATCTACCACCTTCACCCTCCTCCATCCCAATGGGAACCACCACTGACTTTTGCTTGTTGATTTGAAGACTGGACAGGTTGCTGAAGATTTACACGATATATGCCATCCTTCTATTCATATCCTCTGTCCCCCTAGGAAGATCAACGTCTCATCTGCATACTGCAATAGTGGCACAGAAATGGTCCCACAACAAAATCCCCCGCACCACCCCGCGTCCACCACGCGCCTGAACAGGATCGCCAACGCATTCTCCACTAGGACAAACAACATGGGTGCTAACGGACAGCCTTGACGAATCCCCCATTGAGGTTGGAAGAAACCCCCTTCAGGTCTCCCGTTCACTAGGACTGGAAACAAGGAAGTCGTGACACATCTCTTCATCCATGCAATCCATTGATCGGGGAAGCCACAACGCTGCATAGATATCCATAGGAAGCTCCAGTCCACATAATCGTAAGCTTTTGCGTAGTCAATCTTCCACAACATCCCTTTTTTCTTCGCACGCCTCCAATGGAGGCAGATTTCGGATGCCATGATCAATCCATCCGCCATCTGCCGACCAGGGATGAAAGCAGACTGACCTTGTAGGATAATCGAGTCGAGGACGCATTTTAACCTGTTCGCCAGAACTTTAGCCACAAGAAGGTAGATGGCGTTAGATAGTGCAATTGGCCTGTAATCTTCAACTCGCAGTGGGTGTTCTTTCTTGGGGAGAAGGAAAAGCAGCGCCCTATTGATCTTCTCAAAATCCATGTTCTCCTCCCTGAATTCATTAATCACATCCATGACCTCATCCTTCAGTAGATCCCAGAACTCTCTATAGAAGGATATTGGAAAGCCAACAGGACCAGGGGCACCATCCGCATTCAAGCCCCATACCGCCTTCTTCACCTCCTCCTCCTCAAAAGGGGCTTCGAGCCCCGCCGCCTGCTCGTCTGACAACACCTCCACCCCTCTCCCATGCCACCCCCATCCCTCCCCCCGCCTCCTTCTAGACTCAACTAGAAAGTGTCCCTTGAGAGCCTGCCCCAACTGCGCATCCCCCACCACTCTCACCCCCAACCTCCAGCTCCTGGATGAAATTTCTCCTTCTTCTTCCTGAAGCCACTGAATGAAAGAACCTTGTGTTTGCATCCCCTTCTCGCAATCATTTTTGCTTGGATCTCTGCCTCCATTCCACTTCTTCCTTCCTGTCATCTAGCAGTAGTTCCTCCAGAAGCCGCTCTCTTTCTGCAAGGTCCTCCTGGCTTAACCCTCCCATGTCATCCAACACATCTAGACGCACGAACTCATCTTGGACATCTTTCCTTTTATCCCTTCTCCTGGTTCTTACCTCCCTCCTATATGACATCAGGAATTTCCTAAGCAACGCCAGCTTGCCCGCCAGACGGGCCACCACCGAACCTTCAGGCCTCCAACCAGACCAACGCAAAGCCACCTCCTCCTTGAACCCTTCCTCCAAAAGCCATGACCGCTCGAACCTGAAGTAGAATCTAGGCCTAGTTTGCTCCTCCGATGACCAAAGAATCGATGTATGATCAGAGTGGGCTTGAGGCAATGCCCAAACCCGAGACAGAGGAAGAGCTCCGACCCTTCAGGCGAAAGGAGAAATCTGTCCCATCTAGATCTTGATCTCTTATTGCGCCACGTATATGTGCATCCTACCACATCCATAATCGCCAACCCCAATGTTTGAATACAATTCACAAAAGCTTCAGACCTAGCCTCACGAGCACCACTTCCCAAGGGTCAATCCTCTGGAAGGATAGTCAAGTTGAGATCCCCTCCAATGAGCCATAATATGTCCTCCCTTGTTGAACCCACCTGGTCTAAATCAGCCGCAAGGAGGACCACGTGCGCCTCCTGAGGGACCATACACATTCGTCACCGTGAAAGAAATACCGCCAAGTCGACGCTTTAGTCGCACCGATAGAGAGAAGAGAGATCTTTGCTCGCCCAATTTCTCAAAAAACGCCTTCTTCCCGCCAATGAGGAGTCCACCTGGCGTACCTTGGGCCTCAACCTCAGCAAACTCAAAAGATCCCCCGTCCCCCAAATTATGCCAAAAGCATTCTCCTCCCCTCGAGACCTACGTATCTTGAAGTAAAACAACATCAGCATGTGCATCAGAAATTAGATTCTTGACCACCAACCGTTTCTCAGGGCGGCCCAACCCTCTGACATTCCAGGAGAGCACTTTCATGATGAAACTTTGTTCTTCCTCTTCAACGGTGCCACCCCCCAAGCTTTCCGCGAAACTTCGGTCCAACATGCTGAAATAGTTTGGGCACCCAAACAGAGATCGCAACCCTTCGTCATCGGCTATAAGTGAGTCATCCAATCGAGCTCTAGAAAAAATCGTTGGTGCTTTCCTCCTTTGCCTTCTCCCTCCCGCCGCCCCTTCCTCTCGAAACTCCAACCAAACCTCATACAAGCTCCACCCCTCGCAAGCCCATCTTCCAAAGTTGACTTCGTATGAGATCTCTCGGTGTCATTGACCACCACACATTCTTTCAAAGCTGTCTCCTCTACGCCCCCCCTCGCGACATCCCCCACACCCACCTCCCTCAGAATCCTGCACCACCACTTCCTGTTGTGCCATCAATATGACCTCCAGTCTCAGACCCGAACTCCGAGAAACGTCTCTCCCATCCACTTCGACCGGAAAGAGGTGCTGACGAGGAGGGGACATCCTCCCTGAGTTGCCGCACACCGGTCAGAGAGTCCAACCCATTCTTGGACAAGGGCGCCAACCCCAGTGAAGTCGTGCCAACACCTGCCCCAACCCCCTCCGTGTATACGCAGGTTGCGATCGGAGATGACGACTGCCATTCCAGAGGCGGAGTGACAAGGAAACGGGGCAGCGACTTTTGGTCATCTTTAAAGGAGCATCCGTAGTCTACAATTGTGGATTTGAGAATCGAACGCCCATCTCCAACGGGTCCGGAATTAATAAGTCAGATTGACCCGGTAGTAACTCGCGCGGGCCACCAGCATTGAATTCCCGTGTACAGGCGCCACCCCCCGTTTCAACATGAAGAGGCAACGTGCATTCTATTTTCTCACGTGAATGGGATGCATTTAATGCCCATGCACTAATGTTGTGGAGAGGTTTTGGTTAAACCTAAGAGTGGGACAACGAGACATGAAGATGCATTTGCTTAATGCTTGCATATATTACAATAAGTTGTGATAAAAAATAGAAGCAATCCATCATTTCTTTTAATTCTACAGAGAATGGTGAAATGCTTACTTATTCTGCGAGTGTGTCATACGATTAGAAGAAAGTTAGAGATGCATTTGCAAGGATGATAATAGTGCATGAATATCCATTTAAGATGGGTGAGCATTATGTGTTTAACATGTTTGCGAAAATTGAATCTTAGATTTGAAAAGATATCTAGAAACACCATTAAAGTGAATTCCTTAAGATTTATGAATCCGAGAAAGAAAAAGTGAAGACAGCTTTCAAGGTGGTTGATCGTATTTCTCTTACATCTGCTTGCTAGACATCCAGCAAACCTTAACATAGTTATGATATTAGCCGAATCCGACCATATATATTTATTAAATTGAACCGAATTGAGTTAGTTGACACCCCTATGTGCTACTCTATTAGGCCCCGTTCGGCGGGCAGCTTACCCGCGGGTTAGGGGGGGTTTACCCCCCTTAACCCACTTCCCCTCTCTCCTGCGTGGGCCCCACTTTATTCCTTTTTTAAAAAATTAAATAAATCAATTTACATCATCAATTCTATCAAAAAATATATATTATACCATCATATCATATAAAAATTATAAACAACTCTACTTCTACTCACTTTTCCAAACTTCAATACAATCACATCACAATAACTACTCACTTTTTCAAACTCCAATACAATCATATCACCCCAACCCCACTTCTAACCCACCCCCAGTTTAACCCTCTATATAAACACCAAAACATAAAAATAAATTACCCTCTACCAATTTAACCCGCCTTAGAGTCATATGCAACCATCAATAGCGGGTTTGTATGCTGATCTTTTTGGCTGCCGACACCACGTGAAGGTATGTTGACGACGGACTCCATATTCGCATGTGCGAGGTAGTCCTCTGCGGGTGTTGATTTGACGGAAGATGCCCATAATAATGGGCATGTGTGGCAGAAGGAGGGCATTGAGGGCGAGACATTAGAGGAATGTCACGATTCACGAGGTGCCCATGTACTCCTGATGTGTTCATTATATATTATTCCCTTCCGTTAGTTATTCTTAGTCGTCCGAGGCCTTTTTCTCTTAGTTAGACCAAGCAAAGTCCTTTTTTGCAGTTGCTTTGGGCTTGGATGGGCTGAAGATGGGATGCACAAGCCTGCTTTAAAAGTTAAGTCTTCTCTGACCACAATTTCGTGCGTCCCTAGTAATGGTGATTTCCTCTTTGTAAGAGAAATTGGGAGCACTAAATACATCAAGCACTCAATCCTCAGAAGAACGTTGTGCAAGCATGCCAATTTTCACTCCACAAATATGCGATTATTTTCATCATTAAATGGCTGCACATGAAAAGGGCGTGTAAGTTGTATTTTTTTGGAAGGGGACTAATCCTTATAAACGTGTACTATGTAACATGACTTACAAATAAAACACCACTCTTTCTTTATTTAAAAACTAGTTTACAAATTAATTAACAATGATTTTAAGTTTTTGATGAGAATAATGCATTAAATAAGTGACTCATTTCGGAATCAATGAACATGGTAAACAATGCTAAATAAGAACATGCAAAGCACGTACTCATAAGAGTTACAACTTACAACTAAAGGGGTTGTGTTAGCCGAAGGGGTAACACCTTCTGGAGTTATATGATTCAAGGAACTATAGTGGCTAAAATAAGCCATCTACACTCCTAGCTACACCATCATGTCATGCGATGGACTGCAAGGGCCATCAGTTGACAATGCAACAAGATATGAATTATATAAGATGTCGTGCAAAAATAATTTAAGGAAAGATCAACCATAACAAGTCATGTAAGAATGGTTTAAGGAAGAATAAACAATAACAATTCATGGAAGAATGGTTTAAGGAATAATAAACCACAATAAATTATGCAAGAATAGTTTAAGAAATAATAGATAATATTAAGTCATGCAAGAATGACTTAAAGAAACATAAATCATAACAAATCATGCACAAGATTTTTTAAAGAAGAAAAGATCTTAGCAAATTAACATGAAATAACGGTTTCATACACGGGGAAAGCACTCACAAGGCATGAATTTCATGAAACATGCCCCTACACAATCAACAAAATGAATGTTCGTGTAGTTCTAGATGTACTGCATATGTAATTGCCCGTTCGTGAAAGGATTTAATATTTAACATGTTAGAGGAAATGGAATATTACATGCATGGTAAGCACTAGGCAAATGATGATAATTCTCATAAATTCACAACAACATGCAATGTAATGACCTAATGACAATTAGAATTCTCATTCATGACCTCGACATATACAAGAAGTTCTGCTCATGAAAAAATATGTTTATCAATTTCAGGTAAAGAACATTGCGAGCATCCAAGGATGTGCCAAAGATTCTTCGGGATCAACTTAGTATGAAGTAATGCATGGTGTTTTGAGGATATATGTATGCCAACTAGAATAAAAACCATATTATCGCATTGCATGTTTTTTTCTGGATCGGAGTTGTAGTAAAGGAACTAATGTTATTAAATTGAAAAGAAAGTAATTTAATTTATGAATGCTCATTGATTGTCACGGAAGTTCCAGTAATGGTTCAAATGTGCACTTGAATGTTACATGCTTCTCAACCTACACCGTCCAGTCCGCTACAGTAATAAGGAAGTCTTTGGACATAGCTTAAGAGGAATAATTATTTTAAAACTTGCAAAGATTTATCCTCCTATGAGTACCACTCTAAATTTTGGTTGAATCATATGCTTTATATATTAGATTATCATAATAATTCAAAGACCTTGTACGCAAACATGATTAAAAATTTTCAGAATCCCTAAAATGATATGGTGTTAGAAGTAGTGGTCCCACTTTAAAGGACCATGGTTCAAACCCCTACTACCAATTAACTAGTAAAAAAACATGATTAAAAATGTTCACACAATTATATCATCTAAACCGTGTATACCAACATGCAGAGAGTTTGGGTCCATCATCGCCACAAAAGACATGAACTTTTACATGAAACTTGAGATGCCAATCGAGTCAAACATCTTTAAACACACAAGATTCATATTTAATTCATTTTCAAAATTCCAAATCCAAATTCAAATTGAAATGTAAATAAATCAGGTAATGGGAACTCATATTCAAATTATTTTGAGTTTTAAAAAATCAATTTCGATTCATTTTATTTCGATTGAAATTTTATTTTATATATGATTGCTTGTATAAATTATTTAAAATTGAAAATATTATAATTCCAATGTTTTAAGGATTTTTTTATGATTCTATCAAAGGATATAATAATAGATATAATAATATATATTTAGTTAAGTAAAAAAGGTTTAAGATCAATCATTATGTGTAATGAACACAAAGACCTAAATTATAATTACCATGTGTCATTATGTAATTTTAAACTTCTAATTTTTCATATGATGAAAGGAATTTTTAAATAAAATATATTTATACAAGATTTATTAAAGAGATATAATATTATTGATAAAAACGAACACATTACAATACCATTAGATGTTGAAGCAGGACACATTAAAGATCTTATAGGAAAATAATACAAACTAATCATATTATTTGAAATAAAAATAGTAAGAAATATCTTAACATGATAAAATCATTTTATGCACACATGATGATTAATGATATTTAAACACTAAAGCTTTCATATGAGATTTTTGATGTACAAAGGGACAACTTGTATGATTGTGGTAAGAGCTTGTAGTTATCTCACCCGATGGTTAATATGCTAGTCTTTACTTTGGCTTGCCATGCAAGGATAACCAACTTATTAAGAAGATAGATTAAGGAAAGCTTGATAGGACACAAACGATAACAGAAGTGGAGGAGTAAATAGACGTAGCATAGCTATCATCTTTATGTACAAGGAGAGAGACTACTCCTGCTTAACCTAGAATTGATACATTTTTAATAAAGAATGAAAATGTATAAGTAAAAAATGAGTCTGAGAATGCATGGATATATGTTCTTTCCTACTAAAAGTTTATGAGTAATATGATGTTTAGCCTCCAATAAATAGGAATATGTATATATGCATGTGTGTATATGTTGTGTCTGTTGAATTGAATCAAGTTATTATTAAATAAATTCAGGTTAACTCGACTTTGATTCACTTGGTTTCCGAATCCATAAGTTAATTGATAAATAATTTATTTTATTTTAATATAATACAAAATTTTATTAATTGATTCTTAATTGAATTCAAATGTTTTGATTCCATTATCACACGTAAGCAAACTATTCATATTGATGAGTCCTCGTGTAAATAGGTATGTGTTGCAAATACACAGAGTAAGTAATTATTTCTCTATTGGATTTTTAGACTAGTGCCATTCAAAGTTTTTTCAATAATACTTATGCCTCTATTTTTTTTCAATTATATGCAATTGCAAAAAAAGAAAGAAAATATACGTGCAGTGTATTTACCATCCAAAAAACCAAGGTTCAAATCATGGGGTGAGCACCTGTGGGTGTCTCCCCTTCTTGTTTTAAAAAATATATATAGGTGTTTGTATATTCCTAAAAATTCACATCAATGCCCTTCCTTACACTCTTTCCCATACAATACACTAACGGAAAGATAATATCGTGACATATAATCGTAAAATGTGATTGCAAAATGGTAAGTGTATAATGTTTGCGAGGAAACCCAAGAGACAAACATACACATTCCTTATTCGTTATGGTTTTTTTATTTGTGCACCTTCGAGATTCTAATCTAGCTTTTTTTGCAACACATGCCTGAACAGTTGTGCCCCTATTCATGGGTAGGGCAGCATG
The DNA here is from genome assembly GCA_037367405.1 of Ottelia alismoides. Classification (NCBI taxonomy): domain Eukaryota; kingdom Viridiplantae; phylum Streptophyta; class Magnoliopsida; order Alismatales; family Hydrocharitaceae; genus Ottelia; species Ottelia alismoides. Next base: position 864,821 of record JAZKJV010000416.1, read on the forward strand.
TCAAAAGCCATTTATTCATTTTGTCAAGAAAGAACAGGTCACGCGGGGGAAACAGATCCTCTACTGTAGGGAGGATTGCAACAGAGGTGTTGTAATCCTCCTCAAAATCTAACCTTATAGATTTAATCCTAAGTTAGTTATCTACATATCTTCCAAATTTAATCCAAATTCGATTTTAATTGCTATTTTATCTTAATGGTCAAATATTTGAATCTTTTTTAAATGGAGTTTAAGTTGTTTAGATCTTGACTTAATGTTTGACCATTGGGATAAAATAGCAATTAAAGTTGAATTTAGGTGAAATTTGAAAGATATATAGATAGTTAACCTAAGATTAAATCATTTTGAAATCAAAATCACAAAAAAAATTAAGATTACGGCATTTTGCTGCAATCCTCCCCTACTGCAGAGGATCCGTTTCCCACGTGGGGAGCCCCAACTAGGCGATAAGTCCACGTCCACCCCTGGTGTAGCTTTCGGGCTCATCCGTTTACGTGGCTTTCTCCTGTCCAGTGTCCACCCCTCTTTCTCACGCACCGTTGATCCATTCCTCGGTTAGTCTCCGGCGGCGACTTGGAGCGTATGGAGGTGAGGAGGACACATCTCGTGTTTGCCGTGAACGGCGAGAGATTCGAGCTGGACAGAGTCGACCCATCCACCACCGTGCTGGAGTTCCTCAGGACGAGGACGAGGTTCAAGGGGACCAAACTTGGATGTGGGGAAGGTCCGTTTCCTTTGTTTTGGCGTAAGAGTTCAGTTTTAAGTATTAGAATTTGGCTTTTGGTTTTCACTGTGCTCGTGATACATGTGGATTGGGCTCGAGCTGTTCCTGTTTTGTGGTGACTTGGAAATATGTGAACTGTCACTCGCCCACTCAACTCTCGCCATTGGGCCACCTCTCTTCTTGCACAGGACACCCAACACACCGTCCCCATTTGCCCTAGTACGCCACATGCACCATATATCAAAAGTGGTGTGAGCAGGCCGGTTATGTTGGATTCAAAGAGAATAGATTAGCCGCCCATGTGTGAATCATGCATCTTGGAATAGTGATATCCAGGTATAGATGACGGGAGGATCCGAGTTGGATGCGGCAGTGGCTCCTACCACGAGGTGGAGCGGAGACGTTCTGACGCCGACGCTGAGATACCCTGCTTGGAAATGTTAACGTCAGGTTAGATTTCCTTCTGCGAGAGCAGGCGGATCCGGAGGCAGTTTTCTCAGATCTTCGAGCAGACCCGATATTGGGTCCGGCGATAATTCCCTTGGATCTTCGATCCGACTAACGGGCTTTAGTAACCGCTGGTGTGGATCTCTTACCCCATTACGGATACTATCCGGGATGCGGCTCTGAAGGTCCGGATTCGGACCAGGCGGATGACGAAGGGTTGGATCCGGTTCCGACCGTTACGCTTCTACATATTATGGGGTCCACCCATTTTCGCACGGTATCGTCCCCTTCGCTTTGCCCTCCAGTTCTGGCTTCCGAGTTCTATCTAAAGGAGATAGCTGTTACTAATGGGGATGGAGGATCGGGAGCCTATCACCACGCTGATGGGTATGCGCACTCGACCATGGAATTTATCACCTATTCTCGGAGAAGGAAAAGTGCTGCGGCTCCATCCCATGACATCATGTCAGAGCAAGATCCACTCATTACGTGGGTCATTGGCTGGGGGCAGGCCACTGGCAGAAGATTTCGTTGGAAAAAAAGCAAGAAGACAATCTGATGGACGCGAATCTCTGCAAAATGGTGGCTGATTTTTCGGGTGCGGTCCCTTCTACGGGGTTAAGATTGGTCACTAGATGAAGATTGTAATACGGGATTTAGAGGTATGGTGAAACCTGAGAAGAAACAGGTTGTCAATAACCTCCTGTCTAGCTGGAGGGCAGATATTTTTCTCTTACAGGAAGTTGAGATTTTGGAGGTGTATATTAGGAACTCGTCTTTCGGAATTTAGAGATGTGGATCACTCTGGGAGTGGGGGCACGTTAGTTGGAATGGTTATCATCTAAAAATGGAAGCTTAGTATATGGGTCGGCGTTCTATAATGTGGTTTGTAGGAGGAACTCTATTTACACGTTGATGGCAATTACTAACATCTACAACCCGAGTGACAATAGGCTGAGAAGTGAACAATGGAACGAGCTATGCCAAATTTGACTCATATTCTCATCATGTGCATGTCTATCAGGTGGGACTTCAATGTGACCCTAAAGATCGAGGATATACTTGGTATAGTGGTATCATCACAAATCCCCAGCTAGAGATTTGGGTGGGAGGTATGCACGAAAGAACTTAAGTTCACACTTTTGTATTTACCACTTTTTGAAGCTCTCTTAGATGGACTCTACGAGGGCCTTGTCCCGTTCTCATTCTAACTGCACCCCTTTGATCTAGGACTCTATAGAGTGCAATCACCATCTAGCTTTTTCAGGTTTGAGCACTTTGGTTGATGTAGGAGGGCCTCAAGTCTTTACTAATGGAGTTTGGATTAATTATCGGGTGGTTTTTCTACAACTAAGAGATCACCATTTTATTTTACGAGACTAACACAATTTGCTAGAAGAAATGATTAATCTATCTATTCAAGAGAACGCTATGTCTCTCTTATATAGGGTAGAGACCCAAAGGGTAAATTATATAATGTATGTGAAGGAAATAGAAAATACAGAAACAATACGGTAACATAAAAATATCTCTACACTTCCCATCAAGATGGAGCATAGATGTTTGTTGGGATATTAGTTATCTTTATTATTATTTTCTTATTTTCTACTTCTTTTGTCTTCTTCTTGTAATTTGCTCAATAAGTTCCTCTCCTATATAAGAGAACCCTATGGCCTCTCATTAAGGTAATTCATTCTTTTCCCTCAACATGGTATTGGAGCGACGACCCTAGACCGGAGTTCCCTTATCCCACCAAACCCTAACCCTACCCACGCCCCTCCCCTCCCCGACCGCCGTCGACCCCCGTCGGCTCTTCCCGCCACCCCCAACATCCCCAGCCGCAAGGCCGCCACGCCAGGCCGTCGGATTCGTCAACCATGCATTTATTGTCGTCGACCTGGTCACTCCGAGGACACATGCTACTTAAAACATGGCTTTCCTGCATCAGCTCGGGTAGCAGAACAAGTTGAGTCTCCTGCACCTTCCTCATTGGACCAACGATTCGATGATCTTGTTGCCAGACTAAGGAATATCATGCTTCCTGATACAACTCCTGAAGGTCAGTCAGATGTGGCCGTCTCTGCCTCTGCCAGTTCACCTGCCACGGCCAGTACTTCAGGTAGTTCTCATGCTCTCACCTCTTGTGATGGACCTATGATTACAAACTGGATTATGGATTCTGGGCGACACATCATCTCTGTGGGGACAAAGAACAACTCACTTCATATAGACAAGTCTCTTCAGGACGAACTGTGGTGATAGCCAATGGGACACATTCCCCGATCACAGGACATGGGGAGATTAACTTGACACCTTCCTTGAGATTGCAGAATGTGTTATATGCTCCTGATTTCTCTATGAATTTACTGTCCATTAGCCAGATTAAAAAGGATTTAAACCGTCGAGCTATTTTGACTCATCATCTCTTGTTTTTCAGGACATACCCTCGGGCAACGTGATTGGCTATGGCTATGAGAAGAATGATCTCTATCGTCTGATCCATACTCCTTATGTCGGTGCATCTCTCCATTCTACAGGATCAGACTCTCCATATATCTGGCATCTTCATTTTGGTCACCTCCCTCTTCAGAAGATGTGTCGTGTTTTGCCCCAGATTTCTCCGAAGTCGTCCTTCCAATGTGAAGCGTGTCAATTGGGAAAGTATCATCGGTCTACTTTCCCGAGTCGTCAGAGTCGGAGCAGTGGCTCCTTGTTCGAGTTAGTCCATATTGATATTTGGGGTCCAAGTCGTGTTCCTAACCACCAAGGACACATATTCTATCTGGTTGCAGTAGACGATTTTTCTCGCTTGTCTTGGGTGTTTTTATTGAAGAATAAATCTGAAGCAGGAGATGTGATTCAAATATTTATCAATGAAGTTAAAAATGTTTTCTCTTCTTCTGTGAAAATTGTGCGTTCTGACAATGCATTGGAGTTTTGTACTAGAGCTCTGTCCTTGTTCTTTTCATCTCGTGATATAATTCATCAAACTTCATGTGCTTACACGTCACAACAAAATGGTGTTGCAGAACGGAAACATCGACATCTATTGGATATCACTAGATCCTACTTATTCAGAGTCATGCTCCATGCTCGTTCTGGGGTGATGCGGTTCTCACAGCTTGCTACTTAGTAAATCGCATGCTCTCGTCTGTCTTGGGTGAGAAATCTCCTCTCTATAGTCTTTTATGAGAAGGAGTTGTTCTCAATTCCCCCCCGTGTCTTTGGCTGTGTTGGTTTTGTCCATCAGTTGGGGCCAGGTCTTGATAAGCTCTCTCCCAGGGCTATCAAATGTGTGTTTGTAGGATACTCCAGGCCACAGAAGGTGTATCGTTGCTTCGATCCGCTGCGTCGAAAATATTTTGTTAGCGCATATGTCAGATTCTTTGAATCTGTGATGTTTTTCTCTCCTACAGGTGACAGAATGAATACTTCCCATTATGATACCGAGGTATTCATGCTACCACCTCCTATGAGTCAGTTACCTTCTATGCCATCTCCACCACCACCTCCTGTCATACCTTCACCTCCACCTTTACCACCTCCAGTGACCATTGTCCCCCGTTACCAAAGCATTATACTCGTCGGTCCTCCTCTGCTCATGGTCATGGCCCGTCATCCACCAACCCTCAGGTTGGTTCTGATAACTTGATTTCTAACGATGAGTCTGAGGATCTATTGATATAGGGAACACAACAGGATGAAGATCATGGAGATTTGGACGTTGCCTATCGCTATTAGAAAGCAGAGTCGTACTTGTGCTTCCTACCCACTTGCTTCCCAGGTCTCTTTTCATCGTCTTACATGCGATTTCCAGAGATTTGCAGCAGCTCTATCTGCAGTAGAAATTCCGCGCAATTATCAGGAGGCACTACAAGATAGCAAATGGCATCTTGCTATGGAAGAAGAAATGGCCGCGTTGCAGTCCCGTGGAACTTGGACACTTGTTCCCCCTCCTTCCGGAGCGTCTATTGTTAGATGCAATTGGGTGTTTACTGTTAAGTGCCATGCAGATGGAAGCCTTGATCGGTACAAGGCAAGGCTCGTGGCACGTGGTTTTACTCAGACCTATGGAGTTGATTACTTGGACACGTTTTCTCCAGTTGCTCGACATTCTACTTTACGTGTTCTTCTTTCAGTTGCTGTAGCACGTGATTGGCCGTTATTCCAGCTTGACGTAAAAAATGAATTTTTATATGGAGATCTACAAGAGGAGGTCTATATGCAGCAACCTCCAGGGTTTGCTGCTGAAGGGGAGTGTCAGCAAGTTTGTAGACTCCATAAGGCAATATATGGCCTTAAAAAGAGTCCAAGAGCGTGGTTTCAAAAGCTTTCAGACCTGATTGAATGACAGGGATTCAAGAGGTCAAATGCAGACCATTCCTTATTTGTGTAGAAGACGTATAGAGGTACTGCTGCTATCATGGTGTATGTTGATGATATTGTTGTTACAGGAGATGATGAACAGGGAATCAAGATGGCAAAAGACTTTTTGGGCAGTAAATTTGTGACTAAGGATCTGGGCACTCTAAGGTATTTCTTGGGGTTGGAATTTGCTAGGAATGCACATGGTCTTGTGATGACCCAAATAAAGTATGTTACATATATGCTTGCAGAGACAGACATGATTGGATGTCGACCTTCCATGACTCCTATAGATCCTAGCATGAAGCTATACGATGATGATACAGATGAAGTCGATAAGAGGAGATACAGAGAGATGGTTGGAAAACTCATTTATGTTACAATTACCAGACCGGATATTGCATTTGCAGTGAGTCGAGTGAGTCAATTCATGGAGCAACCTCGACATGTACATATGGATGCAATACACATGATATTGAGATATCTAAAATCATCTCCAGGCTCAGGATTACTATTCAAGAAAGGAGACACACTCTCTGTATCCGCATATGCTGACGCGGATTATGCAGGTTGTCCTAAGGATAGGAAATCGACTTCGGGATTTGCAATATTTGTTGGTACTTCTCTCGTTTCTTAGAAAAGCAAGAAACAAACTGTTGTAGCAAGATCAAGTGCCGAGTCTGAATACAGGGCTATGGCCCAAGCAAGTACAGAAATGATGTGGGTCCGAGCAGTACTATGCGATCTACATGTAGAGGTTCCTCTACCCATGGAGCTACACTGTGATAACCAGGCTGCCCTATTCATTGCAAACAATCCTGTGTTCCATGAGAGAACAAAACATATTGAGGTAGATTGCCATTACACTAGAGACATGATTCTCAAGGGCATGATCTCTACTTCCCATGTCAGCTCTGGAGAGCAAACCGCGGACATCTTCACCAAGCCACTGCCCAGAGGATCATTTCAGAAGTGTTCATCCAAGCTGAGCATGATCGATATCTATGCTCCAGCTTGAGGGGGAGTGTGAAGATATTTGTATTTTCATATTTCATATGTGTCTCTTCCTTATTATCTTTTTCTGTTTTCTACTTTATGTAATTTACCCATAGGCCTCTCTACTAAATAAGAGAGCCTAGGGTTCTCAGAAAAAACAAGCGCTCTTATTTTCTCCAACAAATATAAAATACCGTATTTTTAGATTTTTGCAAAATTTTTTTATCATTTTAAATAAGAGAAAAATCAAAACAAAAATAGAGAAAATATGAAAGGAATACTTACAACTTAATCAATTTTTTGGATTTAAAAAAAAAATAAAAATAAAGGGTATTTTGGTCAATATGTACAATATACAATATGGGACCAAAATCCAAGTTTCACATAAGAACTCCGATTTTAATGAAATTGGTCTTGTTTTGAAGATCTTTGAATGTATATTACTTTAAAAGTAAGTAGACCTAAATCAGATAATATTGAGTTGTTTATTTATCATCGTACTATATTTACGGTTTATGTTTTCTTTGGATATCACTTATGTAATTAACCCTTGGCTCTCTCCTATATAAGAGAGCCCTGGAATCTCTTTTCTCATATGAATGAATTTTATCCCAACATGGTATCATAGCAACGGTCCCAGACCGGTGTTCTCGAACCAAAACCCTAACCCTAGCCCCACCCGCCGCCCCCCTCCGCGTGCCTCCGCGCCACCGCGCACGTTCCTCCGCGTGCCCCTCCGCGCCTCCACATCCTTACAAAGCCGCCGCAACCCACTCCCAGCGCCGCCGCCCTCTCCCAGCGGTGTCACCCCTTCCCCCCAGCGGCTGCTGCCGCCTCGCAGCGGCCCAGCAAGGCTTTGGCGACCCCTCAGCGGCTGTTACCGCCTCCTTTACAGCGCTGAGGCAGCCGTAGGGCTGTGGCCTGATTTACAAGGCCTTGGCGCACCCTCGGTGACCCCGCGGACCCCCTGTTCACGTCAGGCGAGATATGGACAGATCTGTACTGGGTGAAATAGTCTGATTTCTCCCTCATTTGCGGCCCTCGACCACAAACACAACATTAGGGATGATTGTATAATTCTACAGATACACATCATCCCTCATTTGATGCTGTAGACAAGTTTTTGCGGAGATATTCCCCTCTTGTTCCGCATTTTGGCCTATTAAAGAATGTCAGAAGTCAAGGGTGACGTATTCTTCTCTTCCGGTGCCTTCAAAGGACCGGCACCTATCGTAAAGATGGACGGGACCAACTACGAGTTATGGTCCATGCAGTTTCGTACCCTGATGCAATGCCACAACAAGGAGCATATTCTGACTGATTCAGAGCCAACGGACAAGACATGGGCCAAAGCATCATGGAAATAAGATGATGCATATGCTCGTATATGGCCCTCTGGGACACTTAGCACTGATATTGCTAATGATATTGTCAATCAACCAACTGCAAAGGCCATGTGGGACATATTGGCCGCTACCTATGGACAAGCGAAAAATGAAAGCAAGATACTCCAACTTCAGTTCGACATTTTCTTGACCAAGCAAGATGGTCGACCTCCACATGCACATTTTTCACATCTGAGAGGCATGTTTGAGCGACTCCACAGCTTCATGCCTATCACTACCAGTGTGGAACAACAACAGGCGTATCGGAATGCCACTATGACTGGAGTTTTTCTGTCATCTCTTGACTCGGAGTACGATGCCGCTCGTACTCAACTACTGACTGGAGAGACCATACCACCAATGGAGGAGGTATACAAGCAGCTGAGCATGATTACTACCACACCTACATCTACGCAACAACCGACTTCCTCGGCTATGGCTGCTTCTCGTGGATGAGGCAGCGCGTCCCAGTTCCATGGCCATGGATCTCGTGGTAGAGGTGGAGGCCGCCAGCGTGGTCCATGTTCTTATTGTCGTCGTCCTGGCCACTCAGAGGAGACATGCTTTCACAAGCATGGCTTTCCGGCGTCTGCACGTGTTGCTGAGCAGACTGACTCTTCACTCGCACCCACAACTGATGCACGTTTTGATGATCTTGTCTCGAGACTTCGAGATATGGTGACCACTCCTGTGACTCAGACTGCAGGACCATCAGATGCAGCGGCCACCGCCAGAGCACTACCTAGTTCATCAGGTATTTCATATATGCTTACCAGTACCAGTAGCAACAGTTCCGATGTGACAGATTGGATTATGGATTCTGGAGCATCTCATCACATGTGTGGAGATCGGACACAGTTTTCTTCATATAGGACTATTCCTCCAGGGCGTTCCGTAATCATAGCCAATGGAGTTCGGCTACCCATTGTTGGTCAGGGGGAGATTGTTTTAGCCCCTTCTATACGCCTTCAGAATGTTTTACATGCTCCAGACTTTTTTTTTTGAAAAATAAGAGATAGGTGAACTCCCAAGGTGGGAGTTCCCGCTACAACAACAACAACAAAGCCTTTTCCCACAATTAAGTAGGGTCGGCTACATGGATTCTTCACCTCCATTCAGATCTATCTTGGGTCAATCTCGGACTTATATCCAAAAAACTAAGATCCCTTCGTATAGTCTCTTTCCAACACTTCTTGGGTCGTCCTCGCCCTCTCTTAGCCGGCTCAACATCCCAACACTCGCATCTCCTAACCAGTGCATCAGTTGACCTTCTTTGCAAATGACCATACCATCTTAAGCGGTTTTCTCGCATCTTATCCTCGATCGGAGCTACACCAACTTTCTTTCTGATTGCATCATTCCGAATCCGATCTTTACGTGTATGTCCACACATCCATCTTAGCATTTTCATTTCTGCTACAGCCATTCTCTGCACATGTCTATGGTTCACAGGCCAACATTCAGAACCATAAAGCATAGCAGGTCTCACGGCTGCTTTGTAAAACTTTCCTTTAATTTTTAAAGGAATTTTCTTATCACAGAGAACAGCGGAGGCTCCTCTCCACTTTAGCCAGCCTGCATTTATTCTATTAGTAAAATCTCCATCAATTTCCCCATCATGTTGCAAAATAGATCACAGATATCTAAAAGAATCTCTCTTCTGAATGCTATCGTCACCAATCTTCACCTCGATTCCTTCACCAATATATTAAAAAAGGCGTTACAAGTTAGCTCGAGGCCCAGGAATTGTAAAGGGTGTTACAGTGAATCAAGACATTCTCGAGATAGAATCTAACACTCTTAAAGATGCACTCGTTTTTCCCTTGCCAAATCGCCCATAACGCAGCAAATACTATAGATATATCGTCAGTGGAGCCGGACCCGATCCGCCTGATGGACTGCCAAAATAGAGATGTGCTCTCGTACCACAACCAAGACAGGTTCAAGGACCGTCAAACCTCCGCAGAAAAATGGTAAGAAAAGAAGATATGCTCGGCATCCTCATGATGTTCATGGCATCTCATAGATAATATCTTGAGAGCCAAACATACGGGCCCTTCTCATCTTGTCACAGATCCTGTTCCTCCGAAGACACCACAAGAATATTTTGACCCTAAGAGGAATCTTAGCGGCCCAGATAAGGCGCAAGTCCTGGGCCAGATCCGCACTCGGCGCCGCCGCCGTGTTACGAAGATGATTATAGATGTGCTTGGTAGAAAACTTAGTGCCAACCCACGTAAAGTGGTCACAGTTGTCCGGAGCACCACCAACAAGGGTGTCCGAAGCAGAAGGAAGCTCGGAAAGGAGACGCAAATATTCATCCAACCGCTGCGGGGGGAGGTGATTGACGAAGAGAGGGGCCCAGGTTCCAGTGCCCCCCGCTTGGGAGACGGAGCACTCACGGTCCGTGGACAGCGCGAACAGCCTTGGAAACCTATCACAAAGCTTTCCCTCCCCGGACCAATCATCTCTCCAGAAGCGAAATCGCCGACCATCCCGCACCGCCGGCGACAAGAACTGCGACACTTTCGGCAAAACTTTACGAATACCTGACCAAAGAGGAGACTCCCACCGAAGAAGTCTGGCCACCAAGTCACCCCTCACGTCATAAATCTTGCGAAGGAGCCAGTGAACCATGGCCTGCGAGGGGCCCCCAAATGTGGGCAACCCACTTGCCAAGCAGCGCCATATTCATGCAATCAAGGTCCCGGACGCCCAGGCCACCCGCCTCCTTGTTGTTTGTAATCTCCTTCCAGCACACCAGGTGGACGCCCGCCCTCTGTTGCTTCCTGTCCGACCAAAAGAAAGATTTCATCATCGATTCCAATTTTTTTCGCACACCAACGGGAAGGGTGCGCGTGCTAAAGAAAAAAATGGGGATTGCTGATAGAACATGCTTAAGCAAGATCAACTTCCCCTCCTGGATAAGCAGGAGGTCTTCCAACCAGCCAGCTTTCGTTCCATCTTCTGAATAACCAAATCCCAGTCCGCCCTCTTAAGCTTACCGTCCGTCAGTGGAAGGCCATGATAATTGATAGGAAGAGATCCCAAAGCGCACCCTGTGATGTTGCCAAGATCCTCGCGCTCCCCAGGTAGCATTCCAAACGTGACCACTTGGGATTTGTCACAGTTGGCGACGAGACCGGAGAGCTCACCGAAGATACCCAACAACAAAGCCGCGTTGGCCGATTGCGACGTAGAACCCCCAAGCAGCACCAGCGTGTCGTCAGCGTATTGCAGCATGGGGATGGAAATGCCATCAAGAGTAAAACCTGTGCACAACCCTGCTTCAACCGATTGCACAAGCAAGACGGCCAACGAATCAGCAATAATGTCGAATAAAAGGGGGGCCATAGGACAACCTTGCCGAATCCCACGCTGCGACTGGAAGGGGGGGGCCCTCCGGCTTGCCGTTGACCATAACTGAGAGGGAGGTAGTCGTGATGCAGCGCTTCATCCAATCAATCCAAATGTCCGGAAAACCTCGCAATCGCAAGGATGTCCTGATGAAATTCCAAGCGACACAATCATAGGCTTTGGAGAAGTCGATCTTCCATAGAGAGCCTTTCGTCTTTGTTCTTCTCCAACGTAGACATATTTCAGAAGTCATGACCAAAATGTCAGCCATCTGCCATCCCGGGACGAAGGCCCCTTGAGTAGGCAAGATCACCGAATCAACCACTTGATGCAAGCGGTTCGCGAGGGTCTTAGCAATGATAAGATAAATACCATTAGAAAGCGCGATGGGACGGTAATCGTCAATCGCGTTGGGGGAATCCTTCTTCGGGAGCAAGAAAATAAGCGCCCTATTGATTTTTTCCATGCCACGGTTCCCAACGGCAAATTCGTTCAACAGCTCAAGCAGCTCCCCTTTTAACATCGACCAGAAGAACTCTTTGTAGAATAAGACGGAAAAGCCATCGGGCCCGGGAGAGCCCTCGGAATTGAGGCCCCACACCGCCTCCCTAATCTCCGCTTCCGAGAAAGCCGCCACGAGCGCCGAAGCCTGCAAGTCATTCAATCTCCGAACTCCTCTACCCAACCAAGACCAACCAGAGCGCTGCTGCTTTTTTGAGATCCGCACGAAATGGTTACGGATCGCCTGACCGATGGCCACCTCCCCAGAAACCCTCTGGCCCTCAACGGTGATGTCATGAATGGAGTTCTTTCTACGCCTCCCAGAAGCCATGTTGTGGAAGAAGCGGGTGTTAGCGTCACCCTCAGGCAGCCATCGCTACCGAGACCGCTGTCTCCAGTGAGTCTCCTCTTTCCTATCTTCAAGCAAGATTTCGTCAAGAAGTCGCCGCCTCTCCTCCGCTTCCTCAGGGTCCAAGCCCCGAGCATCGTCAAGATCGTCGAGACGCGAAATGCCCTCCTGAGCGATGCTTCACCGCAGAGAACGGCTAGCCCAAATCTCCCTACCTACCCGAGATAAGTGGGTTTGGAGGTGCGCGAGCTTGGTGCTAAAACGGACGACTGCCGAGCCCTCCGGAGACCACTCCCTCCATTTGGTCTCAACCATCCCCTTGAAGCCATCCTCGAGAAGCCAACTCTTCTCAAATCTGAAGAAAGATTTCCTCCTCTCCTCCTCCCCCGTCGACCAAATGATGGGCGTGTGGCCGGAGTGAGCGCGAGGAAGTGCCTGCGCCCGCGCAAAAGGGAACAACTCATCACCCTGAAGAGATATCAAAAAACGATCCAATCTCGACCGCGATCGAAGATTTCTCCACGTGAAAGAACATCTATTAGCGTCCAAGATCTGAAGGCCGAGGTCGTGGATCGACCGACGAAGGGCTGGTGAGGCTGCATCAGAGCCACCCAACTGGTTAGGGCGGTCATCAGGGAGAAAATTAGCGTTGAAGTCGCCACCCACGAGCCAAAAAGCATCCGCGTTGTCAATCCCTATCGAGTCCAGCTCCGCTACCAGGGGCCCCCGCTCCTGACTAGTGGGGCCGTAGACATTGGTGAAGAGCATTGCACAACCATCCGAACGACGCCTGAGGCACACAGAGAGGGATGATTCCAGTTTGATAACCGCCAAGAGATCAAAAGAATCCACCTTCCAACCAGTGAGCAAGCCCCCGGAGGCACCAGCCGCCGCAAGCTCCGCAAACTCAAACTTGCCATGCCTGCCAAGGGCCCTACAAAGTTCCGAGCATGGGCGGGAGGCTTTGGTCTCCTGAAGGAAGAAAATGTCGGCGAAAGAGGAGTCCACCATGTTTCTGATCGCTAGTCGCTTCTCGGGCCGACCCGTACCCCGTACGTTCCACGATAGCACTTTCATTTGGAAACCCTGTTAGCCGCCATTTTGGGGGCAATAATCCCCAAACACTCCACTACCGTTCTGTCTAAGAGGCGGAACCGGTTTGCCAGCGTTTGGCCGGACAGGCTGAGATCCCCTTCGTGAGTATTCTCTTCCAAATTGTTAGCGCGGGAGCAAGCCGCCGCCCGACGTCTCTTCCGTCGAAGAGCTCTTGACACCTTACTCCTGGAGTAGACCGAGCCGAAGCGGCGGCAATGACCATCCGGAGATGCTACCCTGCCACCGCTCGGCGATTCGGGGCCCCACAACCGATCCTCCACCACGGAGGATTCCCGCCTTGAGGGCGCAGACGACGGAGGCACCATCACCATCGAAGGGCCGGAGCCATCGCCCCCCTGCACCAGAGGAACAGCAACAGGTGAGCCGAGGATGCTTCCCCGATGTTCGGGCCGGGTCTCAGATGTCGGGTCAGGAGATTCAGAGGTGACATGCGCAATCGGGTCGCCCCGATCGACCCGGGACTCAGGTGTCGGGTCAGGAGATTCAGAGGTGACGTGCGCAATCGGGTCGCCCCGATCGACCGCTTCCTTATCAATATGCGGAGCCGAAGACCGCATCCGGGAAGTGCCAAACGGTGAATGATGATTTTCCACGACCTTCGAAGCAATCCTCCTCGGGAAAGAGACACAAGTCGCAGGAGGACCCAAAGGGCCGCGAAAAGAGTCGAAAAAAATGTCGCTTGGAAGACGAGGGGTGGCCGCGACGCTTCCGCTTCCGAGACCCCTCACATCCCCCACAGGCGGCGCCAAGATTTTTGAATCGGACGGAGAGAACGACGCCGCCACACCGCCGCTGTTGGACACCCGCCGACCAGCCCCGGAGTTGCCGCCAGAAGTCGGATCCCCTTGCAGCCGCACAACAGGGGAATCCAGACCATGCAAGACGATCACCGGCTTCTCCGAACTGGATCTCAGCTCGGAACAATGGATAGCCTCCACCCGAGCGCTAAGGTTGAAAGAAAGAACGTAGGAAATTTCCACAACCAAGGATTTCCCACGAACTGGAATACTCCAACAGCCCAAACTGGAGGGCTGAGATCGACGGATCACTAGAACAGGATCATGTGGCTCCCCATGACAGCAGCCCGTAGACTCGAGGCACAAAACCTCAACGATCCCCCCAACACAGCACGAATGGCGTCAAGATTCCGCATGGAGTACGGAATCCCCTTCACGCTGACTCTGTCGATGAGAAACTCATCGAACGCTCCCTCCCAAGCACGAGGGCGCCGCCATTTCATCCGCGGAAGATGACCCTCTGAGTAACAAAGAAGGTCGGCCACCTCCGCCTCAGAGAGGCCCCTGGTGAGGACCTTACATGGGGAGATGGCTAAGAGGTCCCCTCTAAACCTGCCCTGAGAAACAACTACAATCTCCGAAGAAGCGATGAATAATGTTTCCTCGCCGCCACCTTCGTCGATTAACATAGCCCCTAAGTGAGAAACAGAGGACCGCAGGGAACATACGCGACTTCTGTGGCCCGAACCTTGGCAAACGAAGCACCGGATAGTCTCGTGGCATTGTCTCTGCCAGTGACGAAGCGAACCACAACGGTAACACCCACGGTCAAACGGAGGGGGCCGGGTCGATGAGCCCTTGAACGAGCTAGCGGAACGATGCTGACGACGATGCCTCGGAAGAACCTCCACCCAACCGCCTCCGGTCTCGCGCTCGCTCTGCAACATCTCTCCAAAAATCCTGGCGAGTTCCACGACAAGCTAACCTAAATGAAGTCTATATCCACATGCTTCAGACTTTCAAATGAATCTTTTGTCTATTAGTCAGATTACAAAAAAGATTTACACTGGCGTGCCATTTTTTGACCCATCTTCTCTTATGTTTTAAGACATACTAACTGGCAGGATGATTATTCATGGTCGTGAGCAGAGAGGATTATACAAACTTGCTGTTCAATCATGTGCTGGGGTGGCCTCTATTCCCTCTGGATTTGCTTCACCTTTTCTGTGGCATCTTCGCTTTGGCCACCTTCCTCTCCAAAAGATGATACATATTCTCCCGCAACTATCTACTCGTACTACTCTGGACTGTGAAGCTTGTCAGCTTGGGAAACACCATCGCTCCTCCTTTCCTAGTCGTCCAAGTCGTCGTAGTAGTCGGTCCTTTGAGTTGTTTCATTTTGACATTTGGGGTCTAAGTCGTGTTCTTGATCATCAGGGGCATAGATTTTATATGGTTGCTGTTGATGATTATTCTAGACTTTCTTTGGTTTTCTTTCTTAAACATAAATCTGAAGCAGGTGCTATAATTAAGACTTTTCTTATTAAGATCAGCAACATTTTTTCTGCTAATGTTAAATACATTCGCACCGAAAATGCTTTGGAATTGTCTACTCTTCATTTGGCAGAATTTCTCCAGTCTATGGGTATAGTTCATTAGACTTCCTGCACTTATACATCACAGCAAAATGGGGTTGCAGAATGCAAACATCGCCACCTCTTAGACATCACGAGGACCTTGTTGATTCATAGTGGTACGCCTTATTCTTTCTGGGGGGATGCCGTCCTAACCGCCTGTTATTTGGTAAATCGCATGCCATCTACTATTCTTGGAGAGAAGAGTCCCAAATCGATTGCGTTTCCTGAAAAAGAACTCTTTACACTTACACCTCGTGTTTTTGGATTGGTAGCCTTTGTCCATGACTTTACTCCTGGCCGTGACAAGCTCTCACCTAGAGCTGTCAAATGTGTTTGTGGATTATTCTCGTACCCAAAAAGAGTATAGATGTTTTGATCATGTTGGGAGAAAATACTATGTCAGTGCCGATGTTACTTTTTTCGAATCTATTATGCTTTTGATGTCCCGAGGTCTTCGCCACCTATACCACCACCACTGCCACCTCCACCTCCTCACAAAGAGTCTGCATTCTTACCCCATGTTTATACTCGCAGGTCTTCTACTCGCCCCTCTGCTCATGCGCCTACCACATCATCCCCCATGCCTCAGGTATGTCAGGAACATATTATTTCTACTGATGGTACTGGAGATTTTATTGATGAACATGAAGAGTCAATTCCAGAGGATGGTGAAGCTGATGTCCTGGAGATACCGATTGCTTAAAGGAAACCTCGTCGTCAATGTGGTACTTACCCAATAGCTGTACATGTTTCCTTGGATCATCTGTCAGAGGACTACAAGAAGTTTATGGTGGGACTTTCTGCTGTTACTATCCCACGAACGTATCAGGAGGCGCTCCAGGACAGTAGGTGGCGCCTTGCTATGGAAGAAGAGATGGCGACTCTGCGATCACGTGGCACATGGAGCATTGTTTCACCTCCACCAGAAGCATCTATTGTGAGCTGCAAATGGATATTCACGGTCAAGCAAAGGGCCGATGGCAGTATCGATCGATTCAAAGCAAGGCTTGTGGCTCGAGGGTTCACCCAAACCTATGGAGTGGATTATCAGGACACCTTCTCTCCAGTAGCAAGACATTCTACACTACGCATTCTGCTCTCTGTTGTCGTTTCCAGAGACTGGCCTCTGTATCAACTTGATGTCAAGAATGCCTTTCTCTATGGGGATCTCCAGGAGGAAGTATATATGCAACAACCACCAGGATTTGCTACTGAGGGGGAGTCTTAGAAGGCGTGCCGCCTTCACAAGGCGATTTATGGCCTGAAACAGAGTCCGAGAGCTTGGTATCAAAAGCTATCGGAGTTGATAGAGCAAAAGGGGTTTGTGCGGTCTACTGCGGAGCACTCACTGTTTGTACAAAGGACACCTAGAGGTACCGTGGCTATTCTTGTTTATGTGGATGATATTGTCATGATAGGAGATGATGAGCAGGGTATTCTTACTGCCAAGGAGTTCCTTAGTCAGTAGTTTGTGACTAAGGACCTTGGAAATCTTCGCTACTTTCTTGGATTACAATTCGCCAGAAATCAATGTGGACTCGTGATGAATCAAAGGAAATTTGTTATGGACCTCCTATCTGAGACATGCATGACAGGGTGCAAACCTGCTTCTACTCCTATGGATGCAAGCATGAGATTGTATGATGAGGACACCGAAGAAATTGACAGGAGGAGATATTGAGAGCTTGTTGGGAAGCTCCTATACGCCACTATTACCAGGTCGGATATTGCTTTTGCAGTTAGCAAAGTCAGTCAGTTCATGGAGCAACCCAGGAAGGTACATATGGATGCCATTCACATGATCTTGAGGTATTTGAAGACGTCACCCGGCTCTGGCCTTATGTTCAGTAGGGATGCATCACTTGAGGTGACAAGATGTGCACATGCAGACTATGCTGGTTGTCCCAGGGACAGAAAGTCGACTTCTGATTTTGCTATCTTTGTAGGCAGTTCACTTGTTTCATGGAAAAGCAAGAAGCAGACTGTGGTGGCCAGATCTAGTGCTGAGTCTGAATACAGGGCTATGGCACAAGGGTGTACAAAAATAATGCGGGTCAGATCAGTATTGACTGAGCTTAATGTTGAGGTTTCTCTTCCTATGAAACTTTTATGTGATAATCAGGCAGCTCTATTTATAGCCAATAACCCTGGTTTTCATGAACGGACAAAGCATATCGAGGTGGATTGTCACTATGCTGGAGACATGATCCAGAAAGGTCTTATATCGACCTCTCATGTTTCCACAGGAGATCAGACTGCAGATATCTTCACAAAGGCACTGGCCAAAGGTTCATTTCAGAGATGCTGTTCCAAGCAAAGCATGATTGATATTTATGCTCTAGCTTGAGGTGGAGTGTTGAGATGTTTATTCATCACCGTACTATATTTACAGTTTATGTTTTCTTTGGGTATCACTTATGTAATTAACCCTTGCCTCCTCTCCTATATAGGAGAGCCCTGGGATCTCTTTTCTCATATGAATGAATTTTATCCCAACAGATATTGTATGAGAGAGATATGCGCATTTTAAGGTTCTTAGTCTCAAACTTGGATTTGGGTTTTATTGGACAATTTTACCAGTTAGTATTTTTTTGATATTTTTCTTTTTATTGGTGTTAGTAATATATACAATATAGAGTTGATTTTATTGGATTTAGAGTTAGTATAAAATGGATACAAATATGTGATTTTAGCTAATATATAGGTGAATATTTACAAGTGAACTTGGCTTCTTATTTAACGCAGATATGAATGCTAAAATACAAACATTAATTCTAGATGCATGAATGCGAATAATGCATAATAAATAGAAATATGCAGCTAATTTCTCGCGAATGAAGCTTCATTTTCAACTTTTAGAGTAATGAATCACAGATTCATCATAGATATCGAACTGAAGCTGAAGAATCTTGGCCTCATTCTTCGCTTGGGCATAGGTTGATATGAGAATGTTCCACATCACCTTAGTGGTCGGATGATTCACAATATCATTGGCGATCTCCATGGTAAGGGTCCTGAAGAGCCAAATACACGCATACACGTCATCTTGCTTTCAAGAAGTATTGGTCACAGTCTTATCCGTTGGCTCTGGATCTGTTAGGATGTGCTCCTTGTTATTGCAATACATGAGGGTGAGAAACTGCATAGACCACAACTCATAGTTGGTCCCATCCATCTTTACGATGGGAGTCGGGCCTTTGTGATGCCTCGGAGTCCAGGTTACTCGTTTACACAACATTCGCAATATTATATTCACTATCGATCGCATTAAGTTATAGAAAATGAGGGAAAATTTCTCGGGTTTCGAATGACATTTGCAATAATGATAAACAACCACAAAACTAATAGGTGTCACCAATAGATATTTGTATTAATTTCCATATAATATTACATATGTCAAAGGAAATTAGTATCATGTACATGTATCCCAAAATGTAAAAAAAGGGAAAGGAAAAAGCATTTATATTATCTTGTATAAAAACTGTAACATGTGTACCATCGAAAGTAACTGCGGAAGCTCATGGTCCAGCTGTCAATCTACTGAGTCGCAGGCACCTTGCCTTCCATTCATGTTAGGAAGAAAAGGACGTCAACAAAGGTTGAGTACAATCTAATTTATTAAAAATAACATGTATTTCAGTGGTTTTAAAAGAAAGCAAGTAGATAAGATTTGATATTTAAATTTAATAAGCTACTTGCATGGAAAGATGATTTTTCATGTTGTTCTGTATATACATCCCTTTGTTCACTCATCACACTTTAACTACCAATACCTAATACTTTCATTCATTTATAAGATTCATATTTAGGCTATCATCATTTTATTGTTTATAAAATATGTTGATGGATCTTAGTAGAGTAAAATGACGAGTTTCATGATATGATCTTTTTTTGTGAAATCTCTCAAGCTCAGTGGATAGTTTATGGTCTTGGTCCGGGTGTGACCTTACACTATGACTCTAAGGCGTGAAGAAAACCTTAGGCCCTGTTCGGGTAGCTGCTTACCCGCGGGTTAGGGGGGTTTACCCTCCTTAACCCACTTCCCCTCTCTCCTGTGTGGGCCCCACTTTATTCCTTTTTTAAAAAATTAAATAAATCAATTTTACATCATCAATTTTATCAAAAAATAATATATTATACCATCATATCATATAAAAATTATAAACTACTCCACTTCTACTCACTTTTCCAAACTTCAATACAATCACATCACAATAACTACTCACTTTTTCAAACTCCAATACAATCATATCACCCCAAACCCACTTCTAACCCACCCCCAGTTTAACCCTCTATCCAAACACCAAAACACAGAAACGGGTTACCCTCTACTAGTTTAACCTGCCTTAACCCACCAACCAAACGCACCCTTAGGGTTGGGGTGCCTCCGTAGGTATGCGGTAGAGTATAGTGTATCTTAACTAAGTTCTCAACTCATCCACTAGCTTCACCTAACAACTTGTAGTAGTAGCTCTCATTCTAGTGCTGAAGATTTCGTGACACAATCCTTTATTCCTTTTCATTATTGTGAGATATTAGATGTGATGATGGATCTTATTAAATATTGATGATTGAGGATTGATGATTTGTGATTGATAATTTCCAGGATCTAATTTTTTTCCTTGCTAGTACCTACTGGTGGAACAATAACCACAACTCAATTCAATCTGACAACGATCTCTTCTTCGTCAGGACCTACTAGCGGAATAGTAACAAAAAACTCAAGCGGTGAGGAAGTCTCATCGGACTCTTCTGTCTCGCACTCCAAATAGAAGTGTGATCTAGGAAAAGGCTAGGTACACTCTAAAACTATGCCCCAGACATGGGTGGGAGAGATTTTTCGGTCCGAACCACTTCAAAAACCAGCCCGACTGGTACGGACAAAACAAGCTTGAAAAGCAAAATCAAGGGTCCTCTTACCTAGGTACCCTACTGAAACAGGGTCAGCGGACTGGTCAAAAACTTGGATCCCAGCGAAGCGTAAAATAATGCGAGCTCGTGTAAAAATCGTATAAAGGACTGGGATCCTAGACCCACGCACAAGACGGCCGTTGCCCTAACTGGACTTCCTATCTTCGGCCCAGTTGAGGGTTACCGTGCCCTCACACAGTCAAGTGCAAGGGTCACCATGACCGACACAATTAACTAACATCACTGATTCACCATCATACTTTCTTTATTCCTCATCATTTCTCGATCTCTGTTGTGGTTAACTTTATAGATCTAGGCATCTTGTCAACGATCTTATTAATAGAGATCATTAGTTAGTAGAGTATACTTAGAGATTTATCTCATAAAGATTATTGGTCCTTGTTATCACATGTTATCATTTTTACAATCATGAGATTAGAACTCACTCATTGGATCTGGATCTAAGTTCAATTCTATGCTAGATTACCCAACTCTTTTCATTTTTAAGACATAAGATCTTCAGGTAATTAGTGGTATAAGTTTTGATCCAATTGCGCGTACTACACTCCCAAATTCTTCCATTCTTAATGCCTGAAATCTTTAACTAATTAGTTTTGAAATATTGGCTCAATTTGTATGTCAATTTATTGTTAACTTTCTCATATATAAAGCTTGAAATTCTATAGCTATTTGGTCTGAAGTTATACTTCATTTGCATGCTAATTCATCCCCAAATCTCCTCTTTACAACATGTAATCTGTAGCTAATTAATGTTATGCAATTAGACTCCAATCATATGTAAATCACCCCTAATTCTTTCATATTTTTATCACAAAATTATTGTATAATAATGGTCTTTTTTCAGATCTTACTAGAAGCAATACACCCCAAATTCTTTACATTTTTGGATATGAGATCAGTATATAAACAGTGGTCTAAATTTAGAGTCTTTCTCATATGTATATATACTTATATGTATACATATATACATATATATGCGTATATTTTAAATCATATATATATATATATATATATCTATACATATTTAAAAAAAACTTAAATCTAAATTAAAATTTAAGAACAATACGGAAGTCAATCTCTTTTATATCAAAAGTTTAATAAGTGAACAATAACGGAATCTTAAATTTAAATTAAAATTTAAGAACACTAAAGGAATTCAATTTCTTTCATATCAAAATTTTAATAAGTGGAAAAGTTTAATAAGTGGAGTAAAAATTTTAAATTAAAATTTAAGAATAGTACACGAATTCAATTCATTTTTTAAGTTATAAAACCAAAATATAATTCCCTAATTTGAGTTTTTCAGTAGCAGAGAATTCAATTCATTTAAGTAGCAGTAATTTAAAACCAAATAATCTTCTATTTTTCTTTTCAATATAAGTAGCCGAAAATATTTAAACTATCTCCCTCTTTTTTAAAAAATCTAAGTAAACAGTAGCAGAGAAATATTTGATCTTAAATTACATTTAATTCATAATGCGATAACTTTTTGAATAGCATTAACCTTATGGACAAACCCACAAATATTCTTCATTTTTAGTAGCAATTGAGAAGCAGTAATAAGTAATTTGAACTCCAAATTTTCATCCAAATAACTAACCAAACAGTAGTAAATCATGGATATAAATCTCCCAAATTTCTTCAAATTTTAAGGCATGAACAATAGCTTATAATGGTCTGAATTTAAGTCTATTAGCATGTAATTTACTCTCAACTTTTCATCCTTAAAAATGAGATCGGGAAATATTTAATCGATCTGAAATTGTGATCAATTTCATGTAAAACTTCACCTTTTCTTCTAATTTCAGAAGCAAATAATAGGGTTTTGATTTTATTTTTAATTTGCATGAAAGGCAGCAAGAGGAGGGGGATTTGTATCTTGAAATCTCCAAGAATTGTAGACTAACTTAACATGCAATGGCTCCAAATGGTGAGGAGAAACAGTTTGAAGTTGCAAGGAGCAATAGCTTCTTTGGCTGCTCAACAGCAGCATGCAGTTGTAATGGGTCTCCAGCATTTTCTTGGAAGGAAAGAGGCAGTAGCTGCTGCTGCTATCAACAATAGTAAGGAACTGCTCCTTAGCTGCTCGTTGGTAGCTGCAGTTGCAGTTTTAGGATGGGGAGCTGCAACTCCCAAACAGCGGTTGAACAACAACTAGCAAGCTGCTGGACAACAGCTTCCAATAAAAGAAATGACTGCAGAAAAATGCTCTTCAAGTGGAGAAATTGGGAGAGAATTTGGGGATTTTCGGGGAAGGAAATGTGGGAAAAAAGATAGAGCTTTGGAGATATAATAAGAAGAGAGGAGGCTCCAAGTCTTGATAAGTGGAGGGAGAGAAAAGACCAAGTAGGCTACTGTTTGTGCTGGAATTCTGAAATTAATATTACTTTTTATTATTTTTTAAACCTTTCTCTCTCTTATTTGGAATACCAAAGTCATCCACGTTAGCACATCGAATCTTCAATTCGGATACAATGGCTCGTTTCGACCATTTCTGAATGATGATCAAAATGAGTATAATATTCATATACTTCTGATCTAAGATGAATTCAGAATTGTCGAGATACAATCTTGGTTTACGATTAAATTTTGTGATTTTAAATTGTTAAACGACCTTCGAGCGACGAATAGTCTATTTCGTTGGTCTTATTTCGTCGATGCGAATTTTATGGTGGTCTCAAATTATTTTGCGGTTTCTGATTAATCATTGCTTTTCTGATGACACTTTCTACGATGCAATCGTTTTTTGATCGATTGATCCCAAATGAGATTCGATTTATAATCTCTGGATTGATTCAACTTATTTAATATTGATCGATAATTTAGCCAATCATATGAACCCCAATCAGGTCGGGTTTCGGTTTCGAATTCGGGTGACTCGGATCTGAATGTCACAATTATAAAAATCTCAAAGGGAGTCGTCCTCGAGATTCATGTCAATGTCATTATATATTTTATCTTTCCATAAAAATCTCAAAGGGTTTTGAATCCATAACAACCTCAAAGGAAAAATAAGCCATTGATGATTTGGAGCGCATCCTGACTGCCTTCACCGACCTTCAGTAGCAGCATACTGCTATGAGAGTTCAGCAGGGCCAGATCTTGGCCCATCAGACGGAGATCGCAAACAAACTGACTGACATTGAGATGGGATTCAAGAAGCGCTTTGATTTCACTTACCATCCATATCAGGATGGAACATGACAGGACCATTCCTAGTTTGTTGAAGTACAACAACCTCAGTTTGATGATCCACATGTGGATATGCCATACTTGGAGCAGAGGATGGAGATCATGATAGGGAGCAAGACCCTGTACCTTTTGCCGACAAGTTTGTACCTGACCACTCTGCTATTCAAAGGCATTGGTCGATTTTTATTTCCTATCAACGAGCCAATGTGCCCATGTTCGAAGGTACCAGGACATCGGATGAGGCGGATCATTGGCTGAAGAGAGTGATGAAGGTACTCCGGATGATTCATGCACCACAAGACGCACGATTATCTTTTATGGAGTATTCATTGACAACGTTCGTCGAGAGATGGTGGGAGGCGACAGTTTCCAAGATGGGAACAAGCCTACATGGGATGATTTCAGACAAGATTCAGATCCCACTTCTTTTTCGAGAAGTAGAAGGAGTCCCAACACCGACTATTTGCAGAGCTTCGACATGGGAAGATGACGACTATACAATACTTTGTTCTCTACACCGAGTTGTCGCAACATACACCAACATTTGCTGCATTTCCAGAAAAGAATTCGGAGAAGTTCATCAGCGGTATGAGAGACGAGGTGCAGGAGAAGCTGGTTGGACTACATCTCACTTCCATCTCCGAGGTTACTGATGCAGCGGGGAAGTTTGAGGACATCAGAGAGAGACGTTTTGGGAGTTCGTCTGGAGCGGTATCCACATCACAATGATCATTCGGATCGATACGCCGATCGTTCCAGTAGTAGAGATCAGCCCGATGGTTCCATCCTTTAGGTTCAACATTCTCTGATGGTGCTCGCTCATCTCCAACGACTACTTTAGGTGGAGCACTCGTCAGGCATGACACCAGTACGGCACGACCAATTAGGTCGCAGAGAGTGGAGAGACCCCTGGCAGGACCGACTCGGAGCACTGACATGACTACTATGCCTACCCCGTCTGTGCGATGCTACTTATGCATTGAATGAGGTCATCACCAGTATCAGTGCCCCCAGGCTTCTGGTGAGCCTCGACCACAACCACAACCTTCACAACCACAATCACAACGTACTGGGAGTTTTCATGGTGGGAAATCCAACTTCAGGAGGCTGTAGAGACAGACACAGAGTGTGGTCGGTTCGAGTACCGTATCAGCTAGACAGGGTCAGTTACATGCAATGACTGAGGAGCGGACATGATCAATGGCTACTGCAGTGAAAGGTATGCTCTTAGTCTTGAGCCGACCTTTCCATATTTTATTTGATTCTGGAGCGACGCATTCCTTTATTGCTTCGAGATTACTAGCTTCAATAGATAAAGTTGCAGAGACCTTAGATACTCCATATCACATCTGTGGGCCAGGTGGCCAACTAGTTATCATTTCCTTGATAGTCAGAGGTTTGCCAGTATTGATTGGTGGTCACGAGATGATCGCAGATTGTCTCTTACTACAATTTGACGAGTTTGATTTGATTTTAGGCATGGATTGGTTGTCAGCTTATCATGCCTTAGTTGATTGCTTTAGGAAGACTATTGTCTTCAGTATTCTAGACTTACCTGAGTTTACCTTTGAGGATACGTAACATGAATTCAAAATGGAGTACATCTCAGTGTTGAGAGCTCAGAGACTTGTTGATCAGGGATGTGATTCATATTTAGCATTTGTTCGAGAGACATTCGATCAGGAGCCGATGACCCAGGGCATCAGAATAGTGTCAGAATACCCTGTTGTGTTTCTTGATGATTTGCTAGGTTTGTCACCTGAGAGAGAGAGATTGAGTTTGAGATCACATTGCTGCCAGATCACAACCGATCTCGATGACTCCTTACCGCATGGTACTAGCTGAGTTGAGATAGCTGAAGGTGCAGTTACAAGAGTTATTTGATTTGGGTTTAGTGTGGCCGAGCACTTCACCTTGGGTGCTCCAGTTCTTTTTCTCAGGAAGAAGGATGGATCGATGAGATTGTGCATTGATTATAGGCAAGTGAACAAGAGAACGATGAAGAACTGTTATCCTTTGCCATACAACGATGACTTATTTGATCAACTATAGGGATCTTTTATGTTTTCAAAGATCGATCTTTGATCAGGCTACCATTAGCTGATGATTCGAGGATCAGATATTCCGCAGACAGCTTTCAGGACATTGAAGGAAAGATTGACTACTGCGCCCATTCTTGCACTTCCTTCAGGCACGCAGGATTATGCAGTATACACAGATACCTCAGGAGAAGTTTAGGAGCGGTGCTGATGCAGCGAGGTCACGTGATTGCATATGCATCACATATCTTGAGATCGCATGAAAGGAACTACCCCACCCATGACTTGGAGTTGGCGGCAGTTGTCTTCGCCTTGAAGATCTGGCACCACTATCTTTATGGGGTAAACTTTGAGATTGTCATGGATCAAAAGAGCCAGAAGTATATCTTTGATCAGAAAGAGCTGAACATGATACACCACATGTGGCTTGAGCTACTGAAGGATTACGGCCGCACGATCTCTTGCCACCCTGGTAATGGAAACGTGGTGGTTGATGCGCTTAGCAAGAGAGCTCATGTTAAGGGTATAACTAACTGGTTATACACGTGGGATATGCTCGCAGCTTTGACTGATTGACATCCTTAGGAGAGTGCATCCATATCTACTGCCATGCCTCCACGATTCAGCAGTTTGTGGGATCGCATAGTAGAAAGCCAGAAATCAGATCCTTGGATATGAGATAGATACATGCGTGCCATTAAGGATGAATTTGATGATTTTGTAGTGACATAGTCGATTTTATGGAAGGCTGTCTGGTCGTTGTGCCCAACGATGAGCAGTTGCACATAGACATTCTTGATGAGGCACACAGTTCATGATTATCTATTCATCCTGGCAGTACAAATATGTATCGTGATCTATGCCGACATTTCTGGTGGGACGTGATGGAGCGTGATGTGGCACATCATGTCAGCAGATGCTTGACCTTTCAGATAGTCAAGGTTGAGCATAGGAGACCACCAGGGTTATTACAGTCTCTCCCCATTC
The DNA here is from genome assembly GCA_037367405.1 of Ottelia alismoides. NCBI lineage: Eukaryota > Viridiplantae > Streptophyta > Magnoliopsida > Alismatales > Hydrocharitaceae > Ottelia > Ottelia alismoides. The sequence goes on from JAZKJV010000416.1 coordinate 891,585, forward strand.
TCGAGTGGAAGTTGGAGAGTATCTCTATGGATTTTGTTACTGGATTGCCAAGGACACCATGTGACCATAATGCTATTTGGGTCGTTGTCGACAAGTTGACCAAGTCATCCCATTTCCTACCTATCATCATGACCTACACTCCATCTTGATTGGCCAGATTATATATGCAGAACATTACCATGCTTCATGTTATACCACGTGAGGTGATGTCTGATAGAGAGTCGAGGTTTACATCTCACTACTAGCAACAGTTCATATCAACACTACAAAAATAGCTGAAGATGAGTTCCGCATACCATCCGCAGACCGACAGACAAGGCGAGTGCACCATTCAGACACTTGAGGATTTGTTACGCACATATACTTTGGAGTGAAAAAGGATCGTGGAAGGACCACCTGCCGTTGTTAGAGTTCATGTATAACAACCATCATTCCAGTATCGGCATGGCACCATTCGAAGCCCTATACAGGCGGAGATGCCTCATATCTCTCAGTTAGCGTGAGACATGGAAGGACATATCGATATCGATATCGTTTCGATATCGTGTCGATATCGATATATCGGCGATATATCGCCGATATATCGCTATATCTAGGAATCTTTATGAAGAAAATGCTTGAAATCGGATATATCGATATATCGATTTCGATATAGGTCCCATGTTGATATCGATATATCGGCGATATATCGCCGATATATCGGGATACGACCTTCCATGGCGTGAGATAGGTGATCGTGCTCTTTGTTTCGTAGATCTCATAGAGGAGACTGCGAGGGTTGTTGATCGTGTGAGGAAGAAGCTTCTGACGGCACATAGCCGTGAGAAGAGCTATGAAGACTACCAGAAAAGAGATTTGGAATCTCAAGTAATCCAATCCTCTTCTCTTAATCAATTTGCAATACTTATTGAGATTTAACTCAGTCTTTCATACTAATGAAATTTCTATAATTACATGTGGGAGATTAGATGTTCCTACGAGTATCTCCCATGAAGGGAGTACATAGATTTGGTGTTCATGGCAAGTTGGCGCCACGATATGTTGGACCATTTGAGATCATTGCTCGTGTGAGGAAGCTGGCCTATCGAGTAGCCCTTCCTCCACACCTATCAGCCATACATGATGTCTTTCATATATCCAACCTAAGGAAGTACGTACATGACCCTTGACACATCATCATCTACGAGACATATGAGGAGAGGCCAGTGCAGATACTCGATAGTGCTGTGAAGAAGTTTCGCGGAAAAGAGATTTCCCTAGTCAAGGTGCTATGGCACCGACATGGTGTCTAAGAGGCGATATGGAAGATCGAAGCAGATATGCGAACATGATATCCACAACTCTTTTCTAGTATTCATCAAAACAAGCTCATTTAATTATATACATGTTGAAAGATTATGGCTTGTTTTTCCTTTGAGGTTGTTATGGGTTCAAAACCCTTTGAGCTTTTTATGGCAAGGTAAAACACATAATGACATTGATACGAACCTCGAGGATGAGACTCTTTGTGGTTTTTATAATTGTGACATTCGGATCTGAGTCACCCGAATCCGAAATTGAAACCCGACTTGATTGGGGTTTGTTAGAAAATAGGAAGCGGAAGCGAAACGTGGATAAAAAATAAAGAAAATAAGAACATCGGGATTTACATGGAATCCTGCTCCCTAAGGAGCGGGATGAAATCACGGGAGAAGCCCTCAAAGGGGCATGTTATGCATTGCACTTTCTCATCTGATACAAGAGGTCTGGGGCTCCTTATATAGCCTCCACAGAGCCTCCAAGTCCCACCACTGGTAGATGTGGGACTAAACTCTTGGATGGGTAAATGGATCCTGGAGAGATCCATTTAACCATCTCTTATACATGTGATGCATATATCAAATACTCCAACACTCCCCCTCAAGCTGGAGCATGCAATGCTCAGCTTGGACAAACAGAAAGAAATTCAACTCACGCTACAGGACACTACGAACAATATCAACCCAACGCGCACAACTGCTGCTGTCGAGGACGTTGCTTCTCATGCCGTGCAGGTGAGGAGGACGAACGGGTTGTGAGTCTGCTAAATCTTTTCGTCGGAGAGCATGTGCTCTGAAATACGCCTGTCAGAGTCACTGCAACTGGAATGAGTCTCCTCGTCGTAGTACTCTGGCCCGCCACAATAATGTGGACAACTGCTCCATCTCTGAAAAAGGCCGAACTGAATAAGGGCCGTGGAAGTGCAATCCTCGTCGGAGTCCACGGTCGTTGGAGAATGGAGTCTGAAAAAGTCTCCTCGTCAGAGAACTGGATCTCTCCCATCTGGCACAGAGAATGGTACAGTGCTCTGGTGTCCCTATGATACCACATGAAAACCCTTGCCAACATGGCATAGGGAATGGTTCTCTACTCTAGAGTCCCTATTGCTCACATGAAAACTCTGGCCGAAACAACAAGAAAAAGATTGGGACCACGAACAAATGATGGCAAACATGTGCACAACTGAAAGAAGACCGCATACTCGTGTGTGTCTGAAACTGGAGTCTTTCTGAAGAACTCAAAAAATGGGTCACTCAAACATGGAGTGCCTCGAACTTGGACTCTGACCAATCTGAATGTCGAGTCTGAGATGGAAATATCTTCATCTGAAATCTGTAGAGAGTCTGAACAACTGGTTGGCCTGGAATCTGACATCTGACTCTGGACCAAGGAATAGACCTGTGACTCTACATATACTCCCCCTTTCTCCCGGTCAGAAAACATGGATGACAATCCTCGACCAAGTTGGGAGAAGACAAAGGAATTAGGGGTACACATGAACATTCTAAAAAATTTCTTCTCTTTTTTTTGCAAATATTTTGCGTACGACTTTTCTTTGTACACACCTCTTTCTCCTCTTTTTTTTTTCAAAATACTTGCGTATGACTTTTTCAAATGTACGCGCCTTTTTCTCAAATATATATATATATTTACGTTGGGCCTCCAATAACAAAGTCCCCCTTTTTTTCAACTTTAGCCGCCCAACTGTGCTGCACTTTCCCATCTCATTTTTTTTTAAAATTAAAACTGCAACCTCCTTTTTTTTACTCGAAAACTTTCAACCTGCTCCTCTCTCTTTCTCTTTTTTTAATAAAGAGGGACGGGCCCCGCCTTAGGGTTCCCCGTTGGGAACCTCTTCGATCGAATGCCGCCACCGCCCCCAAAGGTGGGGGGGTTCTCTGTTTCTTCGCGCGCCGCCTAGGATGCTTCGCGTGCTGCTCTGGCGCATGGGAATCTGAAGGCCGGTGCCACCCTTAGCCTGAGAAGATGCGGCAAGGGCATCGCAGCGCTGCTTGTGTGGGTCTTGCGCGTGGCCTGAGAAGATGCGGCAAGGGCATCGCAACGCCGCCGGTGTGGGTCTTGCACGTGGCCTGAGAAGATGCGGCTCACAGAGGAGCCACCGCCACCTGGGGTCTATCATCGCGCCGCTGGGGCTTGTTGCCTGAGAGGAGCACGCACGGAGGAGATGGAACACCGCCTAGGTGTCGAGAAGAAAAGGAGCGCCGTGTGGGACTAAGTGAGGAGACGCGCTGACTGGGATGAGGCAGGGGTTTCGAAGCCCTTTGATCGGAGATGCTAAGGAGCAGGGGCTGGGCTGGGAGGCGCTGCCAAGGAGAGGGCTTCAGCCAGGCGGTGCCCTCTGGAGCGGCCTGGAGAAGGGATATGCGCCAGGGGGTCATGGGAACCCTAGCGCACCTTGCTGGGGTCTTAGATCTGGAGAGGGCTGTTGCTGAGTTTTAGGGTTGTAGATGACAGCCGCCGGGAGCGAGGTTGTGGTGGCGCTGCTGGAGCTCTTCGCGCGCCCTACCCGTACCGCCAGGATTTTCCTAGAAGAGATCTCGCCCGCCAGGAGAGATGCTTTTGCATGAAGAACCCTAGAATCGAATATGAAGATATTAGCGTTGATAGCGACTGCTTTAATATTTAGAACACAAAACTACACAGACTTAGGGTTTCAACAAAACCCTAGAACTCGATCTGATTTTGAACAAATCGTTTCATACATATAATCTTTAACGAACAAACTTCAAGAACAGGAATTTCAAAGACGAATCTCGACCAAAATAAAGATTAAAAACCTCGAGAATCGACCCGCTCTGATACCATGTTAAAAAAATAGGAAGCGGAAGCGAAAACATGGAAAAGAATAAGAACAATAAGAACAACGGGATTTACGTGGAACCCTACTCCCTAAGGAGCGGGATGAAACCACGGGAGAAGCCCTCAAAGGGGCATGTTATGCATTGCACTTTCTTATCTGATACAGGAGGTCTGGGGCTCCTTATATAACCTCCACAAAGCCTCCAAGTCCCACCACTGGTAGATGTGGGACTAAACTCTTGGATGGGATAATTGGATCCTGGAGAGATCCATTTACCCATCTCTTATACATGTGACACATATATCAAATACTCCAATAGGGTTCATATGATCCGATAAACTATCGTTCGATATTAAATAAGCTGAATCAATCCATAAATTGTAAATCGAATCTCATTTGTGATCACTCGATCAAAATTCGATTGCATCGTAAAGCACGCCATTGAAAAATATGTGGCGCAATCGGGAACCACAAAATAAACTGAGATCACCATAAAATTCGTATCGATGAAATATGACCAACGAAATCGGGGTCATTTGACAATTTAAAATCACAAAATTTAATCATAAATCGAGCCCGTAACTTGACAATGAATTCATCTCAGATAAAAAATATATGTATATTATACTCATTTTGATCGTCATTCAGAGACAATCGAAACGAGCCATTGTACATCTGAATCGGAGACTCGATGTGCGAATGAGGATGACTTTGCTAAAGAGAGAAAAGTCTAAATAAAAAATAAATATTAATTTCAGAATTCCAGCACAAACAGTAGCCCCCTTGGTCTTCTCTCTCCCTCCACTTGTCAAGACTTGGAGCATCATCTCTTCTTATTTATATCTCCAAAGCTCTCTCTTTTTCCGCACATTTCCTTCACTCCGAATCCCCAAATTCTCTCCCAAATTCTCCAGTCGAAGAGCCTTTTTCTGCAGCCATTTCTCTCATTGGAAGTTGTCCAGCAGCTTGGTTGCTGCTGTTCAACAGCCGCTGGGAGCTGCAACTCCCCATCCTAAAGCTGCTACTACAATTACCAACGAGCAACTAAGGAGCAGCTCCTTGCTGCTGCCGATAGCAGCAGCAGCAGCTGCTGCCTCTTTCCTTTCAAGAAACTGCTGGAGCCCTATTGCAGCTGCATGCTGCTGTTGAGCAGCCAAAGGAGCTGCTGCTCCTTGCAACTTCAAACTGCTGCTCCTCACCAATTGGAGCCACTACATGTTAAGTTAGTCTCCAATTATGTGAGATTTCAATGTACAAATCCCCCTCCTCTTGCTTCCATTTGTGTAAGTTTCATACAATATGATTCCAAATTCAAATTCCAAAATCATAGCTCCTGATCTTAGGTTTCAAAAGATGAGAAATTGGGGGGAATTGCATATATTTTTATGCTAAGATCAGTCCAATGTTATACTTTGACTTCATGATTTAAAATTGAAAGAATTTGGAGGGTGGTATGCATGTTCTAGGACTCAAATTCAGAATACAATATCTACAGTTTTCATGCTCTAATTGTGGAAGATTTCGGATGAATTGCATGTGAATTGAGTCTAAAATTTAAAAATTGTTGAGATGTGGTCTTGGTGTACGATTAAATTTTGTGATTTTAAATTGACAAACGACCTCCGATTGACAAACAATCGATTTCATTGGTCTTATTTCATTGATACGAATTTTATGGTGGTCTTAGTTTATTTTACGATTTCCAATTACGTCACAGCTTTTCTGATGACACGTTTTACGATTCAATCGATTTTTGATCGACTGATCCCAAACGAGATTCGATTTACAATCTATGGATCGATTCAACTTATTTAATATCGATCGATAGTTTATCAGATCATATGAACCCCAATCGGATAGGGTTACAGTCAGTGACTTGGATCCAGATGTTATCATTTATAAAACCCTCAAAGGGAGTCTCGTCCTCGAGACTCGTGTCAATGTCATTATGTGTTTTATCTTGTCATAAAAACCTCAAAGGATTTTGAACCCATAAAAACCTCAAAGGAAAAACAAGCCATAATCTTTCAACTTGTATATAATTAAATGTGCTTGTTTTGATGATTACCTGAATAGAGTTGTGGATATTGTGCTCGCGTATTTGCTTCGATCTCCCATATCACCTCTTCGACTCCATGGTGGTTCCATAGCACCTTGACTAGGGAAAGCTCTTTGTTGCTTATTAAAGCCAAGGTTGGAACTCCAATTCAACTCTTTTCCCCCCTTTATGATGCTGTCCAACAACTATTTTAGCTGTTATTGCATGTTAGATCAAGTCCTAATTATCCTCCAAACTTAGGATCAAAGGTGCAATTCTACATGATCCTCTTGCTTCCATTCAATAGCAGAGAATTCAGTTCATTTAATAGCAGTAATTTAAAATCAAATAATCCCCTGTCAGAGAATATTTACACTATCCCTCTTTTTTAAAAAAAATCTCAAAGACCAGCAGAAAATAAGTAATTTGAACCCCACATTTTCAGCCAAATAACTAACCAAACGGTAGCAAAGCATGCATATAAATCCCCCAAATTTCTTCAAAATTTAAGGCATGAGCAATAGCTTATAATGGTCTGAATTTAAGTCTATTAGCATGTAATTTACCTTCAACTTTTCATCCTTAAACATGAGATCATGGATTACTTAATCGATCTGAAATTGTAATCAATTTCATGTAAAACTCCACTTTTTCCTCTAATTTTAGAAGCAAATAATAGGGTATTGATTTTGATTTTAATTTGCATTAAAGGCAGTAAGAGGAGTGTGATTTGTACCTTGAAATCTCCAAGAATTGGAGACTAACTTAATATGCAGTGGCTCCAATTGGTGAGGAGCGACAATTTGAAGTTGCAAGGAGCAGCAGCTCCTTTGGCTACTTAACAACAGCTTGCAGCTGTAACAATGCTTGCTGGAGTATGTGTGTTATGCATCACTTAAGGTGTAGATGAGTAAATGGATCACTCCAGGATTTATTTACCACATCCAGTTGTTTAGTCCCACATCGTCTGTCTGTGGGATGTGGAGACTCAGTGAGGGCTATATAAGAAGCCCCTCACCCTCCTGTATCAGAGAGAAAGTGCAATGCTTACATCAACCCTTTGAGGCGTTCTCCCATGGTTTCATCCTGCTCCTTAGGGAGTAGGGTTCCACGTTAAAATCCCGTGTTCTTCATGTTCATATTTTTATTTCTGATAAGCTTCCATATTCTTTATTTTTTAACATGGTATCAGAGCGGGTTCGGTTCTTGATTGTTGATATTTTCGAAGATTTATTCGGATTATTTGTCGTATGTTCGATAGATGTTCGAGAAGAATTTTTCTACGGATTTGATTTTGAGTTGTTTCAGAAAACCCAAGGTTTTTGTAACCCTAGGAAATTATGAGGTGATTGCTCGTCTCCGGTGATTGGCTCCCTCTCAAGCCACCGCTTCTCCTCTCATCGATCTTCCAGCAGGCGACATCGTCCTCCGTCTCTCTTCCTGCCGAGATCCCAGCACCCTACCCTCTCCGATTCACGCACATCCAGGAGGTAGAGCCCCGTCACACACACCTCCTCAAAGCTCTAGCCACATCTCTGAAAAAAATCAACAATCAATCAGCCGCATCTCAAAGCTCCAGTCGCCTCCTCGAGAATATATGGGTTTCCTTTGGAACCTAGGAGGGTGGTGGTGGCATCTACCATGTGATGCTCCATAGCATCGTTCTTCCCATCGCAGGCGGGCGAAGCCTCCCTTCTCCACCTATGCGTCACCAGGAGGCAAGCAACATCCCCAGGCGGAGCCGTTCCTAGCCCCCTAGGCTCCATGCGATTCCCCTTTGCTGCGCACCCACGGGCGGTGCAACCTCCCCTAACCGCACCATCGTGGTGCTGCTCCAAGCAGCTCCCCTCCAGTGTGACGTGGCGGCGTGTGAGGCCCGTTCCTTCTCGGATCTGGGAAACCCGTTTACACATCATCCGTAATATCATATTCTCTAGAAATCGCATTAGGGAACTGGAAATTAGGGAATTTTTTTTTACATGAACGAATGACATCCACAAATTAACTAGTAAGCCACAAAACTACAGTATGTCACAGTTATATTGCATAAATTTCCATATCAGTTTATATTGTAACAACAGAAATTGCATTATATACATGTATCCCAATTTTATCAGAAGAGAAATAAAAGCATAAATATCTTGAACAAACTATAACATACATACCTGCTATGTTTTGCTTCAGAAACTGACATTCAACTCCCCCAATACAACGGTGCAGGTATTTTGCCTGCAATCCATGGAATAGGGAGAAAAGAACATCAACAAATGTTGAGTAAATCTTAATTAATTAAAAATAACAGGAAATTTTGTGGTTCCAAAAGAAAGCAAGTAATTTGGCCTTGACAATTAAAATTTAAAGCTACTTGCAATGAAACATGCTTTCAAGCTGTTTGGTATGTAAAACCACATTCTACTCATCCTACACTAATTACCCACATTAATCATTTATATACCAATATCATGTGGTCCATATTTAAGTCATTGCCTTTCTACTAATTATAATACAAGTTTGACTGGTCTTGAGAATATGAATGATGAGACTCTGATATAATCATTATCTCTATAATGCTTATAAAGATGTTTAAGAATATTGTGAATTGATCATAGTAAGAGTATATGATGGATATGGGGTTTTGATTCTTTTCTTGTTGTTTTTCTCAAGCCTAGTAGATAGTCTGATAAGGATGATTTTCATGATATGGTCTTTTCTCTTTGCCAGGAATTATTGGCAGAAAAGTAACTAGTTCAACGGAAACCAACTCAACTGTAATTCAACTTTAGCCAACTCAATTGTGACTCAATCCAATTTCAATGTATCTTTTTCAGATTCAACTGTAACTGATTTAGAGGTAGCCATAGAGGATTCAGATGTATACATGGATGATTCAGATGTAGCATCGCCAAGTCTGTTGGCGAAAAATAAATAAAACTCAAGCGGTGAAGTAGCCTATAAAAGAGGCTCTTCCGTCTCGCCCTCTAATTGGAAGGGCGGTCCAATAGAGGGATAGGTCTACTCCAAAACTACGCCACTGAGACGGGTGAGAGAGACTCTCTAGAAAAGTCGCTCTAAAAGAAAAACCGGCCCGACCGGTACGGGCTAACGAGCTCAAAAAACTAAAACCAAGGGTCCTCCAGCCTAGGTACCCTAAAGAACAAGGGTCAGCGGAACTGGTCTTTAAAAGAAAACCTGTGGATCCCAGAGAGGCGTAAAAACTGCGAGCGCTCGCGAAAAACCGAGAAAAAGACTGGGATCCTAGACCCGCGCACGAAGCGGCCGCTGCCCTAACTGGGCTTCCTAATCTTCCGCCCAGCTGAGGGTCACTGCCCCCTCGCACAGTCAGGCGTAAAGGTTACCATGACTGGCACTTTTAATTACTAGTCATCATTGAATCATCATCACTAACTTAATTTCTCATCCTCTCTTGAACTCTGATATAGTCAACTTTACAGATCTAGGTATCTTGTTGATAATTATATTGAATAGTGATTCATACTTTAGTGATTTTGAATGATTGATCACAAAGATCTTCAGTCATTGATCATATTGATCATAGATGATCTCATCAATTGGCGGCTTGCTTATTAATCTAGATTTATGAAAATATCTCAATGAACTCCTTTTTCAAACCACGAGATCATAAGTTGTTTATTGGAACTGAATTTAAAATTTAATTTAATGTAGAAATTTTACTTTTGTTATTTAACTCGTAATTTAGTGGCAAGACTCTTGATCTAATTTTTATAAGTCTCTTGTACGAAAATACCCTAATATAATGAACAAAAGATGAAAAGATGGTCGATGCAATCCTTCCTGGCACTGCAAAATTTTACCCTGAATCTTCTCTTCCACTAGATCTCAAGTCATTCTAATAATGCTAACATATTGAGATTATTATTTACTTATCCACCGTAGCCATCTTTCGATTCTTTATCACTATTACTAAGAGATATTAAGAAACCCTCCCAATTGAATGTATCAAACTCCCAGCCAAGAGTTATATCCCTTTAGCTACTTTGTATCTTCCTACCCTTGCTAAAAAAAATGTCGGGTTAATTACGCGATCTTGATATCATTAAGCTGGATCATAGTTAAATTCTTTATCTTTCATCATTTTCAATAGGTTGAAATAGACCTTCTGTGATTGTTCTCGAGATTAAGAATCCAAATAAGTTGATAACAATATATTTAACAGATTTCAGAATACTTAATATTGAAAATAAGCTCCTGATTATGTCATAAAATGGAATATGCTCCATTAAAAATAATCTCCTGATTATGTCATAAAATGGAATATGCTTTAGCGGTATAGATATTGTACATCAAAAACCATGAAAAAAAATGTGGCAGATTCTTAAGTTGACAATACTCTGAAGAGAAGAATTTTACTTGCATTATGCAGATTTGTCTAATGTTTAAAATGAAGCAGAGTACCCAACCTTTAGTTGAATACTGCTATGCTAGGAATTCTAGTTTTAAAAGGCTAAATTTTTACACACATGTCTGTATATGTGCAACACCTGGACTGCTCAGATATCCATTGATTGTTGATCTTTTTCTTCTGGATCTGGAATCTCAATATGAGGTCGTGTTGTCACAAAGGATTACCACATCAAAGATTTCTTCTAGTTAGGAGGTACATATTAAGTTGAGTATATTATCTATATTATTTCATACACCTAAGAAAGGTGAGACCACCTCTGCCATGGTTGCATGTTCTAGGAGGGACAGATTAGGTCCACTCATGCCCACAACCGTGATTGTTTTACATCGAGATGAGCCACATATTATTTTACTTTTCTAGATGTAGTGGCCATAGAGAAGATTGTTGCTGGTTAAAGCATAATAAACTTGTAGCTCATCAAACAGTCTTTTGAGATGTTGATGATATCATGATTCTATGTATACCATCTCAAGAGATAAGTATGATGACCTTCTTTATAGGCTTCATTAGTGTTGTATATCCTTACATTAAACTCTAGTTCCAATGACCCTTGTGCAGAACATGATATCACTGCCTTTACCGACCCTCATGTATATCTTACAATGGTTAAAATGTTCTTGGGAATCATTTGTACTTCTATTATTAGTATTGAGATGTTATTTATGTATTCACATCATATTAACCAGGAATATACAATTAGAATTTAGATGAAAGTGCAATCTATCTTCGGCCACATGCAATACACAAGTATTATAGAGTCAAATTTCCATTGCTTTAGATTACTACAAGACCCTTGTTCCCAACATGTTATAATATATGGTAACCCAGTTATAGCATATCTAGAATATACAACACTCAAGCAACCTATTACTATCAAAATGTGTAAAGACCATGCATGGAAAGCAGCAAGAGAGGGGAAAAGATTGTACCTTTGATCCTTTAAGTTTGGAAAGATTTTGTGGCTTTATCTAACATACAACAATAGATAAAATACCTGATGGATAGCAACATAAAAAAAACTGAATTAGATACTTCAACATTGACTTTAATGAGAACAAAGAGGAGAGAGATATGTACCTTTGAATATCTCCACTTTGGAGATCCAAACTTGCTTGCAACATCCTTTTCTTGACAGGAGCTTCAGTTCATTCGGATCCGGTTGTTACAAATATAAAAACCTCAAAGGGAGTCTCGTCCTCGAGACTCGGGTCAAGGTCACTTTGTGTCTTGTTTGGATCTTATCTGACCATAAAAACCTCAAAGAATTTTGTACCCATAAAAACCTCAAAGGGAAAACAAGCCGTGTTCTTTCAATATATATAATTAAATGGGCTTGTTTTGACAATTACCTAAAAGAGTTGTGGGTATCGTGCCTGCATATCCACTTTTGTCTTCCATGTTGCCTCTTTGACATCATGTCGGTGACATAGCACCTTTATTAGAAGAATCTCTTTGTTGCGAAGCTTTTTTTTTTTAACACTATCGAGTATTTGTACTAACCTTCTCTTTGGAAATCAAATTTGACTCCACGTCAAGGTTCTCATAGCTGATGACGTGGTGAAGGTCGTACTTGTAATTCCTTAAATTGATAGGTGTAGAGAAAGGGTTACTCGATAGACCACCTTACACATACGACTAAAAATTTCAAATAATCCAACGTATCGTGGTGTCAACTTGCTATGAGCACTAAATCTCTGTACTCCCTTTATGGGAGATACTCATATAAACACTCAATCTCCTTCTTGTGTTTTCAGGAATTCCATCAATATGAAGGATTGAGTTAAATATTGATAAGTTATTATTTGAATCGATTAAGAGAAGAGGATCGGATTACTTGAAACTCCAAATTTCTTTTCTGACGGTCTGCATAGCTCTTCTAGCAGCTCTGAGTCATCAGAAGCCTTCCCCTTACAAGATCGATCAACAGTTCTCGTAGTCCCTTCCCGAAGAGATCTACAGAGTAAAGAGTGTGTTCGCCTATTTCATGCTATCTGAGAGATGCGAGACATCTCTGCCCATATAGGGCTTCGGATGATGTCATACCAATACTTGAATAATGATTGTTATTGTACGTGAGTTCTACCAATGTCAGATGGTCCTTATAGGACCCTTTCCTATCTAGAGCACATGCACGTAGCAAATATTCAAGTGTCAAAATAATGTGTCCGCTTTGTCCGTCGGTCTGAGGACGGTATGCGGAACTCGTCTTCATCTCTGTCTGAAGTGTTGACATAAACTTGTGCCAGTATAGAGATGTAATCATCGAGTCTCTGTCAATTTGTCAGATACTACCTCGCGTGGTATATTATGAAGTCTGATAATGTTCTGCACATAAAATCTTGCCGTCCTAGATGTTGTGTAGGTCTTGCTGACATGTATGAAATGGGTTGATTTGGTCAATTTATCAACAATGACCCGATAGAATTGTGGTCACCCGGTGTCTTCAGCAATCCGATGAAGAAATCCATAGAGATACTTTCCCGCTTTCATTTGGGAATGGGAGAGACCATAACAACCATGGTGGTCTCATATGCTAAGCCCTGACCATCTGACAAGTCATGTACTTGTTAACATAACATGCTACCACTGGCTTCATTCCATCCCGCCAGATTGTTGGCCTATATCCTAGTACATCTTTGTACTGCCAGGAAGAATAGACAATCGTGAACTATGTACCTTATCAAGAATATCTCTACACAATTGCTCATTGTTGGGCACAATAACCCAACCATCCTTTCGTAAAGTAGACTTAGTCTCCACAAAATTATCACTTTTGTCCTTGTTGGCACGCATGTATTTGTCTCAAATTCAAGAATCTATTCTTTTATTATGCAATCCTAAAGACCGTTGAATCGTGGAGATATGACGGTATATATGAATGCAATTTCTTGATGCTAATTAGTCAAACTTATGAGCATATCTTACGTATATAGCTAGTTTCCGTATGTGCATGAACTTTCCTGCTAAGCGCATCTGCCACCAACTCCAAACCATGGATGAGGTAATTCCGCTCATGCGACTTTAATTGTGGTGATGCATAATCAATTACGTGATTGGTTGCATCAGTTGCGCTCCTAAACCTTCTCTTGAAGCATCTGTATATACAACATGATCCTGAGTGCCTGAAGGAAGCGTAAAGATAGGCACAGTCGTCAATCTTTCCTTCAATGTCCTGATGCCTGCTCGCATGAACAATTTCAAATGAAAGGAACTCTCTTCTCGTGTCAGGATAAGAATGACCAAGGAAAAATTACTGAAGAAACATCTGTAATAACCCGCTAGTCCAGGGAAGCTATGAATATGAATGATTGTTTTGGGTTGTTCTCAAGACATGACTATCTCAATTTTTGCAGGGTCAACTGCGATACCTGCTCCAGAAATGGCATGCTCAAGTAATGAGACATGGGATAATTAGAACTCACATTTGCTCAACTTGATATACAACTTGTACTCTTGAAGTATGTCAACGATTATCTTTAGATCGTTTGCATGATTCCATTTATTTCAAGAATATATCAGAACATCATTGATGTGATCCCTATTCATTTCGGGAATATATCAACACATCATCAATGCATACAATCACAAACTTGTCCAAGTTTGGATAGAATAATCTTGTTCATTATGTTTGCGTATGATGCATGGCATTTATGAGCCCAAACGACATCACACAAACTTGTCGTGCCCATATCGAGTCTTGAATGTTATCTTCCAAATATCCGACTCTCGAATCCTCTGTTGATGGTAGCCAGATTGGAGATCTATCTTTGAAAACATCGAAGATCCATGTAGTTGATCGAACAAGTCATCGATGCGTGATAGAAGATAACATTTCTTTACCTTTTTTCTTATCAGATGTCTGTAATCTATGCATAATCCCATCGATTCATCCTTCTTTCTGACGAAAGAAATAGAGCACCCCAAGGTGAAGTGTTCGACCTCACGATACTCAAGTCAAGTAACTCATGTAGCTGCACATTCAGTTTTCTCAACTCGGTTGGTGTCATGTGGTACGGAGTCATCGAGATTGGTTGTGTATCTAGTAGTAGTGTGATCTCAAACTCAATCTCTCTCTCAAGCGGTATACCTGGCAAATCATCAGGAAACACATTGGAATAATTTAACACTAAACTGATGTCCTGAGTCATCGGTTCTTTCATCAAGTGTCTTTCGGACAATTGCTAGAAATGTGTCGCATTCCTCATCAACAAGTCTTCTAGCTTTCAACACTGAGATATACTCCATTTTGGAGTCATGTAATGTACCCTTATAGGCAATTTCGAGTAAGTCTGGAATCCTGAAGACAGTCGTCTTCATGAAGTAATTACATAAGGCATGATGAGCTGACATTCAATTCATACCCAAAGTTAGGTCAAACTTATTTAGCTGTAGTAGCAGACGGTCTGCTATTGTCTCATGTCCACCAATCAACATTGGTAGCTATCAGACTATTAGTCTTATGATGATCAACTAGCCACACGGCCCATAATGTGACAAGGATGATCTAGGGCATCTGCACCTCTACCTACTGAAGTTAAAAGTTCAAAGATCATTCATCGTTCCAGAATCAATTAAAAAGAGAGAAAGGTCGGCACTAGATGCCATGGTTCTGTATATGAACCAATATCCTTAATTACAATAGTTGATGTTCGCGGATATTTCTATTATGCTTTTTCTCTTCTTGGGATACAATATGGAAATAAATTGCAATTGGTGACATCTGTGGTCATTTATTTTGAATGTCATATTTCCCTTTCAGATTCGCGACAAGTCAAAGAACTGTAGCTATCCAAGACCTAATGCGATTGGAACTATAATACTACGAATGTATGTAGCAGGGTACCACTGCTCTGATACCAAACTGTGAGGCCCGTTCCTTCTCGGATCTGGGAAACCCGTTTACACATCATCCATAATATCATATTCTCTAGAAATCGCATTAGGGAACTGGAAATTAGGGAATTTTTTTTACATGAACGAATGACATTCACAAATTAACTAGTAAGCCACAAAACTACAGTATGTCACAGTTATATTGCATAAATTTCCATATCAGTTTATATTGTAACAACAGAAATTGCATTATATACATGTATCCCAATTTTATCAGAAGAGAAATAAAAGCATAAATATCTTGAACAAACTATAACATACATACCTGCTATGTTTTGCTTCAGAAACTGACATTCAACTCCCCCAATACAACGGTGCAGGTATTTTGCCTGCAATCCATGGAATAGGGAGAAAAGAACATCAACAAATGTTGAGTAAATCTTAATTAATTAAAAATAACAGGAAATTTTGTGGTTCCAAAAGAAAGCAAGTAATTTGGCCTTGACAATTAAAATTTAAAGCTACTTGCAATGAAACATGCTTTCAAGCTGTTTGGTATGTAAAACCACATTCTACTCATCCTACACTAATTACCCACATTAATCATTTATATACCAATATCATGTGGTCCATATTTAAGTCATTGCCTTTCTACTAATTATAATACAAGTTTGACTGGTCTTGAGAATATGAATGATGAGACTCTGATATAATCATTATCTCTATAATGCTTATAAAGATGTTTAAGAATATTGTGAATTGATCATAGTAAGAGTATATGATGGATATGGGGTTTTGATTCTTTTCTTGTTGTTTTTCTCAAGCCTAGTAGATAGTCTGATAAGGATGATTTTCATGATATGGTCTTTTCTCTTTGCCAGGAATTATTGGCAGAAAAGTAACTAGTTCAACGGAAACCAACTCAACTGTAATTCAACTTTAGCCAACTCAATTGTGACTCAATCCAATTTCAATGTATCTTTTTCAGATTCAACTGTAACTGATTTAGAGGTAGCCATAGAGGATTCAGATGTATACATGGATGATTCAGATGTAGCATCGCCAAGTCTGTTGGCGAAAAATAAATAAAACTCAAGCGGTGAAGTAGCCTATAAAAGAGGCTCTTCCGTCTCGCCCTCTAATTGGAAGGGCGGTCCAATAGAGGGATAGGTCTACTCCAAAACTACGCCACTGAGACGGGTGAGAGAGACTCTCTAGAAAAGTCGCTCTAAAAGAAAAACCGGCCCGACCGGTACGGGCTAACGAGCTCAAAAAACTAAAACCAAGGGTCTTCAGCCTAGGTACCCTAAAGAACAAGGGTCAGCGGAACTGGTCTTTAAAAGAAAACCTGTGGATCCCAGAGAGGCGTAAAAACTGCGAGCGCTCGCGAAAAACCGAGAAAAAGACTGGGATCCTAGACCCGCGCACGAAGCGGCCGCTGCCCTAACTGGGCTTCCTAATCTTCCGCCCAGCTGAGGGTCACTGCCCCCTCGCACAGTCAGGCGTAAAGGTTACCATGACTGGCACTTTTAATTACTAGTCATCATTGAATCATCATCACTAACTTAATTTCTCATCCTCTCTTGAACTCTGATATAGTCAACTTTACAGATCTAGGTATCTTGTTGATAATTATATTGAATAGTGATTCATACTTTAGTGATTTTGAATGATTGATCACAAAGATCTTCAGTCATTGATCATATTGATCATAGATGATCTCATCAATTGGCGGCTTGCTTATTAATCTAGATTTATGAAAATATCTCAATGAACTCCTTTTTCAAACCACGGGATCATAAGTTGTTTATTGGAACTGAATTTAAAATTTAATTTAATGTAGAAATTTTACTTTTGTTATTTAACTCGTAATTTAGTGGCAAGACTCTTGATCTAATTTTTATAAGTCTCTTGTACGAAAATACCCTAATATAATGAACAAAAGATGAAAAGATGGTCGATGCAATCCTTCCTGGCACTGCAAAATTTTACCCTGAATCTTCTCTTCCACTAGATCTCAAGTCATTCTAATAATGCTAACATATTGAGATTATTATTTACTTATCCACCGTAGCCATCTTTCGATTCTTTATCACTATTACTAAGAGATATTGAGAAACCCTCCCAATTGGATGTATCAAACTCCCAGCCAAGAGTTATACCCCTTTAGCTACTTTGTATCTTCCTACCCTTGCTAAAAAAAATGTCGGGTTAATTACGCGATCTTGATATCATTAAGCTGGATCATAGTTAAATTCTTTATCTTTCGTCATTTTCAATAGGTTGAAATAGACCTTCTGTGATTGTTCTCGAGATTAAGAATCCAAATAAGTTGATAACAATATATTTAACAGATTTCAGAATACTTAATATTGAAAATAATCTCCTGATTATGTCATAAAATGGAATATGCTCCATTAAAAATAATCTCCTGATTATGTCATAAAATGGAATATGCTTTAGCGGTATAGATATTGTGCATCAAAAACCATGAAAAAAAATGTGGCAGATTCTTAAGTTGACAATACTCTGAAGAGAAGAATTTTACTTGCATTATGCAGATTTGTCTAATGTTTAAAATGAAGCAGAGTACCCAACCTTTAGTTGAATACTGCTATGCTAGGAATTCTAGTTTTAAAAGGCTAAATTCTTACACACATGTCTGTATATGTGCAACACCTGGACTGTTCAGATATCCATTGATTGTTGATCTTTTTCTTCTGGATCTGGAATCTCAATATGAGGTCGTGTTGTCACAAAGGATTACCACATCAAAGATTTCTTCTAGTTAGGAGGTACATATTAAGTTGAGTATATTATCTATATTATTTCATACACCTAAGAAAGGTGAGACCACCTCTGCCATGGTTGCTTCTTCTAGGAGGGACAGATTAGGTCCACTCATGCCCACAACCGTGATTGTTTTACATCGAGATGAGCCACATATTATTTTACTTTTCTAGATGTAGTGGCCATAGAGAAGATTGTTGCTGGTTAAAGCATAATAAACTTGTAGCTCATCAAACAGTCTTTTGAGATGTTGATGATATCATGATTCTATGTATACCATCTCAAGAGATAAGTATGATGACCTTCTTTATAGGCTTCATTAGTGTTGTATATCCTTACATTAAACTCTAGTTCCAATGACCCTTGTGCAGAACATGATATCACTGCCTTTACCGACCCTCATGTATATCTTACAATGGTTAAAATGTTCTTGGGAATCATTTGTACTTCTATTATTAGTATTGAGATGTTATTTATGTATTCACATCATATTAACCAGGAATATATAATTAGAATTTAGATGAAAGTGCAATCTATCTTCGGCCACATGCAATACACAAGTATTATAAAGTCAAATTTCCATTGCTTTAGATTACTACAAGACCCTTGTTCCCAACATGTTATAATATATGGTAACCCAGTTATAGCATATCTAGAATATACAACACTCAAGCAACCTATTACTATCAAAATGTGTAAAGACCATGCATGGAAAGCAGCAAGAGAGGGGAAAAGATTGTACCTTTGATCCTTTAAGTTTGGAAGGATTTTGTGGCTTTATCTAACATACAACAATAGATAAAATACCTGATGGATAGCAATATAAAAAAACTGAATTAGAAACTTCAACATTGACTTTAATGAGAACAAAGAGGAGAGAGATATGTACCTTTGAATATCTCCACTTTGGAGATCCAAACTTGCTTGCAACATCCTTTTCTTGACAGGAGCTTCAGTTCATTCGGATCCGGATGTTACACGGCGCTCCAATACCCCTTCGGTGGCGGCAACAACAGAACCTCCCCCATCGGGGGTGATAGGCGTTGAGAATGAGGGTTCCCAAGTGGGATCCCTAAATAGAGCCTGGGGTTGGGTTTTTTTTTGGTCGTGTAAAAAAAGGAAGGGGAGGCCACGTTTTATTTTGAGCTGCCTTATTTGTAAAAAAAAGAGATATAGAGAAGAGAAATAAAAAGAGAGAAAGAGAAGGGCCAAGAAAAAAAGAAGGAAAATTGAGCAGGGCCCAACGAAAAAAATTGGGGGCATGTTTGAAAAAAAATGTGTTTGTTTTGAAAAAAAGGAGACACGTACAAAAGAAAAGCCGTACGCTTAAAAAATGCAAAAAGGAGGGAAAATCGTAAAAAATGAAACGACTTATTTAAAAAAAATATTTCAAAAAATGTGAGAAGAAAAGTCGTAAAAAATTGAGATCGGCTTGTTCATATTTTCTCCCCATTCTCTTGTCTTCTCGCACTTTGTCGATGTCATTGTTTTCCGACAAGTCTGGGAGAAATGGGGAGTATCGTGTAGAGTCACAGGTCAGATGATAGATTCCAGACCAGCCAGCTTCTCCAGACTCTACCGTTCTGTTTTAGACTCTACGGATTGGTTTAGAGTCCAAGTTCGAGGCACTTTATCTTTGAATGACCCATTTCCTTCGAGTTCTCCAGCGTGAGACTCCTTTTCAGATTGGCACGTGTTTGCGATCATTTTGTGTGGTCCCCATCTTTTGTTTTTGGTTAGTGTTTTCATGTGTTCCATAGGGACTCCAGAGTAGAGATTCCATTCACTATGCCATGTGTAGTGTTTTCATGTGGTTTCATATGGACTCCAGAGTAGAGATCCATTCTTTGAGCAAGTATGGGAGAGACCCAGTTCTCCGATGAGGAGACTTTTCATACTTTTCAGACTTCATTCTCCTGCGACCGTGGACTTCGACGAGAATGTTTCCACAGCTTTTCAGTTTGACCCTTTCAGAGATGGAGCAGTTTTCCACATGATTCAGTCTTCTACATGTGGCGGACCAGAGTTCTTAAAGTGGAGACTCATTTCAGTTGTAGTGACTCTGATAGGAGCAGTATAGAGCACATGCTCTTCGACAAGGAGATTCAATTCAACTCACACTCTAGCACGTTTCTCCTTCTCACCTGCACGACATGAGAAGCAATGTCCTCGACAGTAGCCGACAGTTCTGCACGTTGAGTTGATATTGTCCGTAGTGTCCTGTAGCATGAGTTTGAGATTTCTTTCTATTTGTCCAAGATGAGCATTGCATGCTCCATCTTGAAGGGGAGTGTTGGAGTATATGTGTTATGCGTCACTTATGGTGTAGATGGGGAAATGGATCACTCCAGTATCCATTTGCCACATTCAATTGTTTAGTCCCACATCGACCATCTGTAGGATGTGGAGACTCAGTGAGGGCTATATACAAAGCCCTTCACCCTCCTATATCAGAGAGAAAGTGAAATGCATGCACCAACCCTTTGAGGCATTCTTCTGTGATTTCATCCTACTCCTCAGGGAGTTGGGTTATACGTTAAAATCCCACATTCTTCTTGTTCATATTTTTATTTCTGATACGCTTCCGCATTTTTTTTCAAATAGTGCTCTAGCAGTTTCTTGGAAGGAAATAGGTAGCAGATGTTTCTACTATCGGCAACAGCAAGGAGCTTCTCCTTAGTTGCTCGTCGGTAGTTGTAGTAACGACTTTAGGATGGGGAGCTGCAACTCCCAGCGGCTGTTGAACAACATTAACCAAGTTGTTGGACAACGGCTTCCAATGAGAGAAATGGTTGCATGAAGATGCTCTCCGGTTGGAGAAATTGGGAGAGAATTTGGGGATTTTGGGGGGAAGGAAATGTGGGAAAAAAGAGAGAACTTTGGAGATATAAATAAAAAGAGAGGAGGGTCCAAGTCTTGACAAGTGGACGAGAGAGAAGACCAAGTGGGCTATTGTTTGTGCTGGATCTCTGAAATTAATATTTAATATTTTAACCTTTTTCTCTCTTATTTGGAATACCAAAGTCATCCCCATTCGCATATCGAGTCTCCGATTCAGATGTATAATGTCTCGTTTCGACCATCTATGAATGATGATGAATTTAGAAATTATCGAGATACGGTCTTGGTTTACGATTAAAATTTGTGATTTTAAATTGTCAAACGACCTTCGATCGACGAACAATCGATTTCATTGATCTTATTTCATCGACATGAATTTTATGATCTCAGTTTATTTTGCGATTTTTGTTGGAGTATTTGGTTGTGCACCATATGAATTGTAGATGGGTAAATGAATCACTCCAGGATCCATTTACCCCATCCCAGTGTTTAGTCCCACATCTACCAGTGGTGGGACTTGGAGGCTCTGTGGAGGCTATATAAGGAGCCCCAGACCTCCTGTATCCATTGAGAAAGTTGAATGCAACATATGGTCCTTTGAGGCCTTTTCCTGTGGTTTCATCCCGCTCCGTAGAGAGTAGGGTTCCACGTTAATATCCCGATCTTCCATAAAGTTTTATTTCTTTATTCTCGGATTCCGCTTCCGCTTCCTATTTTCTAACATGGTATCATGGAAATTAGACTCATTTCTAGGGTTCCACGGTTTTGTTGTCGGAACCCTAAGATCCAAACAGAGGCTCATGCCTCACGACCTTCAGCCACTTCTGCTCCAGACTCCAGGATCCATCATGCAGGCTATCACGGCACAACTTCGCAGCACCACTCACTTGCAGATCGCATCTTCTCCAACATTCAGATGAAGGAACACGGTAGGGATATTCATTCCATGTGGCTCATGGTGGAGCCCTAGCCACACTTCTTCAACGGCAGCCATCGGTAACACTACCAGACATTAGGTGGTTCCTCGTACCCCTTTTGGCGGCGCAATCCTCTCGCGCGCTCCCCCATTCAAAGGAGCTTGATCATCGGGGGCACATCACCTCCTACTACTTTCACCATGATCAAAACCCAAGGGCGACCCTCTCCTTGCCGCATCATAGCGCAGGCGCATATGGTGCAAAGACCGCCATCACAGCACCCAGGCGGCTCCCCCTCGCGCTAAGGCTCCGTGGAAGCTTCCTGCTCCTCCAGATCCATGAGGCGGCGGGAGCAACAAATCCAGACAGCGGTTGGCGACGCCTCTCCAAGTTTGTGTGGCGCTGCGAAAGCACAGTACGCACCCTTTTCAATCGTCCCCCTTGAGTCTCTGGCACATATCGCGCTCCAGGCGGCGCACAAACCCCATCGCGTGCGGAGCCCAATCGCAATACCAGCTACAAGCGTCGATTCCTCGTGCGACATCTCCTCCTCGCGCACCGCGCATTAGGCCGCGTCACCTCGACCGCATGAACCTCCCAGCCGAGTTCCGCTCCTCTGAGCGGCGTTGCTCCCAGACTCGCAGAGGCGGGGGCCCATCGGCGACGGTGGCTGCAGAAAATCCCATCGGGGGAGGGGGTTGCGATTCAAAGGGAGGTTCCCACGATTGGGAACCCTAAAAGAGCCCCTTGGGCCATTTAAAAAAAAATGTTTTTTGTTTGTAAGCACGTGGGCCCTGTCCTATTTAAAAAGAAAAAGAGAGAGAGATAAAAAAGGGAAAAAAAGAGAATGTGAAGATTAAGTCCAGTGGATTGAGTTTAAAAAAATAAAAAATGTGTTTGTTAAAAAACCCGGAAAAATGGCAACGTCTCCTTTTAAAAAAATGATTAAAGCCAAGAAAAAGAACACTGCTTATTTTGAAGAAAACAAATTTGTGACGACTATAAAAAAATGGAAATAACCGAGAGAAAAAAGGGGGAAATTTTTGCAAGAAAAGCCGAAAAAAAGAATGATCATCGGCTAATGTGATTTATGTTTGTTCCATTATCTTGTCTTCTTCCAACTTGGTCGATGCTTGTTATTCCGACAAGTATGGGAGAAAGGCGGAGTATATGTAGAGTCATAGGTCTTCTCTAGATTTCAGATTCATCAGACCAGCCAGATTGTTCAGACTCTACAGTTGTCAGTTATTCAGACTCGACGTTCAGATGTTTTTCGAGTCTGCAGTTCGATGTGCACATGTATGCCATCAATTCAGTGGTCCCCATCTTTTCTTATTTCGACCAAAGTTTTCATGT
The DNA here is from genome assembly GCA_037367405.1 of Ottelia alismoides. Classification (NCBI taxonomy): domain Eukaryota; kingdom Viridiplantae; phylum Streptophyta; class Magnoliopsida; order Alismatales; family Hydrocharitaceae; genus Ottelia; species Ottelia alismoides. The sequence goes on from JAZKJV010000416.1 coordinate 914,924, forward strand.
GAGCCATAGGGACTCCATAGTACAGGACCATTCCTTATGCTATGTGGGTAAGGGTTTTCATGTGGTATCATAGGGACTCCAGAGTAGAGTACCATTCTATGTGCCAGATGGGAGAGACTCGGTTCTCCGACGAGGAGATGTTTCAGACTCCATTCTCCAGTGACCGTGGACTCCGACGAGGATTGCACTCCTTGGCTTTTTTTTAGTTTGGTCCTTTTCAGAGATGGAGCAGTTGTCCACTTGTTGTGGCGGGCCAGAGTACTCCGACGAGGAGACTCATTTCTAGTTGCAGTGACTCTTACATGCGCAGTTCAAGGCACATACTCTCTGACGAGGAGATTCAGTTGACTCACACTCCAACCCGTTTGTCCTCCTCATAGGCACATCATGAGAAGCAATGTCCTCGACAACAGCCGGCAGTTGTGCGCGTTGAGTTGATATTGTATGTAGTGTCATGTAGCGTGAGTTGAGTTTCATTCTGTTTGTCCAAGCTGAGCATTACATGCTCCAGCTTGAGGGGGAGCGTTGGAGTATTTGGTTGTACGCCACATGAGTTGTTGATGGGTAAATGGATCACTCTAGGATCCATTTACCCCATCCCAGTATTTAGTCCCACATCTACCAGTGGTGGGACTTGGCGGCTCTGTGGAGGCTACATAAGGATCCCCAGACCTCCTATATCCATTGAGAAAATTGAATGCAATATATGGTCCTTTGAGGCCTTCTCCCATGGTTTCATCTCGCTCCTTAGAGAGTAGGTTTCCACATTAAAATCCCGGTGTTCCATAAAGTTTTATTTCTTTATTCTCGAATTCCGCTTCCACTTCCTATTTTCTATTACGCCACAGCTTTTCCGATGGCATGTTTTACGATGTAATCTATTTTTTTTACGCTAAAAAACGGGGGACACACTCGATGGTGCTCGCCCCGATTTATTAAGAAGTTAAGAGAGAACTTACAGACGACACGCGGACAGGAGACAAACAAAAATAATACCAGGAGGTATCGTATCAGATACCCCCGCTACAACAAAAACTCCCTACACAACAGTCCATTCACGAGTGAGACGCGATGCCGAAATGAGGACGTTCTCGGAGTAGAACCTCTGACGCGCAAAGAGGGCCTCATTCCTTCCAATCCAGATGCTCCAAAGCCGTGCAATAGCAGAAAGCAAGTCCGTCCTCGCCCTAGCCCGAGAGCTAACCAAACTGTCGCAGAACGATGAAGAAGACGACACGTCAAGCCACTCCAGATCAGCCCAAATGCCATGGGTTCTGCCACATCGAAAGAATAAATGGTCGATAGTCTCCGCCTCCAAGTCACAAAGGGCACAGATAGAACTGACGTTGGGAAATAGCGAGGCACACCGGCTACGAGTCAACAAACGGCCACGCCGAAAGAGCCACAGAAAAATGCCTATTCGTTCGGGGACCCCGAGGCCCCAAAGGAACTGACAATCCCGATAGAGAGCAGCATCGGCCGCATCGGGAGGAGGAAGAATAGCACGGTAAGCCGCACGAGTGGAGAAGGAGCCGTCCTTCCACAGCAAATGGTCGCGACCGACCGAGGGCGTGGGTGCGACATCGAGAATAGCCAGTAAGGCGAAGAAATCCTCCTGCCGCCGGTCAGAGAGATTAGCCACGAACCTGGGGCCCCATGAAGCACCATCCCAGCAGGAGGCCACCTTGGAATCCTTATCCGCCGCCAGAGCGAATAGACGGGGAAATAACTCCTGAAGAGGACCCCTCCCGGTCCAATCGTCACCCCAAAAGCGGATCAAAGAACCATCCCCCACCTTAATTCCAAAGAGGGAGCGGTTACGAGAAAGGGAGTTGACGATAGCACGGGTGAAAGAGGAAGAAGAACTCCTCTGGCGGCCGCTGGAATCAAAAAACCTGTCAACTCCCACTGCCTCCCTCAAAAAGTTCATCATAAAATTTTCCTCCCGACCCCAAAGGCGAGCCACCCATTTGAGCAAGAGGCCTCATTAACCACCTCCAACCTTCTCACGGCCAGCCCCCCCTCCTGCTTCGGCCGAGTAACCTCGTCCCAGCCAACCAAATGCACACCCCTCCTCCCCTCCCCCTTCTTTCCCCAGAGAAATCTCCGCAAGCACGAATCCAGTCTCCGACGGATCCCCTTAGGCATACCTTTAACAGAGAAAAAATAGATTGGGATCGAAGATAAAACTGACTTGAGAAGAATCAAACGACCACCGCGGGAAAGAATGGCCGCGCGCCACCCGGCCAAGCGAGACTCCAGCCTCTCCACCACCGCCCGCCAGTCACGTATGCGAGCACGCCCAACCGTCAATGGAAGCCCCAAATAGTCCAAAGGAAGAGCGCCCGCAGAGCAGCCCAAGATCCGCGCATACTCCGCGACCTCATCCCCGGAATGGAGAAGGGGACCATAGAGGACCTAGCATGGTTAATGAGGAGGCCCGAGGCCTCGCTGAAGAGATCCAACGTGGTAGCCATACCGGCCACATCCGAAGCACCGCCCTCGATAAAGCAAATCGTATCATCGGCGAATTGAATAATAGGGACATGGTAAGGTCCAAGAGAGCACCCGCGGGTAAGACCCGCCGCAGCCACATTATGAATCATGCGAGGCAAGACGTCAGCGGCCAAGACGAATAATAGAGGAGCAAGGGGGCACCCCTGCCGTACCCCCCGCCGAGGCTGGAAGAAGCCCCCAGCCATGCGCCCGTTGACAAGAAGCGAGAGAGAGGCCGTTGAGACGCAGCGACGCACCCACGAAATCCACAGCGAGGGTGTTCTGATGTAATCTATTTTTGATTGATTGATCTTAAACAAGATTCGATTGACAATCTATGGATCGATTCATCTTATTTAATATCGATCGATAGTTTATCGGTTCATATGAACCTGATAAAACATATCATCCTTGTTCTCTGCCATGATAAAAAATGCCCGAAAACAGAACTCAACTGGGGAGTAGACCGATATAAGCAAGTCTACATGATCATATAGAGGATTGGTTGTACGTGTAAACTCATACAACCATCCTTGCAATCCTCACTACACGTTAGGGTTGGGAAACACAATTTATAGATTTGAAATCGCATTTTTCGGTCAGAATCAAACTGATTTAGGGTCAAATCAGACTGATGTGGCGGCGCAAGGGGATCCTGGTGGCGTTGTAAAGCGATGGAGTGTTGTGGAAGATCACCATAGGGGGCGCGGAGGCGCAAAGGGGTGTCACGGAGGCACCACCAACACTGTTGCCGCTGCCTCGTGCAATGGCGGGGGGGAGGGGGGGGAGGGGGGATACCGCTACTGTTGCTGTCCGCAATGGTGGCGATCCTGCTGCTGCACGCGATGACGGTGACATCAAGGTCTTGTGGTGGGGAGATTGATCTAGGTCAAGGCTTCTCTCTAGGACCGCCGCTCTGATACCATGTGGAAATGAAAGAATGAATTACATTATAGAGAGGCTCTAGGGTTCTCTTATATAGGAGAGAAACATGTTGGGCAAATTACAAGAAGAAAGGAAATCATATAAATAATATAAAAGACAAATAATATCTCAATAAGAAACGATCATAGGACCTTGAGAAATTAGATGTGATCGAACAAAGAACGAAGAATCTGGACAAATTGGACCAGATTTCCATGCAGCTAGAGTTGTTGGTCAACACCATTAACTCTTGTTAGTCTGTTGAGCCGAAAGAGCAATCACAACCACAAAGTACAGGACATTCTTCATCAGTTCAACACGTATATTACATGCAAGCACCTGATCAAACACCACCACAACAACCGCAACAACAAATGGTTGTCTGCCATCCTGAGCCCCAACCACAATATGCCGAGCCGTTGTTCCCGCCTCCACCACAAATTCAGCAGGTGAACGACATGTGGAACAATGATGTATAACTGACCCATCCTGGCAGACATCAACAGGGTCAGTCCTCTACCATTCAGCCATACCAGCAATCTAATAGTGGTAAATTTGTCCAGAATCTACCTCAGAACCACCAATCTCCACCAAATGCTGACACCTAGAGAGTATTATCAGCAACCAGCGTACCGCCAACGACAACCATATCATCAATACCCGACTACTTCATATCAGAACCAATATCCTCCTCCTCAGTATCATCAACAATGCCCTCTTTAAATTGAAGTTATCACTAGAAACCTCCACAGAACTATCAGAGTCAGCGTTGTCAGTACGCTGAATAGAATGAGGCAACACTTGTGAACCCTGCCTTAAATGGTTTGGCTCAGCTTGTGAAGAGCCTATCAGAGATGAGTCAGAAGCTCGATGAGCTTACTGCTGCGAAAACCATAATCCCTGTAAAGGTTGAGGCGAACCCCAATAACTTCAAACGCAAATAGCAGGTAGTTCATGATGTGTCCTCAACCCTGACGAGTCCGGTATAAATGATTCTTTCATCTTATCTAACACTACGACTCTTAGGAGAAGTAGGACTGTGCAACCGCCTACAACTGTCAAGGGAAAAAAATAAAATTTCAACTAGCAAATCATCATCTTTTGCATCAGTCGATCCATCAGTAGGGTCAAGTGAAGGAGGAGGAGGAGCCACACCCTATGAAAAATTACAGAAAATCAAGAAAATGAAAAATTCTAAAAATAGAATGACAGCTGAGGCCGAGCTGATCTATCCAAGGAGAAAGCCGCAGCAAAAGCCGATCCTGTGCCTGTCGACGATACTGTCTTTCCTGTTTTCAGTTTTCCTTCACCAGTGTTGGATAACTTTACCCCTTCTAGTCATCTAATTGTAAAAGATGATTCTATTGTAAATAAGAATAATAATTTCAATTCTGTAAATATTTCTTTTCCTGATGTAATGAAAAACTCCTAAAAAATTAGAAAATTGAAAAATGCATTGTTTAACCGCGCAATCGTTGAGATCCTTCAGAATATCTTTCATGAAATGCTATTATTGAAAACCATGGAATATATACCTTCTGTGAAGGAAGGATTCAAAGAGGCATATACATCAAAGCATCAACCCCGCAAAAATAGACATAACAGATCAGAGAAACACATTTTGACCATTGCTATCGTTAATACAATCATTAATCTCCCAACAAAGAACAGAGACAAGGAGTACCTTTAATCAAATATGAGATTTTTTATCAGATTTTTTTAGCAAACTTTGCTTGATAGCGATTCCTTTATTAATTTTGTGCTCACATCACTTCTGAAATAATTCAGGTTGGGTCTGTTTAAACCCACACGCATGATCCTTCAGTTTGCTGATCGATCCATTAAAGAACCCAGAGGTTTATTGAAAGACGTTATCGTAACTGTGCAAGATATAAAATTCCCAGTGGACTTCGTTGTTCTAGACATGGATTCCCTTGTACTGTTACTCCAGACTTCGATTACTCTTGGCCGGTCATTCCTCGAACAGCTGAAATGGTAGTTGATTATGGGTCTGGGAAGGTTACATTCCACTTCTCATCGATAAGGTCACAATGTATATGATCACCGAGCCGAAAATCGTAGAGAGCACATTTAAGAAAAGAGAGCTACAACAGACTATAGAAGACTGTGATATTGTTGAACAGAGAAGAGAACCATGTATTTTACTAAATAACATTGAGACAGGAAATCCTCTTCCCAGAGGAGGACCTGGAAAGCACAGTCACTGTTTGCTCCTTTGCCGACATGGAGGTTGATTCAGAAGAGCTGATCGATTGGCCTTTCGATACAATCAAATAGATTTCCACAAGGGTATTTGAAGAAGATTCATGTCAAACTGAACAAAAAAAACAATGTAGATATGTTCAGTACTTTATTGTCTGGGCCAAGACTGACAGAGGTGAACAACACCGTATTGTCAACAGATCATGCACCAACAACCATCACAGTTTCAGAAGTATCCGAGGACCCGACTTAGATTTTAACTGAATTAAAGCTGCTTCTAGTAGATCTAAAATATGCTTTCCTTGCAGGTGAGCCGAATATTTAATTGGTTATCATCAATGACAGATTAACTGCGGATCAAGAATCTTTCTTGCTAGAGATTATAGAGAAAAACCGCAAGGCTCTTGGTTGGAATATCTCAGATCTTCAAGGGATAACTCTGACTTTGTGTTTACACCATATCTACTTAGAGAATGATTGTAAACCGTCCCACGAATTCAGTGAAGGTTAAACCCTAATCTCCAGGACGTAGTCATGAAAGAGATAACAAAGTGGTGTGAGGTTGGCTTTATTTATCCCATCTCCGACTCGAAATGGGTTAGCCCATTACACGTAGTTTCGGAGAAATCTAGAATTACGGTGGTTACTAATGACGAAGGAGAGAAGATCTCTACTCAAGTACCTACATCATAGTGCGTCTGTGTTGATTACAGACGCCTAAACTCAGCTACCAAGAAGGATCACTTTCCTCTGTCTTTTATTGATCAAGTGCTTAAAAGTTTGGTAGGGAAAGGACTCTTTTGCTTCTTGGATGGGCACTTAGGATGCAACCAAGTGGCAATCGCTCCTGAAGATCAAGAGAAGACGACTTTCACATGTTTGTTCGGCACCTATGATTTCAAGCGGATGCCTTTTCGATTGTGTAATGCACCCGTTACATTCCAAATGTGCATGTTGACTGTTTCACCGACATGATGGGTAGTTTTCTTGAGATGTTCATGGACGATTTCTCGGTCTATGGTAATAGTTTCGATGCTTGTTTTGCGCATCTAGACCGAGTACTTATGAGATGTTGTGAAGTAAATTTGATTCTATCATGGGAACGGGTTACTTCATGTTAAGAGAAGGAATTGTGCTGGACCATGTCGTCTCGAGACAAGGTATGGAGGTCGACCGGATAAAGGTGGATGTGATTTCAAAACTTGAGCCACCTCAAACAGTAAAAAACGTGAGGTCATTTCTAAGGCATGTTGGCTTTTACATAATATTCATCAAAGACTTCAGCAAGATTGCCTGACCTCTTATAGAACTGCTAAGCAAGGAGACATTTCATTGTTGATGATAAGGTTCTCCAAACCTTTATTCAGTTGAAAGAACTTGTCACTCAGTCACCTATCCTACAGCTGCCCGATTGGTCTCTCCCCATTTAAGATCATGACGAATGTATCAGATTTCGCTATTGAGGCTATGTTGGGACAAATACGTGAAGGATTGCCCTATGCCATTCACTATGCCAACATAACACTAAATGAAGCTCATAAGAACTATACAATTATAGAGAAAGAGCCGATGACAGTTGTTTTCTCCCTTGAGAAATTCAGATCTCATCTTCTCGATTTTAAAGTGAGTATCTATATTGATTACTCTGCTTTCTGATACGTACATCAGAAGAAGGATGCAAACTCACGCCTACTTAGATGGATCCTTCTCCTCCCAAGAATTTGATTTGGAAATAAGAAATAAACCTGGAGTCAAGAATGTGGTAGCAGATCACCTATCCAGAATAGAATGTTCTCCCCTGGCATGTCGATTTTGTGAACTATCTTGTCTCTGAAAAGTTACACAAGACTGGACAAGAGTAAAAGATAATTTTTTGTTTTGATATTCATTTCTACCAGTAGGAAGATCCCATACCTTTTTAGGGAAGGGTGCAGATTGCATTTGGTGTCGGTGCATTCCTCAGGAGTACACAAGTGTTCTCGAGCATTGTCATAAGCTTGAATATGGAGGACAACCATTCTGGAAGCAGAACATCAACGAAGTATTGTAGTGTGAACCTCTGGTGGCCTACACTCTTCAAGGATGCCGCAACTTTTGTGAAAGGTCGCGTCGATTGTCAGAAAATGGGAGGAACCCTCCAAAGATATGATGCCTCTCAAAACTTATTCAGATCTCCGATATTTTGGTACTTGGGGTATTGACTTTATGGCCCATTTCCTAACAGCCAAGGATTTGAGTACATCCTGCTTGCCGTTGATTATGTGAATCGTTGGGTGGAAGTTATTCTCGCCTGATTCGTTGATAGTTGTACCGATTGCCGTTTTCTCAAGGACAACATTATTTCACGGTTCGGATTCTTAAAATTCTCATTTCAAACGGGTGTAGCCACTTCATTAATAAAGAAGTCAAGAAACTGTGAAAGAGGACGACATTGAACACTGTGTCGCACTCCTTACCACCCACAATCGAATGGCTTGGTCGATTATCCAATAAGGAGATCAAGACAATCTTGCATAAATTTGTTAGGCCGGATAGGAAGAATCGGTCTCAACTTCTTGATTCTGTTCTATGGGTTTATCGGACCGTCTATAAGTCTCCTTTGGGAATGTCTCTCGATCGTCTTATTTATGGAAAATCATACCATCTGTCAGTGGAACTCATTTACAAATATTTCTGGACAGTAAATATCTGTAATTTGGACTTACAGACTGGTGATCAGAACCGGAAGTTCGATATGAACAGACTCCTACGATAACAACCTAATGTACAAGGACAAAGTCAAACGCTGACACGACAAGCACATCAGAAGAAAGACTTTCGAGCTTGCTCAGAAGGTGTGGTTATTTGATGTGAAGTTGAAGATATTCTTGGGCAAATTTAAGAGTGTAAACATATATTAGTTTTCTTTGTATTTCTCTGTTATTTTTTCTTTTCTGCCGTATGCTTTATGTAATTTACCCATAGGCTACTCTCCTATATAAGAGAGCCTAGGGTTGATGGAATAAACACTTCTTCTATTTTTCCCAACATGGTATCAGAGCGACGGTCCTAGACCGGAGTTCTCGAAACCCTAACCCTATCCCTACCCCCACCCGCGTGCCTCCCTCTCCGCCGCCGGCGCATACCCGCGCCCCTGCGCCTCCGCGCTTGCGCCTGTGCGCCCCCTGCGCCCTCTCACCTGCGCCTGCGCGCCCCTGCGCCCTCGCGCCTGCGCGCTCCAGCGCCTGTGCCTGCGCACCACCGCGCTAATGCGCCTCGCGCCTTAGCGCCATCCAACGCGCCGCTGTGCGCCCTTCAGCGCGCACCTTCGTGCCCTCCAGCGGGCACCTTAGCGCCCTGTGCGTGTACCCTTGAATCAGCCCTACACATCTCTAGAGCGCACACCGTCAACTAAATGGGTTTGGTTGCTTGAAGTCTACACATGCAACTAAACCCGTCTATGTCCGTGTAGACAAATCTTATCTTCTGTCCATCGCTCCAGTCTTCGGTTTCCAGTATGTCAGAAAGCAAGGCGGATATTCCATCTATTAACGCCTTTCGTGGTCCAGCGCCTATCGTAAAGATGGATGGTACGAACTATGAACTGTGGGCGATGCAGTTCATGAGTATGATGAAGTCAACTGGTAAGAAGCACATTCTTACCGAAGAAGAGCATGCTGAGAAGGACTGGAGTCAATGCCTCATGGGAGGCCAATGACGCATACGCTAAAGTCTGGTTATCTGGAATTTTGGCGATCGAGATTGCCAATGATATTCTACATCAGCCCACGACCAAAGACATGTGGGATATTCTGGCGGCCACATACTCTCAAGCGAAGAATGAGACAAAGATTCTGCAACTCCAGCATGATATATTCACTATAAAGCAGAATGGTCGCCCTCTACATTCACTCTACACATCCCTACGAGGGATGTTCGAGAAGCTATACAGCTTCATGCCCCTGACAGCCACACCAGAGCAACAGAAGACCTACCGGAATGCGACTATGGTGGGCGTTTTTCCTTGCTGCACTTGATCCCGAGTATGAGGCGGCACGATCCCAGATATTGGCCGATTCTATTATTCCTCCCATGGAGGAAGCCTTTCACAGACTGAGCCGCATCACCGTCCCTTCTACGACCACGAATCAGAATGCTTCAGCCATGGCCGCCAACAGGGGCCGTGGATTTCATCATCAGACTCGTGGACGTGGACCTCGTGGCAGAGGAGGCCGTACTCGGCCAACATGTACCTACTGCCATCGCGTCGGACACAATGAAGACACATGCTACTCTAAGCATGGATTTCCTGCATCTGCACAATCGCCGAGCAAATAGAGCCTCCATCTGCTGCCTCTTTGGATCAACGGTTTGATGATCTAGTTGCCCGTCTAAGGGGCATTATTCCCCCATCTGGCCTAGTACCCACTACTGAGAATCAATCTGATGCTGTTGCATCTACCTCTGCGTCTACCAGTGCATCAGGTAGCATACTTGCATTTACCAGTAGTAGATCAGATACTTTACCTTGGATTATGGACTCGGGAGCCACACATCATCTATGTGGCGATCAGAGTTTACTTACAGGGTACACTCAGATCCTCCAGGCCAAACAGTGGTCATTGCCAATGGTACACATTCCCCAATTACTGGTCAGGGGGAGATTAGACTGACTTCTTCCATGCAGCTCCAGAATGTGTTACATGCGCCTGATTTTTCAATGAATTTATTATCAATCAGTCAGATTACAAAGGATTTACAATGTCGGGCAATTTTTGATCCATCTTCTCTTGTTTTTCAGGACATCCTTACGGGCAACGTGATTGGTCGTGGCTATGAGCAAGGAGGCCTCTATCGCCTCAATCAGACTCCCTTTGCTGGAACCTCATCCCTACCTACTGGACCCGTATCTCCTCTGCTGTGGCATCTGCGCTTTGGACATCTACCGCTTCAGAAGTTGCGTCGTGTGTTACCCCTGGGTCTGCCTCACACATCCATCCAATGTGAGGCTTGTCAGTTGGGAAAGCATCACCAGTCTACCTTTCCCAGTCGTCCGGGTCGGAGTAGTACCTCCAAGTTTGAGTTATTTCATATTGATATCTGGGGTCCGAGTCGTGTTCCTGATCATTAGGGACACATATTTTATATAGTCATTGTGGATGACTTCTCTCGTGTGTCATGGGTATTTTTGTTGAAAAAATAAATCTGAAGCAGGGAATATTATTATCCATTTTCTTAATGAGATTCGTAATGTTTTCTCCACATCTGTTAAAATTGTGAGAAGTGATAATGCCCTGGAACTGTGTACTCATGTCCTAGCCAATTACTACTCATCCCAAGGGATTATCCATCAGACATCCTGTGCTTATACCTCTCAACAAAATGGGATCGCTGAAAGGAAACATCACCACTTACTAGATGTCACCAGGTCACTTCTTATACAGAGTCATGCTCCTTATTCTTACTGGGGTGACGCGGTTCTTCACAGCATGCTACCTAATAAATCGTATGCCGTCCTCTGTTCTAGGTGAACAGATTCATTTCTCCCTTATCTTTCCTGGTAAGGATCTGTTTTCCCTTACTCCTCGTGTGTTTTGGTTCGGTTGCCCTTTGTCCACCAGTTGTCTCCAGGTACTGACAAGCTCTCTCCTAGGGCTGTCAAGTGTGTGTTTGTTGGGTACTCCAGAACTCAAAAGGGGTACAAGTGCTTTGATCCATTGCGCAGGCGGTATATTGTTAGTGCAGATGTTACATTTTTTGAATCTGTAATGTATTTTTCATCCTCAGGTGATCAACTGCTACCTCCAATTACTACCGATGCCATCTATATGACACCACCACCACCAGTACCACCACCACCACCACCACCACCAGCTCCTTTACCATCATCCGCACCTCCTATTACTATCCCTGTTTCACCACTACCATTTCATTATACCCGCAGGCCTACTCCAGCTCATGGTCATGACTCATCACCTAGCTCGCCTAAGGTATGTGCTGAAGATATTACTCTTGATGGATCTAATGATGTTTCTGAGCAGGATATGTTGCAGAGGACAGATGAGGACACAATTGATTTAGATGTTCCTATTGCTATACGTAAATCGAAGAGGAGCTGCGCCACATATCCTTTAGCAGCTTCTGTGTCATTTGAACGACTATCTGGGGATTTCAGGGACTTTGTGGTTGCCTTGTTAGCTGTAGATATTCCACGGAATTACCAAGACGTTCTGAAGGATAGTAGATTGCGTCTAGCAATGGAGGAAGAAATGACAGCACTTCAATCTAGGGGAACTTGGAGTCTAGTTCCTATACCTGCAGATGTGTTCCCAGTGAGCTGCAAGTGGGTATTTACAGTCAAGCAGAATGCAGATGGCAGTATTGACAGATACAAGGCTCGCCTTGTTGCTCATGGCTTTACACAGACATACGGGGTGGATTATCTTGATACGTTCTCGCCAGTAGCCCGTCATTCTACCCTACGGATCTTGCTGTCAGTTGCGGTTACTCGAGAGTGGCCGCTATATCAGTTGGATGTGAAGAATGCATTCTTATATGGTGACTTACAGGAGGAAGTCCACATGCAACAGCCACCCGGTTTTGCTGTTGAGGGGGAGTGTTCTAAGGTGTGCAGACTTTATAAGGCTATCTATGGCCTTAAGCAGAGCTCCAGAGCATGGTTTCAGAAGCTCTCAGACCTCTTTGAAAAACATGGATACAAACGCTCTAATGCTGATCATTCCTTGTTTGTACAGAAGACTTCAAGAGGTATTATTGCAATCATGGTTTATGTAGATGACATCTTGATTACAGGAGATGATGAACAAGGAATAAAGAAGGCGAAAGAAAAGCTGGGTAGCGGATTTGTCACTAAGGATCTTGGAGTCCTTAGATATTTTCTGGGGCTGGAATTTGCCAGAAATCCGTATGGGCTAGTAATATCGTAGAGAAAATATGTTACGGACCTGTTGAGTGAAACAGGTATGCTTGGGTGCCGGCCTGCTACAACACCAATGGACCCTAGCATGAAGCTATATGATGATGATACAGAGGAGGTGGACAGGAGAAGATACAGAGAACTGGTAGGAAAATTGTTGTATGTCACGATCACTAGGCCCGATATATCCTTTGCAGTGAGTCATGTGAGCCAGTTCATGGAGCAACCATGTCAGGTTCATATAGATGCTATACATATGATACTCAGGTACCTCAAATCATCTCCAGATGCAGGTTTGCTATTCAAGAAAGGCAAGGGGATCTCTATCTCAGCATGTGCAGATGCAGACTATGCAGGTTGTCCCAAGGACAGGAAGTCCACCTCTGGGTTTGCGGTTTACGTTGGAGATTCTCTAATCTCATGGAGGAGCAAGAAACAAACTGTGGTAGCCAGGTCTAGTGCTGAATCTGAATATAGGGCTATGGCTCAGGCTAACACAGAAATGATGTGGGTAAAGGCTGTGCTTACAGATCTATGTATAGACGTACCACTTCCTATGGCCTTAAAATGTGACAATCAGGCAGCATTGTTCATTGCAAACAATCCAGCATTCCATGAGCGAACCGAGCACATTGAAGTTGACTGTCACTTCATACGTGACATGATTCAGAAGGGATTCATTGCTACATCTCATGTTACTTCAGAAAATCAAACTGCAGATATATTCACCAAGGCATTACTACGAGGCCCATTCCAGAAGTGTGCGTCCAAGCTGAGCATGATTGATATCTATGCCCCATCTTGAGGGGGAGTGTAAACATATATTAGTTTTCGTTGTATTTCTCTGTTATTTTTCTTTTCTGCCGTATGCTTTATGTAATTTACCCATAGGCTACTCTCCTATATAAGAGCATAGGGCTGATGGAATAAAAACTTCTTCTATTTTTCCCAACAAAGAGTAAAAAGACATGACCGTTTATAGTTAGAATTGTGTGTGACGATGGCAGTATCTTGATATCTGAGTTATCATGTGACGTACAACCATTTGTACTTAACATACATTTGCTAAAGTCATATCTAAAGCATGATACATTCATGTCCGTTGTCGGCTTGATAAATATGATTTTCGAAGATCTCCCAGCAATATGAGAAGATTCAGACAAAGCTGTTAAAAATATGTTTTATTAATTCTTTGTTTTTCATTCCTTTTCAATTCTTTCATTCTTCCGTTATTTCATTCATCCCATTCATCGTTGCTATACATATACTTCATCCTAAGTATAGGGGGATGAGCGCATTTGAGTTATTCTTTATTATTCTCTCGCTTGTCTCTTAACTTGTTGATACTTCTTTTCTATATTTATGGATATTTTTCCCTAAGTATAGAGGGAGACAAGTCGAGTCGTTGAGTATTTTATGAATTCTAGTCCTTAATCATCTCTACTTTGTGTACAGTCTGCTATACTTAGGATTAGTTGATCCTAAGTATAGAGGGACGATCGACTTCTTATTCTTTTATTTAAGTTGTAGTATAGACTTTTCTATACTTACCACGAGTTATGTCTTCCTTTTTGCTCTTTGATCACTTCGAGGACATAGTTTGAGCTAAGTATAGATGGGTCGTATATATTGTATATATACGTTATCCATAACTCGTACTTTCTGTATTTCCAATAATATGGCTAATATACTACATTGGTTAAGGGTATACAATAAATAAATTGTAAAGAAACTCTTGTAGATATGTATAAAATTGTTTGAAAATTATTTGTAAAAATTAGTTTGAAACTATTTTGCAAATGATTTGGAAAATGATTGTATAATGTTTTGAAAAATCTTTGGCCAAACCTAAATAAAAATAGAAATTGCAGCGGACTCAACTGGACGCGAATAAAGCAAACCCTACTTAAATAAGCGTCTTTAATTATATAGACAAAATACTTTATTTTTATAAAAACTCTAATTTAACAAAATTAAACGAATGAATAATAACATTTTCCCATAATTGCATCAAGGATTGTGTAATTGGGCATATATGTGGAGATGTTTAGTCCCACATGGATAAGTGTTAGTGTTAGAAAATCGGAAGCGGAAGCGTAAACATTGATAAACATAAAGAACATAAAAGAACGCGAGATTTTACGTGGAACCCTACTCCGTGAGGAGCGGGATGAAACCACGGGAGAAGCCCTCAAAGGGGCGGATATTCTATTGAATTTCTCATCTGTTACAGGAGGCCTGGGGCTCCTTATACAGGGCCTCCAAGTCCCACCACTGGACGATGTGGGACTAAACTCAGTGGTGGGGTAAATGGACCCTGGAGGGATCCATTTACCCACCTATTACATAAGTGACGCATGCTCCAAATACTCTAACACTCCCCCTCAAGCTGGAGCATGCAATGCTCAGCTTGGACAAACAGAAAGAAACTCAACTCACAATACATGACACTACAGACAATATCAACCCAACGCGCACAACTGCTGCAGCCGAGGACGTTGCTTCTCATGGCGTGCATGTAAGGAGGACAAACGGGCTGGAGTGTGAAACAGGATCTCTCCCATCTGGCTCAGAGAATGGTAGTCTTCTTTTGGAGTCCCTATGATACCACATGAAAACCCCTGCCTTAATGACATAGGGAATGGTCCTCTGCTCTGAAGTCCCTATGGCTCACATGAAAACTCTGGCCGACCAACAAGAATGACAAATGATTGGCATGCGTCGTTGTCGAGTCTGAGTCTACAAAATGTAGAGTCTGATCATCTGACCGGTCTGTAAAATCTGATATTTGAATCTTAGAACAAGACCTGTGACTCTATATATACTCCCCCTTTCTCCCATACTGGTTGGAATGACATTGTTGACCACGTTGGGAGAAGATAAGGTAATACATAAATATGGAGAAAAACATGAATATTCTGAAAAAATTCTCCTGCAGCTTTTCTTCATTTTTTTGTAATAAGCCGTCCATTTTTTTGAACATTTTTTTATAAGCCGTTCTAACAATTTTTTTTCCGGCATTTGCATCATTTTTCTTTCCCTTTTTTTTCTTGTTTTTTTCAAACATTTTTTTAAATGCGTACGTCTTTTTAATTGTACGCGCCTTTTTTTCCTCCCTTTTTTTTTGAACTGGCCCGCTTGGCCCAAACAATAAAAACACCCTTTTTTTTAAACAAAAACCTCATAGCCCAAAAAGGGCCGGAATATCTGCAGCCCCCGTTTTCATTTTTCATCGGTCCTCCCTCAATTGGGCCTCTATTTCTATTTTTTTAACTATTTTGGGTTCCCAAAGGGAACCCCTTCTCTCAAACACGCCACATCTGTGCGCCCCACGATCGGGGCCCTTCTGATGAAGATGGCGGCACCGCAACTGCCTGGAAATCCATTGCAGAGGAGGGCTAACCACTGCCAGGGCGATGGAGAATGGCACCGCGTTAATCCGGAGGGGCCGCTGAAGATTGAAGGTGTTGGGCGCGAGATCTGGCGGGAGATGTCGGCGCCGCCGCCGTCTGGAGTATCGCCAAGTCTTTGGGAGGGCTGCACCTGAAGAGGAGCGCGATGGTGCACCCGTACGAGCGGGAGAAGTTGGTGGCGCAGGTATTGGAGTGCGGCACTGGATACCGCCTGGAGGGTCGGCTTCTAGGGTTTCGCGTCGCGTGTTGGCATTCGCCTGCTGCAGATCTGGAAAAAAGCGATGGGGCATCGCGCCAGGAAGGGGCTCGGCTCCTTGGTGCGCCGCCTGGGAGGGCATGCGATGCCTCTGGAGGGCGCGCACGTGCATATATGCGCGTGCAGCGAGACTGGGGCTTGTTGCTGCCCTTTTTTTCTGAAGATCATGCCAGGTTAGAGAAAGGCGTGGGGACGGCCTGGATGCCGCCATCGAACCAGGAAAGACGATGGGGCCCTTCTTTGGGTTCTCCTCTTGAGAACTGGATCTTACGCAGCCCGAAGGATGGAGGCTGTCGAGGGACCTGGAGCATGGATTAGGGTTTCAATGGAAAAACCCTAGAATTTCTTGAACAGCTCCAGAACATAATAATCAGACTTGAACCAGACGTGTATAGATCTTGAACATAACTTCATAAAAATTCACCTTCAAGAACGAACCAATAATCGAATCTTGAATCAAAATAAAGAACACGATGAAATCCTCGAGAAGCGAACCCGCTCTGATACCATGTTAGAAAATCGGAAGCGGAAACGTAAACATGGATAAATATAAAGAACATAAAAGAACGCGGGATTTTACGTGGAACCCTACTCCGTGAGGAGCGGGATGAAACCATGGGAGAAGCCCTCAAAGGGGCGGATATTCTATTGAATTTCTCATCTGTTACAGGAGGCCTGAGGCTCCTTATATAGACTCCACAGGGCCTCCAAGTCCCACCACTGGACGATGTGGGACTAAACTCAGTGGTGGGGTAAATGGACCCTGGGGGATCCATTTACCCACCTATTACATAAGTGACGCATGCTCCAAATACTCTAACAGTTAGTATGTGGTTGAGTTGGTGGGGCTATACATAGAGCACCATACTCCTTGTTTCCATTGAGAAAATATAGAAAACTTAGCCCTTGGTGCTTTCCTCAATGGTTTCATCCCGCTTCTCATGAGTAGAGAGCTTCACGTAAAATTTTGTTGAACTTTTGTTCTTAATTCCACATTTCTCTATGTAGAGGTTTATATATGTTGCGGTGTACTGTTTCGTATTTTCTATTTATATATTGTACGTCTATGTAATTTACCCAAGGGTTTTCTCTCTATATAAGAGACCCGAGGGCTCTATGGAATAACAGATCAGAGTTTTCTATTACTCGAACATGGTATCAGAGCCAAAACCCTAACCCTAGGGTTTCCCTCCACCCGCCCCCCCCGCCAGTCCAGCCCTCCGCAGGGCCCCCAGCCCTCCGCCGGGACCCCCCAGCCCTTCGCCGGGCCCTCCAGTCGCCCCCGGCACCGCCAGCCCTCCGCCAGGCACCATCCAGCCGCCAGCAGTGCCCAGCCCAGCCGCCGAGTACCCCTAGCTGCCGCCTCTCTCTCTCGCCGAGGCTTGCACAGCCTCGGGTTGTCACCGGGGCACCTCTCTCCTCCGGTCGTTCTCCGCTAGATGATGGGTTCAAGTGCATAACGTCTACATATGCACTTGAATCCACAAAGGTCTTGATAGACACCAGTTCTTTTGTCTATCATCCCTAGTTGTTCTTCTCCGGCAATATGTCAGAACAAAAGGTCGATATGCCCGCCATAGGTGCCTTTAAAGGTTCGGCACCAATCGTCAAAATGGACGGGACAAACTACGAACTGTGGGCTATGCAATTCCTCAGTCTTATGCAGTCATGTGGTAAGAAGCATATTCTTACCGAAGATGAACCGCCGGAGAAAAAGGGAATATATGCCTCATGGGAGGCAGATGACGCATATGCCAAAGTTTGGCTGTCCGGAACGCTCACGACGGAGATAGCAAATGATGTCCTCCATCAGCCCACCGCCAAAGCGATGTGGGATATTCTGGCCACGACATATTCTCAGGTTCGGAACGAGACAAAGATGCTGCAGCTGCAGCATGATATTATTACCACGAAGCAAAATGGGCGACCCCTTCATTCTTTGTACACGTCTCTTCGTGGAATGTTCGAGAAACTCTATAGCACCATCCCACTCACAAGCCATGCCGGAACAACAGAAGACGTTCCGCAATGCCACTATGGTTGGCGTATTACTTGCTGCCCTTGATCCGTAGTACGAGGTAGCACGCTCTCAGATCCTTGCCGATGCCACCATTCCACCAATGGAAGAAGTCTACAGAAGGCTCAATCGTGTACCAGTTCCATCGAATACAGCGACTGCACCTCCCTCAGCAATGGCAGTCTCCAGAGGACGAAGTAGTTCGTCCTCATTTCGTGGCAGAGGAAGTGGTGGACGTGGCCGCGGAGGTCGCATACGCTCTACGTGCTCATTCTGTCGTCGTACTGGCCACTCGGAAGATTCATGCTATTCCAAGCATGGCTTCCCTCCCTCTGCACGTGTCGCCGATCATGTTCAGGGCCCACCAGCATCTACTCCAGATAACAGGTTCGAGGAACTAGTGGCACGGCTTCGTGATATCATGCCACAGTCACCGTCCGAGGGTGCTGATGCTTCTGATGTTGCAGCTTCGGCGTCAGCTAGTACATCTGCTTCAGCCAGTGCCTCAGGTAGTCCTGCAGGCTCATATCATAATCATGATCTCACAGGATGGATTGTTGATTCTGGAGCCACACATCATCTCTGTCGTGAGAGAGATATTCTGCAGTCCTATAGAGCTGTTCAGCCTGGTCGCTCTGTACTCATTGCTGATGGTACTCATTCCCCTATCATCGGTCAGGGGGAGACGGCGTTGTTGCCTGCCATGCACTTAGAGAATGTTCTACATGCACCAGAATTTTCTATGAATCTCTTATCTATTAGTCAGATTACACGAGATTTGCACTGTCGTGCTATTTTTGACCCATCGTCTGTTATTTTTCAGGACATACTAACGGGCAGGGTGATTGGCTGTGGTTCTGAGCACAATGGCCTATATCGTCTCGTACGGAACTCTCATGCTGGCGTCTCAATACATTCCCAGGGCTCCGTATCTCCATATACCTGGCATCTTCGGTTTGGTCACCTGCCGCTACAGAAAATGCGTCACATCCTGCCTCAGATCTCTCCGAGTTCGTCATTTTGTTGTGAAGCATGTCAGTTGGGGAAACACCATCGGTCCAGCTTCCCCAGTCGTCAGAGTCGGAGCAGTCGCTCCCCATTTGAGTTATTTCACATAGATATTTGGGGTCCCAGTCGTGTCCCAGATCATCAGGGGCACAGGTTCTATCTAGTTGTTGTTGATGATTTTTCTCGAGTGTCCTGGACTTTTCTTCTTAAAAATAAATCCGAAGCAGGAAGTGTTATTCAAAGTCTGATCAATGAAGTTCAAAACATTTTTTCCTCTACTGTTAAGTATGTGCGTACTGACAATGCATTGGAATTCTGCACTCGTTCCCTTGCTCGTTTTCTTTCTTCTATGGGCATTATCCACCAAACCACGTGTGCATACACTTCTCAACAAAATGGGGTTGCAGAACGGAAGCATCGACATTTCCTTGACATTGCTCGCACATTACTAATTCAGAGTTGCGCCCCATTATCATTTTGGGGGGATGCTATACTGACAGCATGCTATCTGGTCAACCGCATGCCTACAACTGTTCTTGGGGAAAAGTCTCCTATCTCTGTTCTCTTTCCTGACAAAGATTTGTTTACACTTACACCTCGGGTCTTTGGCTCTGTTGCGTTTGTTCACCGCTTATCTCCAGGTCTTGATAAGCTCTCTCCTAGGGCTATCAAGTGTGTTTTTGTGGGCTACTACAGGACACAGAAAGGATATCGTTGCTATGACCTCGTTCATGACAAATACTATGTGAGCGCTGATGTTACATTTTTCGAACCGGTCATGTACTTCTCCCCTGCAGGTGACAGATTAGTCACATCCACATCCACATCCACTGATTCTAGTGTCTATGTGCCTCCACCTCCAAGCCTGGGTCAATCCTCTACACCACCACCACCTCCACCACCACCACCACCACCTCCTCCAATAGTACCTTTTCCTAAGTTCTATACAAGGCGGACATGCCCTGCTCAAGCTACATGTCAACCATCCAGCACGCCTCATGTATGTTCTGATGTTATCACTAATGATGGGTTAGACAATGCACCGGTGCAGGAGCCTTTACTACAGGAGGAGGACCAACCAGTCAACACAGTGATCGATGATCTGGATCGGCCCATTGCCCACAGGAAGCAGCGAAGACAATGTGCTTCATATCCTCTTGCCTCTCAAGTCTCATTTCATCGTCTTAATGGGGATTTCCAGAAATTTGCAGCTGCTGTCTCGTCAGTTGAGATTCCATGGACATATCAAGATGCCATAAAGATTGATTGTTGGCGTCTAGCCATGGAAGAGGAGATGCGTGCCTTGCAGTCTAGAGGGACTTGGTCTCTTGTCCCCATTTCTTCAGGTGCCTCCGTGGTGAGTTGCAAGTGGGTGTTTACGGTGAAATATCATGCGGATGGACGTCTCGACAGATACAAGGCCAGACTTGTAGCAAGGGGATTTACCCAGACATATGGGGTAGATTATTTGGATACTTTTTCACCAGTGGCTAGACACTCCACTCTTCGCATCCTCCTATCTGTTGCTGTGGTACGTGACTGGACCATTTTTCAGCTTGACGTCAAGAATGCTTTCTTGTATGGTGACCTACAGGAGGAAGTCTACATGCAGCAGCCACCAGGGTTTGCTGCTGAGGAGGAGACTCAGATGGTGTGCAGACTTCATAAGGCTATCTATGGCCTCAAACAGAGTCCCCGAGCGTGGTTCCAGAAGCTTTCCCAGCTGATTGAGAGACAGGGGTTCAGGAGATCAAATGCGGACCATTCACTGTTCATCCAGACGACCCCCAGAGGTACAGTTGTTGTCATGATATATGTTGATGACATCTTGGTTACAGGAGATGATGCTCAGGGAATTGAGACAACCAAGTCTCTGTTGGGAAGCCAGTTCATCACAAAGGATCTGGGCACGATACGATATTTTCTGGGGATAGAGTTTGCTAGAAATGCACAAGGAATGGTAATGACTCAAAGGAAATATGTCACAGACTTGCTAGTTGAAACAAGAATGACTGGATGCAGACCTTCAAGTACACCTATGGACCCAAGCATGAAGCTGTACGACGATGATACCGAGGAGGTGGACAAAAGAAGGTACAGAGAGATGGTGGGTAAGCTCTTATACATTACTATAACTCGACCGGATATTGCCTTCGCAGTAAACCGGGTGAGTCAATTTATGGAGCAGCCTAGGCAAGTGCATATGGATGCCTTGTATATGATATTGAGATATCTGAAGTCTTCCCCAGGCACAGGGTTGCTATTCAGGAAAGATACAGATCTGTCTATTTCAGCTTGTGCAGATGCAGATTATGCAGGATGTCCAAGGGATCGTAAATCTACGTCTGGATTCGCTATATTCATAGGAAGCTCTTTAGTTTCTTGGAAAAGCAAGAAACAGACTGTTGTGGAGAGATCTAGTGCCGAATCCGAGTACAGGGCCATGGCACAAGCAAGCGCAGAAATGATGTGGGTTAAAGCAGTCTTAGAGGATTTGAATGTAGATGTCTCCTTGCCTATGAATCTCCAATGTGACAATCAGGCAGCATTGTTCATTGCCAATAATCCAGCTTTTCATGAGAGAACAAAGCACATTGAGGTGGATTGTCATTATACTAGAGACATGATTCAGAAGGGCTTCATTTCCACTTCTCATGTCAGTTCAGAGGACCAGACTGCTGATGTATTCACCAAACCATTGCTCAGAGGACCTTTCCAGAGATGTTCTTCCAAGCTGAGCATGATAGATATCTATGCTCCATCTTGAGGGGGAGTGTAGAGGTTTATATATGTTGCGGTGTACTGTTTCGTATTTTCTATTTATATATTGTACGTCTATGTAATTTACCCAAGGGTTTTCTCTCTATATAAGAGACCCGAGGGCTCTATGGAATAACAGATCAGAGTTTTCTATTACTCGAACACTCTATTTTATAGAATTTAATTTAATATATATATGTATGAAGATATATGTGTGTTTGTATCTTAAATTTTAGCTATGGTTTGCCTATCTCACAGGTGGTTGTGGAGCTTGTGTTGTTCTCCTATCAAAGTTCGATCCAGTGTCGAAATGCATTGAAGAATTCACTGTGAGCTCATGCCTGACTCTACTCTGCAGTATACATTTCTGCTCGATCATAACGTCGGAGGGACTTGGTAACTCCAAAGATGGATTCCACTCTATCCATCAGAGGTTTGCTGGCTTTCATGCTTCTCAGTGTGGTTTCTGCACCCCTGGCATGTGCATGTCACTCTATTCTGCTCTTAGCAATGCAGACAAGAACGAAGGCCAGAGGAATTTGGGCTTCTCTAGGATCTCAGCATGTGAGGCAGAAAAGGCCATTTCTGGCAATTTATGTCGATGCACTGGATATCGATCCATTTTAGATGTATGCAAAAGTTTTTCTGCAGATACAGACTTGGAAGACCTGGGTCTGAATACATTTTGGATGGATGGGAAAGATGCAAGTGTGAATAAACTACCTTTTTATAACCCCAGTGCCATCAAAACATTCCCAGAATTCTTGAAAGCAGAAATGGAGAACTTATTGGACAATCACTCTGAATCCAGAACTACCCAACTTGGTATATTAGCTGTGAATGGTCATCACGGTTCGGAGGAGGCTGGTTGGTACCGTCCGAGGAGCATGAATGAGCTTCAAGCTATTTTAAGATTTCTGCAAGTGGATGGCAAGCAAAAATGGAAACTAATTGCGGGGAATACATCGTATGGCATATATAAGGAGATAGAGAAAAATGTGATATATGTAGATATCCAAGGCATTCCAGAGCTCTCGGTTATAAAAAAGGATGTAAAACACATTGAGATAGGAGCGACCGTAACAATCTCTCGTGTGATTCATGCACTGAGAAAAGAAGTCCAGGGAAGCCTGTTAAATGGAGGAATTGTATATTCGAAACTTGCAGATCACATGGACAGAGTGGCATCGCATTTCATTAGAAACACTGCAAGCTTGGGAGGAAACCTTATTATAGCAAAGAAACATCAGTTTCCTTCGGATATTGCAACTATTCTTCTTGCAGTCGGTGCATCTGTAGTCATTCTGGTGGGTTCAAATAGATCAGTTCTTACATTAGAGGAGTTCCTGCAGATATCTCCATTTGATTCTGAGTATGTCCTTGTGAGTGTGCGGATTCCTAACTGGTGTGATGAAGGAGATACGAATGGGACTCTCCATCACAAACTGAATACTAAAGTAAAGCTTGCATTTGAAACATACCGAGCATCGCCACGTCCCCTAGGGAATGCTTTGGCATATGTTAATGCTGCTTTCTTGGCTGAAATTTCGACCAAAGCTGACTCTGGAGATGCTGTAGTAGAAAATGTCGTTTTAGCATTTGGTGCTTTTGGAACTGAACATGCCATTCGTGCAACAAAAGTGGAGCAGTTTTTGGTGGGTAAACCGATCATGGCTTCCGTCATACTTGAGGCAATTAACTTGCTCACAAGTACAATTGTTCCAATAGAAGGCACCTTAAATTCTGAATATAAATCAAGTTTGGCAGTTAGTTTTCTTTTCAATTTTATTAGCGTTCATGCTAGAGAACTAAGGTATCCGTCCATAGCTTCTCCAAGTGAATGGATGCATGAAATTCTGGAGGACTACAACAATTGCTCCTCTGGTCTAGCCTCTTATTGTAGCTATAAAAATCGATCTGGCAAATGCATTTCATATCTGTCTTCGAAGCAGGTTATTAAATTCAGCAGTGATTATCTTCCAGTTGGGGAGCATACTAAAAAGGTTGGAGCTGAGCTTCAAGCTTCTGGTGAATCCTTCAATTTCTTACAAAATTTGATTGTAGTTTTTGACTTTATTTCTAATAATTCATATTGTTGAAGTTACTTGACTTATTTTCTTATTTGTTTTCTCTTCATATAGTGGCGGTGTGGGTTCTGTAGTTTGTCTTCTTGTACCTGTTTGTTTTTTTATTCTCTCTTTTTAATAAATTTTGGGGCGAACACATGTGAGTGTCTCCCCCTCTTTCGACTCAAAAAAAATATATTTGAGTCCTCTTCTTATTTGTATCCCTTTGGGGGTCTCTTATGTAATTACTGTTGGGAAAATAAGAAAACTTGTTTATTCCATCAGCCCTAGGCTCTCTTATATAGGAGAGTAGCCTATGGGTAAATACATAAAGAGTCCAACAGAAAATAAAATTATAGGGAAAATACAGAAGTGAATAATATCTCTCTACACTCCCCCTCAAGGTGAAGCATAGATATCAATCTTGCTCAGCTTGGACGAACACTTCTGGAACGGCCCTCTAAGTAACGCCTTGGTAAAAATGTCTGCAGTCTGATCCTTTGAGCTAACTTGGGATGTAACAATAAACCCCTTTTGAATTATGTCACGTATGAAGTGACAATCAACCTCAATGTGCTTGGTCCGTCCATGAAACGCTGGATTATTTGCAATGAATAGAGCCGCCTGATTGTCACATTCCAGAGCCATAGGAAGCGGGACTTCTATATATAGATTTGCAAGCACAGCCTTTATCCACATCATTTCTGTACTGACCTGAGCCATAGCCCTATATTCAGACTCAACACTGGACCTTGCTACAACCGTTTGCTTCTTACTTCTTCATGAGACTAGAGAATCTCCAACATACACTGCGAACCCAGTGGTGGACTTCCTATCCTTGGGGCACCCTGCATAATCTGCATCTGTACAAGCTGATATATTAACCTCCTTGCCTTTCTTAAACAACAGACCCGCACCTGGAGATGACTTAAGATACCTGAGTATCATATGTATAGCATCCATGTGTACCTGACGTGGTTGCTCCATAAACTGGCTCACTCGACTCACAACAAAGGAGATAGCGGGCCTGGTAATAGTAACATAGAGAAGTTTGCCCACCAGTTCTCTGTATCTTCTCTTGTCCACCTCATTAGTGTCATCATCATATAATTTCATACTGGGATCCATAGGTGTAATGGCAGGTCGGCAACCAAGCATTCCTATTTCACTCAACAGGTCAGTGACATATTTCCTCTGGGTCATTACCAACCCATAAGGATTCCTGGCAAACTCTAGTCCTAGAAAATATCTAAGAACCCCAAGGTCCTTGGTGATGAATTCACGTCCCAGCATTTCTTTTGCCCCCTGGATTCCCTATTCATCATCACCTGTAATCAGAATATCGTCTACATACACCATAATAGCAATAATACCTCTAGGTGTCTTTTGCACAAACAGGGAATGATCAGCATTGGAACGTCTGTACGCCTGTTTTTCAAATAGGTCTGAGAGCTTCTGGAACCAAGCTCTGGAGCTCTACTTAAGGCCATAGATAGCCTTATGAAGTCTGCACACCGTAGGACACTCCCCCTCAACAGCAAAACCAGGTGGCTGTTGCATGTAGACTTCCTCCTGTAAGTCACCGTATAGGAATGCATTCTTCACACTTAACTGGTAGAGCGGTCAATCATGAGTAACTGCAACAGATAGGAGGATCCGTAGGGTGTAATGACGAGCAACCGGCGAGAATGTATCCAGATAGTCCACCCTATATGTCTGTGTGAAGCCCCGTGCAACAAGGCGAGCCTTGTATCTGTCAATACTGCCTCCTGCCTTCTGCTTAACTGTAAAGACCTACTTGCAGCTAACTATAGATACATCAGGAGGTGCAGGAACAAGGCTCCAGGTGCCTCTTGACTGAAGAGCGGCCATTTCTTCTTCCATGGCCAAGCACCATCGACTATCTTTCAGTGCATCTTGATAATTCCGTGGAATATCCACTGCTGATAATGCAATGACAAAGTTTCTGAATTCGCCAGTGAGACGGTCAAATGACACGGAAGATGCTATAGGATATGACGCGCAGCTTCGCTTCTGCTTTCGTAGAGCAATAGGTACATGTAAATCATCTGTCTCCTCAGCTGGCCTCTGTAACACATCCTGCTCAGGAAAATCATCAGATCCATCAATCGTAATATTTTCAGAGCATACCTCAGGCGAGCTGGATGACGAGCGGTGACCATGAGCAGAAGCAAGCTGACGGGTATAGTGGAATGGTAGTGGTGAAACGGGCACCGTGACAGGAGGTGGTAACGGTTTTGGTGGTGATGGTGGTGGCATGTATATAACATCAGTAGTGTCAGCGGGAACCAATTGATCACCTGTAGACGAGAAGTACATAACAGATTCGAAAAAGGTGACATCCGCACTGACTAAATACCTCCTTCGCAATGGATCATAACACTTGTACCCCCTTCTGTGTTCTGGAGTACCCGACGAAGACACACTTGACAACCCTAGGAGAGAGCTTGTCCGTCCCGGTAGACAACTAGTGAACAAAGGCTACCGAGCCGAACATGCGAGGAGTAAGGGAGAACAAGTCTTTGTCAGGGAAAATAAGAGAGAATGGAATCTTCTCACCTAAGACAGATGACGATATTCGATTAATAAAATAGCATGTCATAAGAACAACATCACCCCAGAAAGAATGAGGGGCATTACTCTGTATAAGAAGCGACCTGGTGATATCAAGTAAGTGACAGTGTTTCCTTTCAACAACCCCATTCTGTTGGGAAGTATAGGCACAGGATGTTTGGTGGATAATCCCTTGAGATGAAAAATAACTGGATAGGGTATGAGTACAGAGTTCCAGAGCATTATTCACTTCTCACAATTTTAACAGATGCAGAAAAAACATTACGAACTTCATTAATGAAATTGATGATGATATTCCCCGCTTCAGATTTATTCTTTAACAAAAATACCCACGACACATGAGAGAAATCATCCACAATAACTATATAAAACATGTGTCCCTGATGATCAGGAACACGACTAGGACCCCAGATATCGATATGAAATAACTCAAACTTGGAGGTACTACTTCGACACCGACGACTGGGAAAAGTAGACATGTGATGTTTTCCCAACTGACAAGCCTCACATCGAATGGATGTGTGAGGTGAAACCTGAGGTAACACATGACGTAGCTTTTGAAGCGGTCGGTGACCAAAGCGCAGGTGCCACAGTAATGGGGAGATGGATCCAGCAGGTAGAGATAAGGTTCCAGCATAAGGCGTCCGACTAAGGTAATAGAGGCTGCCTTGCTCATAGCCACGCCCAATCACGTTGCCCGTAAGGATGTCCCGAAAAACAACAGAGGATGGATCAAAAATTGCTCGACGATGTAAATCCTTTGTAAGTTGGCTAATGGACAACAAATTCATCGAAAAATCAGGTGCATGTAACATGTTCTTGGGTGTTGATGCCATAGTCTCTCTCTTGCCCAGGCGCACCAATGTCGGCCCATCCTGTTGCCGCTGCCGTTGGTCCACTCGATCGCAGTCGGCTTCTTCATCCGTGGCTTGCTGTTGTCGGTGATCGATTACAGGCTCCGAGCCTTTCTATCTGTGCATCGGCTCCTGTTATAGATTGATAGATTTGACTGCATAAGTCTGTATATGCATTCAAATCCTCATATGTCTATGTAGACACTCATCTTTTTGGTCTACAAAACACAAGTTTTTCATCCGACAGTATGTCATAAAACAAAGTCGACGTTCCCTCCACAGGAGCTTTCAAAGGTCCAACGCCGATTGTCAAGATGGATGGGATGAACTATGAGCTTCGGGTTATGCAATTCATGAGCCATATGAAGTCTATGGGTAAGAAACATATTCTTACCGAAGAGGAGCCGACTGAGAAAACTCGGGTTAACGCCTCGTGGGAGGCGAATGATGCATATGCCATGGTTTGGCTTTCAGGTACATTGACGATAGACATCGCCAATGATGTGTTACATAAACCCACCACAAAAGCGATGTGGGATATCCTCGTAGCCATTTATTCATAGGCGAGAAATGAGACTAAGATTCTGCAACTCCAGCACGATATTTTTACTATCAAGCAGAATGGACAACCACTTCATTCGTTATATACATCCTTGCGTAGGATGTTCGAGAAGATCCACAGCTTCATGCCCTCACATCCACTCCTGAGCAGCATAAGACTTATAGGAATGCCATCATGATTAGTGTACTCCTGGCAGCCCTTGATCCTGAGTATGAGGCTGCTCGTTCCCATATTCTGACATATGCCACTATTCTTCAATGGAGGAAGCTTTTTGCAGGCTCAGTAGGATCACTGTTCCATTCACTGCTTCCAGTAAGTCTTCTTTAGCGATGGCTGTCTCCCGAGGTTGAGGAGGCTCTTTCCAGTTTCGTGGACATGGACATTGTGGCAGAGGAGGTCATATTCATCAGCTCTGTACTTACTGCCATCATCCTGGACATGCAAAGGATACATGCTATTCCAAGCATGGCTTTCCTGCTTCTGCTCGAGTAGCTGAGAAGGTTAAACCCCCGATTACATCCTCTCCAGATCAGAAATTTGATGAACTTGTTGCATGTTTGAGGGATATTATGCCTCCTGCCAGTCCCATTGCTTCTTCATCGGCCTCAGGAAGTCACTCAGATGTGGTTGCTTCAGCATCTTCTACTACCTCAGGTAGTGCTTATGCACTTACTAGCTGTAGTGGATCTGATTTTATAGAATGGATTATGGACTCCGGTGCTACACATCACTTGTGTGGAGACAGAGGTCAACTTACATCATACAGACAGGTTCCTTCCTGATAGACTCTGGTTATACCAGATATGACTCATTCCTCGATCACTGGACATGGGGAGATTAGCTTGACACCCTCTATGCGTCTACATAATGTGTTCCATACACTTGAGTTTTCTATGAATTTGCCATCTATTAGTCAGATTGTGAAGGACTTACATTGTCGAGCTATTTTTGACCCATCTTCTCTTGTATTTCAGGACATCCTTACGGGCAAGGTGATTGGTTATGGCCGTGAGCAAGGCGGTCTCTATCGCTTGTTTTGAACCCCTTAATTTGATGTCATTCTGTTGGACCTGTCTCACCCTGTACATGGCACCTACGCTTTGATCATCTCCCGCTCTAGAAAATGTGTCCTGTCCTGCTTCATATTTCTCCTCACTTGTCCTTTCAGTGTGAGACATGTCAATTGGGAAAACATCATCGGTCTGTCATTTCTAGTTATTAGAGTCGGAGTAGTAGCTCTATTTTGAGTTAATTCATATTGATGTTTGGGGTCCAAGTTGTGTTCTTGATCATCAGGGACACGAGTTTTATCTTGTTGCTGTAGATGATTTCTCTCGTCTGTCATGTGTCTTTTTATTAAAGAATAAATTTGAAGCAGGAGATGTTATAAAAAAACTTTATCAATGAAGTGCAGAATGTGTTTTCCTCTTCTGTGAAATTTGTGAGAACGGATAATGCTTTGGAATTCTGTACTCATGATCTCTCCAATTATTTTTTAGCTCGAGTTATTATTCATCAAATATCGTATGCTTATACTTTCCAGCAAAATGGTATTGCAGAGAGGAATTGCCAGAACTCTTCTCATTCAGAGTTGTGTTCTGCATTCTTTTTAGGGCGATGTTGTTCCTACAACATGTTATCTGGTGAATCGCATGCCCTCATCTATCTTGGGTGAGAAAATTCCCTTTTTACTTGCTTTTCCTAAGAAGGAATTGTTCTTACTTATTCGTGTTTTTGGTTCGGTTGCCTTTATTCACTAGTTGTCTTCAGGTCTTGACAAGCTCTCTCCTAGAGCAGTCAAGTGTCTTTATTGGGTACTCCGGGACACAAAAAGGGTATAGATGTTATGATCCAATGCGCATGAAGTATTATGTTAGTGTTGATGTCATATTTTTTGAGTCAGTAATGTACTTTTCTCCTACAGTTGATCGACTTACTTCCTCAGACTCCGATGATGAGATCTACATGCCACTACCACCATCATCACCACCTTCACCACCATCATTATCATCTCCACCACCTTCACCTCCTCCTTTACCCTCAGCTCCCAATGTCCCTGTCCCACTGTTGCCGCATCACTATACCCACCAGCCTGCTCCTGCTCATGGTCACCGCTCATTATCTAGCAAACATCAGGTATGTTCTGAATACATAGTTTCCAACGATGGGTCTGGTGATTTTCCTGAGCAAGGCTCTTTATATAGGACAAACATACATGTTGATGATTTAGACTTACCCATTGCGCTTAGGAAGTAGAAGCGTAGCTGTACATCTTATCCTTTAGCATTCATGGTCTCCTTTGCTCCCTTGACAGGGGAATTCAGGAAATTTGCAGTTGCACTGTCTGCCGTGGAAATTCCATGGAATTATGAGGAGACCTTGAAGAATAGTCGTTGGTGACTAGCTATGGAAGAAGAGATGGCCGTCTTACAGTCGCGTGGTACTTGGAGCTTGGTTCCTGCACCTGAGGGAGCTTCTGTTGCCAGTTGCAAGTGGGTATTTACTATTAAACACTATGCAGATGGGAGTCTGGATTCGTATAAAGCCAGATTGGTTGCTCGTGGCTTTACTCAGACATATGGAGTGGATTATCTAGACACATTCTCCCCAGTGGCTCATCATTCTATTTGTAACACCCGGGATCCGCATAAAACCGAACCCGACCCGATTTGGGTCCGATTAACCCAATAAAGTTATTTGGCAACATTAGACAACCTAAAATGACCAATTGATCATGAATCAAAAGTCGTTCGGGCGAAATCGACCAAAAATCAGTCGCACTGAAATACGTGTCAAAAAAGTTGCGACACAAATTCGGAAATCACGAAACAAACCAAGACCGTCATAAGATCCGATTCGACAAAACAAAACCAATGGAATCGATCGTTCGTCAATCGGAGGTCGCTTCGTATTTTTAAATCGCAAAATTTAATCCCAAACCGAAATCGTATCTCGAAAATTCGGATATTCAAAACTCGATCGGAAGTATATCAATATTATACTCATATTGATCGTCATTCAAAGACGATCAATACGAGATATTTTACGTCAAAATCCGAGGTTCGAGGAGCATATGCGGTCAACTTTAAGTTGGTTAAATAAATAGAGTTTTGAAAAAAACTATATATATTTATTAAAATTCACAGTGACGTTAATTTTTTTTATTGAATTTAATTCCAGCCACTTCGCTATTTCTTCCAATTCTCACTTGGCCCTTGTTTCCCCTCACTTGGCATATTTTTCCCCCACTTGTCAACACCAAATCTACGCTCTCCCCTTATACATATCAACCAAAAGCCTCCAATTTCTCCTCTAATTCCTGCCGAGCATCCTGTTTCCTTTCCATTTTAGTTGAAATTTGTTGCTGGAAATCTTCTCCAGCAACTCTAGAAGATCTCTACTGCCCCCTACAGCAGTACCCAAGGTTGCAAGAGGCCCTCTTACGGTTCTTCTCCATTTCAGACTACTGGACATCAATCTTTTCTTCAGCTGGAGCTACCTTTGAAGCCTTTCTTGCATGAGAAATTATCTCCAAATTAGAGAAAATCCAAATTGGTACAATCCCTAGCCTTTCTTTTGCTGCCATACATGTACAAATCACCCTCTCTTGCTATCACTCTTGTGATTCCATACATTTTTTCTTCTGTCTTTGTAGACTTAACATTGGTATGAATGAATTATTGTTGTTGTAATAATTCTGCCAATATCCTGCTATTTCTAAGAAAGAAATGAATGAAAATATATAGCTCTATTAAAGTTAAAATGAGAGAAGAAAGCCACTTGCTCATCATGTATTCTATTGCAATGCATTCTTAAATTAAAGATCATTAAAATAATTTAGATCATTCAGGTCATGTACTTAAATGCTCTGCTAATGTAAATATGTATATATATATATCATTTCAATCACATAAGTTGAATATTGTTGTGCATGTCGTCATTAAATAACTAACATATTAGAAACAAATTTTTGTTGTTGTGCACGTTTGAAATATATATATATATACATACAATTTAATGTATCATTCTTGACACATGCGGCATGCCAGATTCCATAGTGTCCGGCAGTTTAAGACGTATATATAATATAGTTTTGGTTAGCTGGAAACCTAAAGAAAAATTGAAAGAGAAATTTAAGTTCTAGTGAAAGAAGCTTATCTAACCTATATTTTACTATGCATTGAGGATGTATTGTGCTGGAATACAACGTATTTATATCAATTTATGTAGGGATTTTATCACTTGTGCCCCTCCGAGATGTTGCAATATCAGTTATGCCCCTATCTTTTTGGTAATATCAGTTGCGCCCCTCAAAACTTGCTCCGTCATCAGTTGTGCCCTTCCGTCAGATTGACCGTCAAAAAATTAAAATAACCATGGTTTATTCAAACCATGGTGTGGTTAAGAAGGGTATTATGGTCTTCTCCTCCTCCGTCTTCTTCCTCCCTTCTCCTCCTCCTCTCCCATCTTCTTCCTCTCCCACCTGTTGCCGCCCCGACCTCCCCCCACCCCCTTCGTCGCCTCGCTCCTCCGCCAGACCTACATGTTGTCACGGTGGACGCAACCACGACAGCAGCATCCGCGAGCAGTGGTTGGATCGAGCGGCCGGGCGCCCGCGCGAGGGGTTGCGCTAGCTGGGTGCGCTCTGCGCGCCGGCGGGCGAGAAGGCGGTGCGGCCAGCCGCGGATCTGATGCAGGCGCATGACCGGCCAGGGGTTGGGGAGGGGAGGTGGCAGTGCGGGGCAGGGGGTGCAGCCCAGGGAGAGGGGGAGCAGGGGGCGGCGCCGGCAAGGGGAGGAGGTGCGGGGCTGGGTGGGGTGCAGCCCAGGGGGAGGGGGCACAGGGGGCGGTGTCGGGGAGGGGAGGGGGCGGTGCCGGGGAGGGGAGGGGGCACAGGGGGCGGTGTCGGGGAGGGGAGGGGGCGGCGTCGGGGAGGGGAGGGGGCGGCGTCGGGGAGGGGAGGGGGCACAGGGGGCGGTGTCGGGGAGGGGAGGGGGCGGCGCTGGGGAGGGGAGGGGGCACAGGGGGCGGTGTCGGGGAGGGGAGGGGGCACAGGGGGCGGTGTCGGGGAGGGGAGGGGGCGGCGTCGGGGAGGGGAGGGGGCACAGGGGGCGGTGTCGGGGAGGGGAGGGGGCGGCGCTGGGGAGGGGAGGGGGCACAGGGGGCGGTGTCGGGGAGGGGAGGGGGCGGCGCCGGGGAGGGGAGGGGGCACAGGGGGCGGTGTCGGGGAGGGGAGGGGGCGGCGTCGGGGAGGGGAGGGGGCACAGGGGGCGGTGTCGGGGAGGGGAGGGGGCGGCGCCGGGGAGGGGAGGGGGCGGCGGGCTGGGAGGAGGTGCGGGGGGGAGGAGGTGCGGCACCGGGGAGGGGAGGGGCTGCGGGGAGCTCGGGACGGAGAGGGAGGAGGAGGAGGTCGGAGGAGGAGGAAGAAGATGGGAAGAGGAGGAAGAAGAAGAGGTTGGGGAAGAGGAGGAAGAAATGACCATATAACCTTTAAAAAAAATAATTCCGCTTATGTCCTCAAAGTTAACGTCCGTTTGCACTGTAGATGGACGGTCACTAACCCGAGGGGCACAAGTGATAAAATAGCAAGTTTTGAGGGGCACAACTGATATTACCAAAAAGATAGGGGCATAACTGATATTGCAACATCTCGGAGGGGCACAAGTGATAAAATCCCATTTATGTATTATTGGAAATTTCGTGATGGAAGAAAAATTTTTGGCAGTAAGAGTCATCGATTTGCAACAAGTTTATCCTATGCAAATAGCTTATTGGTTAACGAGAAATAGTCATTAGGCTTTAGCTTGGTACATGTGGTTATTAATTGACTGGAATGATCTTTCATTGATTATGTGACTATTCTTTTTGTAAACAGTCGCAGTAGTTGTTTCCAATTCAGATTATAGCCCATTCTCTTTATATATATATATATTATATATACATGTAAAGTCCAAAACCAAATCCCACCAGATATAAAAACAATGATTTTTTTCTTGTGATTTAGAAATAAGCTTTCATTTCTTTTTCTTAGGGTATTTATATACTTAGGAATTAAATTGATGCAAAATGTATAATATTACTTGTAGATTATGCTAAGAATTAAATTGATGCAAAATGTATAATATTACTAGATTATGCTATTAATTGACCTTCTAGAGACCAAGATATATTTCAACGACATAACCTTTCACATAGGTTGTGTCGTGTGCATATACTATGTTATATAACAACCCAATTGTAAATGGAAAAAAAAATGTACGTTTACTTTCACCAACCTTAGAAACGTGGCTATTAGATTTTTCTCAGACAATTTGTTTAATAATGAAAAACCACAAGATTAGTATTTTTCCAGTATTGTATATTCAGATAAACTTAATATCGTGTTCCATATGACCCCATTTGAGGTTGTTATCTCCCTTCTTTAACAATAGTAGGTCACTCATTGTGTTACCAGTCTTATAGCCTTATGGAAGCAATTAATCCTTGGTTATAGTCTACTAATTATGCATATCATCAAAATTAGGTAGTAATAAAACATCTATAACTGTGAAGTCAACCATAGAAGATATTAAGAAGAGGTGGAAGAGATAAATATGTGGAATTGATGGTCAATCAGTAATATCAATAAGATCATTGACCAAAGGACCTAGATTTGTACAGTCAACCACAGAAAGGACCGGGAAAAGAATTAATAGTCAAATAAGTAGATATGTTTGATAATTCCGTGATGATTGATAAGCAATAGTGCCGTTCATGGTGATCCTTACACCTGACCGCACGAGAGCGCGGTGACTCTCAACTGGGTGGGAGATAGGAAGCCCAGTTCGGGCAGCGGCCGCCAAGTGCGCGGGTCTAGGATCCCAATCCTTCTCACGGTTTTTACGCGAGCTTGCAGTATTTTTACGCCTCGTTGAGATCCCGACTTTTGCCTAATCCGCTGACCCCTCTGTTTTAGGATACCCATGCGGGGGATCCTCAGTTTTCAGTTTTTCGTACAAGCTCATCTGCCTGTACTAGTCGGACCTGTTTCTAAAGTGACTTTTCTGGAGAGTCTCTCTTACCCGTCTCAGTGGTGTAGTTTTGGAGTAGACCTATCCCTCTATTGGACCGCACTTCCAATTAAAGGGCGAGATGGAAGAGCCAATTGTAGGCTACCTCACCGCTTGAGTTTTTCTTTCACCAGCAGACTTGGCGATTCTATATCCAAATCATCCACATGTCTACATCTCAGTCATCTAAGGGTTACATCTGAGACAGTTACAGTTGGGAGTTAGAGAAATTGCAATCAAAGTTGAGTTGGAAGTATTTATAATAACGTTTGATTTGAAATAATATGACTATAATAATACGAGAATATATATACACACACCTACACACTTATGGACAATCAATTACAATATAAATATGTTATTATATGAGAAATGTTGGGATAATGGGTGAGCATGAGTGGTACATACAAGCAACTTGACAAACTTTTTACTTTACAAGTAGATGTAAATTTTAGATTTTATACATTTCTACTTGCCTCTTTTGCAATCACTTAAATATATTTTATATGTATGATTATGGGGAGTACCAGCAACCACTGATGCCTCTTCGTTCCTAACATGTTTTGGCAGGCTAGGAGCCTGCTGCCCAGTAGTTGTTGATGATTCCAGGTGATAGGGTATATAAGAGACGGTACGTATACTTTTGTCTCAGTTTTTGTTCGATTCATAAATGTAAATGCTTCCCATTCTCTTCTGTACAAAATTTTGGGAATACTATATGTACTAGCAGACTCCTTGTACATATTGTAAATATATGATAATTTAATGAATGAATGTTGGTGGCACTTCTTCTTATTATCTCTGTGATTTATTTATTTGAATGTGAATGTCATGGCAGAAACGCGCAAAATTTCCCCACATTTTCAGTAGCTTGTGCGATCTCTAGCGAAAATAATGTCGCAAAAGTGTTGTTATCGGGTACCCAGATCCTAGGGGGTTCACAGTTTGGTATCAGAGCAGTGGTAACCCGATATGCACATTCGCAGTATTTCAATTCCGATCGTATTATGTTCTCGGATAGCGACAATCTTCCGACTTGTCGTGAGTCCAAGAAGGGAAATATGACATTCATATTCAATTACCAAAGAAGTCACCAATTTCATTAATTTTCATATTATATCCCAAGAAAAGAAAAAACATATATGATATGTATCTACGAATGGTATTTTTATGACTAAATATGGTTCTCATGCAGAGCCATGGCATCTCGACCAGGACAGGAGACGACTGACCAGCTGGCACGCATACTGACTACTCTCATCGACCTTCAGCAACAGCATGCTGCTATAAGAGGCCAGCAGGACCAGATTCTGGCTCTGCAGACAGAGATTGCTGACAAAAAGACGGACATAGAGATGAGATTTGAGGAGCTGTCAGATTCCACCTACCATCCATCTCACGACAACACACGCTAGGACCAGCGACAGTCGGTAGAGGTACAACAGCTTTATTTCGATGATCCACTTGAGGAGATACCAGAGCATGGAGAAGAGGATAGAGACGGTGACAGGGAGAAGGACCCTGCTGATTTTGCAGATGAGGATGCACACGAGTACTCTGCTATCCACAGGCATCAGTCCATCTTCACTTCCTACTAGCGGGCCAATATGCCTTTGTCGAGGGCACAGAGACATCAGATGTGGCAGAGCAGTGGCTCAAGAGAGTGATGAAGGTGCTGAGGATGATACGCGCGCCACGAGACTCGTGGCTATCTTTCATGAAGTACTCACTGACATATTTTGCTGAGAGATGATGGGATGCAGTGGTTTCTGAGCTAGGCCGCGAGCCCACATGGGAGGACTTCGAGAAACGATTCAGATCCCACTTCTTTTATGCGAAGTGGAAGGAGTCCCAGCGTCGACTTTTTGCAGAGCTTCATCAGGGACAGATGACAGCTAGAGACTACTTCGTCAGGTACACTGAGCTGTCTCGACATACATCAACAGTGGCGCATTTCCAGAGGAGAATCTGGAAAAGTTCATCAGAGGCATGCGAGAGGTGCAGGAGAAGCTGGCTGGATGACGCATCGCTTCCATCTCCAAGGCTACTGACAAAGCGGAGAAGTTTGAGGACATCAGAGAGAGACGCTTTGGGAGCTCGTCCGGAGCAGCATCTCGACCACAACGATCTTTTGGGTCGATTCGTCGACCATTTCAATAACAGATGTCAGCCAGACGATTCCGTCCTACAGGATCAGCATTTTCCGGCGATGCTTGCTCATCTCCATCGACTACCTTAGGAGGAGCACTTTCTGGACGTAGCACAGATTCCGCTCGACCATCTGAGTCGCAGCGAGCAGACAGACCACCGGCAGGACCTGCTCGGAGCACAGACACAATCACTCCATCTACTCGACCAGTCCGATGTTACCGATGTCACGAGTGGGGATATTATCGATCACAGTTCCCACAGGCTTCTGGTGAGCTTCGCCCATAGCCACAGTTGTTGCAGCCTCAGGCACAACGTTCAGGGAGTTTTCGTGGCAGGAACTCCAACTTCAGGCGACAACAACAGAGACAGACACAGAGTGTGGCAGGTTCCAATACTCCACCAGCGAGGCAGGGTCAGTTACACGCAGTGACTGAAGAGCATCCCCGTTCAGTAGCTACTGTGGTGAAAGGTATGGTCTCAGTCTTGGGCCGACCTTTTCATGTTTTGTTTGATTCTTGTGCGATGCATTCTTTTCTTGCTTCGAGGCTACTAGATTCATTAGGAAGAGTCGCATAGACTCTATCTTCTCCATACCATATTCGTGTGCCTGGTGGCCAGTTGTTCATTATTTCACTGATAGTCAGGCACTTGCCCGTACTGATTGGCGGTCACGAGACGATCGTAGATTGTCTACTCCTACAGCTTGATGAGTTCGACTTGATTTTGGGCATGGATTGGTTATCCGCTCATCATGCACTTGTTGATTGTTTTAGGAAGACAGTTGTCTTCAGGATTTCGGATTTACCCGAGTTTACTTTTGAGGGTACTTTACATAACTCCAACATAGAGTACATTTTAGTATTGCGAGCTTAGCGACTAGTTGATCAGGGTTGTGATTTTATGGCACCAGCTGAGCTGAGAGAGCTGAAGGTGCAGTTACAGGAGTTACTTGACTTGTGATTCGTGAGACCGAGCACTTCACCGTGGGGTGCTCCGGTTTTATTTGTCAAGAAGATGGATGGATCCATGAGATTATGCATCGACTATCGACAACTAAACAAGAGAACGGTGAAGAACCGTTATCCTTTGTCATGCATCGATGATTTGTTCGACCAACTCCAGGGATCTTCGGTTTTCTCGAAGAAAGATCTTCGTTTAGGCTATCATTAGCTGAGGATTGGAGAGTCTGATATTCTGAAGACAACCTTTAGGACTCGATATGATCATTATGAGTTTGTGGTGATGTCGTTTGGCTCACCAATGCACTTGCAGCATTTATGGATATGATGAACAAGATTTTCCGTCCATGTTTGGAAAAATTTATGGTGGTGTTCATTGATGATGTGCTAATATATTCTTGGAATGAATGGGATCATGTGAATGATCTACGGATTGTCTTGGATACATTGCGGGAACACAAGCTATATGCGAAGCTAAGCAAGTGTGAGTTTTGGTTGTCCCAAGTCTCATTCCTGGGACATGTCATTTCTGGAGAAGGCATAGCAGTTGATCCTGCGAAGATTGAGGCAGTTATGTCTTGGGAGCAGCCCAAGACTGTTTACTCAGATTCAGAGCTTCCTTGGATTAGCGGGCTATTACAGACGCTTTGTCAGCGGATTTTCACGCATTGTTCGCCCGCTGACACGATTGACGCAGAAGGGAATTCCATTCATTTACGACGATTCATGCGAGCGGGCCTTCTGAACACTGAAGGAGAGATTGACTACAGTGCCCATTCTTGCTCTTCCTTAGGCACTCAGGATTATGCAGTCTACACAAATGCATCTGGAGAAGGTCTAGGAGCAGTATTGATGCCAAGAGGTCATGTGATTGCTTACGCATCACGACAGTTGAGACCACATGAGCGGATCTACCCTACACACGACTTGGAGTTGGCGACAGTTGTCTTCGCCTTGAAGATCTGGCACCACTATTTATATGGGGTAAATTTCAAGATCTTCACAGACCACAAAAGCCTAAAGTATATCTTTGATCTAAAAGAGCTCAACATGAGACAACGCAGATGGCTCGAGTTACTGAAGGATTATGATTGCACGATCTCTTACCATCCTGGTAAGGGAAACGTGGTGGCTGATGCACTTATCAGGAGAGCTCATGCAGAGGGTACGACGAACTGGCTAATTCCATTTGGGTCGTTGTTGATAGGTTGACCAAGTCAACCCATTTCATACTTGTCAACACGACTTACACTCCATCCAGATTGGCCAAGCTCTATGTGCAGAATATCATCAGACTTCATGGTATACCACGAGAGGTGGTGTCTGACAGAGATTCAAGGTTTACTTCGCATTATTGGCATCAGTTCATGTCTGCACTACAGACAGAGCTGAAGATGAGTTTTGCTTATTATCCGTAGACAGACGGGCAAAGTGAGTGCATCATTCAGACACTAGAGGATTTACTTTGCGCATGCACTTTGGAGTGGAAAGGGTCTTGGAAGGACCATCTGCCTTTAGTTGAGTTCACGTACAACAACAATTATCAATCCAGTATAGGCATGGCACCGTTCGAAGCCCTATACGTGCGGAGATGCCTCACACCTCTCAGTTGGTGCGAGGTAGGTGATCATGCTCTCTACTCCATAGGTCTCTTGGAGGAGACTGCGAGAGCTGTTAATCTTGTGAGACGAAGGCTTCTGACGACGCAGAGCCGCCAGAAGAGCTATGCAAACCGTCGGAGAAGAGATTTAGAGTTTCAGGTATCCAACCTTCCTCTCTTCTCCTATTACAAATTTAACTTAATCTCATACTAATAACATTCCTATAAATTACAGGTTGGAGATTGGGTATTTCTTCGAGTATCTCCCATGAAGGGAATTCAGAGATTTGGTGTTCGTGGCAAGCTGACGCCACAATATGTTGGCACGTTTAAGATTCTAGCTAGAGTGGGGAAGGTGGCCTACCGAATATCCCTTCCTCCACATCTATCAGCTATTCATGACATCTTCCATATATCCAACTTGAGGAAGTATGTGCACGACCCTCGACACGTCATCGGCTACGAGAATCTAGACGTAGAGTCAGATTTGACATACGAGGAGAGGCCGGTGCAGATAATTGACAGTGTTGTGAAGAAGCTTCGCAATAAAGAGATTCCATTGGTCAGGGTGTTGTGGCACCGACACGGCGTCGAGGAGGCGACATCAGAAATCGAGACAGACATGCGGGCTAGATACCCACAACTTTTCTCAGACAATTACAAGTGTAATCAAGCTCATGTAATGAAATTTGTTAAAGGATTATGGCTTGTTTTTCCTTTGAGGTTTTTATGGATTCAAAACCCTTTGAGGTTTTTATGATCATATGAAATCTAAACAAGATACCTAATGACCTTAACTCGAGTCTCGAGGACGAGACTCCCTTTGAAGTTTTTATACTACTCTACCTATTCTTCTTTCTGCCATTGTGGTACATGATCGGCCTCTCTTTCAGCTTGATGTTAAAAATGTTTTTCTGTTTGGAGATCTACATGAAGAAGTCTACATGTAACAACCTCTTGGGTTTGCTGCTGAGGGGGAGAAGCCGCAGGTTTGCAGACTTCATAGGGCAATATATGGCGTTAAATAAAGTCCAAGAGCATGGTTCCAAAAGCTCTCGGATTTAATTGAGAAGCATGGATTTCAGAGGTCGAATGCAGAACACTCATTGTTTTTACAGAGAACTCCTAGAGGCGTGCAGGGGATAAAAAGGACTAAGGAATTTCTGGGCCGTCAGTTTGTTACCAAGAATCTTGGCACCTTAGGTAATGTTAAGTGGGGCCCACTTTTTATCTTTTTAAAAAATTAAATAAATCAATTCCCCATCATCAATTCCATCAAAAAATAATATATTATACCATCATATCATATAAAAATTATAAACTACCCCACTTCTACTCACTTTTTCAAACTCCAATACAATCACATCACAATAACTACTCGCTTTTTCAAACTTCAATACAATCATATCACAACAAACCCACTTCTAACCCACCCCCAGTTTAACCCTCTATCCAAACACCAAAACAAAAAAATGGGTTACCTGCTACCAGGTTAACCCACCTAAACCCACTATCCAAACACACCCTTATAGTATTTCTTGGGGTTAGAATTTGCTAGAAATCGGCAGGGTCCTTTGATGATCCAACGGAAGTATGTGACAGATATGCTAGTTGAGACGGAAATGATTGGATGTCGACCTGCTACCACTCCTATGGACCCTAGTATGAGGTTATATGATGATGATACATAGGAAGTGGATAGGAGAAGATATAGAGAAATAGTGGAGAAGCTTCTTTATGTTACTATAAACCTGGCCGAACATCTCATTTATAGTTAGTTGGGTGAGTCAATTCAT
The DNA here is from genome assembly GCA_037367405.1 of Ottelia alismoides. NCBI lineage: Eukaryota > Viridiplantae > Streptophyta > Magnoliopsida > Alismatales > Hydrocharitaceae > Ottelia > Ottelia alismoides. Next base: position 956,569 of record JAZKJV010000416.1, read on the forward strand.
GGAACAACCTCGACAAGTACACATGGATGTTGTATATATGATTTTGAGGTACCTAAGTTCTTCTCCAGGTGCAGGATTATTATTCGGAAAAGGGGTATTACTTACTGTTTCTGCATGTGCCGATACCGATTATGCAGGTTATCTAAAGGATAGTAAGTCCACTTTGGGCTTTGCAGTTTTTGTTGGTAGCTCTCTCGTCTCTTGGAACAGTAAGAAGCAAACTGTGGTTGCCAGGTCCAGCGCTGAAAAGAAATGATGTGGGTTCGAGTAGTATTAGCAGATTTACATATAGATGTGCCTATTCCTATGCAGCTACAATGTGATAACCAGACATCCCTGTTCATTGCAAAAAATCCTGCATTTCATGAGAGAACCAAGCATATTGAAGTGGAATGTCACTATACAAGGGATATGATTCAGAAAGGTTATATCTTTACCTCTCATGTTAGTTCTGCGGATCAAACTGCAGATATCTTCACTAAGGCTTTGCTTAAAGAGCCTTTCCAGAAATGCTCATCCAAGTTGAGCATGACTGACATCTATGCTCCATCTTGAGGGGAGTATAGAGTTATATCGTTTTTCTATTTTTTCTGTTCTCTTGTCTAGCTTATGTAATTTACCCATAGGTCTCTCCTCTATATAAGAGGGCCTAGGGTTCAAGGAATAAACTATAATTCACTCTTATTCCCAACAGATTTCACTTCCATCTAGAGGGTCGCTGCTAAGGCTACCAAAATGGAGGCAACTCATAGTCGGCTTCAGGGAGGCCAGTCACAATTCCAACCACAACAGTTGGGGAGATTTACTCGTTGAAATTTTTACAGCTCCCGTAGAGAGTGGTGTTTTCATCCAGTAGCGATAACTCCCACAGTTAGCAGATTTGCCCCCATACTTTGGGGCAGGGTCTTGCAAGTCGTGATACTACTTCTTTCTGCTCTCATACACACTCACAAAGCCACAAGTCAGGAGGTGCTAGCCTTGTCTCTGGATACTCCTTTTCTCAGTCAGGAGATCGGCGGTGCTTCCACTGCCAACAGCCGATTCATTTCAAGGCTTAGTGTCAGTTACTTGCTTGCAGCTCAAGCGGTCCTCAACCAAGTGCACAACCGACTTTCTCATCTAGGCAATCACATGGATCAGCTTCATGTCGTAGAGGTCGAGGTTTTCAGCGTCCTCCATCACGACCAACCTTCAACATTGCAGGTTCTAGTGCCCTACCGCAACCTCGGGGATAGTTGAATGTAATCACACAGAAGCATTCCTATGCCTTAGGAGATATAGTGCGAGGTATGATTTCAGTGCATGGTATGTCCTTACATGCCTTATTTGATTCGGGAGCCATACACTCTTTTTCTTGTATATCGATTAGTATCGAAATTAGATAAAACACTAGTTTGTGTTTCATCCTCTTACTATATCAAGAGTTTAGGGGGCAACTATTCATTGTACCTCAGACAGTAGGGAATGTAGTGATGTAGATCAGTGGGTACCTAATGCCTGCACATCTTTTACTTATTCAGTTGAAAGATTTCGATGTCATATTGGGTATGGATTGGCTCGAGCAGTGCACACTTGTCTTGATTGCTTCAAGAAGATGGTAGTTTTCCGTCTCTCAGGCATACCTATCTTCCAGTTTGATGGACATACTACAGATAGTGAGGTCTTGCATGTATCTGTGTTAAAGGCCAAATAGTTTCTCAATCAGAGTTGCATAGGTTTTCTCACCTATGTTGTGGAGTCATCTGTCCAGCATCGTATGATTGAAGAAGTCAGAATTGTGCGGGATTTTTCGGATTTATTCCTAGAGTAGTTACCTGGACTACCACCAAAGAGGGAGATCGAGTTTGAGATCACTTTGATACTCGATGCATAGCCGATCTCCATCCCTCCGTACTAACCAGACGAATTCAGGGAGCTCAAGGTGCAATTGCAGGAGCTATTGGAGAAGGGATTTATCCATCTTAGTACATTACCTTGGGGAGCACAGGTCCTCATCATAAAGAAGAAGGATGGATCTATTCGATTGTGCATCGATTATATGCAATTAAACAAGAGGACGGTAAAGAATCATTATCCACTCCCACGAATAGACGATCTTTTCGATCAGTTGCAGGGAGCATCGATATTTTCAAAGATTAACCTATGATCGGGTTATCATCGATTGATACAGATTTACTTAAGTCCGCTTTTCACATACAACCATTACGAGTTTGTGGTCATAACTTTTGGACTCACGAGTGCACCTACTGCGCTCATGGACATGATGAACAGAATTTTCCATCCGTACTTATATAGTTTTATGGTGGTGTTCATTGATAATATCTTGATCTACTTACATGATGAGTAGGATCATGAGCATTATCTTCACACTATTCTTGAGATAGTCCGAGAACACAAGTTGTATGCCAAATATAGCAAGTGTGAATTTTGGCCTATCGAGGTAGCTTTCCTTGGTCATATAATTTCAGTAGTAGGTGTGGCAGTCTATCCAGCAAAGATAGAGGCAATATTGTCTTGGGAGCAACCCAAGACAGTTATCGAGATACGCAATTTCTTAGACCACGTCGGTTATTATAGACGTTTCGTCAGGGGCTTCAAACACCTTAATTTTCACAGTGTATACTGATGCATCTAAGGATGGTTTAGGAGTAGTATTAATGCAATGTGGTCATGTTGTGGCGTACGACGTACGCATTACGACAACTAAAGAACCACGAACTGAACTTCTCCTCATAATTTGGAGTTAGGAGCTATTGTATTCGCATTGAAATTATGATGACACTATTTATAAGGGGTTATGTTTGAGATTTTTACAGATCATAAGAGTCTCAAATATATTTTTGACCAGCGTGAGTTGAATATAAGGCAAAGACGATGGATGGAGCTGCTAAAGGATTATGACTGCACGAACTCTTACCATCCGGGTAAGGGGAATGTGGTAGTGGATGCTTTGGGCAGGAGAGCGCATACTAAGGGCACCACAACATGGTTACAGACTTGGGATGTGCTCATGACACTCAATGAATAACACCCATTTGACATCACTTCCGATACCATAACTGTACCTGTCAAGTACGATGGATTATGTGACAAAATTGTGTATGGTCAGCAGACAGATTGGAAATTACAAGACTTGTTCCATCGATGTTTGAAGGAGTTTGATGAATTCGGAGTCTGTAAGTCCATTGTGGGGAAGGGAGATCGTGTCTGTGTCCCTAATAATGATGAGTTGAGGAGAGACATCTTAGACAAGGCTTATTGTTCTAGATTATCTATCCATCCATGAAGCACCAAGATGTATAGAGACCTCCATTAACACTTCTGGTGGGAGGGAATAAAGAGAGATGTTGCAGAACATGTCAGTTGTTGCCTTATCAATTGGTGAAGGAAGAGCACAAACGTCCTCCTAGCTTGTTACAGTCACTTATCCTAATGTGGAAATGAGAGAATCTCAGTGGATTTCATGACATCCTTATCTTGTACAGTAGGTGGGTATGATGCTATCTATGTTATTGTGGACCAGTTGACCATGTCTGCACATTTCATTATAGTGAACATGACTTGCACTTCGATGGATTTGGTCAAGTTATATTTCCAGTATGTTATCCGTATGCTTGAGATTCCTAGTGAGGTTGTATCAAATAGAGATTCTCATTTTACATCATATTATTGGGGAGAGTTCACGAAGGTCCTAAAAATTGATCTGTATCTTAGTTCAACCTTGTAGAGATATTCCTATGTTCGTATGTACCTTGTCTATTATTTTAGTTCTTTATGTTCATCTTATGTAATTTACCCATAGGTATCTCCTCTATATAAGACAACCTAGGGTTCCTAAGAATAAACAACTCTCTTATTTTTTCCAACATGGTATCAGAGCGGCGATCCTAGATCGGAGCTCTCGTACCTGAAACCCTAACCTCCTGCCCTCTCGCCCCCCCTCGCACCGCTCCTTTACGTCGTGTGCCACCCGCTCTTTGCGTTGAAGCCCACCCTCAGCGTACCGCCCCCCCTGCGTACCTCTTCACGCGGCCTCTCCACGCGGGCCCTTCGCGTGCCGTGGGCCACCAACAAGTCCCTCGCTCGCCAAGCACGTCGCGTGCTGCCAGCATACCCTCCACCAATCGTTGTGCCGCTGCACCTTTAGCAACCGTAGTCGTCGCATCTCCTGCGGCTGAAGCCGTCGTCGCATTGGGTTTGTTTTGTTGATGGGGTTGGTTGTAGTTTGAGTCCACATGCAACCAATTTCCCTCATGTCAGTGCAGACAATTATTTCTATTGGTCTACCAACCCTAGTTTTCTTCACACAGTATGTCAAAGAGCAAGATCAATGTTCCCGCGACTGGTGCTTTCAGAGGTCCAATAGCTATTATCAAAATGGATGGGACAAACTATGAGCTCTGGGCTATGCAGTTCATGAGCCTCATGAAGTCTAATAGTAAGAAACACATTCTTACCAAGGAGGAGCCGGTGGAGAAAACTAGGTAAACGCCTCGTGGGAGGCAAATGATATATATGCCAAAGTTTGGCTTTCTGGTACATTGGCGATCGAGATCGCCAATGATGTGTTACATCGGCCTACTGCTAAGGCGATGTGGGACATCCTCGCAGCAATATATTTCTCAAGCGAGGAACGAGACGAAGATCTTCCAACTCCAACATGACATATTCACTATCAAGCAGAACGGACACTCTCTTCATTCACTGTATACATCCTTGCGTGAGATGTTCGAGAAGATCTACAGCTTCATGCCTCTAACGCCGACTCCAAAGCAGCAGAAGACATATAGGAATGCTACCATGGTTGGTGCATTCCTAGCAGCACTTGACCCTGAATATGATGTTGCTCGCTCTCAGATTCTAGCGGATGCCATTATTCCTCTCATGGAGGAAGCTTTCGCATGATCAGTGGGATTATTGTTCCGTCCACAACCACTAGCTAGACTTCTTCAGCAATTGTGAAAATCGTGAAATGAAAAGTTGTATTTCTCGTAGCTCTGGAGCTCTCTTATATAGGAGAAAAGTTCTAGGGAGAAGTTACATAAAGAAGACTAGAGAAATAGAAAAATATAAATAAAGACAAGGAGATATAATTATCTCAACACTCCCCCTCAAGCTGGAGCATATATATCTATCATGCTCAGCTTGGAACACACCGGTAAAAAGGACCCCTTGCAAGAGCCTTGCTAAACATGTCTGTAATCTGATCGCCTAATGCAACATGGGAAGTAGAAATAAGCCCCTTTTGAATCAAATCACGTGTATAATGACAATCCACTTCGATGTGCTTCGTTCTCTAATGGAAGGCTGGATTATTAGCTATGAACAATGTTGCTTGATTATCTCATTTGAGGTGCATCGGAAGAGGCACCTCAATAGCTAGGTCAGTTTGGACGGACTTGACCCACATCATTTCCGTACTCCCTTGGGTCATAGCCCTATATTCTGATTCAGTGCTTGATCAAGCAACAATTGTCTGTTTCTTACTCTTCCATGAGACCAAGGAGCTACCAACGAACACAATGAAGCCATAAGTGGACTTCTTGTCTTTAGGATACCTAGCATAATCCCATCTGCACATCCAGTACTGATAGAGACGTATCTCTTCTGAAAAGAAGACCTGTACATGGAGAAGATTTTAGATATCACAAGATCATGCAAACTGCATCCATATGGACCTGTCTGGGTTTCTCCATAAACTGGCTGACTCTGCTTACAACAAATGATATGTCAACACTGGTAATAATAACGTATAGCAACTTCCCTACAAGCTCTCTGTACCATCTCTTATCCACCTCCTTAGAGACATCATCATAGAGTCTAGCATTGGGATCCATTGGTGTAGTGGCAAGTCTGCATCCTGTCATGCATGTCTCAGCCAAGAAGATCAGTAACATATTTCCTTTGCAACATAATTATACTATGCTGATTGCGTGCAAACTCCAAGCTAAGAAAGTAACGTAGCTTACCAAGGTCCTTGGTCACAAACTGTCGTCCAAGGAAATCCTTAGCCGCCTGAATACCCTATTCATCGCTGCTAGTAACAACTATATCGTCAACATAACCAGGAAAACAATAGTACCTCTCTGAATTTTCTTAACAATAAGAGAATAATCTGCAGTAGATCTGACAAAACCATTCTGTTCAACCAACTCTGCGAGCTTCTGAAGTTTCAAGCCGTCGGACTCTGCTTAAAGCCATATATAGCCTTGTGAAGCCATACTGGACTCCTCTTCAGCAACAAACCTTGGTGGTTGCTGCATGTAAACTTCCTGGTGCAGATTGTCATACAGGAATGCATTCTTGACATCTAACTGGAAAAGCGACCATTCACATACCACAGCAACTGCAATAAGAATGCACAACGTGGAGTGACATGCAATGGGAGAAAAAGTATCCTGATAATCTATCCCATAGGTTTGGGTGAACCCTCGGGAAACTAATCTGGCCGTATATGTGTCCACAGTCCCATCAGCCCGGTACTGCTAACTACAGACACACCTGGAGGAGCCTGTACAACACTCTACGTACCACGAGATTGTAAAGCTGCCATCTCCTCTTCCATGGCCAAACGCTACATATTACTCTGCAATGCCTCCTGATAGGACCGTGGTATCTCCACGACAGACAGTCCCACAACAAACCTCTGAAACTCCTTGGATAGACGCTCCAAGGATACATGAGAAGCTAGACGATGCATAGTATATGCCTGCCTCTGCCTCCGTAGAGAAATAGGTACATCTAGATCCTCAGTACTCGCAGGTGTATCAACCAAGACATCCTGCTCCTCAAGCTGCATATGCAAATCACCAGTGCCATTAGAAGAACTCATATGCTCAGAACATACCTTGGGCGTGTTGGATGATAGAGGTGGCAATTGAGCACGGGGTCGACACTGGTCAACTTGAGTAAAGAAAGTAGGCTGTTGCGGAGGCAGTGGAGGCGGTGGTGGTGGTGGAGGTGGTGGTGGTGGTGTTGGTGGTGACGATGATGGTGTAGTGGAGAATGGAGGTGAGGCATATAGACCTCTTCTCCATCTTCTGAAGAAATGAGTTTGTCACTTGTAGGAGAAAAATGCATAATGTACTTAAAGAAGGTGACATCAGCACTAATATAGTATTTTCGTCGAACATGGTCAAAGCAACGGTATATCTTTTGAGTCTTGGAATACCCAACAAACACACATTTGACAACTCTGGGAGAGAGCTTGTCAAGACCAGGAGACGTCTGATGAACAAACGCCACAGAAATGAAAGCACGAGATGTAATAGAGAAAAGATCCATCTCAGGAAACACAATCAAGAACGGGATCTTCTCCCCCATAACAAAAGAGGGCATACGATTCATTAGGTAACAAGAAGTTAGAACCACATCCCCCCAGTATGAATGAGGAGCATGGCTGTGAATCAAAAGAGTCCTGGTAACATCCAAGAGATGGCGATGTTTTCGTTCATACACCTCATTCTATTGGGAAGTATACGCACAAGATGTTTGATGCACAATACCAAGGGACTTAAGGAATTGGGAAAGCTGAGTACTGCAAAATTCAAGAGCATTATCCGAACGTATAAACTTGACTTTTACATAAAATTATTCCTTATTTCATTAATAAAAGACTGAATAACAAGACCAGCATCAGACTTGTTCTTAAGAAGAAAAACCCAAGACAATCTTGAAAACTCATCAACTACAACAAGATAAAACATGTGTCCCTGATGATCCGGGGCACGACTTGGACCCCAATTATCAAAATGAATCAATTCGAACAGACTATGACTACTCTGAACCTGACGAATCTGATAAGTTGACCGAAGATACTTCCCAAGCTGGCATGCCTCGCACTGAAAGGTAGAGCGAGGAGAAATCTACGGGAGAATGTGACACAGCTTTTGTAGAGGAAGATGACCGAATCGAAGATGCCATACGTAGGGAGAAACTGACCCAGTGCGAAGAGAAGAGATGCCAGCATACGGAGATTGCACCAGTCTGTAGAGACCCCCTTGCTCACAGCCAGAACCAATCAATCTGCCCATGAGAATGTCCTGAAACACAAGAGCAAATGGATCAAATATGGCACGAAAATGTACATCATTGGTGATTTGACTAATTGATAGTAAATTCACAGAAAATAAGGAGCGTAAAGAACATTCTGAAGTCGCATTGCAGGTGTCAACTGTACCTCCCCCTGACCAGTAATGGGAGAGTGTGTCCCATCTACTATCACAATAGATTGTCCAGGCTGAGTCGGACATGATTCACTAAATTGAGCACTGTCACCATAAAGACGATGAGATGTTCATGAATCCATGTTCCATTCTGATAAATCTGCCTTGTAACAACTGGTAAAGGCGTATGGTGTACCTGATGTGGATGCTGAGGCAGCTACCTCTGAAAATCCTGAATGAGAGCTGGTTGAACCAGGACTAGGCTTGATCTCCTTGAATCGCGCCACAAGTTCGTCAAATCTCTGATCAACAACCTGTGATGGGTTCCCAACCTGTTGAGTCTCTTCTGCAATCTGCGCTGAAGTAGGAAAACCGTGCTTAGAATAACAAGTTTCCTCAGAATGGCATGGCCTGTGGCAGTAGGTGCACGGCTGACGGTTCGGCCACCCCCTTCTTTGCCATGACTAGGCCCCCCTACCACGATATGGTGTAGGGCTTCCCCTACCACGAGATGCAGCCCTAGGTAAAGATGTCTGGGACTGCAAGGTACCGCCGAAGGATATAGCTAGCCTGCTCAATCTGCGATATGCCTTCTCCATTGGAGGTATGGTAGCATCAGTAAGAATCTGTGCTCGAGCAGCATCATACTCAGGATCAAGAACTGCTAGAAAGACCCCAGTCATCACAGAGTCTTTGTATGCCTTGTGTTGCTCTGGCGTAGGAGTCAAAGGAATGTAACCATTTAACTTCTCAAACATATTCCTCAAATATGTGTAGAGGGTATGAAGGGGGCGACCGTTCTGCTTCGATGGGAAGATATCATGCTGGAGTTGCAGTATCTTTGAATCATTCTTCGCTGGAGAGTAAGTAGCGACGAGAATGTCCAACATAGCCTTTGCAGTAGGCTGACTCAGAATATCTTTGGCTATCTCTGGTGACACAGTCCCACGACATAAGCATCATCTGCCTCCCAGAGGCATTTATCTCAGTCTTGTTACTTGGCTCCTCCACTGTGAGGATGTGCTTCTTGCCATTGAATTGCATCAAGCTCATGAACTGCATAACCCACAGTTCATAGTTTGTTCCATCCATCTTGACGATGGGTGCGGGACCTTTGAAGGCAATCAGGGATGGAACGTCAGCTTTGTTGTCATACATGATGATAACTATTTGCAAGATTGGGAGATCAACAAGAAAGACTTGTGTCCATATTGACATACGGGAAGATGATTGTGGGTGTAGACTTATACCACATCTTCCATTCTTTGGAGGCTCCTTTGGGTAACTAGGGTGATTTAGACAATCACGTCATACCCTAATCACCCAAGAACATTGTAGAACCAACCACAACCCTCAAGAGCAATAGTGGCACAAGGAGCGGCACGGCGCAAGCTCCACAGTGGGAAGCAGATCGCGGCACCTGCAGTGGAGACGTGCGGGTAGGGCATGCCGACAAGCAGTGGCCGCATGACAGGGCAAGGAGTGGCGGGCACACGGAGGTATGCCAGACTGCAGGGCGTGCGACGAGGGGTGGCGGGTGCGTGGAATTGCACTAGACGACAATGCGGCACGACAGGCTACGCGGGTGCGCTTTTGCGCACTAGGGTTTTTGTGGGGGTGGGTCTCTAGGGCACAGGCTCTGGTCTAGGACCGCTGCTCTGATATCATGTGGAAATTCGTGAAATGATTGCTCGTAGCCCTAGAGCTCTCTTATATTGGAGAAAAGCTCTGGGGAGAAATTACAGAAAGAAGACTGGAGAAATAGAAAATTATAAATAAAGACAAAGAGATCTAATTATGTCAACAGCAACGGCAGCCTCCCGAGGAAGAGGAGGCTCTTCTTCTTTTCGTGGATGCGAACCTCGTGGTAGAGGAAGTCGCATTTGTCAGCCATGTACGTACTGTCACCATCCAAGACATACCGAGGACACATGCTATTCCAAGCATGGCTTTTCGACGTCAGCTCATGTAGCAGAGCAGGCTGGTTGAGCCTCCAGCTGCTCCTACTTCAGATCAGAGGTTTGATGACCTCGTAGCTAGACTGCGGGATATCATGCCTCCTGCTTCTTCACCAGCTCCAGGAGGCTATTCAGATATAGAAGCCTCCGCATCTACCAGTACGTCTGCTTCGACTAGTACCTTAGGTAGTACTTTGCTTTTACATCCTGCCACGAATTTGAGATTACTGAATGGATTATAGATTCTGGAGCAACGCGCCATTTATGCAGGGACAGAGATCAACTTACATCATATAGACTTGCTCCACCAGGGAGAACTGTTGTGATTGTAGATGGGACTCATCCCTCAATCACTGGATAGGGGGATATTTGTTTGACACCTTCGATGCATCTGCAGAATGTGTTACATGCTCCTGATTTCTCTATGAATTTATTATCCATTAGTAAGATAACAAAGGACTTGCACTATAGAGCTATTTTTGATCCATCGTCTCTTGTTTTTCGAGACATTCTAATGGCTGAGTGATTGGGTGTGGCCGTGAGCAGGTGGTCTTTATTGCCTGGTCCGAACTCCTTATGATGGCGTATCTTCTTATGCAACAAGACCTGGTGGCTGCTGCATATAAGCCTCCTCCTGTAGATCTCCATATAGAAACACATTGTTCACATCAAGTTGGTAAAGAGGTCAGTCCCATGGAACCACAACTGATAGGAGAATGCGCAATGTCGAGTGTCTGGCCACTAGAGGGAAGGTATCCTGATATCATAAGTCTGGGTGAATCCATGTGCTACAAGCCTTGTCTTGTAGCGATCCACACTGCCATCTGCTCGCTGCTTTACTGTGAAGATCTATTTGCACCCCATAATAGATGCACCTGGAGGGCAGGAATAACACTCCAGGTACCACAAGACTTCAAAGCAGCCATCTCCTCCTGGAAATTCGCCAACTGCTATCCCGTATGACCTCCTGATATGTTCGTGGAATAGTAACAACTGAGAGGGCCCTAACAAATCTCTTGTACTTGTCCGAAAGATGATCTAAGGAAACATGCGCAACTAAAATGTCCCATATGTGTCTTGCTCTCATTCTTGCCAAGGAAACTGCAATCGTAGAATCTTGCTCTCATTCTTTTCCTACCCATATGTGTCTGGTAAATGTCCCACATAGCATTTGTTGTGGGTTGATTGACAATATCATTGGCAATCTCCATGGTGAGCATCTCGGGGAGCCAAATGCGAGCATAGGCATCATCTTGCTTCCAAGAAGCATTAACCCCAGTTTTGTCCTCTGGCTCTGAATCCGTTAGAAAGTGCTCCTTGTTATGGCACTGCATCAGGATGCGAAATTGCATGGACCACAACTCGTAGTTGGTCCCATCTATCTTCACGATGGGAGCCGGGCCCTTGAAGGCACCAGAAGATGAAAAAACACCACCCTTGTTTTCTGACATAGTAACAAGAACATCGATATCCGGAACAAAACTGAGTAGACTGCTCTGAATGAGTCTACACAATCATATAAAGGATTGGTTGTATCTGTAGACTCATACAACCATCCTCATCTCCTGTTGTTGTAGCCTAAAGTCGGAAGATGTGATTTATATATTGAAAATAACGAAAAACCAAACAAAAACTGTCTGTATCTCCCTGTATACACGTCCAAACTGCACGTTGCATTTGGACGAGGGAGCAGGTGTGCGTAGGCGTAGATGCGTGCGTGCGTGGGGGCGCGAAGTGTAGAGGCACAGTGACACTGGATCGTAGGGGCGCAGATGTGTGGGAGCACATAGGTACGAGAGCACAAATGCACGGGAGTGCAGGAGGGGTGGCTCGGGCACGTGGTGGCAGGGGGCAAGTGACGGCGCGTCGCACGGAGGTGGGGGGTGTCGTATGAGAGGATGCAGGCTGTTGCACGGGAGGGTTTCCGTCGAAGGGAGGGGGCGTGCGGGCTGGCAGTGCGGCGATGGGGGGGAGGGCATGTAAGGTTAGGGTTAGGGTTGGTGGGATACGAGAAGTCCGGTCTAGGACCGTTGCTCCGATACCATGTTTAAGAAAAAATGAATTGTTTAATATTCATGAGACCACATGGCTCTCTTATATAGGAGAAAAACTCGTGGGTAAATTGTATGAGAGGTACATGAAGAAAATGAAATATAAAATAACACCAAAGATGGACAATAATCTCAACAGAAATACAAGAGAAAAATGCATCTTCTCCCCAACACTGATAAGGGCATATGATTCACAGGAAAACAAGCTGTAAGAACCGCATCTCCCCAGAATGAATGTGGGGCACAACTCTGAATAAGGAGAGTACGAGTGACGTCTAGTAAGTGACGGTGCTTTCTCTCGGCAACACTATTCTATTGAGATGTGTAAGCACAAGATGTTTGATGAAGAATACCATGAGACGAGAGGAACTATGAAAGCACACGAGTACAAACTTCCAGTTCATTATCAGTTAGCACAATTTTGACAAAGATAGAAAATCATTCTGCACTTCTTTAATAAAATTTATAGTATTTCCAGCTTCAGATTTATTTTTCAACAAGAAAACCCAAGACAAACAACTAAAATCATCCACTGTAACTAAATAAAGCCTTTGTCCCTACTGATTAGGTGCACGACTTAGAACCTAAATGTCAACATGAAAAGACTCAAACGGGGAGCTACTTCTCCGATTTTGACGATTAGGGAAGACATATTAATGATGCTTTCCCAACTGACAAGCTTCGCAGTTGAACGGAGTGCGTGATGAAATTTGGGGAAGGACTTGACGCATTTTCTGAAGTGGAAGATAACCAAAGCACAGATGCCATAGGAAGGGTGGGACTGATCCAATGGATTAAGAGGATAGTCCAATATATGGGGTTCTTGTTGGGAAAAATAAGTGATCTGTTATTCAAGGGAACCCTAGGCTCTCTTATATAGGGAGAGACCTCAAGGGTAAAATACATAGTAGTCCAGAGAAAAATAAAAATGACGAACAGGTACATAGCATATAATAATATCTATCTCCACACTCCCCCTTAAGGTGGAACATAGATGTCTATCATGCTCAGCTTGGAAGAACATCTCTAAAAAGGTCCTCTGAGCAACGGCTTGGTGAGTACGTCGGCAGTTTGATCCCCTGAGCTCACGTGAGCGTAGATATCAATCCTCTCTGGATCAAGTCTCTAGTGTAGTGGCAGTCAACTTCAATATGCTTTGTTCTTTCATGAAAAACTGGATTGTTGGCAATAAACAAGGCTGCCTGATTGTCACACTGAAGCTGCATGGGTAGAGGTACGGCTACATGTAGATCCTCTAGTACAGATCGAACCCACATCATCTCCGTGCTTGCTTGCGCCATGGCCCTATATTCGGATTCAGCACTGGACCTTGCCACAACAGTTTATTTCTTACTTTTCCAAGAAACCAGAGAGCTCCCAACAAAAACTGCAAATCCTGAGGTTGATTTTCGATCCTTAGGGCATCCTGCATAATCGGCATCTGCACATGGTGAGATAGACAAATCTGTACCCTTCGAAACAGCAACCTTGAACCTGGAGAAGACTTCAGATACCTCAGTATCATGTATATGGCATCCATATGAACTTGTCTTGGTTGCTCCATAAATTGACTCACCCTGCTTACTGCAAAGGCAATATCGGGTCGAGTTATGGTAATATAAAGGAGCTTACCCACCATTTCTCTATATCTCCTCTTGTCCACTTCAGCAGTGTCATCATCATACAGCTTCATGCTTGGATCCATGGGAATACTTGATGGTTTGCATCCAACCATGCTTGTTTCAGTTAAGAAATCTGTAATGTACTTCCTTTGGATCATCACCAGACCTTGTGCATTCCTAGCAAATTCCAACCCCACAAAGTATCTTAGGGTTCCAAGATCCTTCGTGACGAACTGACGGCCTAGGAATGCCTTCGCCCTTTCTATGCCCTGAATATCATCTCTTGTAACCAGAATATTATCAACATAGACCATGATAACAACCGTACCTGTCGATGACTTCTGAACAAACAACGAGTGGTCTGCATTCGACCTCTTGAATCCCTGTCGTTCAATCAGATTGGAAAGCTTCTGGAACCACGTTCTTGAACTCTGTTTGAGGCCATAAATTGCCTTGTGAAGTCTACACACCATATGTTTCTCCCCCTCAGCAGTAAACCCTGATGGCTGCTGCATGTAGACTTCCTCCTGCAGATCTCCATACAAGAAGGCATTCTTGACATCTAGTTGAGATATACTCCAGTCACGTACCACAACAACTGATAAGAGAATGCGAAGAGTAGAATGACAAGCCACTGGAGAAAATGTATCCATATAGTCCATGCCATAGGCTTGTATAAAACCTCGTGCGACCAGCCGTGCATTGTACCTATCTAGATTGCCATCAGCGTGGTATTTAACTGTGAATACCCACTTACAGCTCACAATAGATGCATCTGGAGGAGCAATAACCAAGCCACGAGACTGTAATGCATGCATCTCATCTTCCATAGCCATTCTCCAGCAATCAATCTTCATAGCTTTCTGGTAGGTCCGTGGTATGCCCACGAAAGACAAAGCTGTAGCAAATCTCTGAAAGTCGCCTGTGAGGCGATGAAAAGACACCTGTGAAGCAAAGGGATACGATGCACACGTCCGCTTCTGCTTCCAGATAGCAATAGGAATATGAAGATCATCTTCCGCTGTACTGGATGGTGTAGTCTCCTCTTGCAATGAAGAATCCTGCACATGTACCATATCTGACCAGTCAGTAGTAATGCCATCTGAACATACCTGAGGCGTGATGGATGTCTGACGTGTAGCCTGAGCAGGACCTGACCAACACGTATAGACTTTTGGTAAAGGTGGAATAGGAGGTCGTGGAAGTGGTGGAGGTGGAGGTGGTGGTGGTGAAGATGACGACAGGAACATGAGTGGACTCAGGCGAACTCCAAGTAGGAGGTGGAGGGACATAGACATCATCGTTGGTAGTAGATGGTATCAGTCTGTCACCTGCAGGGGAAAAATACATAACAGACTCAAAGAACGTGACATCAGCACTAACAAAGTATTTCTTGTTTATGGGATCATAACACCGATAGCCCTTCTGAGTCCGAGAGTAACCGATAAAGACATACTTGACAGCTCTAGGAGAGAGTTTGTCAAGTCCAGGAGTCAAAAGATGAACAAATGCCACAGTACCAAAGACACGAGGAGTAAGTGAGAATAATTCCTTGTCAGGAAAAATGATAGAGAGAGGAATTTTCTCACCAAGAATAGAAGATGGCATACGATTGACCATGTAGCAAGTGGTAAGAACAACATCCCCCCAGAAAGAAATAGGAGCACAACTCTGAATCAATAGGGTTCGAGTAATGTCAAGAAGGTGGCGATGCTTTCTTTCTGCCACACCATTCTGCTGAGATGTGTAAGCACAAGTGGTTTGGTGAATAATGCCCTTTGACGAAAGAAACTGAGAGAGGGACTGTGTGCAGAATTCTAGAGCATTATCTGTATGAACATATTTGACAGTAGAAGAAAACACATTTTGCACTTCATTAATCAAATTCTTAATTACATCGCCTGCTTCAGATTTATTCTTTAAAAAGAAGATCCAAGATACACGAGAAAAATCATCCACTACCACTAGATAAAACTTGTGTCCTTGATGATCGGGTACACGACTTGGACCCCATATATCTATGTGAAACAACTCGAACGGGGAGCTACTACTCTGACTCTGACGACTAGGAAAGCTCGACCGATGATGCTTTCCCAACTGACACGCTTCACAACGAAAGGAAGAATTGGGAGAGATCTGAGGCAGAAGATGTCGCATTTTCTGGAGCGGGAGATGACCAAAACGGAGATGCCAGATGTTTGGAGAAACTGGTCCGGCAGAATGAGAAGAGACGCCAGCATAAGAATTCCGGACCAGCCGATATAGACCATTCTGCTCAGAGCCATAGCCAATCACCCTGCCCGTTAGTATGTCCTGAAAAAAATAAGAGAAGACGGGTCAAATATAGCATGACAGTGCAAATCCTTCGTAATCTGACTAATAGACAACAGATTCATTGAGAACTCAGGAGCATGTAGGATATTCATTAGATGCATAGTAGAAAATAGGAAGACCTCCCCCTGTTTAACAAGGGGGGAATGAGTACCATCTGCGATCTGTACTGAGCGGCCACGGGGAATGTCCCTGTAGGACTCAAGTCTCTCGATCTCGGCAGAGATGATGTGTGGCACTGGAATCTATAGTCCAATCAGAGATATCATGAGAAGATGTAAATGCAGTAGCACTACCTGAGGTACTAGCAGCAGCAGAGGAACTGGCAGATGTTGTTGTAGCAACATCTGAAGGTCTACTGGAAGAATCACCAGATGATTGTGGCATAATATCACGTAGACGCGCCACAAGTTCCTCGAAACGATTGTCTGCAGTAGATGCCAATTGGGGCTGAGAATGCTCTGCTACATGTGCCGATGCTGGAACCCATGCTTAGAGTAGCATGTCTCCTCCGAGTGTCCTGTGTGGTGATAGTATGAGCACGGCTAACGAAAGCGACCTCCCCTACCCCGAGGTCCACGTCCACGCCCCGAAGACTGACCACCTCTCCCACGCGATACTGCCATCGCCGATGGGGGTGGAGTAGATGAGCTGGAAGAAACTGAGAGACGACTGAGCCTCCTGTGAACATCCTCTATTGGAGGAATAACTGCATCAACCAAAATCTGAGAGCGGGCGACCTCATACTCAGGATCTTGGGCTGCAAGTAGAACACCCACCATGGTGGCATTCTGAAATGTCTTCTGTTGTTCAGGAGTCGTTGTGAGTGGAATGGTATTGTATAACTTCTCAAACATCCCTCTCAGAGATGTGTACAAGGAGTGAAGAGGTCAGCCGTTCTGATTCATCGTGAATGTATCATGCTGAAGCTGTAACATCTTGGTCTCATTTCGCACTTGAGAATACGTAGCAGCTAGAATATCCCACATTGCCTTGGCAGTGGGCTGATGGAGGACATCATTGGCAATCTCCATCGACAGTGTACCTGACAACCAGACCTTGGCATACGAATCATCAGCCTCCCACGAGGCATATATCCCTGTCTTCTCTGCTGGCTCATCCTCGGTAAGAATGTGCTTCTTACCGTTCGACTTCATGAGACTCATGAACTGCATCGCTCAGAGCTCATAATTCGACCCATCCATCTTTACTATTGATGCATGACCTTTGAATGCGCCTATGGAGGGCATATCAACCTTCGATTCTGACATATTGCCGCTGGAGAAGAAGTAGGGTTTGTAGACAAAGTGACAGATGTCTACACAAACTGCATAGGATTCGAGTGCGTATGTAGACGTTACGCACTCAAATCCATATATCTTGAGGAAGAGACGGCTACGCTCAAGGCGTCAGGAGCCGCCCTCGCGGTGCCGCTAGAGAAAAAGGCCGACGACAGGGCCGGCTGGCGACGGGGCTAGGACACGCCGGGGTTGGGGGCCGGCGGAATCGGGGCCGGCTGGGCTGGGGGTCGGCGGTGCTGGTGCCGGCGGGAACTGGGGTGGGCGGAACTGGGGCTGGCGGCGCTGGTGCCGACGGGAACTGGGGCCGGCGGCGGAGACCTGGGACCGGCGGAGAACTGGGGCTGGCGGAGACAAGAGAAAGGGGGTCTGGGGGGTTTGGCCCGAGAGGATGCCAAGAGGAGCGACGGAGAGGGGCCCGGGGAGGTGGCGGCGGCGGCAGAGAGAGACGAAGGGGGGGTGTGGGTGGGGAGAGGGAGGGAGCCCTGGGGCTTGGGCTCTGATACCATGTTGGGAAAAATAAGTGATCTGTTATTCAAGGGAACCCTAGGCTCTTTTATATAGGGAGAGACCTCAAGGGTAAATTACATAGTAGTCCAGAGAAAAATAAAAATGACGAACAGGTACATAGCATATAATAATATCTATATCTACAGTTCTGACCTGTTGATTGAGATCGCCCTGCTCACGGCCACAACTAATCACCCTGCATATAAGAATGTCTTGAAATACAAGAGACAATGGCTCAAATTTAGCTCTACAATGTAAATCCTTTGTAATCTGATTAATAGACAATAAATTCATAGAGAAGTCAGGAGCATGGAGCACATTTTGCAATTGCATGGAGGTTGTCAAGCTAATCTTCCCATCCTGTGATCGGGGAACGAGTCCCATCTCCTATAACCACAGTCCTTCCTAGAGAAACATGTCTGTAGGCGGTGAGTCGATCTCTAGCTCCACACAAATGATATGTTGCACTGGAATCCATGATCTATTCTGTAATATATGAACCATGACAAGAAGTAAAGACATGAATGCTACCTGAGGTATTGGCTCCGGCATTAAAAATGTCCGAGTTGTTCTCTGAAGATGGTGAAGAGGTGCTAGTTGGGGGCTTGATGTCTCTCAGTTGAGAAACAAGCTCATTATATCTCTGATCTGCTAAGGATGGAGCTGCATGAGGGATGGCCTGCTCTGCTACACGGGCTGATACAGGGAAACCATGCTTGGAGAAGCATGTATCCTCTGTGTCGCCAGAGCGATGGCAGTACGTGCAGGGCTGGAGAGTTCCTCGACCTCCTCTACCACGAGATCCATGACCACGAAACTGAGAGGAGCCTCCTCGACCACGGGATGCAGCCGTTGCAGACGAGTTCGACATGGAAGTCGATGAAGGAATGTTGATCCGGTTGAGTCCACAGAAAGCTTCCTCCATTGGAGGAATAGTAGCATTCGCCAATATCTGAGAGCACGCTACATCATACTGTGAATTAATAGACACTAGGAAAACACCAACCATCATGGCATTCCGTACATCTTTAGCTACTATGGGGTAGCCGTGAGAGGCATGAAGCTATGGAGCTTCTCAAACATCCCATGCAAGACAATATAATGAGCATGAGGGGTCGTCCATTCTGCTTTATACTAAATATATCTTGCTGAAGCTTCAAAATCTTCGTCTCATTCTTTGCATGTGAATACGTGACAACAATTATAACCCACATTGCTTTGGTAGTGGGCTGGTGCAAGACATCATTAGCAATTTTTGGTGTCAAGGTACTAGACAACCAGACTTGAGCATATGCACCATGAGACTGCTATGAGGCATTCAACCCTATCTTCTCCACCGGCTCTTCCTTGGTAAGAATGTGTTTCTTACACATTAACTTCATTAGAATCATGAACTGCATGGCCCACAACTCATAATTCGACCCATCCATCTTTACTATGGGCGTTGTACCTCTGAAGGTGCCTCCTGTGGTAGGGATGTCTACCTTACTTTCTGACGTGTTGCCAGTTGAAGTAGACTAGGTTAGTTGACTTCAAGACAGGATTGTCTACACTGATATAAGAGAATTTGGTTGCATGCGTAGACTTAAACTGCAACCAAATCTATTACCACGAATCGGTTAGAAGTAAAAGATATATAGTTTACACGCGTACGCGTGAGAACACGCACACGTGCATGAGAGAGAGAACCCTCGCGACGGAGAGGTTGGCGAGAAGGGGTCGGTGTAGAGGAGAGGAGGGGGAAGTTTCCGGCGGCAGCGGCTCAAGAGAAAGAGGCCAACGACAACACTGTATGAAAAAGAGGCCGACGAAGCATCACCTCAAGAGAGAGAGGTCGCCGGTGATGGCTCAAGAGAGAGAAGTCAGCGGCGACAGCGGTTAGAGAGAGAAACTGGTGGTGACAACGACTAGAGAGAGATGGACGGCTAGTGGTGGGCTATGGTTTCTGGGGTACAAGAGCTTCGGTCGAGGATCGTGGCTCTGATAACTTGTTGAGAAAAATATGAGACTTGTGTATTCCATTGAGCCTTAGGCTCTCTTATATAGAGGAGAGACCTATGGGTAAATTACATAATACTGACAAAAGAAAAAGGAACAGAGAAAAGAGTACAGTAACATAAATATATCTCTACAACTGTTCTGCTGAGAAGTGTAGGCACACAAGGTTTGGTGTACGATGTCAAGGGATCCGAAGTACTCAGATAGTTGTAACGTGCATAACTCTAAGGCATTGTCAGATCGAATAAACATGACATTAGCGGAGAAAATATTTTTTATTTCATGAATAAAAGATTTAATGACAAACCCGATTTCAAACTTGTTTTTCAACAGAAAACTCAAGAAATTATATAATAATCATCAACATCAATAACATAAAAATGATGTCCCTAGAGATCAGGAACACAACTAGGACCCCAAGTGTCTAAATGAACAAACTCAAATAAATGACTACTACTACAACCTTGACGACCAGGGTAAGAAGAGCGGTGATGCTTCCCAAGCTCGCAAGACTCGTACTGGAAGGAAGAGTACGTGGAAATCTTTCGAAGGACATGACACAACTTCTATAGGTGAAGGTGGCCAAAATGAAGATGCTACAAGTAAGGAGAGACTGATCCAGTGGGAACTATAGAGGCACCGGCACAGGGAGACTGGACTAGTCTGTAGAGCCCCCACAGCTCACACATCCAATCACCATGCATGTGAGTATGTCCTGAAACACAAGAGAAGTTGGGTCAAAAATGGCATGACAATGCATATCCTTTGTGATCTGACTAATAGAAAACAATTTCATCTGAAAACCAGGAGCATATAAAACATTTTGTAGGCGCATGGATGGTGTCAAATCTCCATCGAACTCCTTGTTCGACTCCATCGCCGCCAACGAAGCCCTTTCGATCGGATTCGCTTCTCATATAGACTCTCATTTCCATTGTCGCCTCTCCAACCTCTCCGTCGGCATCATTGCCATCAGCCTCGCCGCCATCGCTGTCCTCTCTATTTTTCCATCGCCGCCATGAAATAATTGTTTGGAGGAAAGGCCCTTGCGGAAGGGAATGCAAATGGTTACAATCTTGCTGACAGGGAAGGCTTCGCTTCTCACTCATGGAGGAGTTTGCATAAATTCAGTTTGACAACTGCATTGAGATCAGCTGATGGATTAGGATTCGAAGCATCTCAATAATAATAAGCAAGGCCAGAAGTTCTACGCATTCTGGTTACTAAGCGCCTTGATCCTAGCATGCATTTCCTAAAAGTAAAAGACATGCAATTTACATAAACGATCATTCAATTACTATTTTGGTGTTGTTGCATTTGATTTCCTGCTTTTCATCTTAACTCGTGAAATCAATATTTCTGTAACGTTACTGTTTTTTTTGCATACGATATGTTATTATTTACCAGTAAAATATGTTATGTGAACCAGTAAATCTAATGTGCAGGTGAGGCTGTCTATGTGGATGATATGCCCTCTCCACCCAATTGTCTTTATGGTGCACTTGTATATAGCCTCAAACCAATGGCAAGAATTAAGGGGATTGAACTAAATTCAACAGGCTCTCCAGACAATTTTGTATCTCTGGTGACAATTAAGGACATTCCACCAGGTGGGAAGAATGTAGGGAGTGCTGTTTTCTCTTGGGAGGAACCCCTATTTGCCGACTCCATTACACAATGTATTGGTCAACCACTTGGTGTCGTGGTAAAGTTCATTTTTCTATGGTTACAAAAGTAGTTGGACCCCTTTAAATTGGGAAATGCTTGCTGATTATTGTTTGCATGAATTAAATAAGTGCTTCTCAACCATGAATCTTGTGATGCTTGGATTTTTTTTAAAAATCATTGTCTTGTGATTCCATCACCTGTACTGTTGAAGCGCATGGCGACCTTATGGCATCATTAAATCTACACTCGTTTTTATTATTTAATGTCTATTTTAAGGATTAATGACTCCCAACTTGTCCTTGCTCTTTGAATTTATAATATGTAAATAAAACTATATCGCTTGTCCCATCATCTTTGATACTGTTGAGATATTTGCATGTCATGTTGGTTCTTTTCTTATTTCTATTCTTCTGTGTGCCTTTTATGTAATTTTACCTAGGGCTTTTCTCCTATATAAGAGAGCCATAGGGTCTCTATGAATGCAACTTGATTCTATTCTCTCCACATGGTATCAAAGTGACGGTCCTAGACCGGAGCCCTGACTTAAAATCCTTCCCACACCTGCAAACTTCCTCTTGCGAAACACTAGCCTGGGGCCGCCGCCGCCCACCACGGCAACCCACGCGGCCCGCAACCACCGCAGACTCACAACAACAGCCCATGCTGCCAGGTCGCTATCGCAGTCTCTATCACCCATATCTCTGATGAACTACATTTTCGCTTCTTTAAGAGTCACATTTTGTTGTAGCATAGGAGGTGAAAATTGATCAATCAGAACACCACCCCTTTGAATATGTCAAGAATATTTTACTTGGTAAGCATACCCCGGTCGAATACAGGGACATGAGCCTCTTTGATGATCAATCAGAAATTAATAGACAACTTAAGTTATTATTTCTCAACTTAGGTCAACGGGCAGACAGATGCACAAAATAATACACAAAATGATGCAATGCATGCGATGCGAAGAAAAGAATGCATTTTTATTTGATTTTTCATGTAGGTTAAAAATGCATATGACAAGCTACAATATGCAATATAATGCAAATAGAATGATGCGTGCAATTATACCCCTAAACTAATAAGATAATTGAGCATTAAGAAAAGATCCAATTTCAGTAGCAATTGGTGCATAAAAATAAGTTAGATTTCAATTAAGAGATTTAAATATAGAGTAAATGACACATGAAATATTTAGAATTTAGCAAATTGTTTCGAGTGTCAAATCAGTAAATTAAACATGCCAACATGTAAAGCATAAAATTAGCATCTAAATGAAATTGAAATCAACCAAATCTGCTCAAGATATAAAGAAAATGGTCTAGGGGCATAAATGAAAGAAAATATGGAAATAAATAGATAACATATTGCAAACTGGTCATGACAAAGGCTTTTTTGTAATTTCAAGAAGCTGATGGGCTTTTGTGCAATTTGCTCAGACATGGCACGAGAGGCACACGCATCTGGGGAGGACCATTATGCAATTTCTGGAGAAGATGCAGGCATGGATGCAATTTTCCCAGCCTGCACGCGCTAGGCATGTACACAAGCTAGGCTCGGGGCATTGCTTGGTCGGTTGCAGGTTCGGAAGCCACGTGGAGTGACCTCTGTGCTTCGTCGCTGCTTCAGTTCCACCGAGCCTCTTGGACTGGGGCTGAGGCTAGAGCTGGCTCTGAGCCGATCAAGTCGATCAGACGGTATCTATAGCATGGAGCTTCACCATCGTCTTCCTCGATGCGACGATGAAGATGGGGCTCGATGAACCATCTGAAGCTCCTTTGTGCCCTTCATCGAACGCCGAAGGTCGAAGAAGAATCGGGGATGGCTGGTAAATACCGAGAGAGGGAGCACTAGGGATGGCTGAAGCGGTGAGTCGATGATCCCTCATCAGCGAAGAAACCCTAGAACAGAGCTGCGATGTCGGCTCCAACCATTGAAGATTTAAACCTGTAGAAGATTAGTCAAGGATAGACTAAGTATGGGGGAATGAAGTGGAGGGCGTCAGAGGCAAAGAAGGCGGTGCCCTGATTGGGTTCTTCTCCGGCGGAGGCCTAGAGTGGATGAGGTTATGGAGGATTGCAGGACGTGAATTGAGCTTCCCGTGAAGGTGAGGGATGCTCGACGAAAGTAGAAGTGCAATGAATCGAAGGTGAAGTGATGTGTGTGCATCTAATAAATTTAGAGAAAACAAGGAAAGAAAAGAGGGTGGATCTTACCTGAAGCTTGAAGATGAAGTCGCGACAGAGCAGAGGCTTGGGTTGAGCTCGCGGAGGAGCTTGAGTCATTTCTGAACCCTCTCAGTCACTGGGGGTAGCTTGAACGGCCGGTAGCGGTCGTGTCATGGCCATGGCGACTATGGGTCGACACCAACTCGACGACCCATTCTCGCGTGTCAACTTTGTCCTCCTCTGCAATAGGAGGAGGATGGATAGGGATTCACATCTAATGGTGGACGAAGTGGAAATGGGGCGGAGATGACATATATGAAGGTGGCTTCCGGCAGTTACGAAATGGGGTCGGATGTTTTGTAACCGTCGGATGGAAGCGTAGAAGGAAGGTCGTGGGTTATTGATGACATGGCGTGGAGGGTGGAGGGTCAGGCTACATGAGGGAGGCATTAGTGAGTGGAGTGAAGGAGAGGGATGAGTGGAGAAAATAGGAGAAGAGTGGGCATTGAGATGATGGACAGTTACAGAGGTGGAAGACAAGGTCTGGACCGTTGGATCTTGCAATCCAATGGCCAGGAGGAGGATGCGAATGGAGAGTTAGGATGCGCCTGATGGGAAGAGATCTGATGGTGGAGAATGAAGCAGATAGGAACGGTCAGATCAGAAGATCTGATCGAACGGTAGAGGGACCTTGCGGGTGGTGAGAGAAGGAGCAGCCATGTGGGCGGTCCAGTGGGCGCCACGTGGCCCAATGAAATTATTCGAAAAGTAGAGAACAAAGAGAAAATCAAAAGGAAATAAAAGAAAGTCGAATCAGAAAAAAGTCAAAACATGAAAGTTGTAGATCTCGATGAGATCTATAAGTTTCATGTTAAACAAAAAGCCAAAAGCAGTCATATGTACACCGTAGAAATTTTTTGCAAACATTTTTAATGAATAAAAACCTCTTTTTAATACTGTTGTAATTTTTGTATTTTTTATTTTGTAGAGATTTATGTTATGTTATGTTATGTTATTCTGTACCGTTTCATAATTTCTCTTTTCTTTTTTCTTTTAAATCCAGAAGCAAGGGGGATACACTCGACGGTGCACTCCCCAAAAAATCTTATTCATTAAAGGAAGGGAACAATGAGGAGAACAAAAAGAAAAGGAACAAAAGCCACACAACAACGTCCCTACGACGCCCAATCCCTCACCAGGTGTTTAGAAAACGCACCCACATTCTCCTTGTAGAACCTTTGTCTCGAGAACAAAAGGTCGTTTCTTCCTCGCCAAACCGCCCAAAGCACAGCAACCGGATAAAGCACCTCCAGCCTCAACCTCCCCTTATTAGTCTGAAGCGAAGACCAGAACGATTGGAGGTCAACAGAATTACACCAACCCAAATCAACCCCCTACCAAATCTCAACCACCTTGGGGCAACCGAAAAATAAGTGCTCCATAGACTCAACTGCCGCATCGCAAAGAAGACAGCTATCTGAAATCACGCCTAAGAGTCGGGCACAACGGTCTCTCGTCATCAACCTCTTCCTCCTCATCAGCCATAAGAAGAAGCTGACCCGCTCCGGAAGCTTCAGAGCCCAAAGAAAGGCACAATCAAGAGTGATACTCTCCGACAACACCGGAGGCGGCCTTGCGATAGCACCGAAGGCCTTCTTGACGGTGAAAGGGGATTCCCTCCAGCACCAGTGATCACGCCCCCAGGAGGACGCCCAACCTCCCGCACCGCCTCGATCAACGTCAAGAATTCCTCCAGCCTCTGATCCGAGAAGTTCGTCGTGAAAGTAGGACACCAGATCCCATCTCTCCAGCAAGCCGCAACCGAACAAGTTTTATCTTCATCCAACGCAAAAAGCTGCGGGAAGCGGGAGCAGAGGGGTCCCCCCCGCCCAATCGTCCGACCAGAAGGAGAAAGACTCCCCCCTACCAAGCACCGGCCTGAAAAGCCCAACATTCTTCAGAAACACCTCCACCACCCCCTCCAAAACAAAGTGGGAGAAGCAATACAGCTGACCTGTGACGGCAAACCTCCCCCCACATCATAAATCCTCCGTACGACATTGAGGCAGAGATCCTCCCCCGGTCCCCAAATCCTACACGCCCACTTAAGGAGCAAGGCCTCGTTCATATGAGCAAGCGACTTGACCCTCGGCCCCCCTGCTCCTTCCCGTAAGTAATATCTTCCCACCCAACCAAGTGAATCCCTCTCGCCCCCTTCCCTCGCTTCCCCCACAAGAAGGCGCGCATACGCTTCTCCAGGCGAGTCTTGATCCCCTTGGGCATCTTACGGTTGGATAAAAAGTAGATCGGAATCGCCGAAAGCACCGCCTTAAGTAACACAAGCCTGCCACCTCTTGATAAAATCGCGGACTTCCAGCCCGCCAATCTCGCCTCCACTTTTTCCACCACTCTCAGCCAGTCCCCAAGCCGCGTCCTCCCCACGTTCAAGGGCATCCCCAAGTAATCCATCGGAAGCGAAGAGCACGCCGACCCAAGAGCCACCGCATAATCGTCACGGTCCAGGACCGCAGGGCTGAAGGGCACGAACATGGATTTGGCGTCGTTCTTAAGCAACCCAGATAGTTCGCCGAAGATCTCCAGAGCCATGGCCATAGCCTTCGCCTCTGCCACACCCCCTTCTAAGAGAAATAATGTATCGTCCGCGTACTGTAGGATAGGAATATGCACATCCCCCTGGAGAAACCCCGCGATAGGCCGTTGTTAACCAAATTAGCCGCAAAGTCGGAGAGAACATCAGCCGCCAGAATAAAGATCAAAGGTGCAAGAGGGCGTCCCTGCCGAACACCTCTCTGCGGTTGGATCCACCCCCCCTCCGGACGACCGTTTACCAAGATAGACATAGAGGCGGTGGAGATACAACGCCTGACCCACGTTATCCACAGCTCCGGGAACCCCTTCCTCCTAAGCACCAACCAGAGAAACCTCCAATCAAGGCAATCGTAGGCCTTTCTGAAGTCTACCTTCCACAGGATGCCACACACCTCCCTTCTTTTCCAATTCATAATAACCTCCGACGCCACCATGAGACAATCAGCAATCTGGCGCCCCGAGATGAAGGTCGATTGCGACGGGGAGATAACACCGCTAATAATGCCAGACAGCCGAGTAGCGAGCACCTTCGCGATAATGAGATAAATGGCGTTCGAGACCGCAATAGGGCAAAAATCATCAATGGAGGCCGGCGCCAACGACTTCGACAGCAAAACAACGAGAGCGCGTTTGATCCCGTCGAAGCCCGCATTCCCCTGGCAGAATTCCAAAGCCACCTCCAGCACCTCGTGGCCCACGAGATCCCAAAAATCCTTGTAAAACGCCACTGGGAACCCATCTGGGCCGGGAGCCGCATCAGCATTAAGCTCCCACACCGCATCCTTAAGCTCCTCCAAGGACCAGCCGCGAATAAAGTCATCGACCTGATCGTGCGCCACCAGACGCGTGCCCGAGCCCAGCCACCGCCACCGCCTGGGGATAGTCGACGAAGACACGCCCCTGAAGTGCTCCGCAATGGCCCTCCCCATCTCTCTATTTCCCTCAACGCGAGCCCCCCCGATGACGATGGACCGCAAGGCGTTCGCCCTGCGCCTCCCACTAGCCACACGATGAAAGAAGGAGGTATTCACGTCCCCCTCCCTAAGCCACCTGCTCCTCGAGCATTGCCTCCATTCCGTCACGCGCTTCTTATCCTCCTGAGCAACTACCAACTGGGCGGCAGCCCGATCATCAAGCTCCATCTCCGAGAGATCCCTGGAGTCCCCAAGCGCGTCAAGACGCCTGATAGTCTCCTCCGCCTCCACCCTGGCCGCACATCTAGCCGCCCTATACTCCCACTTGAAGGCAGCTAGCCAGACCCGCAACGAATCAAGCTTCTGCGCAAAACGAGCTGCCGCGGACCCCGAAACATTCGCCTCCGACCAATACGCTTCCACCAGGCCCCTAAAATTTTCCTCGAGCAGCCAACACTTCTCATATTTGAACAAACCCCTCTGCTCCAACACCTTCCCCGAGAACCAAATGATCGGGTTATGATCGGAACACCCCCGCAGCTTCGCCTCCATCGAGGCAAGATCAAAAGCCTCCATAAGTTCGCTGGAAGCAAGGAACCGATCCAGACGCGATCGAGAATTGGAGCTCCTCCAAGTATACGCGGTGTCCACGGCATCCATCACCTCGAGGTCCAAAGAATCCACAGTGTCCGTGAAGGCGAGCGAGCCCGGGTCCTGGCCACCCCTGCCCCCAGGTCTGTCCGTTGACAACAGAGTAACGTTGAAATCCCCCCCCCCCCCCCCCCCGAGCAGCCAAGGACCACCACCCACAGTCCTACCCATCTCCAGCAGATCCTCCCAAAGCTCCACCCGCACTGCCCCACAGCACGGACCGTAAACACAAGATACCGCCAAACGTACGGAGGGAACAGAACAAATGAGTACCACCGTTAACACGTGCCTCCCGCGGCTCACCGAGTCCAGAGAAAAACACGAAGACCTCCACGCCACCAGCAAACCGCCTGCGGACCCCACCACGTCAAGAGCACATAACTGATCCAGGGTGCCCGCTCCAAAAGACCTTTAAACATCATCCGCCATAGCTTGTAACTTCGTATCCTGAAACATGACGATGTCGCAACCCCATTCAATACACCTGGAACCTACTGTTCTCCGCTTATCCGGGTCCCCAAGGCCACAAACATTCCAAGAGAGAATTTTCATTTGGAAACTTCGGATCTTCCCATAATCCTGACCACTCCCGCGGTCTCTGCAACAAGCCTCTTCAACGGAGGACACGGTCCATCCTCCGGTTGCACCGACCTCGCTCTGTTCCTCCTCCTGTATCTTTTGCCACTCCTCCTATCGGCCGCCCCCTCGCCGTCAGTGCCCACCAAAGCACCTCCACCCGCATTGCCCCGTTCGCCATCACCAATAGAGGAGAGGCCGGTGTCCGACGAAGAGGGCACGACAACCACCCCAACCACAGGCTGAGCCCGAGGACTCCCCTCCGCCGGGCCCTGAGAGAGAATGGAGAAAGAGATCATCTTCGAAGTCTCTTTTGTTCTGGACTCTTATGTAATTTACCCATGAGTTCTCTCTATATAAGAGAGCCTAGGGTTCTATGGAATAAACAGATTGCTCATTTCCACCAACATGGTATCAGAGCCAAAACCCTAACTCTAAAAGCCCCATCCCACCGCCCCCCTCTCTCTCTCCAACCCTCGACGGTGCTGCCGGCTCCTTCTTCTTCAACGCCGGCTCCCTTCAGAGCCGCCGCCGGCACCAACTCTTCTTACTGTCGCCGCCGGCTTCCAACCCACCGGCAACCCCTCCTCATCGCCGGCACTCTTCTTGCTACCGGCCTTCAACGCCGCCGGCTTCCAACGTAGGGAACCTCCACCGCCGGCTTCCCTTTTCTTCAAAGCCGACACTTCTTACTCCGTCGTTCACTATCTCTCCATGGATTTGAGTGCATAAAGTCTACATATGCACTCAAATCCTATCAAGTTTATGTAGACACTGGTTTCTCGTCTACAATCCCTATTTCCTCGTCTCCGGCAACATGTCAGAAAGCAAAGTCGATATGCCCTCCATAGGCGCATTCAAAGGTCCAACGCCAATAGTCAAGATGGATGGGACGAACTATGAGCTCCGGGCAATGCAGTTCATGAGTCTCATGAAGTTGAACAGTAAGAAGCATATACTTACCGAGGAAGAGCTGGCAGAGAAGACTGGGATATATGCCTCCTGGGAGGCCGATGATTCTTATGCCAAGGTTTGGCTATCAGGAACACTGTCGATGGAGATTGCCAATGATGTCCTCCATCAGCCCACCGCCAAGGCGATGTGGGATATACTGGCCGCCACATATTCACAGGTGCGGAATGTGACCAAGATGTTACAGCTCCATCATGAAATTTTTACGATGAAGCAGAATGGACGACCGCTCCACTCTTTGTATACGTCCCTGCAAGGAATTTTTGAGAAACTATATAGCACTATACCCCTCACGGCTACTCCTGAGCAGCAGAAGACCTTCCGGAATGCTACCATGGTGGGAGTACTACTAGCAGCACTTGATCCTGAGTATGAGGCAGCCCGCTCTCAGATACTTGCCGATGCTACTATTCCTCATATGGAGGAAGTTTACCAGAGGCTCATTCGCATCTCTGTTTCTTCCAGCACATCTACTCCACCCCCTTCAGCGATGGTTGTATCGCGAGGGAGAGGTGGTCAGTCTTCCTTTCGTGACATGGACCTCGTGGCCGAGGAGGCCGTTTTCGCCAACCGTGCACTTTCTGTCATCGCACGGGTCACTCCGAGATACATGCTATTCAAAGCATGGGTTTCCAGCATCAGCGCGTGTAGCCGAGCATGTTACATCTTTGTCGGCATCCACTTCAGATCACCGGTTCGAAGAGCTTGTGGCACGCATGCGTGATATTATGCCTCAATCTTCTACTGATTCTCCAGGTGGATCTTCAGACATTGCCGCTTCAGCATCTGCCAGTACTTCTACCGCTGCCAGTACCTCAGGTAGTGCTACTGCTTTTACATCCTATCATGATCTCTTAGATTGGATTATGGATTCCAGCGCCACCCATCACCTCTGCCGTGATCGGGATAGACTTGAGTCATACAGAGTCATTCCCTCATCGTTGGACAGGGGGAGATCACCTTGTCACCGTCTATGCATTACAGAATGTTCTACATGCTCCTGAGTTTTCCATAAATCTATTATTCATTAGTCAGATTACGAAGGATTTGCACTGTCGCACTATATTTGACCCATCTTCTCTCATTTTTTCAGGACATACTAACGGGAAGGGTGATTGGTTGTGGCTCTGAGCAGAATGGTCTCTATTGTGTGGTCCGGAATTCATATGCTGGCGTCTCATCCCACTCAACCGGATCAGTCTCTCCGTATACCTAACATCTACGCTTTGGTCACCTCCTGCTTCAAAAGATGCGTCATCTCTTGCCTCAGATCTCTCCGAGTTCGTCGTTTCGTTGTGAAGCATGTCAGTTGGGAAAGCATCATCGTTCTAGCTTCCCTAGTTGTCAGAGTCGGAGCTGTAGCTCCTCATTTGAGTTGTTTCATATTGATATTTGGGGTCTGAGTCATGTTCCTGATCATTAAGGACACAGGTTCTGTCTGGTTGTAGTTGATGACTTTTCTCGTGTATCATGGGTATTTCTTTTAAAGAATAAATCTGAAGCATGGGATATTATTAAAAATCTTATCATCGAAGTGCAGAATATTTTTTCTTCTTCTATCAAATATGTTCGTACGGATAATGCATTGGAATTCTGCACTCGCTCTCTCTCCCATTTGTTTTCGTCCAAAGGTATTATTCATCAAACCACCTGTGCTTACACATCTCAACAGAATGGAGTGGCAAAGAGAAAACATCATCACCTTCTTGATATCACTCGAACCTTGCTTATTCAGAGTTGTGCGCCTATCACTTTTTGGGGGGATGCTGTCCTTACGGCCTGCTACCTTGTCAATCGCATGCCGTCCTCTGTTCTTGTTGCCTTTGTTCACCATTTGTCTCCTGGACTTGAAAACTCTCTCCTAGAGCTGTCAAGTGTGTCTTTGTAGATTACTCTCGGACTCAGAAGGGTTATCGTTGTTATAACCCTATAAACAGGAAATATTTTGTCAGTGCTGATGTTACATTTTTTGAGTCCGTTATGTACTTTTCCCCTGCAGGTGACAGGTTGGCTTCTTCCACATCTAATGATGACGTCTATGTTCCTCATCCTTCTAGTCTGAGTCCACCTGTGTCCATCCTTGTCCCGGTTGTCACGCCGACGTCATCTCTACCACCACCACCACCACCTATCCCGCCATTACCTAAATTCTATACACGTCGGTCAGGTCCTGCTCAGGCGGCACGTCAAGAATCCATCATGCATCAGGTATGATCAGATGCTATTACTAATAATGGGTCAGATAATGTGCATGTGCAGGATTCTTCTTTGCAGGAGGAGGGTGCACCATCGAGTACAGTGGACGATGATCTTGATGTCCCTATTGCTATTCGGAAGCGGAGACGGACTTGCACGTCTTATCCCTTTGCTTCCCAAGTTTCCATTCACCGTCTCACAGGTGACTTCCAGAGATTTGCTGCAGCTTTGTCTTCCTTGGAGATACCACAGACTTATCAAGAGGCTATGAAAATTGACTGCTAGAGATTGGCTATGGAAGAAGAAATACATGCTTTACAGTCCCGCGGTACATGGAGCTTGGTTACCGCTCCATCTGGCGCATCTATTGTTAGCTGCAAATGGGTGTTCACAGT
This sequence comes from Ottelia alismoides, assembly GCA_037367405.1. Taxonomy (NCBI): domain Eukaryota; kingdom Viridiplantae; phylum Streptophyta; class Magnoliopsida; order Alismatales; family Hydrocharitaceae; genus Ottelia; species Ottelia alismoides. The sequence continues at coordinate 988,652 of JAZKJV010000416.1, forward strand.
TAAGTACCATACAGATGGCAGTCTTGATCGTTACAAAACACGACTTGTTGCGAGAGGTTTTACTCAAACCTATGGTGTGGACTATTTGGATACATTCTCTCCAGTGGCTCGACACTCTACTCTTCGCATTCTTCTATCTGTTGCTGTGGTACGTGACTGGTCCATATTTCAACTTGATGTCAAGAACACATTCTTGTATGGAGATTTGCAGGAAGAAGTCTACATGCAACAACCATCGGGGTTCGCTGCTGAGGGGGAGAATCATATGGTGTGTAGACTTCACAAGGCGATATATGGCCTTAAACAGAGTCCAAGGATGTGGTTCCAGAAGCTTTCCCACCTAATTGAACGACAGGGATTCAAAAGATCAAATGTGGATCACTCGTTGTTCATTCAGAAGACTTCTAGAGGTACGGTTGTCATCATGGTATATGTTGATGATATTCTGGTTACATGAGATGACGTTCAGGGAGTAGAGATGGCAAAAGCATTCTTGGGCCGTCAGTTTGTCACGAAGGATCTTGGTACCCTAAGATATTTTCTGGGGTTGGAATTTGCCAGGAATGCACAGAGTCTGTTGATGACCCAAAGGAAATATATTACATATTTGCTGGTTGAAACGAGCATGGTTGGATGTAGACCATCGAGCACTCCTATGGATCCAAGTATGAAATTGTATGACAATGATACTGAAGAGGTGGACAGGAGAAGATATAGAGAAATGGTAGGTAAGCTTCTTTACATCACTGTAACTCAACCCGATATTGCTTTTGCAGTAAGTCGAGTGAGTCAATTTATGGATCTGCCAAGACAGGTACATATGGATGCTATATACATGATACTGAGGTATCTAAAGTCTTCTCCGGGATCAGGGTTGTTGTTTAGAAAGAACACAAATTTATCAATTTCAGCTTGTGCAGACGCAGATTATGCAGGGTATCCTAAGGATCGTAAGTCTACTTCAGGCTTTGTTGTTTTTGTGAGGAGCTCTCTGGTTTCTTGGAAAAGCAAGAAACAAACTGTTATGGCGAGATCCAGTGCTGAATATGAATATAGGGCCATGGCGCAAGCGAGCACGGAGATGATGTGGGTTCGAGCCGTATTAGAAGACTTGCATATAGATGTACCTTTACCCATGCAGCTACAGTGTGACAATCAATCAGCTTTGTTTATTGCCAACAATCCAACATTTCACGAAAGAACAAAGCATATCGAAGTAGGCTGCCACTACACTAGAGATATGATCCAGAAGGGCTTGATTTCTACTTCACATGTTAGTTCAGAGGAGCAGGCTACCGACATTTTTACCAAGCCCTTGCTCGAAGGACCTTTTCAGAGATGTTCTTCCAAGCTGAGCATGATTGACATCTATGCTCCATCTTGAGGGGGAGTGTAGAGATTTATGTTATGTTATGTTATTCTGTACCGTTTCATATTTTCTCTTTTCTTCTGGACTCTTATGTAATTTACCCATGCGTCCTCTCTATATAAGAGAGCCTAGGGTTCTATGGAATAAACATATTGCTCATTTCCACCAACAAATTTCATTTTTGTAGATATATATTTATGTCTATGTATCGTTCTCTTTATTTTTCTCTTCTTTCGTCTATCCCAAGTAATTTACCCATTGGTCTCTCCTCTATATAAGAGAGCCTAGGGTTCCATGAAATAAACACAACTCTTTCTTTTTCCCAACATGGTATCAGAGCTACGGTCCTAGATCGGAGCTCTTGAAACCTTAACCCTACCCAACCCTTTTCCGTGGAGCGCCGCAACGCTGTCCGGAGCGCAATGGTACTGCAATAATGCGGTAAGGTTGCCCAGAGCACCACAACTGCCGCAATCTCTCCTCGGCAGTAGCACCTCCTGATGCCCTCTCTTCTCGACCACCCTTCCGTAGTCTCCTTCAGCTCGTTTCTTTGGGAGATGGGTTTGATTGCATAGGTCTACATACACAATCAAAACCCTAGATATTCATGTAGACATATATTCATTAGTCTACAAACCATAGTTTTCTACGTCTGACACTATGTCAGATAGCAAATTTGATATTCCCACCATCGGCGATTTCAGAGGTCCAGCGTTAATTGTCTAGATGGATGGGACAAACTACGAGCTCTGGACCATGCAATTCATGAGCCTAATGAAGTCGATGGGTAAGAAAACATTCCGACGAAGAACCGACAGAGAAGATAGGGTTGTACACCTCATGGGAGGTTGATGATGCATATGCTCAGGTCTGGTTGTCTGGTACCTTGATACCAGAGATTGCAAATGATTTTCTTCATCGTCCCACTACCAAAGCCATGTGGGATATACTTGCTGCCACGTATTCCCAGACAAAGAATGAGATGAATATTTTGCAGCTGCATCACGATATCTTTACTATAAAGCAGAATGGACAGCCTCTACATGCTCACTATATTGCTTTGCGCGGAATGTTTGAGAAGCTCCATAGTTTCATGCCTCTCACAACTACTCCTGAGCAACTGAAGATGTATCGGAATGCCACGATGGTTGGTGTTTTCCTAACATCTCTTGATTCACAATACGAGGCAACGTCCTCCCATATATCGGCAGATGTTACTATTTCTCTCATGGAGGAAGCATTTCATAGATTGAGTCGAATCAGCATCTCATCCCCTGCTCCAGTGCCGAACTCTTCTTCCATAGCAGCCTCCCGTGGAAGAGGATGTACTTTAGCAGTTTCGAGGACATGGACCACGTGGTAGAGGTGGTCGTAGTCGTGGACTTCTTTGTATATAATATCACCAATCTGGCCATACAGAGGAGACATGCTACTTTAAGCATGGCTTCCTAGCATCAGCCCGTGTAGCAGAGCAGGTCAACCCTTATGCAGCTCCATCCTTGTCAGATCAGAGATATGATGAGATTGTGTCTCGTCTAAGAAACATCATGCCTCCAGGTAGTACTTCTTCACCGGGTTCGAAGGATAGCTCAGATTTTACAGCCACTGTCGAAGCCAGTACATCAAATAGCATTCCTGCACTTATTTCTTCGCCATAGTTCAGATATTACAGACTGGATAATAGATTTTGGTGCGACGCACCATCTGTATGGAGATAAAGATCATCTTTCAACCTACAGACCAGTTCCCCTAGGGAAGACTATGATTATAGCTGATGGGACTCATTCCCCGATTACAAAACAGGAGGGAATCAATTTGACACCATCTATGCGATTACAGAATGTGTTGAATACTCCTGACTTCTCAATTAACTTATTGTCTATTAGTCAGATTACTAAGGATCTACATTGTCGAGGTATATTTGACCCATCGTCTCTTGTATTTATGGTCATTCATACAGGTAGGATGATTGGCTATGGTCGTGAGGAGGGTGGCCTCTATTGATTGGTCCGAACCTCACATGCTTGACTATCCTCTCATTCCACTGGACCGGCTTCTCCTTACTTGTGGCATCTGAGATTCGGTCATCTTCCCATTCAAAAGTTGTGTCAAGTCCTTCCCCAAGTTTCACCACATTCGTCATTAAATGTGAAGCATGTCAATTGGGAAAGCATCATCGGTCTGTTTTCCCTAGTCGCTAGAGTTGGAGCAATAGCTCCCCTTCTGAGTTTTCCATTTTGACATTTGGGGTCCTAGTCGTGTTCCTGATCATCAGGGGCATAGGTTCCATTTAGTTGCAGTGGATGATTTTAGTCGTCTATCTTCGGTTTTCTTGTTGAAGAATAAATCTGAAGCTGGAAATACAATTATGAATTTTTTTAAAGAAGTGCAGAATGTGTTTTCTACCTCTGTCGAAATTGTGAGAACTGATAATGCGCTGGAATTTTGTACTCATATGCTCTCACAATTCTTTTCATCTAATGGTATTTTTCATCAAACTTCATGCGCATACACTTCTCAACAAAATGGTGTTGCTGAGAGAAAGCACTGTCACTTACTTGATGTCACTCGTACTCTACTTATTCAGAGTCGTGCCCCACATTCGTTTCGGGGTGATGATGTTCTTGCATAATGTTATCTTCTGAATCGTATGCCATCATTTGTGTTGGGAGAGAAGGTACATTTTTCTCTTGTTTTTTTCCAGATAAGGAGTTGTTCTCTCTTACCCCTCGTGTATTTGAATTGGTTGTTTTTATCCATCAGTTGTCTCCAAGTATTGACAAGCTCTCTCCTAGGGCTGTCAATGTGTCTCGCCAGGATCCGACCCCAGATGACCTTAATTCTCGTGTTCTGCCTCGTTAGCACGATGACAGAATCTTCTATTGTTTTGTCGGTGGGACACGCTTCTTTCAGACTTCATATCTATTTTTCGTCGTCACCGCCTTCCTCATCGGAACACGTCGCAGCTGGTCCCTCTTCCAAAACGATGCCACGTCAACAGTCACCATTTACGACAGGAGCATTTATCAAGGAGTCATTTCGAGAAGGGGAGGATTTTGTCACAAAGAACAGATTGTTGATTGAGTGCTTACCTTTTTGGGAGAATCGGGTAATCGAGGAGTTGGCGGCACCACGTGTTAGGTCTCCCGACTCTTTAAGGTCTCTTCAGGCTTTCTTTAGTAACCTTTGGCCTCCTTTACTACTCGGGCAGGCGGATTCTCCGAGTTGCTACCCAAATCAGGGTCCGGAGCTCGTTGTTCTTTCGGGATCGAAGCTATTTGGCATGTGGGTGACCGGACCCGTGGATCTTTTCGGGTCAGAGCCCCAATCTCGGCTAGAGCACAAGCTCGATTGCTCCACTTTATTGAGTGGGAGCGGAGGCTCTTGGGTAACAACTACAAGAGGTAAGGAGCAGTCGTTGTGTGTAGGTTTCATGCCTATCGCCGATGAGTCCCGAGTGCGGGAATTCCCATCATGGGGTTGCGGCCGAGGAACCAGGGGTTCATGTGCTTGATGCTGCGGAGTATCGGTGGCATCATCTAGTTCGGCTGTGGTTTGTTGGGAAGAAAGGAGAAGCGTGAAGAGGTATAGAAGGAGACGGCACAGTAAGGCATTGCTTGGCGAGCTTCCCTCTGTTTCAGAGCGCAAAGCACTAGTGGCCATGTTGGCAGGTGTTGTACGTTCAATGGGTCCTTCCACTGGTCATAAATGAATGGTTTATCCTGGAATGTTAGGGGTCTGGGTGACCGGAAAAGAGAAGAGCGTTGGGATCGAGATTTGTGGAATGGTGTTGCGATGTTCTCCTCACAACAAGTCTACGGTTATTCATTTTGGTCTATCAGATGTGGAGGCTCACTTATGCAGCAGTGAATTTGAGCACAGAATGCGGCTCTCTCCCTGTGGAAGGGTGAAATGAAAGATGTCATTCATCGTAACCCTAGAGCTCTCTTATATAGGAGAAAAGCTCTGGGGAAAATTACATAGATAGCCGAAGAAAAATATAAAATTATAGGATAACATATAAAGAGATATAAATATCTCAACACTCCCCCTCAAGCTGGAGAATAAATATCTATCATGCTCAGCTTGGAACAACAATGGGGAAATGGTTCCTTTGCAAGAGCTTTGGTGAACATGTCAGCAATCTGGTCGCCTGACGCAACATGAGAAGTGAATATAAACCCTTTTTGAATCAAATCACGGGTGTAGTGGCAGTCAACCTCAATGTGCTTTGTCCTTTCATGAAAGGTCGGATTATTTGCTATAAATAGTGCATCTTGATTATCACATTGTAAATGCATAGGAAGAGGTACCTCCATAGCCAGGTCAGTCAAAACAGACAACCCACATCATTTCTGTACTCCCTTGGGCCATTGCTCTATACTCTGATTCTGCGCTAGATCCGACCACAACTGTCTGTTTCTTGCTTCTCCATGAAACTAATGACCTGCCAACAAACACAGTAAATCCTGAAGTTGACTTCCTATCCTTGGGACACCCAGCATAGTCTGCATCCGCACAACTTGACACTGTCAGGGTCGTGTCTCTCCTGAATAGAAGTCTTGCACCTGGAGAGGAATTGAGATACCTCAAGATCATGTTGACTGCATCCATGTGCAACTGCCTAGGTTGCTCCATAAATTGGTTAACCCTGCTGACTGCAAACGATATATCATACCTGGTAATAGTGACATACAATAGCTTCCCTACCAACTCTCTGTATTGTCTCTTATCTACCTCTACAAAGTCATCATCATATAGCCATGCATTGGGATCCATTGGAGTAGTGGCAGGCCTACATCTTGTCTTACCCGTCTCAGATAAGAGATCAATGACATTTCCTTTGCGTCATTACCATTCCCTACTGGTTTCTTGCAAATTCAAGTCCAAGAAAATACCTCTGCTTACCAAGATCCTTGGAAACGAACTGCTGTCCAAGTATCCTTGACTGCCTGAATTCCTTCACCATCACCGCTTGTGACAATAATATCATCCACATACACCAAAATAGCAATGTAACTTTCTGGGTCCTCTTAACAAAAAGAGAATGATCCGCAGTAGATCTGACAAAACCCTGTAGTTCAATCAACTTTGAGAGCTTCTGAAACCATGCCCTCAGACTCTGTTTGAGGTCATATATGGCCTTATAAAGTTTACACACCATATTAGACTCCCCCTCAGCAGTAAACCCTGGTGGTTGCTGCATACACATTTCTTCTTGCAAATTGCCATATAAGAAAGCATTCTTGACATTCAATTGGAAAAGGGGCCAGTCCTTTATCACAGCAACGGCAACAAGAATGCGTAGTGTGGAGTGACGTGCAACAAGGGAAAAGGTGTCTTGATAATCCACCCCATACATTTGGTGAATCCATGAGCAACCAATCGGGCCTTGTTTCTGTCCACGGAACCATCTGCACGGTGTTTAATAATAAACACCCACTTACTGCCGACAATAGAAGCACCTGGAGGAGCATAGACGACACTCCATGTACCGCGAGATTTTGAGGCGACCATTTCTTCTTCCATAGCAAGGCGCCAAGGGTCACTCTGTAATGCCTCCTGATATGATCTCGGTATCTGTACCGTTGATAAGGCAACAACAAATCGCTGAAAATCCCCAGACAGCCGCGCCAGAGAGACATGAGAGGAAAGAGGATGCATCGTACATGTGCGCCACTTTCGATATAGAGCAATAGGCACATCCAGGTCCACTGTATCTTCAGAAATAGAATCATCCAGAGCATTTTGCACACTCAAATTACCAGTGCCATCAATAGAACTCAAATGTTCATGACATACCTTGGGCGTGCTGGATGTTTGTGGAGGCACATGAGCACGAGGCCGGCGCTGGTAACCATGAGGAAAGAAGTTAGACGTGGCTGGAGGTGTGGGTGGTGGTGGTTGATGTGGATGAAGCGGTGGTGGTGAAGGTGGAGTAAGAGAGATAGGTGGTGGTGGCATATAAACCTCTTCTCTACTTTTTGAAGGGATAAGCTTGTCACCTGTAGGAGAGAAATACATGATGGATTCAAAGAAGGTGACATCTGCACTAACATAGTACATTCGCCGAGCAGGGTCAAAGCAACGATACCCCTTTTGGGTCTTGGAATATCCAACAAACACACATTTGACTGTTCTAGGCGAGATCTTGTCAAGACCTGGTGACACTTGATGAACAAAAGCAACACAACCAAACACACGAGGTGTGAGAGAAAAAAGATCCTTCTCGAGAAACGCAATCGAGAAAAGAATCTTTTCTCCCAGAATCGACGAAGGCATACGGTTTACCAAATAACATGCAATGAGAACAACATCCCCCCAATACGAGTGGGGAGCACAACTCTGAATCAGAAGAGTCCCGGTGATATCCAAGAGATGGCGATGTTTTCTCTCAGCCACCACATTCTGTTGGGACGTATATGCACAAGATGTTTGATGCACAATACCATAAGACCTAAGAAATTAAGAAAGTTGTGTACTACAAAATTCAAGAGCATTATCATAACGTATATACTTGACATTTGCAGAAAAGACATTCCTTATTTCATTAATAAAAGACTGAATGATAGGACTAGCATCAGACTTGTTCCTAAGCAAAAAGACCCATGACAATCTCAAAAACTCATCAACTGCAACAAGATAAAAGCCATGTCCTTGTAGATCAGGAACACGACTGGGACCTCAAATATTCAAATGAATCAACTCAAAAAGACTATGACTACTTTGACTCTGACGACTCTGGAATGTAGACATGTGATGCTTCCCAAGCTGGCAGGCCTCGCACTGGAAAGTAGAGCGAGGAGAGATATGAGGAAGTACATGACGCAACTTTTGCAGAGGAAGATGACCAAAACATAGATGCCATCTATACGGAGAGACAAATCCAGTGCGAAGAGAAGAGACATCAGCATATGGAGATTGCACCAGTTTGTATAGGCCTCCTTGCTCACAGCCAGTTCCAATCATCCTGCCCGTTAGAATGTCCTGAAACACAAGAGCAGAGGGGTCAAATATAACACGGCAATGCAAATCCTTGATGATTTGACTAATAGATAATAAATTCATAGAAAATTCAGGAGCGTAAAGAACATTCTGAAGCCGCATTTTAGGGGTCAACTGCACCTCCCCTTGACCAGTAATGGGGGAGCGCGTCTGATGAATCCACGATTCATCATACTAAAAAATGAAAATAGAGCTTTGTTCCCGATTAATTAGTTGCATTTCATCATTTACTCTGCATTTTTATCAATCATGCATGTAAAATTAATATTTGCATTTTAACACTCATAATTGCATTCATAATCATCTTCACATTTGCACCCAACTTCATGCATTTTTAACTAATTCATGCTAACTCCAATTGACCTCAAACCACTTCCATTGTGTGCATATTACTAACAAGATTAAATGAAAAATACAAAAAAAATTACTAACTCAAATAATTGGCCCGTGAGACAAAACTCCAATTTCAGACTAAACAGATTAAAACGGTCATATCTTCCTCATACAATGCCCGATTTAGGTCTACTCACTTTTAAAGTAATACATATTCAAAGATCTTCAAAACAAGACTAATTTCATAAAAATCGGAGCTCGTATGTGAAAGTTGGGTTTTGGGCCTCTTTTGCGCGTTTTGAGTTTTACATGATTTTGACCTATTGTTTTATGTACATAATTAACTCTTTTTCTCTTATTTCTTTTTCATCTATATTCTTTGATGGAATTTTTAATAAAATCCATAAAAATTCAAATCCAAGTAAGACAGAAATCAAAGAAACAGACCGAGTCCAAGTGTCCTTTACAAGTCTGTACAAAAATCTCATTTTTTTCTTCTTTATTTTATTTTCCTATTTTCTTCTTTATTAAAATCCAAAATAGATTAATGTGTAAATATTTATATTTGATTTTATCGTTATTTTTCTCGATTTTTCTCTTAATTAAAAATCAAAGAAAAATACAAAACCCAAAAAATCAAGGTATTCTATATACATAGAGTACCCAAAAAGTATCATGTTGCACATATGACCTCGTTTGCTCTTGTTCTCTTCATGAAAATTGTAGATCTCATCGAGACGAGTAATTTTTGTGTCGATCACTTTTCGATCCGAGATCGTTTGCTATTTCTTCTAGATTTTTCTTTTATTTTTATTTCTTGATTTTTCTGGAGTTGACACGTGGCTGCTCCTGGAGCCGTCACGTGTCACTCGTTTTTTATCCCTTTTTATCTTGTTTTATTTAAAAAAATATTAAAAATATTAAAAAATACTAAAAAATATTAAAAATTTAATTTAAAATTTAAAAAATAAATAATAATATTTTTCTCTTCTCACGTGCTCTTCTCGGTCAACTCCTGCCTCGCGCCTTCTTCCTCCCCAGTCGTCGCACCCAATTTCCGTAACTTTCGCAACCACTCGAGCTCCTCTCAACCACCGGCCACCGCGCAACCACCTCCTTCTATCTTTATCTCTCTCGCCTTATCTCCTCTCCCTCCTCCCTATATAACTCCATCAACCCCATCAGGAGAAATGATCCGCCAAATCCTAGGAGAGAAAGGGAGAGTTTGAGAGGGAGGTCGGTGACAGGGGCCTCCCATCTCAGGCATAGACTTCCTCCGGTGAGATCACTCGAGCTTTGTCGCGCTCCGCCTGCGGCTGAGGCGAGAACAAAGGAGGGCATCTCCATCCTCAACCTCTAGGCAACCTTCTTCTCCCCTTTCTTTTTTTTACTATGTTTTTAACTCATTCCCCTGTTCCACCTATCTGGCCTATCATCTTCTTCACCTCAACCATCCACACCTTCACGCCATCGGCCGTTTCCTCCGCCGTGAGCACCTCTATTCGCCAGCAGCCTGCAACTACAACCTCCCCAGCTGCTACACGTCTCCGCCTTCAGCCGGTGCCCCTGCCTTCACACCATCTGCAGCGCCGCCCCTCCTGACTAGATCTGCCGGGCATGGCCGTATCAAGCTTCACCGACAACTCCCCAGGAGCCTCTACCATCACCCTCTCGCGGAGGAGCTCCCACCACACCCGCGACTCGCCGTTTCGCCTCCATCAGCAGGACACTCCCTCCACGCAGCAGCCTTCTGCCGCCGCCCTGTAATCTTCGTCGAGCATCACCCTACCACACACCCGCGCGCCACCGCGAGTCGGATCCTCCCTCCGCCGCACAGACCTCTGCGACCCCCGACCGCCAGGAGCTGCCGCGAGCCCGCCATGCCTCCTCTCAAACCCCGCGCCTTGAGATCTCCGTTTGTACAGCAAGGAGATGGGTCATTTGCGAAGGAACCCTCCAAGGTTCTTCCAATTACGCCAGAGCCCTAACGCCCAAGGGTCATGTGCTAGGCACGTGGCTGTTTGGAGAATTTAAGGAAGCCCTAGAGTTTCTCCCATTCACGTAGAGGTCCCCGTATGGCAAATTTGCAAGCAAGCCCCTCACTGTTTTGGTAATTGCATCAGCATATTTATTTATCAATTTTAGTTTCTGTATTTGCATTATGAACCATGTGTTTTCCATTTATTTCGAACCTCATTTCGCATCATTTTATTATTTAAAAAATTGCATTTTGTTCTACAACTAATTCTATACAATGTGGCATGTGCTTTATATTTTTATGCTTTGTGGTTAATTAATAATTATTATCCTTGCGGAAAATTTAATATTTTGCCCATCTTGTGCTTGAAGATTCATAGTTAATTAACCATTGGTCGAAAAATTGCCAAAAATTCAAGAATTGTAGAATTAATTGTATTTAACATTGTGCCCAAAAAGAATTGCATTTGCATGCATATTTCCTCTCTAAAAATCATTTCGTTTATTTCACTAATTAATTTTTAATAGGTATTAAATCCAACATTTTTAGAATTTTTTCTGATCATCTAGTGACATATCTTAGATAATTTTATTTCCTGAAAATAACTAGATTTAATATTTATTATAATTAATTATTGAAAATCTCGTTGTTTGCATTCATAAATTCATTATTTATTTATCTTGCATCCAAAAATTCCAAAAAAATTATAATAGACTAATTTCATCATATTTAACATTTTGGCCAAGTTTGAGGATTTTTGGACTTAATTTGATCGTACTTTACATTTTGGTTCCTGAACTTCGCCAAATTACATCACACATTTATTGCATTTAAAAACACAAAAAAAAACAGCTCTCCGAAAACCTAACTTTGAGATAGACTAAAAATCAACCTAAGGAGAAAGTTGCCTTCCTGAGTTCGACCTTAGACTTACCCAAGTAAAAAAATTCAACCGCTTGCTTTAATCGATAAATTAAAATAGCGGTTTTTGATTAACTCTGAATTTATCCAACTACAACGCATTAAAACGACACAATTATAGGGTTCGCAGTTCTTCAGCGTCCCATCGACTATCACCGCATATCTTCCTGACTGAGTCGGCCTATAGGTACTGAACTGTCCTCTGTCACCACAGAGATAATGGGATGCTCCTGAATCCATGATCCATTCTGATAAGTCTGCCCTGTAATAGCTAGTAAAAGCATATGTTGTACCTGATGTGAAAGCAATGGTAGAGGATGCTATCTCTGAAGATCCCGACTGTGAGGTAGTTGAGCTGGAAGACGACATAATCTCCTTGAGCCGTGCCACTAACTCATCAAACCTCTGGTCAGATGCGCCAGACGAACTGCTGCCCTGTTGGATATGTTCTGCCAAACGCGCTGAAGCAGGAAAACCATGCTTAGAATAACATGTTTCCTCTAAATGACTCGACCTATGGCAATAAGTGCAGGGCTGGCGAGGGGGTCTACTGCCCCCCCTCTTCCACGACCACCTCGGCCACAGAACTGTGTAGTGCTCCCCCTGCTACGAGATGCTGCCGTGGCTGAACAAGTCTGAGACATGGAAGAACTCTCAGAAGATATGGAGAGTCTGCTCAGCCTATGATATGCTTCCTCCATCAGAGGAATAGTAGCATCGGTAAGAACCTGTGCTCTAGCTGCATCATACTCGGGATCCAGTGCCGCTAGGAGAACTCCTATCATCAGGAAATCCCATATGCCTTGAGTTGCTCTAGTGTAGCACTCAAGGGAATGTAACCATGTAATCTTTCAAACATACCCCTTAACGAAGTGTAAAGGGTATGGAGAGGTCGACCATTCTTCTTCGAAGTGAAGATATCGTGCTGAAGTTGCAGAATCTTTGACTCATTTTTCGTCTGAGAATATATAGCGGCGAGAATATCCCACATAGTCTTTGTCGTGGGTTGACTCAAAATGTCATTGGTTATCTCCATGGATACTGTTCCAGAAAGCCATACTCGTGCATACACATCATCTGCCTCCCATGAGGCATTAACCCCAGTCTTGTCGACAGGCTCCTCTTGTGTGAGGATATTCTCCTTGCCATTACACTGCATTAGACTCATGAATTGCATGGCCCACAGTTCATAATTGGTTCCATCCATCTTCACTATGGGTGATGGACCTTTGAAAGCACCCAGGGATGGAATATCTGCTTTGTTGTCCGACATGATGACAACAATCTCTCAAAACTGGGGTTGCAAGCTCGGACAAAGGTCTACACAGACATATAGGAAGATGGTTGTGGGTGTAGACTCATACCACAACTACTTCCATCCTTTGAAGACTCTCTTGGAAGGCTAGGGTATTTTAGAGGGTCTCGTCACCCCCTAGGAGATCTGACCAAAGTCTTACGAGGGCGTAGGCGTGTAAGGGCTCACGGGAGCGCTAGCACGCTGGAGCACACAGACGCGTAGTAGCGCACGGGAGCACATGTGCGCTGTAGTGCGCAGGCGCGTCGTACGCACAGGCACGTGGGGGCGCACAGGTGCGTGTGCTGCAGTGTACAAGCACGCGGGGCGCGTACGCGCAGATGTGCGTAGGTGTGCGCTAGCGCAGGTGCACGGTGGCACAGGCCCGCGGGGTCGAGGCGTGCGGTGGCGGCGGCGACGCATGAGGATTTTGGTCGGGGAAAAGATTTAGGGCACATTCTCCGACCTAGTACCGTCGCTCTGATACCATGTGGAAGGGTGAAACGAAAGATGTCATTCATCATAACCCTAGAGCTCTCTTATATAGGAGAAAAGCTCTAGGGAAAATTACATAGACAACCGAAGAAAATATAAAATTACAGGATAACATATAAAGAGATATAAATATCTCAACACTCCCTATTTGATATTTAGGGTTGCCGGTGACATCCGGTAGAATCAAGATGGTGGATTGGTTACTGTGGAAGTGTGAAAATGAAAAAGGCTTTCGTATCTCGTAGCCCTAGAGCTCTCTTATATAGGAGAAAAGATCTAGGGAGAAATTACATAAAGAAGATTGAAGAAACAGAAATATATAAATAGAGACAATGACATAATTATCTCAACACTTCCCCTCAATCTGGAGCGTATATATCTATCATGCTCAGCTTGGAACAACAATGGTGAAAAGACCCCTCACAAGAGCCTTGGTAAACATGTCTGCAATCTGATCGCCTGAAGCAACATGAGAGGTGGAAATTAGCCCCTTTTGAATCAAATCACGGATATAATGACAATCTACTTCAATGTCTTTTGTTCTCTCATGAAAGGATGGATTATTAGTTATGAACAAAGCTGCTTGATTATTACATTTGAGTTGTAACAAACCCAAAATTCACCCTTTTAATAATGTCGAATTAACGATTTCATTGTAGTCGGATAAATTCGGATGTTGATCAAAAACCGCAAATTTAATCGAGATCAAATTAAAGCAAGCGTTCAATTTTTTTACTTGGGTAAGTCCATGGTCGAACTCAGGGAGGCAACTGTCTCCTTAGGTTGGTTAAAAGTCGATCTCGAATTTAGGTTTTCAGAGAGGATTTTTTTTATATTTTTAAATGCAATAAATGCGCGATGTGCAAATTTGACAAAGTTTAAGGGCTTAATTGCAAATGTTAATCAAGTGAATCCCAAAAATCCTCAAACTTGGCCAGAATGTGAAATGCAATAAAAAATATGCACTATAATTTTTTTTGTAATTTTCGGATGCAAGATGAGTTTTCTGTGAATAAAATAAATGTAGACAATGAAATTTTCAATAATTAATTATAATAAATATTAAATCTAATTATTTTAGGAAGTAAAATTATCTAAGATATATCACGAGGTGGTCTATCTCAGAAAAATTCTATAGGTGGTCTATCTCAGAAAAATTCTATATCCCAAAAATATTGGATTTAATACCTATTAGAAATCAATTAGTGATATGTACGAAATGATTTTTAGAGAGAACACTATGCATGCAAATGCAATTCTTTGTGGGGGATAATGTTACCAACAATTAACTCTACGATCGATGAAGTTTTGGCGATTTTTGGTACTGTGGTTAATTATCTATGAATTTTTAAGCACAGATTGGGTAAAATATGTCAATTTTTGCAAGAACAATTATTATTAATTAACCACAAAGTATAAAAATATAAAGCACATGCCACAACGTAGAGAATTAATTGTAAAACATCATGTAATTTTTAAATAATTAAAATAATGCCAGAATGATGTCCGAAATAAGTAGAAAACTCAGGGTTCTAAATGCAAATACAATAAAATAAACTAACTAAAGTGAACGGGGACTAAAATGTAGATACCTAACTTGGGAGGGGTCTGATGCAATTTCTCCACCAGGGCACGTGCGTGGCACGTGCCAGCTCGAGAGGCTGGGCTTGATTGCGAAAAGTGGATCTCCAGGGTGGTGCTTGCAAAATGTCCACTAGGGCACGTGCAAAGCACGTGCCTGCTTGAATGCGGGGCCCTTTTGTTATTTGTGGAGATCAGGGGGGGGGGGGCTACGGGCAATTTCCCCAGAAGGGGGTGCCTGTGCACGTGACGTGAGGACCTGTCGCCCCCCTCCCCTTTTCTTCTATCTTCGCGGTGGTCCCGAGGCAGAGGGTGGAGAAGCAGGGGTCTGGCGGAGGTGTGAAAGCTCCAAGCGGTGGCACAGGACCATGGAAGGCCGTATCGATATCGATATCATTTCGGTCTGCCCAGAAATGGATATATCGGGATATATCAACGATATATCGACGATATCGGTGGAAATGTCGACAATGGCTCAAAAAAGCCAATTTTTGGCATTTTTTCAGAAATTAAGGTCATCCTTGATATTAGAACAACAATTAAGCTACAAATATACACTTATATCACACATATCGGTCATTTATGGACCATATATCGCACATATCGGTCATCATATCAAACATATCGCTGTTTAATGTTTATTCCTGACCTTTAGATATTGGAAATGGATTCCATTCAAGTTCTTATAACATTAAATAACTTAGAAATATACACTTAGATGACCCATATAGATCATTTGTGAAGACTATGATCCTTATATTGCACATATCGATCATATCGAAATATCGCTGGTACTGTTTGTTGTTGACCTATATATATTGAAAATGGAGTTCATCTAAGTTCTTAGATCACTAAATAGCTTACAAATATACTCTTAGATCACACATATCGATCAATCTATGAAGCTTATATCGCATATATCGATCATTTTGAACATATCGATATTAATGTTTGATTCTTGACTTATAGATATTTTGTTTTTGAAGAATTGACTTATAGCTATTGGAAATCGATTTCATTTGAGTCTTACAACATGAATAACTTATAAACATACACCTAGTTGAAGAACCATTGTATGCACCCTCCTTCGCACCGTACCCTACCAGTACGGGGGTCTCGCTGTCCCCGACCCGAAACAAAATATATATAAACCATTGTGTGTTTTAATACTAGGTGTAGCTAGATATATGTGTTTTAATACTAGGTGTTGAATCAATCTTCCATGAATAATAGCATTGATATATAGAGATATCGGCGAAATATCGGCGATATCGATTGATATCCGGGATTGTTTCTATTGAAACCAGACATTTTTGACCGATATGAGCCTATATGGCGATATATCACCGATATATCGGCGATATATCGCCGATATCCCTGTAGAAGGAGATATTGGGTAATATCGATACCCCGACCCTGTCGAAACCGATATATCGACGATATATCGCTGATACGGCCTTCCATGTGCAGGAAGATCTCGTGGGCGCAGTTATGTCTACTTGCCCCGGCGGTGGTTGCGAGGAGACGCGACCGGTTGCGGTGGTGGTGAATGTCCCCGCCTCTGGTGTCGGTGAAGAGGAGGCGGAGGAGGTTGATGAAGTTGCATAGCGGAGTAGCCGCGTAGGGGAGCACGCACAATAGTTGAAGGCGTGGTTGATAATGGGTTGATGGACACACGCAAGGAGGTGGGTACGATGGCTGCTAATGCAGGATGCTGGAGGTGATGGCGGCGGGGTAAGGCCTGAACGGGCAGGAGACCTGTGGGGGGTCGGCTGCGCTGGAGGAGGTGGGTGCGGCTTCATGATGACGTTGGGATGTCGTAGGTAGTGAAGTTGGGGTCAACCGTGAAGGAGCGAAGGTCGCAATTGAGAAAACAAAGGACGATGGCAAAAACAGGGGAGTTGGAGAAATGAAGAGGAAGAATGGAAGAGAAAGCTAAGGGGGAGAGAAGAGGGATTAGAGGAACTACCTGGAAATTCGCCTGGGGTGCTGCTCGCCAAAGCAGCTTTCAGGTCGTCGCCTCTACTCGAGCAGCGATGAGCTCGAGGAAGCTCGTGAGGCAAGATCACTTTACCGCAGCAAGGTTCTGGATCACTTTACCGCAGCAAGGTTCTGGATCGGGCCTTTGATCACGCCTTGAAGAGAAGGGATCATCGCTTAGTGCGCAGAGTGCGGTGATCCTCAGTTGGGCAGGAGATATGAAGCTCAATTTGGGCAGCGACCGCTTAGTACGCAGGTTTAGGATCCCGATCTTTTTCTCAGATTTTTTTCGCGAGCGCTCGTAGTTTTACGCCTCTCTGGGATCCACGGGTTTTCTTTCTGACCAGTTCCGCTGACCCTGTGTTTATTTAGGATGTCTAGGGTGGATGGCCCTCGATTTTATTTTTTCGAGCTCATTAGGTACCAGTCGGGCCCATTTTTTGAGTGATTTGTTCCGAAAAGTCTCTCTCCCATCTCAGGGGCATAGTTTTGGAGTAAGCCTAGCCCTCCCCTGGACCGCACTTCCACTAGGTGGGCGAGACGGAAGGGTCTCTTCGGAGACTTCCTTACCGCTTGAGTTTTGGTTACTGTTCTTGCAAGTTGGTTACAGTTGAGTTTGGTTACAGTTGAGTTGGTTATAGTTGAGCTTGGTTACAGTTGAGTTGGTTATAGTTAAGCTTGGTTACAGTTAAGCTTGGTCGTTAAGCCAGTTACTGTTCCGCCAGTAGGTCCTGGCAAAGAGAAAAAAACCATTTTATGAAAATCATCCTTATCAGACTAAGAGATACTACCACGATTGTCAGAGAAGCTAGTGGACGTGTTGGAAACTTAGTTAGGATGCAATTTACCCCACTGCATGCGTACGGAGGCACCCCAACCTTAAGGCATTCCTCACGCCTTAGCGTCAAAGTGTGAGGTCTCACCTAGACCAAGACCATAGACTATCCACTGAGCTTGAGAAATTTAACAAGAAAAGAATCAGAACACGAGATACACCATCTACACTTAATAAGATCCATCCATATGACTCATAAACATCGGAAAGATATCTAGATAACCTCAATCATAAGCATTAATTTTTTTATGGAAAAGAGGGTGAGCTCTAGAGGTGGGAGTCACCGCAAGATCATTTTATTAATAAGACTTTGAAAATAACATGGTACTTTACGTGGACTCCCAAAACCCCGTAAGAGCCCTACAATGAGACACTACTTTTTCCGAGTAAAACCTCTGATTTTTAAAAATGAGATCATTTCTTGCCAACCAAATAGCCTAGAGCGCCACAAATGGATTAGCAACATCGTCCGAGGAGTTGCGTCCGACCTTCCTTACCACCTCCCAAAAGCCCGCCAGACCATCAACCTTCACCCATCGGATCGGCCAACTCCTTCCAAACCTTCGCCGAAGCTACGCAAGTGAAGAAGAGATGTTTTGAATTCTCCATCTGTTCCCTGCATTTATCACATGTCAAGTCCTGTAGACCAAAAATTCTCGCCCTCCTAGCTTTGTCATAGAGTATATTTCCGCAGGCACTAGAGGAAAACCTTTATCCTGCTCAGAATTTTGCTTGCCCAAATAATCTTCATGTCCTGGCATAAGTCCCTATCTTGTCCCTCTCCACCATTTCTGAGCTTTCCATATAAACGCTTGAACGAAAATCTGGCCCCTGTCCACTCAAAATGGTCCCTGCTCATAGAGAAACCGTCCGGGGAAAGTGTCTCCGATTGCAAGCTAATCAAATCCTCCCTCCTTCGATCCGAGAGGACCACAACAAATACCAGCATCCATGCCCTTGACTGAGCCACTGTACTTAAAGTGGCTTCTTTTGTTGCTGCCACCGGAAAAAGTCTTTGAAATCGCATCTCAAAGGTGTCATCCCCGTCCAGTTATCCCTCCAGAATCTGAAGCCCCGCCCATCCCTTACCTTAGGCCTCAACCTATGGGTCACAAGCAGCAACACTTCCCGCACCCCCTGCCATAAGGGTGACTCAAAGTGAGACGTCCCTGCCACCAACCCTCCTCTCACACTGTAATCCCCCTCAGTAATCTTGTGGTTAGGTCCTCAGACGGACCCCATATGCACGCCACCCACTTTGCCAACAACACCTTGTTCGTACGCGCTATATCCCGAACCCCCAGGCCCCCCCTGATCACGCGCTCTCATGACATCCTCCCATCCCACTAGATGCAGATCCGACCTTTGCTACTTCCTGTCTGACCAAAAAACCTTCTCATCAGCTTCTCAATCATCTTTTAACCCCCACCGGCATCAACCTGGTACAGAAGAAAAAGATGGGGATGGCCGACAACACTTGCTTCAGCAAAACCAGCTTCATGCCCCTAGATAAAGTAATCGTTTTCCACCCAACCAACCTAAGCTTCATCCTCTGAACGATCGTACCCCAATCCGACTTTCTGAGTTTGTCTGCCACCAATGGAAGGCCGAGATAGATAATTGGTAGGTCTACCAACGATACCCAAGCAGCTTTGTTATTATGCCCCGTTCTTTATTCTGTAACCCAAAAGTAATTACCACCGACTTTTGCATATTTATCACCAGCCCAGAGAGGCTGCCAAAAACCCAACAGTTGTACCGCTCTATTGCTCATTTCATCATATCTGCCAAGAAAATAATCGTGTGATCGGCATACCGTAGCAACGGTACCGAGATGTCACCCAGACGAAAGCCTTCACACCAGCCTCCCTCAACCGCTTGCCTGAAAAGAACCGCCAGCACATCTGCCACCAGAACAAACAACATGGGCACTAAGGAACACCCCTGTCGTACTCCCCTCTGTGGCTGGAAAAAGCCCCCCTCTGACCGGTCATTCACTAAGATCGAAAAGGACGACCTAGTGATGCATCTTTTCATCCAAGCAATCCAACAGTCTGGGAACCCTCTTCTCCTCAATGACAGCCATAAAAAGCCTCAGTCCGCATAATCGTACGCTTTGGCAAAGTTGATCTTCCACATCACTCCCTTTGTGCTCTTGCGCTTCCATTCCAAGCAAATCTCCGAAGTTATAACCAGCCCATCCGCCATTTGACGCTCCAGAATGAAAGCGGATTGTCCCTGTAGGATAATAGAGTCCATGACCCCCTTGAGTCTATTCGCTAGCACCTTCTCCACAATGAGATAAATTCCATTGGACAGAGCGATTAGTCTGAAGTCTTCCACTCTCACCGAAAGATCTCTCTTTGGTAGCAAGAACAACAACGCCATGTTAACCTTCTCAAACCCCATGTTGCTTTCCCTGAACTCTTGTAACACCTCCAATATCTCATCCTTCAGCCTGACCCAAAACTCTATGTAAAAGAAGATCGAGAAACCATCTGCCCCGGTGCCCCGTCTGCATTCAACTCCCAAACTACTTTCTTCACCTCCTCAGAGAACGGAACCACCAACCCCTCAGCATGCACTGATGACAAGGAATTCACCGCCTCCCCTGCCAGCCCTACTCATCCCCTTGCCTCCTTCGCAACATCTCCATAAAATGGCCTCTCAGTACACTGACAATTTGCGCATCCTCGGAGATCCTCTGTCTCCCCACCTCCAACTAATGGATACGGTTCCTCCTTCTGCCTGACGTCATGGTGTGAAAGAATCTGGTGTTAGCGTCCCCTTCTCTTAACCACTTTTGTCTGGACTTCTGCCTCCACTCAACTTCCTCTTTTTGAGCCTCCGGCAACAGCTCCTCCAAAAGTCTGGATCTCTCCACTGCCTCTTCCTAATCCAAACCTCTCAGGTAATCCAACCCATCCATACGGATCACCTCCTCTTGTGCCCTACCCCTCTTCTCCCTTCTTTTAATCCTCACCTCCCTTCTGAACCCCTGTAGGAAGGACCTAAGTAGCATCATCTTAGTTGCTAAATGACTAACAATCGAGCCTTCCGAACACCACTCTCTCCACAAACCCGCTACCAACTCCTTGAAACCATCCTCCAACATTCACGAATGCTCAAAGTGGAAGAAGAACATGCTTTTTCCTTCCTCTCCCGAGGATCATAGGATGGGTGTATGGTCTCAAAGCGCCTGCGGAAGCGCCCAAGCTCGCGAAAGTGAAAAAGTTTCCACCCCATCCACATTAAAGTAGGAATCTGTCCAATCTTGACCTTGATCTCGCATTGCGCCAAGTATACGCATACCCAGACGCATCAACAATTGTAAGACCCAAGAAATGCATCATCTCAAGAAAATCACCAGAGCCAGCACCCCCCTCTCTTAGGGTGATCATCTAGCAGCAAAGTAATGTTGAGATCTCCTCCTACAATCTAAGCCCCATCAATATGGATGGAGCTCGTTTGCACCAAGTTTGCCGCTAGAGACCCCCTCCCATTGCTAGTTGTTTCATAGACATTTGTCACTGTAAAAGAGAGTTCATCTGCCCGACGCTTGAGGCGAACAGAAAGCGAGAAGGCGGACCTCCATTCCACCGCCGACTCGAACTCCTCCTTCCACCCAGTGACCAGCCCACCTGTCGCTCCTTAGGCCTCTAGTTCCACGAACTCGAAGCTTCTTCCAATCCCCAAGTCTCGGCCAGCATCAACCGCACTCCTCGCCAGTTTCGTTCTTGCAACAGGAAAATATCTACTTTAGCATCATGAATCAGATTCTCGACCCTAGGCGCTTTTCGAGTCGGCTGAGACCCCTCATGTTCCAAGACAACATTTTCATTTAGAAACATTGGAAATCTTCCTTAGCAGTTTTGGTTGCATCACCCCCAAACATTCAGCAAAGCCTCAGTCCAGCAGGCAGAAGCAACTCGGCTTTCCCCAGGGCGACTTGCTAATCGTGGGAGGTTGCGGAGGAGTCATAAGCCGTTCCTCAGCTTCCAGAATCGCTGCCCTGTGCCTCCTTCTAGTCGATCTCAACGCCACCCCCTTCTCGAAACAAACTCCAAACCTAAGCCCCCTGCCAACCGCCCAAGAGGACTCCCCTTCCAACAGCAACCTCAAAGCTCTTGCATCTAGAACTGAAGGCACATTGCTCCAGACCACCCAACCCTCCGGCAGCACCAGACACCTGCTGTTGCCCGAACTCCATCACCCTCCTTTTACCCTCCTGCCCTTCTTCCAACCCAACATCGCCTTGGAGGGCCCCCTCCCCACCGACGAGATCGAACATCTCCGCCATCCTTCCATCCGCCCACCCTTCCTCCAGCATAGGACCGCCAAGGAGAGCCACCCTCCCACAGGATCGACTACAAACCCCAGGTCTTGAACTTCCGCTTCCGCTAGCTCAAGAGGACCGCCCCCAGGTTCGAAGCCCCTATTTAGGTTGGATCTGGATTCCCCAGATCCGCTAACCCGAACGTCCCGAACCGCACCTTGTTACGCAAGTCGGGATCCACCAGAACCCGACCCACCGGATCCGCATCTGCTCCCGAATCCGTGACTGCTACCATGCTCTCCATCGAGACCGGACCGCAGGAAACACATCAACAACCGGAGCCGCTCCCTGATCCGCACCCGCTTCCATTTCTGGGTCTGCTTCTAGATCCGTGCCCACTTCCAGATCCGCACCCGCTTCCGGATCCGCTCCTGGATCCGGACCTTCCTGCATGACCTCCAAGACTCGATCTCTCTGCCTCGATGGCCCAACACGTGCATCAAACATAGGGACCCCCTCAAAGGGCACACCCGAGTAAACAGGCGCCGCCTTTCTGCTTCGGGAAATGCAACGACCCCGAAGATTAGGGCATGCATGTTCCAAGAGATCTGCCAGTAATGATGCGCGATACCCGAGGAAACGATATCGTGATGCACGACCCCATCGCGGCCTTCCGACTTCCCGCCGCATCAACCGACGACGTTGCAGGGCACCACCCCTTCCCGAGCTCCGACCAACCTTTGCGATGCCCTCCATCTGGAGACCCCAACTCTCTGGGAAAGAAGCACGAGCCGACAGAAGCTAGCTCGATCTCCAGAGACATGCCACGAAAGAGCACCTTCCTCCATCCCAAACCCTGAGGGCTGAATTCCCGCACACGGGCAACAAGTTTCGCCTCCCTCCTCGGCATGCAAACACCGGAATCGATCCCAACCACCGAATCAATCCCGGATAGCATCTCTTGTACGATCTCCACCCTTCTCCATGCAATAGGAACACAGCGCACCCGCACCAAGTTCAAGAACCGGAACTCCATTCGGTCGTCGAAGCTATCGAAAGACGCCAACGAAGGAGTGACTTCTTATTCTCGCATAGTCGAACGATCGCACTCACCTCATGCGCCACAAGGCCTCACGCCATGACTCGCCAGGGACTCAACATTGGGACATCCTCACCGAACCTCCCTCCCGTAGCCGCTCCCACGTCTTAGATGCCGAACGTGGGAGCCGCTATAGTTGTTAGATGGAGCTAGTGGATATTGAGCATTAATGAATCAAAGAATAATGAATCATTGAGACATGAAATATGATGCGGAAGAATGGAAATCTTGTACTGTTTTATACTGGAGACTACAATTGTTAGATGGAGCTAGTGGACATGTTGGGAACTTAGTTAGGATGCATTACACTCCACCACATGCCTACGGAGGCCCCCCAACCCTAATGTATTCTTCACACCTTAGAGTCATAGTGTGAGGTCACACTCAGACCAAGATCACATATAATCCATTAAGCTTGAGAGATTAGATAAAGATAAAGTTCAGATCGGAGACTCATCATACATATTGCCAAGATCCATCAAACATGAATTATAATTAATAAAAAGGTGATGGCTTAAATATGGATCATATCAATATATGAAAATTTTAATTATGGGTAGCTGAGGTAGGGTGAGTAAATCAGGGGATTCACATACAAAACAAACTTGAAAACCTGTATCTATGCAAGTAGCTCGTTAAATCTAATTTTCAGACCTTATCTACTTGCTTTCTTATGGAGCCACTGAATTACATGTTATTTTTAATTAATTGTATTATGCTCAACTTTTATCTTGTGTAAGGATACAGTCTGGGAAGACTGAATATTTTGACATCAACATTGTTCTGCATCAAGGTTCAACTTTGAGTCCATTCCTTTTTACTTTGATTATGGACGAGTTGACAAGTCACATTCAGGATGAGATACCTTGGTGTATGTTATTCACTGATAATATTGTGTTTATTGATGAGACTAGAGATGGAGTAAAGGAAAAGCTTGAGGTTTGGAGACATGCATTGGAGACTAAAGAATTTCGTATAAATAGGACTAAGACTAAATATATGGAGTGTACTTTTGATGGAAGCAATGGTGAAGGAATTGAGGTTAAGATAGGTGATGTAACATTCAGAAGAGAGATTCTTTTAGATACTTGGGATCTATTTTGCAATATGATGGGAAAATTGATAGAGATGTTACAAATAGAATAAATGCAGGTTGGCTAAAGTGGAGAGGAGCCTCTACTGTTCTATGTGATAAGAAAATTCCTTTGAAAATCAAAGAAAAGTTTTACAAAGCAGTTGTGAGACCTGCTATGCTCTATAGATATGAATGTTGGCCTGTAAACCATAGACATGTGTAGAGAATAGTGGTAGCAGAAATGAAAATGCTAAGGTAGATGTGTGGACATGCACGTAAAGATCGTATTCGGAATGATGCCATCCGAAGGAAAGTTAGTGTAGCTCCGATCGAGGATAAGATGCGAGAAAATCGCTTCAGGTGGTTTGGCCATTTGCAAAGGAGGTCAGCTGATGCACCGGTGAGGAGATGCATGTTTTGGAATGTTGACCTGGCTAAAAGAAGGCGATGAAGCCCCCCCCCCCCTTCCCTAGGCTCGTTAATCGGGCAGCGAAGCCCTCGTCTTGTTGGGGTATGGTACAGCATGAAGGGATGCATACGAGATTCTTCAACCTGGGTCATATGGTTAGGATTCAATGCATATCAACATTATTATGTTCCCGCTAGTTGTGAGAGGTGACCGACAACTATTATATTATGTCTCTTCTTCACGTGCTTCCAAGGTAGATGATTATGTGTCGATTTTTACCCAACATGCCAAGGAAAAACCAAGTAAGGGGAAGCAAGGATGACAATAGTCTGCTCCTTATGGTAGGAGAGAAATCCATTTATCTTTGCAGTTGAGGGTTAGTAATTTTTTAATAGAAAAAATCAGAGTTGAATGCTCCAACACCTTACACCATTATTCTAGATGGATCAAGAAAATACATATGGTTTTATTTGATATAATAACAAGGTAAACTTGCTATGAAGTTTGGTAAAACTGTATTTCTTTCAGGTGGCAGAGTCGCAAAACCTTGCTAATATTGCTGCTTCTGAAGCAATAGTTCACTATGATGACATTCAAGAGTCTCCTGTTTTAACTGTAGAGGAAGCTTTCACTAGGTCTAGCTTTTATGATGTGCCTGCTTTCCTTCAGCCAAGAAAGGTTGGTGATTTCTCTGAAGGAATGGAGGCAGCTGAGCACAAAATTCTGTCAGCAGAGGTAATATATGTTCTACTCTACACACACCTCTCTACTTCACACACGTACACACACCTCTCTACTTCACACACGCACATGCGCAAGCATCCGCACACGCACCCATACATACATATATGAATTTACTCATTTTTTTTCTTTTGAGCTTTTCTCTCCAAGTTGAAAGTAGCCATCTCTAGTGGTGCCTAAGCCGAGTTTCAACCAGTTATGCATATTGTTTTTCAGTTAAAACTTGGTTCCCAGTACTACTTCTACTTGGAGTCACAGACTGCACTTGCTATACCAGATGAAGACAATTGCCTGGTAGTTTACAGTGCAACACAGTGGCCGGAACTGACTGGGGGAGTCATTGCAAAATGTCTTGGCATCCCAGTTCACAATATACGTGTGGTTACAAGAAGGCTTGGAGGAGGTTTTGGTGGGAAAGCTCTACGGTCGCTCCGGGTGAGAGCTATATTTTCTTTTGATTATTGAAAATGAGCTTTGCACTTCGATCTAGAAGTAGCTATTTAAATTTTAAACAACAAAAGTAGCAGTGTAGCTCTTCAACAGTGCAAAATGTAGAAGTGTGAGAATCATTATAAATTACTTGAGAAAAATCACGGTTTTGTCATAATTGAGCCTTACTATATAGATTTCTGACTACCTTTTGGGATGATGTACGCAACGGAGACTCTTGGTTGCAATTCTCATTTTTCTATCCATTAGTCTCTTATTACATCAATAGTTATACATTATCTACATGAATTACACAACATGCTCTGTACATTTTTCTACTGGTGCAAAGTTAAATGTGCCCTAAGAATTTGTTTCAAATATTAGTCTACTAAATTCCCATATTGGAATATTCATATTCACTGATCCAAAGTGAATGTCTCGGTTTGGTACCAGTCTCCCTATTGTTCATCTTAACTAACTGTATTAAAAGTTTATGATTAAGAGAAAAAACAAGTAACATCTGATCAATGTCATAGGCTACATTGTAAGATCCTGTCCAGAAATCATTCTATTTAAGTATCATGGGACATTAATTTAATTGAATTCTTAGCATGACTTTAGAGTCCAAACTCACACTTGGAACTTCTTTCTGTTGGTATATCAGTATATTATTCTTGAATGGCCTTTGATTTTTTTATTTCAAGCACTGCAGTTTTCTTTGTATATATTTTTTTGTTATAGTTACAATGCAGTAAGTTTGAAAACCTCGATCTTGAATGTATTATGGCCCAACTTATGTTATTTTTTTAATTCTTTGAGTGTTTAGATATCCACAGCTTGTGCTCTAGCAGCATTCAAATTGCAGAGACCTGTTAGAATGTACCTTGATCGCAAGACTGACATGATATTAGTTGGAGGGCGCCATCCAATGAAAGTAACTTACACAGTGGGATTCAAATCCGATGGGAAAGTTACTGCCTTGCACGTAGATATTTTGGTGAATGCGGGAATGTCTGAAGATTTTAGTCCAGTGATGCCGAAAAATATTGTAGACACTGAAAAAGTACAACTGGGGAGCGCTCTCTTTCGATATAAAACTGTGCAAGACAAATCTTCCAACAAAATCTGCAATGCGTGCTCCAGGGGAAGTCCAAGGTTCTTTCATTGCAGAAGCCATAATTGAGCATGTAGCATCAACCCTATCATTGACTTCTGATTCTGTTAGGAAAGTTAACTTGCACACATATGAAAGCCTTGGTCTGTTTTATGGACCTGGGGCTGGGGAGCCATCTGAGTATAGTCTTCCATATATTTTTGAAAAGTTGGCCTCAGACGCTGACTTTCAGCTGCGTATTGAAAGGATTGGACAATTCAACAGTACCAACAGGTGGAAGAAAATGGGAATTTCTCGATTGCCAATTATCCAGTCGATGAATGTGAGGCCAAGTCCTGCGAAGGTAGGCATCCTTAGTGATGGATCTATTGTTGTAGAGGTTGGGGGAGTTGAGATAGGACAAGGTCTCTGGACAAAAGTTAAACAAATGACTGCATTTGCACTTGGAAAACTCTTGATCGATGGAAGCGACGATCTATTTGTAAGAGTTAGAGTTGTTCAGGCAGATACCTTGAGTTTGATACAGGGAGGGCTGACTGGAGGAAGCACAACATCAGAGTCGAGCTGTGAAGCTGTAAGGTGTGCTTGCAACATGTTGGTGGAGAGGCTTATACCTATTATGAATAGCATTCAGGAGCAAAACAGAGTACCTTCGTGGGATGTTTTGATCTCTCAGGTAGTTTTGAGGTCCCAACTATCCATTTGGCTTATTATCTCAAAATACTATGACTTTCAATGAATCATTTTCAATGCTACAGATGTAGCGTTTGGTTCTCATTTAATATTTAATGATTTTAATAATATAATTTGATGCTGAGTAGATTGCCTTCCATTGTTTCTAAGGTGTATTGTCTGAAAGGTGATTTTGCTACCGTTAAATCACATTCAAAGCAGTTCCATGGTATCAAATTAATGGTGCCTAATTCAAGGACAACAACCAAGTCTTTTCCCACATTAAGTAGGTTTGGCTACGTGGATTCTTTGCCTCCATTCAGATCAATCTTGGGTTAATCTCGAACTTAGATCCAAAAAATCCCTTCATATAGTCTCATTCCAACACTTCTTGGGCCTTCCTCGCCCTCTCTTAGCCGGCTCAATATCTCAAAACTCGCATCTCCTAACCGGTGCATCAGCCGACCTCCTTTGCATATGGCCAAACCACCTTAAGCGGTTTTCTCGCATCTTATTCTCTATCGGAGCTACACCAACTTTCCTTTTGATTGCATTCTTTCCGAATCCAATCTTTACGTGTATGCCTACACATCCAAGATTAATGGTGCCTAATTGCCCGTTTAAATTCATGGTCTCTAGAAGTCATCATCCATCTAATTCATTCAGGTTGTTATTCATTTTTTATTCTATTTTGTTTTCTTTCAGGCCACAGCTAAGTCTGTCAATTTGTCAGCAAATGTGTTCTTTGTACCCGACAGTACCACAAACAGCTATCTAAACTATGGTGCTGCCATAAGTGAGGTACCCTCGTCCACATGGGATTGCTCCCTTTGTTTAATTTTTGCAACAATAAATTATGTGGATCTATGATGAGAACAATCATATTCTACGGCTTTATGCTGTTATAGGTGGAGATAGATCTACTAACAGGTGATACTACGGTTCTGCGGTCTGATCTTATCTACGATTGTGGGCAGAGTTTGAACCCTGCTATTGACTTGGGACAGGTATGTCGATACACCAATATATCTTCTTTCTTAACTTACTAAATACAGCATACTTGTTTGTAGCGCTTCTGGATTGATCATAAAAAAACCTTGTTATATAATAAGATCAACAAACTTAAATGCAGTTTTTTTGAAGGTGTCAAATAAAAAATGGTGAAACCTTCTCCCACTATAAGTAGGGTCGGCTACATGGATTTTTGCTCAAATCCATGTTGAAAGATTTGACTATTTTTACGCTCATTGTCGGCTACCTAACGCAACCTATACGATGGGGATTTGAACCATGATCTTTTGGATGATACGCACAAATGAAAAAAGAAAATAATTTCACGCTTTCTTGCATCAACTGAAATATATGAAAATAGATTATTATCTCATGAAAAGTTCTATCCGTTCAGATTGAAGGTGCTTTTGTTCAAGGACTGGGTTTCTTCATGCTTGAAGAGTACGTTTCAAATGAGGAAGGGCTTGTGCTTTCAGATGGAACCTGGACGTACAAAATTCCCACAGCAGACACAATTCCAAAACAATTCAACGTGGAGATAGTAAATAGTGGTCATCATCAAAAGCGTGTTCTTTCCTCTAAAGGTACTGCTTCAGCTTAAGCTCTTTACGCTGAATGAGGAAGTAGATAGTTGACAATTAGGCTTGCCAGCGTAACCAATGAATTTCTCTTCCCATCAACTATTTTTTAAATTGATTTGCAATGACATTCAACTGCAGCCTCTGGTGAGCCGCCTCTACTCCTAGCGGCATCTGTTCACTGTGCAACGAGAGAAGCCATAAGGGCAGCTAGGAAAGACCTAAGTGCACTTGGAGGATGCAGTAGGACCTCTGCCATTTCATTCCAACTTCCTGTTCCTGCAACAATGCCCGTCGTGAAAGAATTATGTGGCTTTGACAATGTTGAGAAATATCTACAATCGGTGGTTTCCGCAGGAACGTCCCTGCCATGATAGGGAGTTCTGAGCTGATTATAAAGAGATTTTCAAAGAATTTTTGCCATGTTAAGGAGTCGATACCAGCCCGCTGAAACCTTCTTCCATAAACGCATCCTTCGGAACTCTGGGGGGGGGGGGAGAGAGAGAGAGGTGATATATCTGTGATTATTTTTGTATATATAAATATGCAAGAGTGTTCTGGATTTAAAACTTGAGAATGATTATTCACACGAACAAGAGAACTTTTATGTTGACTTTTAGTGAAATAAAACTGGAGGCTTTCCTTATCCAAGAATCCTGAGAGGAGGATTCTCAGCAAACCTAGAGATACCCATTGATAAGTATTTTTCAGACAGTAATTATGATGAAGTTCAGTGTAACCGAAGTTCTACCGTCAAACAAGAACAGTTCTTTTGTTGTTTTTTTGCTTGATTTCTTGTTAGAAATCTGCTGACATATGGTTCGAGATTAAAAAATGGACTCGAATATATCTAAATGTACGCTTATCATATTTGAAAAATTACCAGCAGTTGAATATAATTAGAATATGCATATTGATTATAAAAAAATCGAATATAGATATTGATACGGTAACAACAAAAAAAATCAGATACACATTAAATATCCAAATAAAAAATATACTATATAGATATTGTAATTTAGATTATTTTATCTAGTAACAATTTAAACTTATTTCCATCTATCATGACTTCCTCGACATACGACGACCAATGCGCATCTTTGCCTTGGCTTCTTAGGAATGGTAGCAATACATGCCTCGTGTAGATTGCAACCCTTTGACGAGCCCTTGACAACAATATATGTAGAGATGTTTCTTTGAGATTATAATTTCTGTTGGCTAAACATGTTGATCTAAGGTGTCTGGGTCTGTTTGGAAATTGGGTTGGGTTGTAGTAACTTCCTATGAATAGTAGTTGTTTAGATGGTTAGGATGGTTGCAGAGGGTTGCAACGATAAATGCGATGTATGTGACATTGATTATGTGTTATATTAACTTTTTTTAATGAATATAATATGTTTGTATGTTAACTTTTTTATTTGAACGTGGTAAAAGATTTTATAAGAAAGAAACTGTACAATCCATACAACTAATTTCAATCTAGGAATGCAGGGATAGAGCAGGAGGTATGCCAGGTTACCATGGGTAACCTGGCAACCAAGCGAGCCCTATGTGTATGTTAATGTGATCTTTTTTTAAATTACTTTCTAATAGATAATAATTCTATCCAACTTCATGATTTTTCATATTTCAATCTTATTGTTATTGGATTTTAATTCGATCGATATTCGTCTCATTATCCGATCTAGTTTCATACATGGTGAATATTCGATTTGAATCCGTATATGATTATTTAAGGATATGGTTGATGAACGTGAAATCTGCCTCTTTAGAAGTAAGGAATTGTCGTAGTACAGGAGGCAGATTTCGGTTATGCAAAGACCACACCTTCGAATATGTGGACATTATTTTACTTGGAAGTGTACCAAGGTCGAACTCAGGGACACGAGCCTCTTTAATATATTTATCAAATTTTGTCATTTAATTTAAGAGTGAATAGATTTTCAAGTCTAAGGTCTTCATGCTAATGTACAATAAAATACAGGTAACATAATGTAAATGACAATGATGCATGTATTTTTATTTTATTTTTCAATGCAATTATAAGAGATAAAATATGCATGATGTAATGCATGCATAATGGAATGCAAGACAAAATATACAAATATGGCCTTCAAAATATTAAAGTAATGAGCAATACATAAAAGGTTCAATTTCAGAGTTAGCATGAGCTATAAGGGTGAATAATGGCATTCAACTTAAGGAACAGGAGACATTATAGACCTCAGAAACCATCATATTTAACTTAGTCTCAAATCATAAAATAAATAATGTTATTGGATAGAGGGTGAAATAAGCAACAAAATGACACTGAAATAATGCAATTTGGAATTAAAATGCTCAAGATATCAAGTAAACAGTGCAAGAGCATAAATTTAAAAAAAAGCAAAGAAATAAAGGATAAATAATTACAAACAGATCCCTGGAGGGACCTATTTGCAATTTAGCAAAAATGATGGGGTCATTTTGATTTGTCCGGGTACGCAGGTGATGAATCTGCATTTCACCATCTTTATTCATTTATTTTAGCTTAAAATCTTTTATAAAACACATGTATATAACACTAACTCCATATTCTTACTAACTTGCATCTATGTGTAAATATTGTACACTTATTACCATTTTAACCTTAAATAAATAAAGAAAGAAAGGAAAAATAAAGAAAATAAAATAAAAAAGGATAATCATATATATATATATATGTAATAGATACAGGTCGATCCGAACCCCGAGAGAAGGTCAAGACTTGACCTGATCGACCAGGACTAAGTAGGGGGAGATAGGGTCCTTAATCAGAAATCCAAAAAAATGTGTGATGTGTACATTTGTATACTACAATATTTTATTTATACATAAATTGATCTCAAATAAAATAATTTTCAAAACAAAAGTTGTAGATAAAAATATGTCCTAAATAGTAAAAATAATTGCACAATCAAAATCATGTATAGAATAAAAACAACCACACTTGGAAAAAGCCACTAAGCGATAATTGAAAGATCAATTTCGGCTCCATATGAATTCAAATTGAACCAAACTCACTTCCGTTGTATTCTAAATTTAATTATCTTTAAAATGGCTATGATTTCATAATTTTTGGAGTTACGGGTGAAAAGTCAGTTTCTTGGGGTGGTTTGTGCAATTTTCCCATGTATATATACATATTGTATTTGTAAATATTTTTACTAATTATTTAAAATAAAAATAAAAAATAAAAATTTTAAAACAAAAAATAATTTCCTTATTTAATATGTATATAATGTACCATATGTATATGGTATATGTATATAGTTACTTTTCCTAAATAACTACCACAAAAAATAAAAAAATAAACTTTTTTTATTCAAATTAATAAAGTGATGAAAATAAAAAAAATAGTTAATTTTTGTAAATAATTTTTACACTAATCTTCTTACTTTATCTCATTTCAATTTTTCCTTTCTTATCTCTTATCTTCATCCAAAAATTCAAAACTTCAAATTTCAATTCCTATCTTTTCTATTTATATGGCTCCTTCATCATTCCAACCGAATCAATCTTTGATGAGAGGAGCCCGATCTCCGAGAGTCTTCTTGTCGCAGAATGGTGCCTAGCCTCTGAGCCGTCCGGTGACAGGAGTCGGCCTTCTCGAGGTGATCAAGGTCTTTTCCGCTCTTAAGGTGAGACCCATCATTTTTCTTCTTATTTTTCATCTAGGTTAACCTTAGTTTTATTTCTCGTATATTTATTTCATCATTATTTTTTTATCTAGATCTTAAAATCCATCAAGATTGATTCGACATCGATCTCTTTCATCTCATTTTCTCGATCTCATCGCTTTACGTTCTATCTCCTACGATCTCTCAACTCCGACCACGCACGGTGGTCGGAGAACCGGATTCGATTCTTCCATTTTCCGTCGGATCCCCGCTCACGCATTCTGTTTTGATTTTTGGATTGAGCCGTCGTGCTCGTGTCCTCAATTGTTTATAAATAAAGATTAAAAAATAAATAAAAAATATTTTTTTCTTTCTTTCTAACATTTGTTTTGCAGGAAATAAAAAAATACAAAAATATATTTCTATAGTTTCTTTTTAAAATAAAAAAAAAGTTTTTTTTCCTATTTATGTTTACAATTTACAAATAAATAAAAAAAATCAGTCACGGCCACCGCTGCCCAGTCTTCCTTTGTCATAGGAGCCATGGATGCACCTCCGAGCGAGCCCAAACGTTGCCTCCATCGGTTGCCCACGCGACCGCCACAACAGTTGCCCTTCATCCACCAAGCGAGCCCAGGCGCTACCGCCATCGGCCGCCCGCGCGACCGTCGCAACAATGGCCCTTCATCTACCGAGGACCTTGACCCATTCGGCAACCCCTTCTCCAGTCACCGCGCCGATGAAGCCCGAGCACCTCCGTCGCGATCTCAACGCCGCATCCCAGCGCCGCCCCGTCACGTGAGCTGCTCCACCATCCTCCTGGAGTGTCGCCGCCTCTCTGCCTGAAGAACGTCGTCGCCATCGCTAACCTCTGTCGTACGCCATCGCAGCTAGGCGTGTGTCGATCGGCATCTCCGCGATCGCAGACCATCCAGACGATTCCCGTCGACCGCAAGCTCCATCGCCAGTAGGTTGGTGAAGACGAGAGGGCGGCGGCGGCGCACGCCCTTGCCCATTTTGGTGAAGAACGAAACAAGCAGAAACGAGAAACCCTATGGCAAATAAAAATTTGTAGAAATATCAAAGATACCCTCGAAACTTCGGAAATTGTAAATCAGTTCTTGAAGAAATTATATTTGAGAGAAATTGCATTTCAGCCCCTTGCAGATTCCAGAATTTTCTCAAAGACCCCCGCCATCCAGCTATCATGTGCTTCATACATGCCCTATTGTGCAAATTTCATTTTCCATCCCCACTTTATTTCCTGTCATTATTTTTTAAAAAAACTTTAAACATTTACAATTCAGTCCTTCATTTCCAGACTATTTATCTCGCATGCTCTTTTCAGTGAAATAAACATTTTTATTGGTCAATAAATTCTATAAAAATTTATGTGGTCTCCTGATGTGTGTATCTTTCTAGCATAAAATTTTCATTGCATTTTGAATTCATTTATTATTATTAAAAAATAAAAATAGTGTCTTTTCTCTTTCAGAAATTCAAAAATTCATAAAAATTCAAATATTGCTCCAAAAATTCTAAAAAATGAGATTAGTTTTACTTTATTGTCTTTTAATTTATATCCAAATTCCACGTATTAATTCTTTTCAAAATCTAAAAAATTAAAAAATACTAAAAATCTTATAAAAATCATAAAAAAATTCTACAAAAATCCAAAAATCGTGATTTCAGTTCCTATTTGTAGATATTTGCCTATGTTTCATCATAATAATAGTTGCCAGGATATTTGGGCATTAAAATATTTTTAAGTTGTAAATTACTCCAGGCTGTGCACTGTTTATCATTTTTGCCACTGTTTGATTTTTTAAAAAATACAAAACATCTGAAAATTCTACAAAAATTCCCAAAAATATTTCAAAGCATTAAAACCCAAAAATATTTTCTCTAGATTTTTTAGCATTTTTGATATAATTGAAAAATACAAAAAGAGTTTGGTATGCGTATTTCTTATCTTGTACATATTGTTCCTTATTTGAAATTTTAAAAAAATGCAAAATTAAAATCACTAAAAATTTAAAAATCAGAAAATAAAAAAAAGAAATAAAAAAATAAAAAGAGAAAAATTCCACAAAAATCAAGAATAGTTTTCCTTTGAGATTTCTTCTTTTTCTCTTAATTGAATTTCTTTCGATTATTTGAATAACCCTCGGGAATTGTAGCCTCCCTAAGTTTGATCATGTCCACTATACAGGTAAATAAGTAGCAAAATATTTCTCTTGCTTCATTATTTGCTTGTAGTTAATTTTACAGCTTGAGAAGGGAAAAATTATTAGTTTGATCTTGAAATTTTGGGGATAACAACGACTTCATATCCATGATCAATTATCAATCCTAGAAGATCCCAAGTCAACACCATGGCACCATTACCGGAGAATAAAATTTAATAAATCAAAAACCCATTCGAAGATTTTCCGTGTCAACAAAATGGCGTCGTTGCCGGGGAGGCACGGCGAGGGTAGTTAGGTTTCTCTTTTGACCTGCTATTCTTTGTTGTAAATATATGTTTATATTTTGTCACATCATTTCATTGTTCATATTTACCGTATTTATTTCATTGTTTTTGTTCATATTTGATAATTGTGTTTCTTACACATTCTCTCTTTTCTTTTTCTTACAAAAGCCCGTGGAGCGAAGGAAGCGATCTTAGAAGAGCTGAAGCACCTAAGCGAAGCAGATGCGGCTTGATTATTCACTGAGCCATAGGAAAGTATGAGAGGAGGAGGAGAAGAATTGTAGGAGACCAAAAGAGAGAGAGAGATTTTTATTTTTAGCATTTGAACCATTGTAAACGGACATTCATTTATTGCGGGGTCTATTTCGTCAAGGCGGTGCACTTGGGGACCTTATCAGTTTTGTTTTCATCGCCTTATTTCTCTTTGTTCACGTAGATTTTGTGAGCTACCTATTGATTGCTTTAATAAATTTTCATGAGTCATGTAATTAATTAGGTCCAAACACCCTAAACAAGAATTTATATACTTATAGAATATAACATAATTGGACTTAGTCAAATTAACATGTTCTTGCCCGTTAATAAAAGCTATTGTTAGGACTTTTCACTTGCATTTGCATATAGGTTAGTTTCTTTTTTTGTATTTCAATTCTACGCGGATCACTTGCATGTAGAGTGCTGGCGACAAGGTACGCATCTCTAACCCCTGCATGCATCATTGTGTTTAATCGCGCATTGGCATTTCCGATCTTCTTCCTCGTTTTCACTCACATAAGTTAAAAAGGAAATTGGACACTCGGTAGGCGATTTTGAAAATACTCAAACCAAGTGATAACTGCCTAAAATCGGGTCTGCTAAAGAAAACTCGACCCAAAAATAAACGTAAGGAAAAATAATTATTTTGGGAGAGTAACCCCCGTCTTGTTTGATTTATCTGCAGCGAGAGAGCGGCCCGCACGCTAGGATAGAACCACGCCTGAACTTCCATTAGACTACTGGTCTTAGTGTTAGTTATTCTCCAGTGAGGATCTCTCCGATAGACGGTAAAGCGACCCATGACGTCCTTAGCAGAATGAATTGATCGAGTAGCCGGTAAACGGTTCGTAATTCATACTGACTGGGAAAGATCTAACTTTGGGATTATACCAATCTCTTGGGATTATCAGGTTCCTAACAACTTGCTTAAACCGCTCTGATAGATTGTATTGTCACCAAACTCTAAAAATTGACAAGATAATTGACCGAACCTTACGGTCTTCACATTGTGTTGAGTTGGTGAACTGGCAGTTTGTATTGTGTTTGATTACTTGTGTGCATACTAGATCCTTCTGCACATTTGCACCTTTTTCTCCACATCTTTTGACTTGACCTTCGTGCTCTCCCGATCCCATCTTTTGTTCCGAAATGGCCGACTAGAGTTATTTTAATCCGATCTTCGCAGACTTCTCGCACTCTCCATCTGATCCACCTTTCTTTTTCCAGGAGGACTTTCCTCCTGATTTTTGTGCATATCCACCTAGCCCATTATTTCAGAAGCCAGACTCTGATTCTCACCCACCCTCATTCCACTTACCCGATCTTGAGATTTTGAAGTCACCTTTCATGGTGTCCACACTTGAGACCCTGAACTAGATGATGGAGCATACAAATTCGAGGATTATCAATCTATTTAACATAAATGCGAGCCAGAATGCTGCTCCACTATTTGAGGAAATGTATTCACTTGAGGATAATCATGAGAGCTTGCAATCGCCCAGAATATAAAAAAATGAGAAAATTTTAAAATTCCAAAAAGATTCAGGGAGAAACATTGTTGATTTATTTTATGAGGAGAGGGCACCCATGCCAAACCATTTTCCCACACAGTCATTCACCACATGTCCCAACCTTTACCCCGAGGATGCCACTATACAGACTGCTCTTGGCAATCCTCGTGTATACGATGATTCTGATATCCTCCCTTGTTTGGAGGAGGTCCAAAAATTCAAAAAAAAATTGACTGAACCTGAAGTGATGGCCACCATTCACGAGATCATTAAAGCCCCACTTCATCAGGCCATGACCCATTTATCTATTCCTCTACACAAGAAGAGAAAGCGGATGAGAAGATCTGAGCATGACATCTTGACCATGGCCACTGCCTACGCCATCTCTCATCGTCCACATTTTAAGAAAGGGAACACTACCACACCTCTTGTGCGTTAATCCATATCTGACTATTCTTGTGATAACATTCTCCTTGACGGTGGTTCGTCGATCAATATAATACCCTTATCGATGGTACGATCTCTTCATCTTGGTCCTCTCAAGAAAACCAGGATGATAGTTCAATTTGCTGATGGATCTATCACGAGTCCGAAGGGTATTCTAGAAAATGCTGTCATTTTTGTTCAGAGTATGAATTTCACTTCTGATTTTTTCGTATTGCCCATGGAGACCTCCACCCCTGTGGAACCCCCTCCAATCATCTTGGGACAACCTTTTCTCGCCTCTGTGAGAGCCGTTATTGATTATGGATCATGAGAGATTCGCTTCCGTTCTGATGTAGGGAGCGATGTGTTGATCACTACACCCATTATGGACCAGAGACTGACATCCCATGAGAGCCCTCCCGTATTGGCCAACCCCAAGGACCTTGACCTTGATGATAATATCAGAGATTCTTGTTGTATGTTGGATGATAATGAAACCCAAGAATTCCTCTTCAAGGAGGAAGACTCGAAAAGCATAGACCTTGGAGTTCTCCTTCTGGTATGTGGATATGCATTGATGACATCCGTGCGATTTACATGATAGACACCCTAGAGCGGAAGGCAGACTCTGAGACTAGATATGACGAACATGATTTGACTACTCTCACTTATGAGTCTGTTCCTATTCACCCTGATTCGGATGAGACTAATAAGGCCAAATTTGATTTGATTATCTTTTATAAAGGAATTTGGGCCTTTTGATAAAGATGATGATCCAGTAGAGGCTCATCAGTTGGAATTGATCTTATTTTCTCTAATAATGATTTCGTGCTTTTTACTTTGATGTTGCGAGACTCCCCAGGCAGGACATGACCATACTACTTCCACTAACTGATTTTTGCATGCACACTCAGAGACTGTTGAGGATACTTTCTTGGTTGATTCTGATCAATTCGTGTCTAATGATGACCCCAATATCTACCTACATATTGTCAGATCCATACCTCAACCGTCTCGTAAGAAGGTTCACTTTTGACCTTCTTGACCTTTGTATATCCACTCTTTTTGTATATCCTTTCGTTTTAATTCTTTCTTCTTCCAATTTTATCATTAACCCCTTTTTCGTGTGTGCGTGTGTATATGCTATACTTAGGATGTGCTTTATCTTAAGTATAGGGGTGGATGATTTGTGTTGTTTATATTCGTCATGTTCATCACGCTTGTTGTTGCCTATACTTAGGGATATTCTACCCTAAGTATAGGGGGTGATGTTGTTCATATCGTCTTGTTTGTTTTTGAGTATGTACATTCTCTACATCGGTTCTTCCCTTTTGTAAAGTCTTCTATACTTAAGATTACTTGACCCTAATTATAGGGGGATCACTGACATCTATTCTTTTTATCCTTTCTTTGAGTCATTTTAGCATAGGAGTCTTTTCACTTTTCTATACTTAGCACAAGTTATGTCTTCCTTTGCCGCTCTCTGATCACTATGATGACATAGTTTGAGCTAAGTATAGGGGGTGTCGCTATATATTGTATATATAGTTTAGACATAACTCGTACTTTTAAATATGTTTATTTTTGGGGATATGTATATAAATTCATAAAATCCACATGTGTATTTTTATTTCCTTAAAAAAATAAAAATAAAAACAAAACAAAACAACAAAAAAATAAAAAAAATAAAAAACTCAAAAAACCAAAAAATCAAAACAAAAAACTCTTTTTGCATGTGCATCATTTTTCCTTTCTTTTCCAAAACCCATAAAAGGTCAAAATTAGAAAATTATGTTAAAAAAATTGCTTTCTTTTTGCATTTTGCAAATTCTTGCATTTGCATGTTCATTTTTCAGGATAATATTGACATTTAAACTAGGTCTAGAATAAAATTGAAGAATGGAGCTTAGTTGGACCTTAATCCACTTAATTTCAGAGGAACCTTATATGAATTGGAGTTAAGACTTTTCAAGTCCTAGTGACTTAATTCTTTGAGTCCATAAGATTATGTTCACATGTCATCTTGATTAGTTGAAGTAGAACATTTAACAATACATGCATGATTTTTTCAGACCATGGCTTATCTTGGACAAGCACTCTACACGTAACTCTTCAGGGAGGAGGTAGTGAGGAGGCAGAATCTTTTGGCTTGGAGTAGCATACGAGGTTAGTACATCTAGGCAGAACCTCTCGTCTTCCTCTAGGGAGGGAGTGTGTCTCAACCTGATCTCGCGATGTTTAGGTCTAAAGACAGGATGCTGTGGGGTTGCAATAATGCTTCAAAAGAGGGATAGTCTACTAGCACAAGAGGAAAATCTCTATGTACATGATGCACCTTGTATAAATTTTCAAAAAAAAAGAAAAAATGTATAATCTCCAAAAGTGGACAAGCCTGATTGAAAATTAAAATGCCTGCCAGAGTGTATATACAAGGATAAAAAAGGAATTTAATAAGATCCTTAAAGTAAAATATTTGTAAACTTGCAGTGAATGACTTGGCTACACTGGTAATGCATCCAAGGATAGGTAGCTACATTGGTTACCATCCATTCTTTTCTCCATCTCCTCTTCTTGAGCTGGTTGTACTTGAACTTAGAAGGGAATATCCCCGCTCCTCGAGGAAAGAGTTGCTAGACTGGGGAACTAGAGTTACCTTGTTCAGGGAGGTTGTTTCTTTGCTACTTTTGAGATGGGGAGCTATATTTCACTTACACCATACAAGTAAAGATTCATAGTTATAAGAATTTGTGCATGTAGACTTGTTCTGACCTGACTGTTGAGGAGACCTGAATAGGAGTCTTATGGAACATAGAGGTTGTTAGGTTTTAAATCCATTTCCCATTAAGGTTTTGCCCCACTAATAATCCAAAGGTACGACTGAGCTCCATACTACAATTTTATGAAGATAAGTTTAATACTCAATATTTTCCTAATTTCTTTATTTTTCCTTTCTTTTTATTTTTCTTTTTATTCACTTATTCTTTCAAATAAGTGTTTGCTAAGGGACTAGCAAAGGCAAATAAAAATTTGTATAAATATCGAAGATACCCTCGAGATTTCAGAAATTGCAAATCAGTTCTTGAAGAAATTATATTTGGGAGAAATTGCATTTCAGCCCCTTGTAGATTCCCAGAATTTTCTCAAAGACCCCTGCCATCCAGCTATCATGTGCTTCATGCATGCCCTCTTGTGCAAATTTTATTTTCCATCCTCACTTTATTTCCTGTCATTATTTATTTAAAAACTTTAAACATTTACAATTTAGTCCTTCATTTCCAAACTATTTATCTTGCATGCTCTTTTCAGTGAAATAAATGTTTTTATTGGTCAATAAATTCTATAAAAATTTATGTGGTCTCCTGATGTGTGTATCTTTCTAGCATAAAATTTTCATTGCATTTTGATTCATTTATTATTATTAAAAAATAAAAAATAGTGTCTTTTTCTCTTTCAGAAATTCAAAAGTTCATAAAAATTCAAATATTGCTCCAAAAATTCTAAAAAATGAGATTAGTTTTACTTTATTGTCTTTTAATTTATATCCAAATTCTACGTATTAATTCTTTTCAAAATCTAAAAAATTTAAAAACACTAAAAATCTTATAAAAATCATAAAAAAATTCTACAAAAATCCAAAAATCGTGATTTCAGTTCCTATTTGTAGATATTTGCCTATGTTTTTCATAAAAATAGTTGCCAGGATATTTGAGCACTTAAAATATTTTTAGGTTGTAAATTACTCCAGGCTGTGTACAGTATAACATTTTTGCCACTGTTTGATTTTTAAAAAGTACAAAAACATCTGAAAATTCTACAAAAATTCCCAAAAATATTTCAAAGCATTAAAACCCAAAAAAATTTTCTTTGATTTTTTTGAGCATTTTTGATATAATTGAAAAATACAAAAAGAGTTTGGTATGCGTATTTCTTATCTTGTGCATATTGTTCCTTATTTGAAATTTTAAAAAATGCAAAATTAAAATCACTAAAAATTTGAAAATCAGAAAATAAAAAAATAGAAATTAAAAAATAAAAAGAGAAAAAGAGAAAAATTGCACAAAAATCAAGGATAGTTTTCCTTTGAGATTTCTGCTTTTTCTCTTAATTGAATTTCTTTCGATTATTTGAATATCCCTCGGGAATTATAGCCTCCTTAAGTTTGATCATGTCCACTATACAGGTAAAAATGTAGCAAAATATTTTTCTTGCTTCATTATTTCTTGTAGTTAGTTTTACAGCTTGAGAAGGGAAAAAGTATTTGTTTGATCTTGAAATTTTGGGGATAACAACGACTTCATATCCATTATTAATTATCAATCCTAGAAGATCCCAAGTCAACACCATGACGCCATTACCAGAGAATAAAATTTAATAAATAAAAAACCCATTCGAAGATTTCCCGTGTCAACAAAATGGCGCCGTTGTCGGGGAGGCACGACGAGGGTAGTTAGGTTTCTCTTTTGACCTGCTATTCTTTGTTGTAAATATCTGTTTATATTTTGTCACATCATTTCATTGTTCATATTCACTGTATTTATTTCATTTTTTTGTTCATATTTGATAATTGTGTTTCTTACACGTTCTCTCTTTTCTTTTTCTTGCGAAAGACCGTGGAGCGAAGGAAGCGATCTTAGGAGAGATGAAGCACCTAAGCGAAGCGGAGGCGGCTTGATTCTTCACCGAGCCGTAGAAAAGCATGAGAGGAGGAGAAGAATTGAAGGAGACCAAAAAAGAGAGATAGAGAGATAGAGATTTTTATTTTTAGCATTTGAACCATTATAAACGGACATTCATTTGTTGCGGGATCTATTTCGTCAAGGCAGTGCACTTGGGGACCTCATCGGTTTTGTTTTCATCGCCTTATTTCTCTTTGTTTCACGCAGATTTTGTGAGCTACCTATTGATTGCTTTAATAAATTTGCTTGAGTCATGTAATTAATTAGGTCCAAACACTCTAAACAAGAATTTATGTACCTATAGAATAGAACGTAATTGGACTTAGTCAAATTAACATGTTCTTGCTCGTTAATAAAAGCCATTGTTAGGACATTTCACTTGCATTTGAATATAGGTTAGTTTCTTTTTTTGTATTTCAATTCTACGCGGATCACTTGCATGTAGAGTGCTGGCGACAAGGTACACATCTCTAACCCCTGCATGCATCATTGTGTTTAATCGCGCATTGGCATTTCCGATCTCCTTCCTCGTTTTCACTCACATAAGTTAAAAAGGAAATTGGACACTCGGTAGGCGATTTTGAAAATACTCAAACCAAGTGATAACTGCCTAAAATCGGGACTGCTAAAGAAAACTCGACCCTAAAATAAACGTAAGGAAAATTAATTGTTTTGGGGAGAGTAACCCCCATCTTGTTTGATTTATTTGCAGCAAGAGAGCGGCCCGCACACTAGGATAGAACCACACCTGAACTTCCGTTAGACTACTGGTCTTAGGGTTAGTTGTTCTCCAGTGAGGATCTCTCCGATAGCCGATAAAGCGACCCACGACGTCCTTAACAGACTGAATTGATCGAGTAGCCGGTAAACGATCCGCAATTCATACTGACTGGGAAAGATCTAACTTTGGGATTAGGCCAGTCTCTTGAGATTATCAGGTTCCTAACAGCTTGCTTAAACCGCTCTGATAGATTGTATTATCACCAAACTCTAAAAACTCTAAAAATTGATAAGATAATTGACCGAACCTTCACGGTCTTCACATTGTGTTGAGTTGGTGAACTGGCGGTTTGTATTGTGTTTGATTGCTTGTGTGCATACTAGATCCTTCTGCACATTTGCACCTTTTTCTCCACATCTTTTGACTTGACCTTCATGCTCTCCCGATCCCATCTTTTGTTTCTGAAATGGCCGACTGGAGTTATTTTAATCCGATCTTCGCAGACTTCTCGCACTCTCCATCCGATCCACCTTCCTTTTTACAGGAGGACTTTCCTCCTGATTTTTGTGCATATCCACCTAACCCATTATTTCAGAAGACGGACTCTGATTCTCACCCACCCTCATTCCACTTACCCGATCTTGAGATTTTGGAGTCACCTTTCATGGTGTCCACACTTGAGACCCTGAACTAGATGATGGAGCATATGAATTCGAGGATTATCAATCTATTTAACATAAATACGAGCCATAATGCTGCTCCACTATTTGAGGAAATGTATTCACTTGAGGATAATCATGAGAGCTTGCAATCGCCCAGAATATAAAAAAATGAGAAAATTTTAAAAATCCAAAAAGATTCAGGGAGACACATTGTTGATTTATTTTATGAGGAGAGGGCACCCATGCCAAACCATTTTCCCACACAGTCATTCACCACATGTCCCAACCTTTACCCTGAGGATGCCACTATACAGACTGCTCTTGGCAATCCTCGTATATACGCTGATTCTGATCTCTTCCCTTGTTTGGAGGCTGACCTGTAGTGATGGCCACCATTCACGAGATCATTAAAGCCCCACTTCACCAGGCCATGACCCATTTATCTGTTCCTCAACACAAGAAGAGAAAGCGGATGAGAAGATCTGAGCATGACATCTTGACCATGGCCACTGCCTACGCCATCTCTCATCGTCCACATTTTAAGAAAGGGAACACTACCACACCTATTGTGAGTTAATCCATATCTGACTATTCTTGTGATAACATTCTCCTTGGCGGTGGTTCGTCGATCAATATAATACCCTTATCTATGGTACAATCTCTTCATCTTGGGCCTCTCAAGAAAATCAGGATGATAGTTCAATTTGTTGATGGATCTATCACGAGTCCGAAGGGTATTCTAGAAAATGCTGTCATTTTTATTCAGAGTATAAATTTCACTTCTGATTTTGTCGTATTGGCCATGGAGACCTCCACCCCTATGGAACCCCCTTCAATCATCTTGGGACAACCTTTCCTCACCTCTGTGAGAGCCGTTATTGATTATGGATCATGAGAGATTCAATTCCGTTATGATGTAGGGAGCGATGTGTTGATCACTACACCCACTACGGACCAGAGACTGACATCCCATGAGAGCC
This sequence comes from Ottelia alismoides, assembly GCA_037367405.1. Taxonomy (NCBI): domain Eukaryota; kingdom Viridiplantae; phylum Streptophyta; class Magnoliopsida; order Alismatales; family Hydrocharitaceae; genus Ottelia; species Ottelia alismoides. Next base: position 1,033,189 of record JAZKJV010000416.1, read on the forward strand.
CGCCCATATTAGCCAACCCCAAGGACTTTGACCTTGATGATAATATCAGAGATTCTTGTTGTATGTTGGATGATAATGAAACCCAAAAATTCCTCTTCAAAGAGGAAGACTCGAAAAACATAGACCTTGGAGTTCCCCCTTCTGGTATGTGGATATGCATTGATGACATCCGCGGGATTTACATGATAGACACCCTAGAGCGGAAGGCAGACTCTGAGACTAGACAGGACGAACATGATTTGACTACTCTCACTTATGAGTCTGTTCCTATTCACCCTGATTCAGATGAGACTAATAATGCCGAATTTAATTTGATTACTTTTATAAAGGAATTTTGGTCTTTTGATAAAGACGATGATCCAGTAGAGGCTCATCAGGTTGGAATTGATCTTATTTTTTTCTGATAATGATTTCGAGCATTTTTACTTTGATGTTTGCGAGACTCCTCAGGCAGGACATGACCATACTACTTCCACTAACTGATTTGTGCCTGCACACTCAGAGACTGTTGAGGATACATTCTTGGTTGATTCTGATCAGTTCGTGTCTAATGATGACCCCAATATCTACCTACACCTTGTCAGATCCATACCTCAACCGTCTCGCAAGAAGGTTCACTTTTGACCTTCTTGACCTTTGTATATACACTCCTTTTGTATATCCTTTCGTTTTAGTATAGGGGTGGATGATTTGTGTTGTTTATATTCGTCTTGTTCATCACTCTTGTTGTTGCCTATACTTAGGGATATTCTACCCTAAGTATAGGGGGTGATGTTGTTCATGTCGTCTTGTTTGTTTTTGAGTATGTACATTCTCTGCATCGGTTCTCCCCTTTTGTAAAGTCTTTTATAGTTAAGATTACTTGAACCTAAGTATAGGGGGGATCACTGACTTCTATTCTTTTTATCCTTTCTTTGAGTCATTTTAGCATAGGAGTCTTTTCACTTTTCTATACTTAGCACAAGTTATGTCTTCCTTTGCCGCACTCCGATCACTATGAGGACATAGTTTGAGCTAAGTATAGGGGGTGTCACTATATATTGTATATATAGTTTAGATATAACTCGTACTTTTAAATATGTTTATTTTTGGGGATATGTATATAAATTCATAAAATCCACGTGTGTGTTTTTGATTTCCTTAAAAAATAAAAATAAAAACAAAACAAAATAACAAAAAAATAAAAAACTCAAAAACTAAAAAAAAAAACAAAACAAAAAACCTCTTTTGCATGTGCATCATTTTTCCTTTCTTTTCCAAAATCCCATAAAAGGTTCAAAATTAGAAAATTATGTTAAAAAATTGCTTTCTTTTTGCATTATGCATATTCTTGCATTTGCATGTAAATTTTTCAGGATAGTATTGACATTTAAACTAGGTCTGGAATAAAATTGATGAATGGAGCTTAGTTGGACCTTAATCCACTTAATTTTAGAGGAACCTTATATAAATGGAGTTAAGCCTTTTGAAGTCCTAGTGACTTAATTCTTTGAGTCCATAAGATTATGTTCACATGTCATCTTGATTAGTTGAAGTAGAACATTTAACAACACACGCATGATTTTTTCAGACCATGGCTTATCTTGGACAAGCACACTACACGTAACTCTTCATGGAGGAGGTAGTGAGGAGGCATAATCTTTTGGCTTGGAGTAACATACGAGGTTAGTACATCTAGGCGGAATCTCTCGTCTTCCTCTAGGGAGGGAAGTGCGTCTCAAACTGATCTCGCGATGTTTAGGTCTAAAAATAGGATGCTGTGGGGTTGCAATAACGCTTCAAAAGAGGGATAGTCTACTAGCTCAAGAGGAAAATCTCTGTATGCACATGATGCACCTTGTATATATTTCAAAAAAAGGGAAAAATGTATAATCTCCAAAAGTGGACATGCCTGATTGAAAATTAAAATGCCTGCCAGAGTGTATATACAAGGATAAAAAAAGGAAATTAATAAGAGCCTTAAAGTCAAATATTTGTAAGCTTGCAGTGGATGACTTGGCTACACTGGTAATGCTTCCAAGGATAGGTAGCTACACTGGTTACCATCCATTCTTTTCTCCATCTCCTCTTCTTGAGCTGGTTGTACTTGAACTTAGAAGAGAATATCCCCGCTCCTCGAGGAAAGAGTTGCTAGACTGGGGAACTAGAGTTACCTTGTTGAGAGAGGTTGTTTCTTTGCTACTTTTGAGATGGGGAGCTATATTTCATTTACACCGTACAAGTAAAGATTCGTAGTTATAAGATTTTGTGTATGTAGACTTGTTCTGACCTGACTGTTGAGGAGATCTGAATAGGAGTCTTATGGAACTTAGAGGTTGTTAGATTTTAAATCCATTTCCCATTAAGGTTTTGCCCCACTAATAATCCAAAGGTATGACAGAGCTCCATACTAAAATTTTATGAAGATAAGTTTAATACTCAATATTTTCCCAATTTCTTTATTTTCCCTTTCTTTTTATTTTTCTTTTTATTCACTTATTCTTTCAAATAAGTGTTTGCTAAGGGACTAGAAAAGGTAAATCATAGGAGGATGATGAATCTGCATTTCAATATCTTTCTTCATATATTTTAGCTTAAAATCCCTTATAAAATACCTGTATATAACACTAATTCCATATTCTTACTAACTTGCATCTGTGAGTAAATATTGTATACTTATTACCATTTTAACCTAAAATAAATAAATAAGTAAAGGAAAAATAAATAAAATAAAAAAGGAAGATTATATATTTGTAATAGATACAGGCAGGCCTGAAACCTGAGAGAAGGTCTCGACTTAACCTGATCGATCAGAAATACAGTAGGAGGAGATAGGGTCCTTAATCAGAAAATCCAAAAACAATTGTGTGATGTGTATATTTGTATGCTACACTATTTTATTTGTATGTAAATTGAACTCAAATCAAATAATTTTCAAAACAAAAATTGTAAATAAAAATGTGTCCTAAATAATAAAAATAACTGCACAATCAAAATCATGTACATAATAAAAGCAACCACACTTGGAAAAAGCCACTAAGCGAAATTGAAAGACCAATTTCGGCTCCATATGAACTCAAACTGAACCAGACTCATTCCATTGTATTCTAAATTAAATTATCTTTAAAATGGCTGTTATTTCATAATTTTTGGAGTTACGGGTGAAAAGTCAATTTTCTGGGGTGGTTTGTGCAATTTCCCTTGTATTTGTACATATTGTATTTGTAAATATTTGTAAATATTTTTACTAATTATTTAAAATAAAAATAAAAAATAAAAATTTTAAAACAAAAAAATTAATTTCCTTTTTTAACTATGTATATAATGTACCATATGTATATAGTATATGTATATAGTTAATTTTCTTAAATAACTACCACAAAAATAAAAAAATAACTTTTTTATTCAAATTAATACAGTGACGAAAATACAAAAAATGGTTAATTTTTGTAAATAATTTTAACACTAATCTTCTTTTTTTATCTCATTTCAATTTTTTTCTCTCTTATCTCTATCCAAAAATTCAAAAATTCAAATTTCAGTTCCTATCTTTTCTATTTATATGGCTTCTTCCCCATCATTCCAACTAGATCAATCTTTGGTGAGAGGAGATCCATCTTCGAGAGTCGTCTTATCGCAGAAGGGTGCCTAGCCTCCGAGCCATCCGATGACAACAAGTCGGTCTTCGTCGAGGTGATCAAGATCTTTTTCGTTCCTAAGGTGAGATCCATCATTTTCTTCTTATTTTTCATCTAATTTTACCTTAGTTTTATTTCTCGTATATTTATTTCGTCATCATTTTCTTTATCTAGATCTTAAAATCCAGCAAGATTGATTCACCATCGATCTCGTCTCATTTTCTCGATCCCATCGCTTCACGTTCTATTTCCCACAATCTCTCAACTCCGACCATGCACGGTGACCGAAGAACCGGATTCGATTCTTCCATTTCTCGTTGGATCCCTGCTCACGCATTCTATTTTGATTTTTAGACCGAGTCGTCGTGCTCGTGTCCTCAATTGTTTATAAATAAAGAATTAAAAAACAAACAAAAAATATTTTTTTCCTTTCGTTCTAACATTTGTTTTGCAAGAAATAAACAAAAATTACAAAAAATATAAAAATATAAAAATATCTACAGTTTCTGTTTTAAAATAAAAATAAAATAAATTCCTTTTTTACAATTTCCAATAAAAATTAAAAAAAATAAAAAAATCAGTCGCAGCCATTGCAGCCAAGTCTTCCTTTGCCGCAGGAGCCACGGATGCACCTTCGAGCGAGCCCAGGCGCTGCTGCTATCGACCACCGGCGTGACCGCCGCAACAGCAACCCTTCATCCGCCGAGCGAGCCCAAGCGCTGCCGCCATCAGCCACCCGTGCGATTGCCACAACAGCGACCCTTCATCCAGCGACCACCTCGACCCAGTCGGTATCCCTTCGCCATTCACCACGCCGATGAAGATCGAGCACCTCCGTCGCGATCTCAACGACACATCCCAGTGCCGCGTGAGCCACTCCACCATCCTCCTGGAGTGTCATTGCCTCCAACTCCGTCGGAAGAACGCTACCGCCACCGCTAACCTCTACCGTACGCCATCGCAGTCGGGCATGTTTCGCCCAGCATCTTCGCGACTGTCGACCGTCTAGACGATTCTCGCCGACTGCAAGCTCCGCCGCCTGCGGCTTGGTGAAGACGAGAGGAGGGCGGCAGCGTACGCCCTTGGCCCTTTTGGTGAAGAACGAAACAAGCAGGAACGAGAAACCCAAGGGCAAATAAAAATTTGGAGAAATATCGAAGATACCCTCAGAATTTTAGAAATAACAAATCATTTCTTGAAGAAATTATATTTTGGAGAAATTGTGTTTCAACCCCTTGCAGATTCCAGAATTTTCTCAAAGACGCCCGCCATCAAGCTATCACGTGCTTCACGCATGTCCTCCTGGGTAAATTTCATTTTCCATCCCCAATTTATTTATTCTCATTATTTTATTTAAAAACTTTAAACATTTACAATTCAGTCTTTCAATTCCACACTATTATCTTGCATGTTCTTTTCAGTGAAATAAATGTTTTTGTTGGTCAATAAATTCTACAAAAATTTGTGTGGTCTCTTGATGTGTGTATCTTTCTAGCATAAAATTTTCATTGCATTTTGAATTCATTTATTATTATTAACACATAAAAAACAGTGTCTTTTTCTCTTTCAAAAATTCAAAAATTCATAAAAATTTGAATATTGCTCTAAATATTATAAAAAATAGATTAGTTTTGTTTTTTTATCTTCTAATTTCTCTCGAAATTTCACGCATTAATTCTTTTCGTAACCCAAAAAATTGAAAAATACTAAAAATCTTATAAAAATCATAAACAACTTTTATAAAAATCCAAAAATCATGATTTTAGTTGTTGTTTGTAGATATTTGACTATATTTCTTCATAAAAATAGTTGCCAGGAATTTTGGGCACTAAAATATTTTTAAGTTGAAAAGACTCCAAGCTGTGCACTGCTTATCATTTTTGCCACTAATTTCTTTTTAAAAATACAAAAAACAATTAAAAATTCTACAAAACTTCTCAAAAACATTTCAAAGTCTTTAAAACCCAAAAATATTTTCTCTGGATTTTTCTGAGCATTTTTGATATAATTGAAAAATACAAAAAGAGTTTGGTGTGCGTATTTCTTATCTTGTGCATATTGTTTCTTATTTGAAATTTAAAAAAATTGTAAAATTATAATCACTAAAAATTTGAAAATCAGAAAATAAAAAATTAAAAATTAAAAGAGAAAAATTTCATAAAAACCAAGGATAATTTGCCTTTGAGATTCCTACTTTTTTTCTTAATTGAATTTCTTTCGATTATTTGAATAACACTTGGGAATTGTAACCTCCCTGAGTTCGATCATGTCTGTTATAAAGGTAAATAAGTAGCAAAATATTTCTCTCGCTTCATTATTCGCTTGTAGTTAATTTTACAGCTTGAAAAGAAAATTTTTATTGTTTAATCCGAGAATTTTGGGGATAACAATGACTTCATATCCATTATTAATTATCAATCCTCAAAGATCCGAGTCAACATCAGGGACCATTTCGTAATTTCTAGAAGTTGTGAGGGCCTCCTTGAAATTTACCCACGCTTGGGGACAAAATGTAAAATCCAAGAGTAGATGGGTCTTTCGTGCAATTTACCCAAAACCACACGTGACCATGTGCGGGGGCTAGGTTTGAGAGAAGCCCCACGCTCGGGCCACGTCATGCTTTCTAGTGCCTCGGAGGATGGTTCGGAGCACCCAGGCCTCTTTGCTTCGTTGTGGTCGACGTGGCTCAATCTAGGCCTTCTGATCGTAAGGATCAGACGATAGATGCTCTTCTTCTTCCGTCGTAGGTCACCAAAGGAGGCTGAACTCAGAATTCAGGGAAGCTCCACCTTGCTCCAACTCGTAGTCTAATAGTCGAGGAAGGTCCCTGAGGCTTTAGCGTTGAAGCTTGGACGGCGGAGGAGGCGTGGGGATGGATGGAAGCTGCTGGCGATGGAGCTACATTGGAGGCGAAGCTTTAGAACATGGACCCTGCCAAACTCCGGCCAATGAAAGGACTGAGACATGCAAAAGGGTGAGGCATAGCCGAGGTGTGTCGGTGCATGTGTTATGAGGTGAGGTGTAGGCCTAATCGTGCGATGAAAATGGAGGCCTGAAGCTTCCTCCGCTGTGATGACAGAGGAGATGAGGTGGCAGTGATTGGGGCTCTAGAGAAGGGAGAGCGTGAGTGAATCGAGTGTGGTGAACCTCGGAGGAGGTCCAAATGACGTTGGGGAAGGTGTGAGTTTGTGGAATTAAACAGAGGAAAGCAAAGAAGAAGAAGAAGAAGAGAAGATTATCTGATCGGCGTCGGAATTTGGCGGGGGCTTTGGCTTGGGTTGAGGCTTGGATCAGGCTTTGGGTCATCGCATGATGAAGTCAGCCAGCCTTTGGTGCTCAGCGGTGGTGGAACCACCGCGACATGGTCGGAGATCATGGGTCGACACCTGGGCGAGAAGGTCGTCGTCACCTCACCAATATCACCCTCTGTTGTCACCGGTGGGGCGATGAAGGCTGGGCCTTAGCCTGTGAATTGGTGGATGAAGATGACAGTGGAGGAGGAGGGCCTTTTATAGGAGGTAGTTGGCGTTTGCAGGTGATGAAGGTGAGGGTTTGTAATGGAGATTTGATGGTGGGGTAGTAATTGAGGTGAGTGTTGGGGGTTATGCGAGGGAGTCAGAGGAAATGGCTTTCTGGAGGTGGCGTTATGGAGCGAGGAGGTGATCGGAGGTGCGAGCTAAAAATGGAAGGGGGCGGGTGGCTCGCGAGGCGTAACGGACGAAGGGACGGGGTGATCAGAGGTAGGGGACGAGCTCCTTACTGTTGGATCAGGGGATCTAATGGCTAAGATTAGGGTGTGGATGAAGGGTCTTGATCAAATCCTTTGATCTGATCCTAGGGCTAAGGCAGCAGCATGAGGGAATGGTCTAGATGGGAGTTTGGGTCCCCGTGGGGATGATGTGGGTGATGTGGATAGGTGAGAGCCGTTGATTAGGAGGGATATTGACGGTTGTGAAGAGAGCGAGAGTGGGCGGTGATCAGATCCTTAGGATCTGATCGTATAGCTAAGAAGTAGACAGAGGCGAGCGGCTAGGATGAAAGGAGAAGCCTGATATGATGGTTAGGAATGGAGAGGTGACGTGGAGCGAGGGAAACCGTAGGATACGGGCTTGATCTACCGGTGGAGATGAAGTCAGAAATGGAAGGCTGGGATCAGATCAGGGGGTCTGATCAATCGATGGAGAGGGGACGAGTGATGAGCAATGGAGATGAGGGAGCCTGAAGGAGATCAGACGGCCAGAAGAGGAAGTAGGTGGCAGAAGAAGCGAGCCACAGGGGCGGCCTAGAGGGTGCCACGTGGCCCAATAGAAAAATCAGAAAATAGTAAAATAAAAAAAATAAAAAAGAAATAAAAGGAGGACGAACTAAGAAAAAGTCAAAACATGAAAGTTGTAGATCTCGATGAGATCTACAAGTTTCATGATGGAAAAAAGTCAAAAGATGTCAGTTGTATAAAAGAATATTTTTGGGTGTAATTTTAAAGGGTAAAAACACAGCCTTTTTGGTTTTGATATTTTTTTTGTTATTTTTAATTTTTCTAAAGGACAAAATATATACAGACAATTATTAATCTAATGTTTATGGTTTTTAATAAGATAGAAAATAAAAGAGATTAGTAATTAAATACAATAAATATAGATTAATTATATAGACTTTATATACAATATAATACAAGATAATAATAGTGAATTATCAGTGATTTTTATTGATTTATTTAAGCAAGGAGATTAATATATGGATTTTAACATGATGAATACGAGATTCATCAATGGTTTCGTAAATTATCTATATCATTTACAATTGTATTCAATATAGATGAAGCGAGCATGGATATGGATATAGTCATATGCAATATATTTTCATCTCTACATATGTAACATCCATATTCAGTTAAACCCGAACCTGATCTGAATAGGGTCTGTATAACTCAATAAAATTATTAATCATCATTATATAACCTAAATCGATCAATCGGTCGTGAATCAAAAGTCATTCGGGCGAAATTGACCAAAAATCAGTCGCACTGTAATGCGTGCCATGGAAAAGCTGCGATGCAAATTTAGAAACCACGAAAAAAATTGAGACCGCCATAAAATTCGATTCGACAAACTAAGACCAACGGAATCGACCATTCGTCAAACGGAGATTATTTGACATTTTAATTTTACAAAATTTTCCTCCAAACAAAAACTATATCTCGAAAATTTCGGAGATTCAAACCCAATCAAAAGTATATGAATATTACTTATATTGATCGTCATTCAGACACGATCATAATGAACTACTGTATATCGAAATCCGACACTTGAGGCGCGAATACGATCATTTTTATACCTTAAATAAAAAAGAGAGAATTGGTTTAAAAAAATAAATAAAATTTTCTGCTAAACAAGAGAATCCAGCTCTCTTTCCACTTGGATATTTCCTATCTCCACTTATCAATTTATCAAAAGATTCCCTTGTTTATTAACACTAACTTCCCCTATTTTAATTCTCACTTTGCTTCCCAATCCCAGCCGATGAGTCCAGTTTCCCTCCATCTATTCCACTATAGGTAGCTGCTATTGCAACCCCTACTTCTACAAATTGACCACTTCAACCAGCCACTGCTGGTGCTGCCAAAGGAAACAGTTGCTATTCATGGAAGCCCCCTGTTAATTCTCCATTTGGTTGTTGCATGTGCCATAGCTACTGTTTCTTCAGAAGCAAGACTGCATCCAAAATTATTGCAGTTGAAAGATCATGTGCTGCAGCTTGCATCTCTCTCTTTGAGTTGTTGCATGCAAAAGAAATTATCTCCATTTTTAAGATCCAAAAAGGTACAATCCCTCCTCCCACTCTCCTTGTTGCCATGCATGTGCCATAATCCCTTCTTTTGCTAATTGAGAAAAAATTTCATGAAATTTCTGTTGTAAATCTCCATTTAATAGTTTTGGGAAATTAAATTAAAGTTAATTTTCTGTAACTATAAATCGTTATAGACTGTTAGTTAAAAAATAAAAAAAACGAATGAATGAATTCAATTAAGAATATTTAACTGTCTGTATAGATCATACTGTATTCTAAAATGGATTATAAATTATATTTTTTTAGCATTTTTGTTTGTGTGTTTTTAATCAAACTCCTATGTTGTTTTAGAAGAATTTGTTTAAAAAAAACCATCCGAACTTTGAACGAAACTATGTTATGTATTGTAAATAGAGTTATTCACAGAACAAAAATTGAATAAATTTTGTTGTTTATTGGATTGAACATATGTGTTGCTTCTAAATGCATATATGCTATATGAACGAACCATCTATCCAATTGTTCATAAATTTTATTGGCACCAAATTGATTATTGCACCAATTTATGCTTCTATTTCTAGGTTCATGAATAGGCTTGTTTTTTTGGTATTGTTCTCACTTAGAAGTGCATGCTTATTTTCTTGTAAATTTATGTTTTATAAGAACGGTTGGATATTTAACAATTGTTGGTAATAAGAGGATTATCTTCACATAATTCACCAAATAAATCATAAAAGTGCAAGGACATGTTGCAAGTTGGTTATACAGTTATACTTTAAGAAATTGATGTTCTAGCTTAGATTTTAAAATGAATCACGAAAAGTTCTATTACAAAAAATTGATACGATCAATAAATCATTATTTGTAATTTTAACATCCTGAATTAATAAAAAATTATAAAAATAAAAATTTTAAAAAAATATATACAGTGGCTACTGTAACAAACTGCTACAGTTTGTTTAAAAAAGAAATTTTATAATATAAACATATATAGTTTGCAACCCAGGTAAAGCTCCACTTATAGTTTAATAAAACTTTGAAATTAAATTTCCTGGGTTCTATATTAGATTTTTTTGATTCTGTAAAGCTCTACTTTTAGTACAAAAAAGGGGGTTTTAATTTAAATTTCATGGATAAGTAAAGCTCTACTTGCAGTGAATACAACAACAACAACAAAGCCTTTTCCCAAAATTAAGTAGGGTCAACTATGCAGCGAATATATATATATATATATATATATATATCTTATTTGTCACATCTTTGTTTCTAGAATTTATACCTCGTATCAGCAAGATGAAAATTGATGTTATAAGGGGATGAACATGATTATAATTATCCTAGTACTCTATGATCTGTTTGTATAAACAAGTGAAGAATTAGTGAGCATAATAAATCGTGCCAGTCACGGTGATCCTTACATAAATGTCTCTTGATCATAAAGGAGTTTGGTGTTGATTGCAAAAGAGTTTGGTTAGAATTGAAGGGATACTGGTTATATAGATGTCCTATAATCTATAAATGGCTCCGAGCTTGGAATTTTTCATAGATCTCTCACAAAATCCTGGCATGAATAAGTGATATCAATTAGAATGTTGATCAAAAGATCTAGATCTTTAAAGTTGACCACAAAAAGGATTGAGAAAAGAATGAGTAGTCAAGTAAGCGAAGGTGGCAGTGAATGAATGCTGATAATTATTAATGTCGGTCATGGTGCTCCTTACACCTGATTGTACGAGAGCGTGGTAACTCTCAACTGGGCGGAAGATAGGAAGTCCCGTTCGAGTAGCGGCCGCCAAGTACGTGGGTCTAGGATCCCGGTCCTTTTCATAATTTTTACACGAGCTCGCAGTGTTGTTATGCCTCGTTGGGATCCCAACTTTTGACCAGCTCCGCTGACTCTTTGTTTTAGGATACCCATGCAGGGGATCCTCAGTTTTAGTTTTTCGTACGAGCTCATTTTCCCGTACTAGTCGGGTCGGTTTCTAGAGTGACTTTTCCAGAGAGTCTCTCTCACCCATCTTAGTTGCGTAGTTTTAGAGTAGACTTATCCCTCTATTAGACCGCACTTCCAATTAGAGGGCGAGACGGAAAAGTCTCTCCTCACCGCTTAAGTTTTGGTTACTTTCCGCCAATAAGCTTGGCGATGCTACAATTGTATCATCTATGACTACATCTGAGTCAATTACAATTGAATTTGGAGGAATTACAGTTGAACTCTGAATTAAGTATAATGGATCTTGGCTAAGAGATGAAGACGATTATAAGTTGTGTTGGTTAGAGTTGATTATAATTAAGTTAGTGGACATGTTGGAAACTTAGTTAGGATGCACTATACCCCATCTCATGCCTATGGAGGCACCCCAACCCTAAGACACTCTTCACACCTTAGAGTCATAGTGTGAGGTCACACAAAAACCAAGACCACAGACTATCCACTAAACTTGAGAAATTAAATAAAATCAAGAATCGTTTCAAAATATCATTTTCCCCATTATAAGAATCAATATTTAAGATCTCTAAATAACAAGAGATAAATATATATATATATATATATATATATTTGAGTCATTAACCACGATATAAAAGTATGGCTTATAAAAGATAATGGGTAAAACTTGTGGAATTCTTTCAGGGTAGTTTGAAAACTTTTTTTCATAACAAGTAGTTGTAAACTTTTAGTTGTTTATGCCTTACTACCTGTTTATTTTGCAATAATTTTAAATACCTACTTATTTTAATAAGTTTTTGGGAAGTACCATCGCTCACTGACGTCTCTTGTACCTTTCATGTGTGGTAGGCAAGCAGCTTGTATCTCAATAGCTGGTTGATGATTTCTGGCACCCGGGTATATACCAGACGGTGCAGTTACTTTTATCACTATTTTAGTTCAGTTTATGATATAAAATGTTTTCTTTCTCTTCTATATATTTTGGGAATACATGTATGAATCTGTCAGCCTCTTTTGTACATGTTCATATATATGGAAAATTTAATGAAATGAAATGTTGGTGACACATCTTCCTATTGTTCTGTGGTCGTGGATATGGATTTGAATGTCATAGCAACAACGCGAAAAATTTCCTCGTATTTTCATATAATGTGTGTAATCTTTTGTGAATGTAACACCACAAATATGTTGTAAATGGGTATCCGGATCCCCGGGGATTCACAACATATGGTTGGTCATATCATTATAAATTAATGAACATCGAGAAAGAAAACCAATACAACCACCAAACGCAAGAACAAAAACTTCAATATAACAGGAAAAGGTTGAGAGCGATTACTTCATCTAATGTGTCCGGAGGCATGTACCAAGTGTTGGACATGCGAGCCCACAGCGAGCCATTATGCAATAAATGTTATTGCAAATACCATTCCCTGATCTGAAATAAAGAATAACTATAGGTTCATTAGTACAATTAGGGTTATGTACCATGGCCATCTTGATGATCATATAGCCATTGATTCAATTATTGAATCATAGAGGTTGGTTCTTGGATGAATATCTAAAGAGTTAGATTGAGAACTCATCAATCACCGTCAAATGATTATTAAGAGATGACCTCCAGCATGAGAAGGAGATAGCAATCCTTTCTCTGAGGGTTGATATCTAACCGACCTCTTTATGCATGTCCTCTGCATAGGAATAGAGATTCAGAGGTGTTAGATAAGTTTGTCAAAGAGTTGACTTAATGAGATCGAGATAACTAAGGTCCTATGTCTTATGCTATCACGATATAGGCACGCATCCTCTGACCAGAGACAGATGTGTTACTATATGTCTGAGTATGTACATTCAGCAGACCAATAGGTTGATGACCTAATCATGGTCTATACACCGATGCGCTGTTGTGCATAAAAGGGCAAATGAGTAGTATGATCTCTCAATGGGATCATACATGTTCATTTACTTAACCGAAAGACATGAGCTCACTCATGAGATATTTGGAAGAATCAAATTCCATGCAGGTCATCTCGCTTTGGAAGCTTGACTGAATTTGTAAGGTTTGATATATGCTTTTTGAAAGTATGCGATCAACACCTGGGTATGATATATGCTTTTGGAAAAGTATATGATCGATACCAACACCCAATAGTCAAATAAGAAACTTAATGATAAATCATTGAAGTAGACAATATAAAATTGATCTAATACTTTGGGATTATTCTGAGTCTTCTAGTATGCAAGATGTATAGATATTGGGAATACCTGAGGGTGATGTAATCATAAACGATTGTATAACCATTATGCTTCTATTCCTAGGGAGTGATGATACATGTCTGGATTTTAGTAACTCCTCTCAGTAGAGAAGTGATCTAATCTTGGTCCAATTGTTGGACATAGATCTGAATGTGATTCAGATGCAATGAGAAGATTGGATCTATGGCCTTGATTTAATCAAGCATCTATGGGAGGTCCTCAAGATCGGGATTTGATATGTGATCTCAGTATCCAAGTCACTATACATGGAATAATACAATCGCCATGTCCTTATCTCTAAGTATCTCGGAGAAAGCACATTATCCTTGAAAGAGTTCAGGATAATTTTATTATTGATATATGTATCCAAGCATTGAGAAAATTGTAATTAAATGTGATTTAATTGTCATGAATAATATGAATTTGATTCACATTATAAGGAGAGACACTAAGGATTTTCGAAAGCGTAATTTTGAGTTATCTGAGATAATTAAATGCAATTTAATTATAAAAGGATGTGAATGATATGAATGTGATTCATATTATTTGTGCACATGAGAATAGAGATCCAAGATGATTAAATGTGATTCAATTATCATGGATATGAATAATGTGGATAGCACTATCCATATTAATCATATATATTATAAATGTGATTTATAATACATGAGATAGAGAAATTTGTAATTTACATTTATTAATTAAATGTTGATGTGAATTGGATTCACATTGGACACCTAATTGAAAATGTAATATACATTTTATTTTGGGTGTGAATGTAATTCACAAGTTTCCAATGACATGATTGCAATGTTCACAAAATAATTATGAATTATTTGTGTGAATAAATTTACAACAATAGTTGCTGTAAATTATGAAGATTTTCATGGGATAAGAGATCTCATGAAAAAGGAAGAGGAGTGCCTCCTTCCTTTTAAGGAGGATGGACGACCACCTTGAATTGGAATTCAAGGTGTGCCGCCCCCCTAAATGGAAGGGAGGCATGTCCCCTTCCTAATTCTCCTATGTTATTTTGATTTAATTAATTTATATATTTATTATTTATTCAATATATATTTAGTTTAATCAAATTTATTGTTGTTGTAAATTTACAATAAAATCATTGCCATTAAAAGAAACACAAATCAATGTGAACCATTGGATTTATGTTGTCCATGGATTGAGATCCATGGATCCCAAAATATTATAAAAGGAGAGACACTCCCTTTGCTCTTATTTACATATACATACAAGTTGGAGACACCAACTATTTCTCTCTCTCTCTATCTCATTTTCTACACGTCCTCTCTCTCACATATTGTGGTCGTCCACCATGGAAGCCCTAGAGAGTCTCCATCACCGTAGCATCATCGTTATGCTGCCGGATTATTTGCTTGTGGATCTTTGTGTCCTTCAATTGCCTTGCTCGTGAAGAAGACTTCGTATCTTGTGTGATGAGATCAGGAGATTCGTTGCTTAGATCATCAACATGGATTGCGAGGAGCACGTGTTTCGTCAACGTGCTCGCAAGCGTCTTCTCCGTCAGATCGGACTTGAGACAGGTCTCTTCTTTTAGAGACATGATCACAACCACTCTTTAATAGGTAACCCTAATGCTTGTTTGTGGTTTAGATGAAATGATCCGAGAAGTATTGTTGGATCATGTGGTTTCATTGCATGAAAGTTTTTTAAATTTCGATGCCTCGAGTAACTAGTGCGACTAGTCGCTCCTGATTGCATACAATGCGATCCTCACGCTTCCGTGATGCTCTTAAGGATCTTACCATATCCTTCAAGTGGTATCAGAGCTAGGTTGGAGGTTTTGGATACGATCCATAAACCTAGGACGACTTGGGCTCATTAGGGTTTGTGAAAATTTTATCGCATTTGATTCGCTCTGCCCTGTTTTGTGAAAATTTTGGCTCTTTTTAAAACGTTTAAACACAAAATTATCACTTTAAATTTATTCTCCATTAATTAGGAAACCATGGGATTTGAGTTTGCGTGATTTGGAATCTGTTTGCTCAAGTTATGATCATTTTAGTGAACATGTATCCACTATTTCGGGGATTGTGAATCTTAACGTAATTAAGGAGTTAATTACTATTTTGAAATGCCTATAAATGCATGCAAATTACTTGGATTCTGTTTTAAATCAAATTAGCAAACTTTGAAAACTTATTTTGTGTGATTTGGATTTAAATTGTTTGAGATATGCTAATTTTAGTAAGTGAGGGGCACTGCTGGAAATTACTTTCCTAATCAAGAACCTTGTGATTGTCATTTAATCAATTAGTGAAATTAAATAGTTTAATTTCCTGAAATAATTAAGGATAATCATTTATGAAATATTTGATGATAATTATTTCCTTAAATGACATTGCCTTAACCAATAATTGACTAGATATGATCTCGATCACAATTGGTTACATGATCTTTCCAATAAACAAAGTTGCTTGAATAGGATTGGGGATTTGTTTAGCAAATATTCTTGTAATGTTAATCAAAATTATTTTGATTATTATTATATGGTATAACTTCGGTTGAAAAAACGATTATCATCTCAAGTACATAATGATCAATTTGGCATTATCCTAACTCGAGGCGAGTATGGTGTCTAGTCGGGGAGCATTGGGGTAGCAAGTTGTACCGTGTGCTGTCTGTCCCACTCCCGTCGGTACTGGCCATGATAACGAGTAGGGAAGGGATAATGCTGGAGAGATCATGATGTATTTTCTAATTATTAAAATTCGAAATACTACGTGTTTGAGATAATACCATATTTCAAGTAACAATAAAGAATGTTTGTTGGATATTAATTAGATCATTAATTTAATATGATTAGATTAATTAGAATTCGATTAAAATTAAAACACTCTATTATGAATAGAGTTGTTATTTCCCTTGGAAGAATTAATCATAAAGAATATGATTCATAATGATTAATTAAAATTTTAACATGATATGGAGGATCACATAAGTGACATCCATGGTCTCCCGTCAAGGCGAAGAATTCCGTCGCCAGAGATTGTATGTGGGAGACGCCTTTCTGAAGTGGCAGCTCTTGCATACAAGCGCATCTGGATCAGACTCTTTGCTTCTCAAAAGAGTAAGGATGTATGCGTAGTGACCCCAATATGGAGTCCTCATATTATTGGGGCCATATTGGATTGCGCATAATGAGTTGTATTCATGTTGATGATTGGTTCAATTAATGACAGGTCAACATCTCCTTGGGGGTGGTGGGCCTGGGTATTAAAGACCGGATTGGGAATGCAAGTTGGACTTGCAAGGCAGAATGTGTTCTCGCTTCTTTTTATCCAAGTTGCAAGTTCTCATATTATTGGGATACGAAAAAGATAAGGAAGGAGATCCCAGATCTTGCTTGAGATATAATGGTAAGTATATCTCTTACATTGAAAGTTATTAAAGGAATGAACTTTCAGTGTTGATAAGGCAAGACAACTTTGAGATAAAAATTCCTAAATCAAAGTAATATATATATATATATATATATTGATGTATGCAAATTTCTTATTTCAGATAATCCTTCACTAAACCCACTCAATATTATACTCAATAATAACCAGTGAAATATCATGGATTGGATCCATGATCAAGATAGTGTACTTGCAGTTGGACACATAATGTATGTGATTGCACTGTGTAAGTTTCCTCATAATAATGAGGAATGACAATTAAATAGACAATGGGTCAACAACCTAGGGTTTGTGTGTCTTTATAGTCCTTATCTCTCATCGAATGTACTTTGGAAGTGACATGTCGATGATGATCGCAATTATGAAATAATCCTTATAAAAACCTAAGAAGATGTTTATGGCATAGATATGTGCTCTCGATGTTTATTCATGAATGGCATGGTTCACTGCATCAGGCAGAGTTGTGGTTCTTTAAGAGATGATGTATTCAAAAAAAATGTTTGAGTACCTACCTAAACCTAAGTCTTTAGAGTTTAGATGGATATAGATACGATGAGTGTCATCATTCTACTGTCTATACTCAAGTCATTTATGAAGTTTCGTAATATTCATATTGTATGAATTGAATGAAACATGTATAAAGGATGAAATATTCTTATATTGAAATTCGTTGAATTCAACATAAGAGATCCTTCTTCTTAAGCAGCGATTGTTTATAGTTGAAGAGAGCGCAATGGAAGCATGGGTCGGACCCAAGTAAGAAGGAAAGTCAAAGAGTTGATTGTACTTATGTGACTTCCATATGACATCCAAAGAGTTGGATGCATGCCAATAATACAACAAGCCGATGTATTGATAATATGACTATCAAGTCTATCTAGGATCCTTAGAGAAGGACCCAGACAGTGCATCGGGATAATCTACATCTACATTTAATCAATGAAATTGACTTTCTTATTTGATAAGATTGAAGTCCAATAATTGTATCTCATTCTTCTAATAACACTTGCATTGGTTGCATATGTTTTAGAAGACTATAAATTTTTGATCTGAGGTTTGATATCATCCACATGTATGTTGATGCAACTGTTGCAACAACCTCTATTGGATAAATATACGTTATATTTTCAGAGGGAGAGCCCTTGGTCTTAGAGAATGTCTCTATGACTTATATATTAGAATACACTCATGGTTTATTTCTAAATGTTAGAAATAAACATGAATTCTGGAATAGACCTATCATAAAGAGTTATGATGGATGTATTTAAGATAGTAATCTAACATCTAGTAGACTCTATTAAATTAGAATATTAATGAATGGTTCATTAAAAATCCTAATACTAAAAGTTTAAAATCGTAAAAGGTCAATAGGAGGATGAAGATCATTTAACAGTGATCTGGCATCAAGCCTTGGTCATATGTCTATTGATCAGATCAATAGACTAGTAAGAGATGAAACTTTAGATTGTCTGAAATTTCAAATCTTACATACTTGTGAATATTATATTCAAAGTAAAATATCTAATACACCCTTCACTGGGAATGGTGTTAGATGCCAAGGTATTCGCGTTCTCATACATATTGATGTGTGTAGATCATCTGTATCATAATAAACATTGATGATATGTGATATCATTCGATGATTATTTGTGATATGAGATTTCTTCCCTTCATCTTAGAAAGCTTTGAAATGTTCAAAGATTTAACAATTTTTTATTTAGAACCAACGTTTGGAGGAAGATGAAATGAATTTGATCTAACCCAGGTTGCAAGTACGTGTTAGATGAATTCAAGGAATACTTTATGGAGATATGAATATCATTCCTATCTCACTCCTCCTAATACACCTAAACTCAATAGAGTCATAGGGAGATACAATTGGATTATATATGACATGATTTGATCAAATATGAATATTAGCGTAATTACCTCTTAGTTTCCAAAGTATATATATAGTTGACGAATGTCAAATTTACCTCGTTAATTATCTAAAATTGTCGTAGTATAGGAGGCAACTTTGGTTCGTCAAAAACCACAATCTTTGAATGTTCTGGAATATTTTTACTTAGCAAGTCTACCTAGGTTGAACACAGGCAACGATGATTCTTAGTTGCGTGGTTTTTAAATCAAATTAAATAATTAATAAATGTTTGATTAATTTCTGTGTTGAGAAAAATTTACAATGCAATGAAGAAGATGCGATGCAAATCATATTAATCCCAAAATGCAAGCCAGAAGATTATGAGATCAAATCATATTCCTACACAAATTGGTTCCTCAAAAATATGTCCAATAATTCTCTTTCCTCAAATGAGTTCCCTGCACTGATTAAATCCTTCAAATAATATAATCAATAATCCTGCGAGAAGTATTCAATTTAAAAACCCTAGCAAAATCTCTGCGAAAACCACTCTTAATTTTTCAAAAAAATGGCGCAGATCAGTCTGCACAGAGCAAATTGATTCTCTAATAATAATCAATCAAAATGGTCTCAGATTTGTTCACAAGTTATGCTAAATGGTAGAGCATGGAAATAGCTTCAAAATGACATATTATACGCTAAAAACGGAGTTCTTGTGAGAAAGTTATGATAAAATGAAGTAGTAGGGACTAAAGTGTAATAAAAATAATTATTCTTGCTTCAAATAGGTCCTTGGGGGCTTATCTATAATATGATAAACTTGAGAGATTCTGATGTAATTTCTCTAGTGCGTCACGTGCCTCACACGTGACCTGGGCTGACAGGGGTTCCTGAGAGATTTTATGGAATCGAAGGGCACTCTATGCAAGTTTCCCTGCCGCTCACGTGTGACGCGTGTGAGGGGAGGGGGAATATGGAGCGATGAACAGAGGGGCGGAGTTGCTGGGTTGGCGAGGCGCGGGGCGCGCTGCCGCGCGTTAACGGCTAGTGGGCGGCGCAGGCAGCGGGGGTCGACGGTGAGTTGCGGTGGAGAGGGACGCAGGGGACTTGGTCCGCTGGGCTGGCCGCAGCGGCGCCACTGCTCAGCAGCGCACACAGAGGCGTGGGGACGAAGGTTGGGGCGGCGCGTCGCGAGCGTGGGGCTGGAGTGGTGTTGGCAGAGGTGCTCAGGGGTAGATGGCTGTGGCCGAGCGTGGAGGGCGAAGACGAGGTCGAGTAGCTGCTGGGGAGGAGTTGATGCGAGCGAAGGTTGAAGGTGATCTTCACGGAGGTGCGGGGGATGAACCTCAACGGAAGAGGAAAAAAACGAAGGAAAGAAAATGGAGGTTGTGTGTTGCATGTAGATTAGGAGAAGTGGCTGCTCCTTCCTGATGATCGCTTCTATGGAGCCGGCGAGCTCCAGAAGCTTGTGCAGTGGTTGAAAGCAGCTGCTACGAGATTTGTCAACTCGGATCGCGTCGGCGAGGTTTGGTCGTTGTCTGGCAACTGCAGGGGAAGGCGGATGGTGTGGAAGGTTGGCGAGGTAGTGGATTTATAGGATGAGGTGCGAGGGCATTACGGGAGGAGGAACGACTGGCGAGGGAGAGGGGTCTAACGGCGAGGAGTGATGGCGAGACGGTGTCGGCCGTGCATGGCGGAGGCGCAAGGGGAAGGAGGGAAACGGCTGGAGGTAGGGGACATGGGGTCACATGCTAGGCATGTGACCTGAGGGTGGCCTGGAGTGAGAGGAGGTGGGGTGCCACGTGGCACGCACAGGGGCTGCCACGCGGCACCCAAAAAAATTTCAAAAGTTTAAAGGTAAAGAAAAATAAAAAAGAAATAGAAGGAGACCTCAGATCAAAAAATTTCCTTCACGAAAGTTCTTCGTCTCGTCTAGATCTACAACTTTCATGATGGACTCGGGAGCAAAAGTGATCTTCTGTATGAAGTGGTATTTTTTGGTGGTTTTAGAGAGGATAAAAATTATAGAAAAAATACGATAAAATACAAGAAAATTACACACTAATCTAATTTTTTTGGTTTTTTAATAAATAAGAAAATAGGAAAATAAAATAGAAGTCAGAAACACTCAACTTTTGTACAGACTGACAACGGACACTTGGACTCAGTCAGTTTCTTTGATTTCGGTTTAATCTGGATTTGGATTTTTACGTCGCTTAATAAAACATTCTTCAAAGAACACAAATGAAGAAGAAATAAAATTAAAAGGGTTAATTATGTACATAAAAATCGAGATAAAAAATAGCAAAAAGTCAAAATGCGCAAAAGAGGCCCAAAATCCAACTTTCACATATGAGCTCTGAATTTTCCAAAATTGGTCTTGTTTTGAAGGTATTTGAAAATGGAGTACTTTAAAAGTGAGTAGACCGAAATCGGACACTGTATGGGGGAGATATGCTCATTTTAGTCCGTCAGATGTGAAATTAGACTTTGGGATTATTTGACACTTACTGGAGTTAGTAATTTTTTTGTATTTTTTATTTGATAATGTTAGTAATATCTACACAATGGAAGTAGTTTGGGGTCAATCGGAGTTAGGATGAATTAATTAAAAATAGGAGAAGTTAGCGTCTTTTTGGGCTAATTTACACTTGGGATTTTTAATGCAATTATGCATGATGAAATGCAAATATTATTAACACATGTATGAATGCCAATAATGTTCTATTAATGATTAATTGCAAGTGAATGATGGGGAACATAGCCTAAATGACCAATTTAAGCATGATGAATACGAGATTCATCAATAGTAGAGACTACAATATATATATATATATATATATATATATCCCATGCAAGTAAGCTGGAATCTAGCACAAGAGAGTGATACTTCATTAGGAAAACAAAGGATGGTATTGGATACCTACTTTATGACCTTGAGATTCTTAAAAAATTTCATATCTGAGAATGTGAGTCTTAGAGGATGAAAATCTTGAGAATCAAGATGAAAATGAAGTAAATGAACTCACGTAATCTTAAGAAGATGACGAGGCTACTAAAATTGATAACTAAAAGGACAATTAAAGATGAAACACTAATACCTCTTCAAATAAGTTTGAGGATATATTCCATGTGTCAGTTAAGTCCGACAATGATCTGACTTCATATGACGAAGCTTATAAGGATCATGACATGGAAAGATGGATGTTAGCAATAAAGTCTAAAGTAGACTTCATATATACGTGTTATTTATGGACCCTCGAGGATCCACCTATATGGGTAAGACCCGTTAAGGTGTAAATGGATCTTCAAGAGGAAGAGGGAACCTGATGAGAAGGCAGAGAGCTTCAAAGCACGGTTCATATCCACAGGCTACACACCAAAGAGAAGACAACACTTGCGATGAAACTTGCTCTCTAGTGATAACCATACTTAAACCCATCAGAATATTGCTAACTATAGCTACACAACTTGACTTTGACATCTTTAAGATGGAAGTCAATATTGCATTCCTCTATGAATACCTCTCCGAAGTTATTCATATGAAGTAGCCCCAGGGCTTCATAGTTGAGGAAAGCAAAGTGTGCAAACTAAGGAATTCCATCTATGGACTCAAATAAGCTTCTTGTAGTTGGAACATTGGATTTAATGAAATAATAAATGTTATGGTTTCAAATAGAATCTTGATGAACAGTGTGAAGCTTAGTGGGAGTACCATTGTGTTCATCGTGCTAAATGTAGATGATATCCTAATCATTTGAAATGATGTAAGGATAATAATAAGTGTTTTATAGACTGGATATTCCATACCTTGAGATATGATCTCAAGGATACCTCTTAGATCTTAGTTCTGAAAGTGTTCGGAAGCAAAGAGAAGAGGGTATTGAGACTGTTACATTACGTGGTACACCATGGATACATTCCATTTTGGAAAATCCAAGTAAGGCTTCCTTCCCTTAAGATATGGTACTGACTTGTCTGAAGGGATAGTACCTCAAAGAGTTGAGGAAGTCAATGCTAAAACTGCTTGCCCTTATGCATCAGTTATGAGAAGCCAGGTGTATGCCATATATGTACAAAAGCCAGATGTCTGCCATGTAGTGGGAGTAGTAAACTGCTACTAATCCTACTATGAAGACAAAACACTTAGTTGCAGTAATAACAATATCTTCAAATAGGACAAGACTTTAGAGATATTGATCTTTAAATCTTATCTTCAAGAGCTGAAGACTTTATAGATAGAGATTTGAAAGGCCTTAACTACAGATACCTTAGGAGATAGAGATCTCTAGGAAAAAGGGTTTTCTGATAAGGATGATGGAAAAAACATACTAGTTATAATTATTGAGATGTAGTATCAAGGACACTATAAATGAAAAAAATTGAGTATTGGTTGCATAAAATGCAACATTCGCATTAGATGCGAGGGGGATATGCAAGTGCCGTAAAAGAACTTGGCGTAGTCTCTCGGGAATAGAGTGACTGATTATCTTACCTAGCTATTTTTTTCTAAACAACCTATGATTGTCACATGAGTGCGGGTTTAAAGATTAGACCATTAATGGATCTTTGGGCTAGTGGGAGATTGTTGGACATGCGAGCCCACGTGAGCCACTATGCAATAAATGTTATTGCAAATATCATTCCAAGATATGAAATGAAGAATAACTAATCTGCATAATAGGCCCCTTAGTACAATTAGGGTTATGTACCATGGTCAACTTGATGATCATGCAGCTTTTGATTCAATTATTGAATCATAAAGGTTGGTGCTTGGATGAATATCTAAAGAGCTAGATTGAGGACTCATCAAGCACCGTCAAATTATTATTAAGAGATGACCTCCAGCCTGAGAAGGAGATGGAAATCCTTTCTCTAAGGGAAGATATATAACCGACCTCTTGATGCAGGTCCTCTGCATAGCAATAGAGATTCAGTGGTGTTAGATAAGTTAGGTCAAAGAGTTAACTTAACAAGATCAAGATAACCAAGCTCCTATGTCATATGTTGTCACGATATAGGCACGCATCCTCTGACCAGAGACAGATGTGTCACTATATGTCTGAGTATGTACATTTGACAGACCAATAGGTTGATGACCTAATCAAGGTCTATACACCGGCGTGTTGATATGCATACAAGGGCATATGAGTAATACGATCTCTCAAAGGGATCATACATATTCATTTACTGAACCAGAAGACATGAGCTCACTCATGAGATATTGGGAAGAATCAAATTCTGTGCATGGTCATCTCGCTTTGGAAGACTGACTGAATTTGTAAGGTTTGATATATGCTTTTGGAAAGTATATGATCAACACCTGGGTATGATATATGCTTTTGGAAAGTATATGATCGACACCAACTCCCAATAGTCAAATGAGAAACTTAATGATAAATCCCTGAAGTAGATACTGTAAAATTGATCTAATACCTCAGGATTATCTTGGGTCTTCCAGTATGCAAGATGTATATGTATTGAGAATACCTAAGGGTGATGTAATAAAAAACGATTGTATAACCATTATACTTCCATTCCTAGGGAATGATGAAACGGGTCTGGATTTTAGTGACTCATCTCAGTAGAGAAGTGATTTAATCTTGGTCCATTGTTGGACAGAGATCTGAATGTGATTCAGATGCAATGAGAAGATTGGATCTACGACCTTGATTTAATCAAGCATCTATGGGAGGTCCGCAAGATCTAGATTTGAGATGTGATCTCAATATCCAAGTCACTATACGTGGAACAATACAATCGTTGTGTCCTTATCTCCAAGTATCAGTGGAGAAAGTGCATTATCCTTGAAAGAGTTCAGGATAATTTCATTGTTGATATATGTATTCGAGCATTGAGAAATTTAATAATTAAATGAGATTTAATTGTCATGAATAATATGAATTTGATTCATATTATATGGAGAGTTATCTGAGATAATTAAATGTTATTTAATTATAAAAGGATGTGAATGTTATGAATGTGATTCATATTATTTGGACACATGAGAATAGAGTCCCAAGATGATTAAATATGATTTATATTTCATGGATATGAATAATGTGGATAGCACTGTCCATATTAATCATATACAATATAAATATGATTTATAATATATGAGATAGAGCAATTTGTAATTGACATTTGTTAATTAAATGTTTATGTGAATTGGATTCACATTGGACAATTAACTGAAAATGTAATGTACATTTTATGTTGGGTTGTGAATGTGATCCACAAGTTTCTAATGGCATGATTGCAATGTTCACAAAATAATTATGAATATTTGTGAATAAATTTACAACAATAGTTGTTGTAAATTATGGAGATTTTCATGGGATAATAGATCTCATGAAAAAAAGAAGAGGAGTGCCTCCTTCCGATTAAGGAGGATAGATGGCCACCTTGAATTGGAATTCAAGGTGTGTTGCCCCCCCTAAACTGAAGGGAGATATGCCTCCTTCCTAATTCTCCTATGTTAAATTGATTTAATTAATTTATATGTTGACGATTTATTCAATATATATTTAATTTAACTAAATTAATTATTGTTATAAATTTACAACAAAATCATAGCCATTAAAAGAAACACAAATCAATATGAACCATTGGATTTGTGTTATCCATGGACTAAGATCTATGGATCCTAAAATATTATAAAAGGAGAGGAACCCCCTTTGCTCTTCTTTACACACACACAAGTTGGAGACACCAACTATTTCTCTCTCTCTCTCTCTCTCTCATTGTGGTCGTCCACCATGGAAGCCCTAGAGAGAGTTGCCATCACCACAACATCGTCGTTATGCTGCCGGATGATTTGCTCGTGGATCTTCATCTCCTTCGGTGCGCCTCTCTCATGAAGAAGACGTTGTATCTCGTGTGACGAGATCAGGAAATTCGTCGCTTGGATCATCAACATGGATTGCAAGGAGCACACATTTCATCAATACGCTCGCAAGCGTCGCCTTCATCGGATCGGACTTGAGACAGGAGGTCTCTTTGTTTAGAGACTCGATCGCAACCATGCTTCAAGAGGTATCCCTAATACTTGTTTGTGGTTTATATGGAACGATCCAAGAAGTTTTCTTGGATGATGTGGTTTCATCGCATGAAAATTTTTTAAATTCCGCTGCCTCGAGCTACTAGTGCGACTAGTCGCTTCCGATCGCACACGATGCGATCCTCACGCTTCCGTGATGTGCTTAAGGATCTTACCACATCCCACACTAAGACACTAAATTAGGGATGAAAATAGATATGGATATATCTGAATATATGCTTACCATATTCAAAAAATTATCGGATATGGATATCTGTTAATCAAATGCGGACAACAGTTGTAAAAAAATTCTGATTATGAATATGGATATGATAACGTCAAAAAGATTCAGATTCTAATTAGAATATCCAAATACATAAATTATTGTATAGATATCATTGTTTAAATTATTTTATTTAGTAGTAGCTAACAACCTAAATTTATTTTTCCTTTATCCAATTTTTTTGGTCCTTGACTTGTGAAGCTCGATTCACATCTTTGCCCTGGATTCTTGGGAATCGTAACAATAGTTACCTCATATAGATTGCAGCCGCTTGACAACTATATTCGTAGAGAAGCCCTTTTGCAATTATAATTTTGATTGGCTAGACATGTTTGTTGACATGTCTTGAATTCTAATTATATGTTTTGTTAAATCCAGTTGAAGAATTGTTTTTCTCACCCTCCACAAGAAGGTTGAGTAAAGCCCGTCGTCATACCATACCCACCTACAAACACAGGGGTATCACTATTTGAATTTATTTTTCTCTAGGAAGTTTTTATACTTTGAGTTGTATGTAAACTCCCTTGGGTTAGGGTTCTCTTCTGAAGTAGTATGGGTAGTGCCCCTGTCCTGAAACAGATTTTTGTTTGGGTATTTGTATCCATTGTCTCTGAGATCCGTTTGTACTAGGAGTGCTATAAACTCCCTAGGGTTAGGGTTCTCTCTGTTCTATACATTTCCCCTTCTCTATACTGAAAAACGTTGCTACTGCCCAAGGGCATATCAGTTATGAGTAAACCTTGTAAATACGTGTGTATGTGATTTTCTTGTTCTTTTATGTTTGTTTGCTTTTGCTATTCGCAACAATGTTGATCAAGGTGTATATATAGATAGAGAGAGAGAGGAGAGGAACTATCTAGCACGTCTTGGTGAGCACTAATTCTAAGCCATACACGTGTATTAGCAACAACTATATTTCTAATTATAGGGTACCACGTATTTAAAAATTACTATATTTCCAATTATATAGTATCCTTAAAAAAAGGAAGACAATTTTGAAAAGAAAAGCTTCAAATAAATGATTTTGTGTAGATGATTAAGATCCAAACGCTAGGATAGTATTAAATATACTTCGGTCAAGTAAATGGTTGTTGTGAGATCGGTAATATCAAGACAATGATCAGTAATTTAAATCCAAATTATTACCTTATGCAGAATTTAGTAATGTGTATACAGTGGTCAAGTAAATATGTGTTACGAGACCAGTAATAACATAACAAATGGTTAGTAATACCAATGTGTATGTAATGTGCATTACATTCATTTCTGTAATATTTTTCGTTTTTTCGTCAACGAAGCATTCCATTAATTTCACTAATTCATTTTTTCTTATGTGCATGTGTTTAATAATTTCTTTTTCAAAGTACTATTTCCATATTAATCGTATAGAAGGAGAATATGTTAGTAATTATATGTTACTTTCTTACTTGAGAAATGTTCGTGCCTTACTGACCATTACTTTGTTATTACTCATCTCATAATGGTCATTACTTGAGAATTATATACATATTACTGAACCTATGATATATGATATAGATATATACATTACTGAGCACACAACAACAATTTACTTATGAATTCTATTCAAAGTAGAAATACATATGGAAGTTACTGACTATTTTTTTATAGCTTTACTAACTTTACAATAAGCACTTACTTGACTGGTGTATATACTACTGAATTATGTACCATATAATAAAATGAACATAAATTACTGACCGTTGTTTGTATACTACTGATTTCGCAATAACCATTTCCTTGACTATTGTATATATATTACTAACATGAGTATTTGGATCTCAATTTTCTACAATAAATCATTGATTTGAGCATTTTCTTTCCAAAATATTCTTCTTTTTTTAAGGACATGATATATTTAGAATAATACTTATTGTTGATCGTCTTGCATATTAATCTCCTTCCAAAAATAGCATCCTTCGAAATAGATAACCACTCAATTGGTAATACACGTGTATGGCCTAGAATTGGTGCTCACCATGACACAAATGGGCATATGGCCCATTGGATAAAAATCCTATGTATATAATGTGATATCTTTCCAAATCACTTCATACTTGATAATAGTTTAATCCAAATTCATAATTTTTCTTTATTAGATCTTTATTTTAATCTTATTTTAGTCCGATCCATATTCCTATTCTCTCCTTAGCTCTAGATTTGTATTTGATGAATATTTTGATCTGAATTCAAATCTTATTATTTAAAGATATGGTTTCCCAAATACGTATCTGATTTATATCCATATTCGTATTCGATATAGATGAAGCGAATATGGACATGGATATATATATATATATATGTGATATGTATTTGTTCCATTTTCATTTCTACATTAAATAATATAATAAGCATATTCATAACCTTAGATGTTTGTCAAGGTGTGAGTGAAAGAGATAGTTGATAATAGAGAGGGACCCCGTACAAAACAATCTGATCGATACCGATTGATTAGTGGTTTTCCCTATTGCTTAGTAGGATAATATAGGTATGTCTACTACCGGCATGTCTGCCCTCATTCTCCATGTTCACATGCAACACATAAAACATTGTTTCCAAGAGAATTGGAGGAGGTTATATGTCTCTTAGGATCATTGTAGCTTGATCATGAGGATATATGGATCAGGTTCTCTACTTCTCTTGATTCATTTCACATGTCCCGTTTGACTAAAGGTGTACACACATTTACAATTCCAATATTCAAGTAGTGTAAAAAATACTTGGTGATGTATTCAATGAGGATCATTATTCATGAAGGTCTTTTGCTAGACTCATGTGTTCTTGCATCAAATAAAGTTCAACATGTTTAGTGTATGTGCTTGCTATTATTATCTTGATCAGTGAATAAGTTAACATGTCATTTGTAGGTATACAGTTTACAAGAATTTGATTATTTGCCAATATATCTTATATATTTTGACATTAGGTGTCAACATGCTTTCTTTTATAACTATTAGCTTCGCTGCTAATCAAGTTTACTGTGGTTTGGTTATAAAAATATATTTATATTGGCCGCTTAAACAATTTTGGGTCCAAACAAGTTGAGTGCTGGTCATGTTGCATGCAATGTACTACATCTAATTTATGTCTAGATACATATACTTATTTCTTTATACTCCAAAAAAAAATGTACCGTCCAATATGACACATAACTCCATATACATTTTATATCATCTAGATCCCCTTTAAAGTTTCCATCGAAATATTTGATTACCTATAGCTATATAGCTTGGTTCAGTTATTTTAGGTGCATTATTCTATTTTGATTGGATCATGATTACTTTGATATTTACTATCTAAACTTAATGGACACGACAAGTTAGGTTGAGTGTATATCATTGCACACATTAGAATCCTAATCACTTGTGCATATGAATTATCAAGAGGTTTCTTTCCATTTCTAGGACTCTTATCGAGTCTCTTTACAATCACAAGTGATGTACAATCACAAGTGATGGGCTTAAGCATTTTGGGTGGTTGCCAACATGTCCAATTGAGTCCGAGCCCAATAAGTTGTCAGGACCAGTATTCCTCGATAACAGACCGGAGACCTAAAACCCTGACATTACAGTACGTGTATGTGTGTGTCTCAATAGTGCCATCAACTTGATAGTTTTTTCTCGAATATCCGCTTAAAACTTACATGCTACTTTTCTTCTATCAATTTACGTTGTTTTCCTTATATCCTTTAATTAAATTTATTTCGACTCATCTCTCGTAGTGGGCGTAGTCATTGGCTTTGGCTAAGGATATACAATCTGTATAGTCCATGATATCCTCGTTAATAGTATAACATGACAACTTGAACCTATAAATATAGTAATCTTCCATCCATGCAGATCATGATTTAGGTCTTTAGCTACCAGTTATACTTGTAGGTAGTGTAAGTCTCTTCATTTCCTTCAAAGGTTCATAATTGTTCATGGGTTCACTATCTAAGTCTGGATGACCATTATTAACCTTTTAATCGTGCAAAAGTTAGTAGTCATTCTAAAACGTCACTTGATACAAAATGGATAATATTTGAGTGACTAATTGAATATAATAGGTTAGATATTTTTAATTATATTGAATATAAGATTATGTTTAGTACTTACACTCTTATATATATTTATAAATATATTATCATTAATTAGTAAGGTAAATTTATTGATCGATTCTCAATCAAAAAATGTGCTTCATACTTTTACTTTACATTAAATAAAATTTTGGGAGAAATAAAAAAGATTAAATCATTATTTCATTAGTTTTTTTAGAAAGAAAACGGCAAAATCCAATAAAATGGCCTAGTTCCATCTGAAAAAGTAGGGGGAGAAGCATATATTTCCCACGAGACCTTAGAACCATGGAACCCATCTTTTAAAAGAGACTGATAGAAGAATAAAAAAATAGATATTAATTGCCTTTTTCAGGAGGCATATATTATTCGGGGATAATCTATTATCCCATAGGTATATGCCGCGTTATTTCCATAGCAACATACACTAGAAGGATATTTCTAACCTAAATATGAGCTAAAGTAACAATAGAGTAGAGCAAATTAACAATAACACTGCTTTTCCTGAGGAAGTGCTCTATAGAATTCTTGCCATTCTCACATGGGGGGGCATCTAGAGCATAGTCGAATACCCCTTTTATAGAGATTTACCTAGTAAGGAAGCTTATTCTGCCAACCAAATGAAAATGTCGATCTCACTCGGTAAGTTCCTGTTCCAAATGAAGGGAGAGAGCGAACCTGTAGTTCCACAATGAAAATAGAGAGTATAGCAACTTTTGTTAGAGAAGTAATTCTTGTCTTGGAAGGTGAAAAGAGGTTCTTCCATTGATATGTTTAATGTTGAGTATTATTTCATTAGTTAACTGACTCTACAATTGATCGGTTGAATAATAAAAGTGGTTATTTAATAGGTCCACGCAGTATACCAAATAGAGTTCTTATTTAGTTCAATCACCACGTCGATAACATAGTCAAGTCGTCTAGATATCCTAATTAGCTGACTTCAGCAACTTTGGATCTTTCAATTCATGTCTTTATCTGAGTTTTCTTCATAATCTTGTAGGAGAGTTAGAAGTTATAACTTAATAGTGAGTTCTTTATATGGACTACCGCTATTGTTGTAAGATGGAAAGCACATAACTGCCCTTTCTCGACTATGCATGTGAGTGACTTCCTTATGACATGGTATTCCATGATCTATAGGCTCTATAGCAAAAAGAAATATGTGATTTGAGAGTACAGTTTTAACTTTCTACTTCCATTTTATACTTAGTTTCAATCTTCATTTCATGCTCCATCTCTACTTGATTTCCAAGGAAGGTTGCATTATAACTTTCAATGAAGCCTTTAAACTCGTGGAAGAACTTGTAAGATTTAGATTGCTCATTATATCTAATAAGTCAGTGAAGGGAGGTTTTTAGGCCTTGTGCATCACAGAAGCGTGAAGATCAGATCACATCCGATCAAACAAAGAGATTTGTCACACAAATCTAGATTGCAACGGAATTTTAAATTTTCTAAAATATGAAACCACATGAATTGGGAACCTTTTTCTAAATTATTTCATCAAGTTCACACGAGTATAGAACTACATGTTGAAATGTGTTTGTGATCCTCTAGCTTCTAAAGCAAGAGACCTCTTGTCTGAAGTCCGATTCGATAGAGACAACACTATGGGAGCGAGGATAAATTGTGTTGCTCTCACAATCCAAATAAACGATCATACTTCCTTCATCATCAACCTTGGGGTAGGGGAAGGCCTCAGGAAAGGAGAGGGGGGGGGGGACTGTGACGCCCTTGGGACCAAGATAATCGACATTCCAATCCACTTATGAGATTCCACATTCGAAGCACATAATTTAAGCTAGAAAGCATAGCATAAAAGACAGTAGAAAATGCAGTAAACTTTTTCCATTTACATTCAACAAGTAACCATGTCCACAAAATGCTACATACATGTATCATTGTAATGTCCATACACATGTGATATACATCTCTCAAAAAGGGTACAAGTAAAGACACTAACAAAAACTATAAAAATGTGTGCATACCTAAAAGTAACAACAACAACAACAATAGCAACAACAAAAGAAATGAACTAGCCAAGCCGCTCATCACTGCGGCCGCTCCTGAGGACCTGTCAGATTCATGAAAATAGGTACGTCATAAGCAAAGTTGCTCAGTACGATCCTAAACAACTAGCCAAGAAAGAATTAAAAGCTGGAAAGTGTACAAAAGCATGTAATTGTGTAAAATCCAAACTACATTGAAACTGACCAAAAAACCTAGATCCTTGATCATTATCCTTATCATTATGATACTAGCATCATGGATAGTATGTATTGATTCACTTGGAACTTCACATTATAACTCTAAGGCCCTGGGATCCTCAGGGTTGGGATGCCTCCGTAGATATGGAATGAATTGCAGCATCCTAACTAAGTTCCCAACACATCCACTAGATACCCTTGATTCAATCATGAAATCCCACACTTTAACGTGTGCTAAATCAATCCCCAAACTTTACCGTGTGCCAAGTCAAATCCCACACTTTACCGTGTTCCAACCCTCACCAATGGTCTGTAACCGACCCTTAGAAGTCTAGTCTTGAAAATTGTCCTGAACCTTCTTCAGACATATCACAACTCCCGAAACTCCCCGCTTAATGCTTCCATCCTAAATACCAACTAATATGGCCTACACCAGCCAGTACACGAGTGTCAACTCTAAGTAAAAGAAGCAAAGCACATACAATCAACCATAACTACTTAGCATCACACATATAAAAATAATGATTATATATCAGACAAAATGGCACACACTGCATCAAGTAGCATGTCCCTCGACCAACGATCTACCGAGATCACATTCATCTAATGCTTTTACCATGGGCCCCAAGGGTGCATGCCCCTCCCTTGGCGGCGCTACTCCAAGCTAACCCATGCCACTGAAAGTCGGATACCATGGCATGAAATCGGAACTACAATGGAAAACTCGACTGCTGATCCTAAGAGCAGAAACTCATATGCTCAAAATCATCCTTACCGAACCTCACCGAATTCGTTACCTCATTTGATTTCAATTTAAGTTAAATTGGATACATTTCACTTGATTATCGATTTATTTCCATAAACAAGACAATAACATATATATTAATATCCTATATGGTCTACATCATTTTCAGAATCAAATTCCGTAAATTTAAGGTCCAAATGAGTTCACAATCCCAGAATGATCGATTATCCAACTGTAATGATCGATCAATGGCGGTCGATCATAAAGCCAGCCATAATATATCATTTTGGATCAAATGATCGATCAGCTTTAAGGCATGATCAATCAATAAACATGCATAATAGATCATATACCTGGACAGTAGTCAGAACCACTCTTGTGATGCCCCGTGAAATCGCTCCGATAGATGATTAAACCACACCATTGTGTTCTTACTAACATCTATACCAAGAATATATATATATATATATATATATATATATGGATCGTGTATGCAATCCATGGATTGGTCATAAAATCCGAAAATGTGATGTGGTAAGTTACTCGTCATGCCTAAAACAGTAATGAGACGTAATAAAAACCCTGACAATATGTAGCTGGTAACCCCCGTAACCCAATGGTATAAAAACATCATGAATCCATCAGCAAATAAAGAGAGAAAACTGTTCGTCGAAGTCATCCCCGTGATGCTCCAGCACCTGAAATGACTTTTCTACGGTGTTTAGCGTATTTCTACAGCCACCACGTGACTCCATGCTTCGAGATCGTCATGTCGGTGCTCTCGGATCTTCGACCGGCTGTCGAAAATCTCTCCAACGACATAGCTCAAGTGAAGGGGGTTGAGCTTCGGCGAGGAACCATACCACTTAGCATGTGTACCTCTATTTATAAGCTTGAGCCTAATTGGATCCATGTTCGGATCTAGTTTAGAAAGCGGTAATGATTCATATTTTGCCCATAACTTCCTCATACCAATTCTGATTTTGATGTTCCTAGGCTCGTTGGAAAGGTCTCGACGAGTACTATTCATTTGTATCACTTGCTCACTGGATCAGGTCTAAAAGTTAAAATTAGTGATTTCTATGCTTAGAGGTCTTGCATTATAAAAATCTCAAAGGAAGTCTCATCCCCGAGACTTAGATGTATACTCTAACCAAAACCTAATCCCATGTGTAAAAATAGGGTGAAATCTATAAAAATCTCAAAAAATTGAATTAGAGTTTTGATTTATTACATGTGGAAAGATGAGGGTACTCTCCCTCATATCAGCCTTAGGCTCCCTCGTCGCCTCCTCGATGTCTCGACTGCACCACTGGACCTTGACTAAAGGTATGTCTTTCCACCTGAGCCTCTTAAACACAGGGTCCAGTATCGGAAACATATCCCACATCACCTCTTGACCTTCCCAATTCTATCCAAAATCTTAAATGGTCCCACAAGATGCGAAGCTAACTTGCCTCTATCACTGAACTTTTGCACTCCTTTCATCAGGGATACTCGTAAGAATACAAAATCCCCAACCTGTAATGATAAGGGATACTTAAGTACATAAAGTTGGTTATATATCATGCTTAAGGTATGTGTGTAAAATAAAATACCTGAAGCTCCAGGTCTCGACACTTTGGTCAACGTAGCTCTTCTGACGGCTCTGAGCTATCAGCAACCTATTCCTAGCAGTCTCTACCGCTCTAGTTGTCTCCTCAATGATCAGTGGGTTAAACAAGGTGTTGACACCCACCTGCTGCCAACACAAGGGAGTGGTACATTTCCTCTCATACACAACCTCAAAAGGTGTCATGTCAATATTGGTGTGATAATTGTTGTATGTGAAGTCAAGAAGGGGAAGGTGATCCTTCCAGGATACCATCCAATCAATAGCATAAGCCTGCAACAAGTCCTCTATTATCTGAAGAGTCGTCTCAGACTGCTCTGTCTGTGAATAGTAAGCTGAACTAAGATGCAGTTCTGTCCTCAAGGGTCTCATGAACTCCCACCAGAGATGTGAGTAAATTGTGAATATCTGTCATATACCACCTTCTTGGGTATACCATGCAATCAGATGACATATTGTATGTATAATATGTCTAGATCAACTGGAATACATGTCATGTTGACCGGGACAAAATGGACTGACTTGGTTAACCGGTCAAATATCATCCAAATCACATCATACCCGCTTAGGGTACACAGCAATGACATGACACAATCCATGGAGATGCTTTCTCATTTCTGCATCGGAATGGGAAGAGGCCATAGTAAATCAGGTGATTTATGGTGCTTTTCCTTCATCATCTAACAGATGAGGCACTGACTAACATGCTCAGCTGCATCTCCCTTCATTCCCTCATACTAGAAGTATTGGCGGAGGTCCCTGTACATCTTGGTATGGCATGGATGAATGGGAAGTCTCAAAATGTGCACCTCATCCAAGATGTCTCTCAAATCCATGTCATCCGGATCACAAACACTGTCTCCCTTCAACAGAATGGACTCTCTAACCCAAAAACCATTAAACTCATCCTTCAGACAATGATGATATAAGTCATGCAACTTTTGATTTGCTAACTATCCTTGGATGATCATATCCCATAGACCATTGTGCTTTGCTGATACAGTCACCGCATTAGTCGTGCTCTTAAATGGATGCCACTCACTAAGTGGTAGTGAGGACATCTGAAGTCTGTAACCAAGAAGGTGATCTGACCGTGTGCGTCCACCTACTCAAGGTATCTGCTACCACATTTCCCTTACCATGATGGTAAGAGATAGTGCAATCATAATCCTTCATCAGCTCCAACCATCGTCCATGCCTCATGTTCAACTCTCGCTGGTCAAAGATGTACCTGAGACTCTTGTGGTCCATGACTCGAATGTCACCCCATATAGATAGTGGCACCATATCTTCAGTGTGGAAGCTATAACTACCAACTCCAAATCATGAGTAGGGTAGATGCACTTGTGGCTCTTCAGTTGTCGAGATGCATATGCTATGACATGTCCTAGTTGCATCAATAAGGCACCCAAACCTTCCTTGTAAGCATTGGTACGAACCATGAAATCTAAAGTACTATATGGGGGAGGGTAAGAATGGGAGAAGTAGTCAACCGCTCCTTGAGCTTAGAAAAACTCAGCTCACATTTGTCGCTCCAGATAAATGGCACATCCTTCTGTATCAGTCGTGTGAGGTGTAATGCCAATTGAGATAATCCCTTGATGAATCGTTTGTAGTAATCGATCAAGAAAACTATGAATCTCTGTAACCATCTTGGTCTGCTCCCAAGATAAAATGGCATCTATCTTAGCAAAAGGTCAACTGCCACCCCTGCCCCCAAAATCATATGACCTAGAAATGGCACTTTAGAAAGCCAAAACTCGTACTAGCTAAATTTTACATAAATTCTGATTCTCTCAGAGTGTCTCTAACACACTATAGATGTGACTCGTGCCCATGCTCATCATGGGAATAGACTAGAACATCATCAATGAATACATCACTAACCTGTCCAAGTAAGGACAGAAGACTCGGTTCATCAAATCCATGAATGTGGCATGTGCATTCATGAATCCAAATGGCATTACCACGAACCCGTAGTGACCATATCTCATGCAAAATGCAGACTTCATCACATCTGAATCTCTGATCCTCAACTAGTGATATCTGGATCATATATCAATCTTGGAGAACACCGCAACTCCCTGCAATTGATCAAAAAGATCATCAATCTGTGGGAGAGGATAACGGTTCTTGACTATCCGCTTGTCCAGATGCTTGTAATCAATGCAAAGTATCATGGATCCACCCTTCTTCTTGATGAAGAGAACTAGAACTCCCCATGGGGATGTACTGGGACGAATGATTCTTTTATCTAACAACTCCTGCAACTACACCTTGATCTCTCCTAGCTCAGTTGGTGCCATCCTGTATGGAGGGATGGAGATAGGATGTGTATATGGTAACAATGTTATTTTAAAATCTATCTCTCTCACTGGGGGTAGTCCAGGTAAATCATCTGGAAATAGGTCAGGGAACTCACATACTACCTGAACATCTTCTATCATCCCGTCCTGAGTGGATGTGTCAACAATGTATGCAAGGTATCCAACACATCCCTGACTGACGTACTCCTGTGCTCTCATAATAGATATTTACTCAACCCATGTATCTGATATACACCCATCGAACTGGAAGGCTGGTACTCTTGGTATGTGGAAGACTGTCGTCTTCCCAAAGCACTCTAGGCATGCATGGTACCTCTCTAGCTAGTACATGCCTAAGATGGTGTCGAACTCCTCTAATTGTATCAATAGTAGGCATTCAAACATTTCATGCCCACCGATCTGTATAGCTACACCCTCAACTATCTGATGGATGATGAACAATTTCCCCCTGGGACCTTGATATAGTATTGGGTAGGTACACTCGCTATAGACTTGCCCAAAGTGGGTACCAAATGGCGTGTGAGAAAAGAATGAGTAGCCCCCGAATCAAATAATATATGTAAAGGAACTCCACGTACTGAAACCATACCTCAAACAATTGATCCGTAAGCATGTGCCTGCTCATGTGTCATTGCATTCACCTGACCATGTGGGGGTGGTGCGTTGGATCCTGTGTTGCTGAATACTATTATGGAGTGCTCTATGAATCTCGATCTCCACAACAGAAATCCGACCCCTCGAACTGTCTGGAGGATCATGCTGATCTCCCACTCTATTATTGGATACCCGAACCATTGGCATGGTAAGGACACTGGGTCTTGAAGTGGCCAGTTGTATGAGGTATAAACAAGCCATGCCATGTTGAGAATGTGTACGTCCGTAAACCAAGATACCTCCCCCAGATTTGTGACTCTGTACAACTACCGGGGAGTGAGAACGTCCTGTACCACAATTGGCTAATGAATGCCACAAGGTGGAAGAAGAAGTATATCCACCAACTAGTTGTATCAGTGTAGTGGGCTGGTAACAACACTCATGACGGAAACGAGAGAAGTCCCGACATATTGCTCGGCTAGATGACAAATGTGGTAATTGTGCATTCCCTCCTAGTGCTCAACTTTGTATAGCCTACCATCTCTTCACCTTGGTGACCTCCTTGATGGAGGTAAGATCCAAGGTAGAGAGCATGTCATGTACATCCTGGTGCATAATACGGATGGACTTCTGCAAGTTATCGTGTGGATAAGTTGTAATGGCTAGAGAACTACGAGATAGCTCTCTGTGTAGTATCAAGTACTCCTAGGTCGTCATCGACCCCTACATCAGCTCACCAAACTATCACCTCTGCTCCTCTACCCACTGCTCAACTCACTGCGAAAACTTTGCCATAAAGAGATCCCAAGTGATGGACTCTGTTAGATGCTCCTATATAGAATGGCACCATCTATATGCATATCCAACCAAAGAGAACTCAGCAAATGTCACCCACTCCTTCACTGGTGCATGAATCATCCTAGAACTTTGGATACATACTTGATTCAATCTCTGTTATACCGGTAACAAAATATTGCGGCATATGTGATCGCTAGTATATGATATATGTGGTATGACGCACATGCAATGCATCTACATCCCCAAATGACGTTGGCTCCAATGAGATTGGTCTTTATACACAGTCCTCCTCATCTCGAGAAGGGTGGTAGTACGAGTCATCATGTTGTTGCAGCCTTTGCTCAATCGCCTCCTATTGATGTTGCATGTCCTACATGGCCTCGACAAGGAAGGACAGTGGTTGTGCCATGTCAGGATCTTCACGAGGCAGCATGGTTCTACATAAGGAACCATATCTTTAGTGCTTTAGTTTACTTGTGGGAGATACATGTACATGTATACTACTATTTTTATTTTATTCGTGCTGGGACAAAAGACTCTCGAATACAATCTTGTATTTCGAATACCACTAAGGAATTACATATGTCGAATGGAAATGGATTATCACTGCTCTGATACCAAACTGTGATGTCTTGGGACCAGGATACTCAACATTCTAAACAACTTATGAGATTTTGCATTCCAAGCACATAATTTAAGCTAAAAAACGCAGCATGAAAGATAATAGAAAATGCAGTAAACGTTTTCCATTTACATTCAACAAGTAACCATATCCACAAAATGCCACGTACAAGTATCATTGTAATGCCTATGCATATATGATATACATTTCTAAAAAAGGGTACAAGTAAGGACACTAGAAAAAATTACAAAAATGTGTATGTACCCAAAAGTAACAAAAACAACAATAGAAGAACTAAACCAGCCAAGCCACTTACAATTGCGGCTGCTCCTAAGGACCTGATAGATTCACGAAAGTTGGTATGTCATGAGTAAAGCTACCTAGTACGATGCTAAACAACTAACCAAGAAAGAACTAAAAGCTAGAAAGTGTACATAAGCATGAAACTAAGAAAATCGAAACCACACTAAAACTGACCAAAAAACCTAGATCCTTGATATGTATAATTATCCTTATGATATCGGCATTATGGATAGTCGATGGTCTTGATTCACCTGGAACCTCACATTATGACTCTAAGGTCCTAGAATCCTTTAGGGTTGGGGTGCTACATGGAATGAAGTACAACAATCTAACTAAGTTCCCAACACAACCACTATCTACCCTTAATTCAATCATGAAATCCCACACTTTACCATGTGCTAAGCCAATCCCCACACTTTATCGTATGCCAAGTAAAATCCCATACTTTACCGTGTATCAACCCTCACCACTGGTCTGGAACCGAGCCCTGGAAGTCTAGTCATGAAAACCATCTGGAACCTTCTCCTTCAGATATACCACAACTTTCGAAACTCCTCGTTTAATGCTTCCACCTAGAATACCAATTAATGTGGCCTACATCAGCCAGTATATGAATGTCAACTCTAAGTGAAAGAAGTGAAGTACATACAACCAATCATAACTACTTGGAACCGTACACATGGAAATCGAGACTATACGCTGGTAAAAAGGCACACTGGTGTGCCAAGTAGCATGTCCACCAACCAATGACCTATTGGGATCACAGCCATCTAACGCTTCTACTTGGGGCCCCAAGGATGCATGCACCTCCCTTGGTGGCACTACTCCAAGCTACCCCCATGCCACTAAAAGTCGAACACCATGGTATGAAAGTAGAACTATAGCGGAAAACTTGATCACTGATCCTAAGAGACAAAAATTTAATATGAAGGTGTTTGTAAGATGCTCAAACTCATCCTCATCAAACCTCATTGAATTCATGGACTCATTTGATTTCTATTTATGTTAAAACAATCCCATTTCACTTGATAATGAATTTATTTCCATAATTTAATCATGTAACGTATATTAATGTCTTATATGGTTTACATCATTTCAAAATCAAATTCCATGAATTTTAAGGTCTTAATGGATTCATAGTCTCAAAATGATCGATCATCCAACTTTAATGATCGATTAATAATGATCGATGATAAAGCCTACCATGATCTATCATTTTCAGACAAATGATCCATCAACCTTAAGTCATGATCGATCAACAAAATGTTTGATCAATCATATTTGGATAGTGGTCGGACCACTCCAATGATGTCCCATTAAATCACTCTGATCGGTGATTCAACCTACCATTTTATTCACGCTAACATCAACAAAATTAATACAAATGTGGATCACGTATGCAAGCCACGGATTGGCTAGAAAATCCAAAAATGTAAAGCAATAAGCTACCTGTCGTGTCCAAAGCCATGATGAAATGTGACAAAACCCGAATAATAAGTAGCTCGTGAGGCCAGTAACCCAATGATACAAAAATATCGTGAATCTGGTAGCAAACGGAGGGAGAAAACTATACGTCGGGGTTGTCCCCCGCGATTCTCCCTCACCCTGAATGGTTGCTCAATGTTACTTAACATATTTCTATACACACCACTCCAAGATCTTCACGTCGATACTCTCGGATCATTGATTGGTTGTAGAAAATATCTCCAATGGCGGAGCTCCAACGAAGGGGGAAGAGCTCTGGCAAGGCTAAATTATTTAGATAGCCAAACCACTTAGGGGAGGACCTCTATTTATAGGCTTGAGCCTAATCGGATCTAGATTTGGACCCAGCTCAGAAAGCCATAAACAATTCGTATTTTGCCTGTAACTTCGTCTATGAACTCCGATTTTGATGTTCTTGGGCTCATTGGAAAGGTCTCGATGTGCATTATAAGAAGAGGTGGTTATTTATTTAGTTTGGACATTGGATCGGGTCTGAAACATTAAATTAATCATTTCTATACTTAGAGGTCTTACAGGGATGACCTAGAGAGAGACTTTTTCTGTGCTTACAATAGTTGTACAGAAAGGCAGGGGACGACCCTCCTTTTGAATAAAAAAGGACTGTTATAATTGCAATCCTAATCAATTAATCAAGAACCAGAAATAGATGAGGCAACTGAGCTCTAACAGGATCAGGATTAATAATTAATTATTAATCTAAGCAATCCTATTATCCAAAACAAGCAAATTAATAAATAAATACTTTATAAATAAAAGAGAGAGATAATTCCCACTCATATTAGGAGTTGAATCACCCCTTCTTTTTTGTTTATCTTAATGTTGGTTAAATATCTCTAATAAAGTATCCATTTATTTATTTAAATAATTTGTAACATTTACAAATTAGGCCACTAAATAAAATAAATCATATTCATTGGCCCAAAATAAAATTTAAATCATATTTACATTTTATATTTATATTGAAATGTTAATCCAATTCACATAAACAATATAATTTGTGAATCCTATTCACAAATAAGTCTCTAAATAATAATGTGGGTCATATCCATAGTATTCCAAAAATTATCGTGGATATCACTATCTATAGAATTTTATCTAGGATAATTAAATCCAATTTAATAATCCAAATTTTATCTATTTTCTCAATAATTAGAGTTGTTTCTTTCAGAACAATCAATGAACTATTTCATGGATAGTGTGTCTTTTCTGCGGATACTTGGATATAAGGTCATGATAATTGTATTATTCATGTATAGTAACATGGATATTGAATTCAATCTCATATCTAGATCTAAAATACCTCTCAGTGTTGTTTGATCTAATCAGACAAAGTGTTCTATCCTCTCATTGTACCTGAATCTAATTCAAAACAATATCCAAAAATTGAACTAATATCAGATAACTAGTTCACTAAGTGGAGTCACTAAAATTCAAACATGTTTCGTCACTCCCTCGAAATGGAAGTGTCATGGTATAAAATTAATTTAACATCACATCACCCTCGAGTATTCTTAATACATGTACATCCTACAAATTGGAAAGACTGTAATTAAACCCGAAATTGTGATTTCATTTGAAATGTCTTCTTCAGAGTTTTATCATTAAGCTTCTCATTTGATCATTGGGAGTTGGTATAGAGCATATCCTTTACAAAAGCTTATATCATACCTATAAATCATGTTTTATTTCCCAAACAATATGACCATCGATGGAATTTAGTTTATCCCAATATCTTATGAGTCAGCTCATATTTTTTGGTTCAACAGTGATATGTCTTCATTTGCACACCAACGCGTTGATGTGTAAACCTTGAATAGGTCATCAATCTAATAATATACCAAATGTACATACTAAGATCTAAAGTGATACATTTTTGTATGGTTAGAGGATGCATGCATATATCATGACAACATATGATGTAGGTCTTTGTTATCTCAATTTCGATAAGACAACTCTTTGACTTAACTCACCCTACACCTCTGAATCTCTATTCTTATGTAGAGGACCTACATCGAGAGGTTGATCGGATGACAAACTTTAGAGTAAAGATTTCCATCTCCTTCTCAGGTCAGAGATCTCGTCTTGATAACCACTTAATGGTGTAGTTGAGTCCTTAATCTGACACTTTAGATATTCAACCGACACCGGCCTCTATGATCCAACAATGGGATCAACAGTTGTATGATCTTAAGATGACCAAGGTACATGACCTTATTTTTATAGAGGAACCCAATAAGTGTATACATATTATAATCTCAAAAATGGAGTGAATAAATCAATAAGTTATATTGATAAATAATTAATAATA
Organism: Ottelia alismoides; assembly: GCA_037367405.1. Taxonomy (NCBI): domain Eukaryota; kingdom Viridiplantae; phylum Streptophyta; class Magnoliopsida; order Alismatales; family Hydrocharitaceae; genus Ottelia; species Ottelia alismoides. The sequence goes on from JAZKJV010000416.1 coordinate 1,076,520, forward strand.
GTATTTATTGTAGAAATAGTTCGCCTAGAGCTCACATGTCTATCAAGTATAATTTTTAAACACATGCTCATTACATTATGGCCAAAAACCTTTTAGGACAAAGGCTTGATAAGGTTATCAACGAAGTTGTTGGCAGAGGCAACTTGTGTGATTACTATGCCACCACATTTTTGTATCCCATGAATGATGTGGTATTTCCTCGCCACATTATTACTATTTTATGCCACATGGGTTCCTTTACCTGAGCAATAGCTCTCGTGTTATTATAGAGTAAAAGGATGGGAGTATCTGAGGAATGTATGCCTAGGTCCAAGATAAACTTGCACAACCAGATCACCTCCTTTTGCAGCAGCCAATGCAGCAATGTACTCATCTTTTGTTGTTGAATCAGTCATATTATCCTTCTTCTTGCTTCTCCAACTCACACCACCACCGTTCAATAGAAATATGAACTCCGAAGTTGACTTTTTTGTCATCAATATCAGATTGGAAGTTTTAATCTATGTATCCTAATACTTGAAGAACACTATCTCTATAGACCAAGATGTAATCTTGCATCTAATGTTCTTCATTATATTCTAATGTTGTTCTCCATAACAAGATCGGTAACAGCTTACCACTCCCACTGCACGATAGATATCTTGTTAGGTACACATCATGGCACACATTATGCTTCTTAAAGCTAATGTGTAAGGGTAGTTAGCCATAAATTTTTTCCTTAACAGTTTAAGGCATTCCTTTAGACAAGTGTATACAATGTTGCTCCCACTAAGCTTCTTGTATACACATGGCTAATCAAGATTCTGAATGAAATCATAACTCTTTATGAGTTCATCGAATCCGATGTTCTAGCTATGAGAAGCTTGTTTGAGACCTTAGATTGGCTTTTTCAGATTGCACACCTTGTTTCATCGGTCATGAAGTCCATGGGGTTGATCCATGTAAACACCAGCCTCGAGGCTTCCATTAAGGAATGCAATCTTGACGCCCATCTTCTAGATGTCGTAGCCAAGATGTGCATCTATAACTAGCAATCTGAAGGACCAAAGCATGGCCATAGGAGAGAATGTCTCATCGTAGTTGATGCCTTCTCTCTATGTGTAGCCCTTGGCCACGAGTTGTACCTTGAATGTCTCTACCTTTACATTGGGTCCACTTTTTCTCTTGAATTTCTTTTTATATCCAATGGGTTTTACCCCCTTAGGTGGATTCTTTAGGGTCCATATACCATTCTTGTACATGCAGTCTATTCGTACTTCATAGATAGCATCCATATGAAGTAGGATCATTGTCAGACTTTTCTGATACATAGAATCCATACCTTTTAGATGTTCCCACCACCCTCGAACTCTTTCGAAGAGGTACATGTGTTTCATTTTCAATTAATTCTTTATTTTATGGTTTAAGAATCGCATTATCATAAGAGCATTCTTTGAGTTCCTCCGCTTGATTCTTGTTTTGAATTTTAATGAAGTCATCCTCCAAGAACTTTATGTCCTTATATATGAATATCTACTAAGTCTCAAGATCATAAAATTTTTATCCAATACCATCTTTTGATACCTAATGAAGTAACACTCTACAGTGTGGGATTCCAGCTTACTTTCGGTCATGTTGTTAGCATGGACCAAGTAATCCCAAATCCTCAAGTGTCTAACACTGGCTCAGTTCCAAATCAAATCTCATGAGGGATTTTATGTATTGATTTGCTCGCAATATTGTTAAGGATATATATTATAGTTTTTACTGCATATTCCTAGAAACTAAGAGATAATTTTGATTTACTCATCACTATTTTGACTATATCCATTATAGTCTTGTTGCGTCTTTTAGCAACACCATTTAGTTAGAGAGTTCCAGAAGGAGTAAGATTGGACACAATTCCTCTCTCTTTAAGGTATTTCCTGAATTCATCGAATTCTTTTAATCTTACTATGGATTTGATTCTCAACCAAAGTCATGAATTCTTTGAAATTTTCAAAGATTTCATACTTGTGATGTAATAGGAAGACAAACCCATATCGTGAATGGTCATCAATAAATGTCACATAGTATCGATATCTATTAAGTGTTGTAGTACTGAAGGGACTACCTACACTATCATGTACGAGGATACCTTCATATCGTGTACCCTTATTTTAGAAGGGTGCTCTGGTCATTTACCTCGAATACAATGTTTATGAGTAGGCAAATTTTGAACTTTTAGAAAAACTAGTGGTCCATCATTTTCCAATCTGTTGATCCTATCAATAGAAAATGACCAAGCCTTTGATGCCAGACCATGGTTAAATGGTTTCCATCCACTCTAGGTCTCTTAAGATTTTTATCAGTGGTTGCAACGTTCATGACACAATCATTCATGCACAATTAATAGAGTCCATCAAAAGTAAAAAAACTTTCGCAATATATGTATTACAATGACTTATGACAAGTTTATATCATAACAAGAATGTATATCCATGTACAACTAGCTTGGATACATATATTAAGTTCCTTCTAACATCTGGAACATAGAGACAATCTCTAATTACTTGGACTCTCCCCTAGATAACAATAGTTTGCATGTCCCGACAGTGACTGTTGCAACAGTTGCATCATATCCCATCTAGATGACTATCTTCCCTTTATAAATCTTTCTAGTTTTCTAAAATAGATGCAACAAATTGCATACATGAACAAAAGCACCTGAATCAAATATCCAACTACCTTTTTACCTATGAGAACATTAGTTTCAATGATGAAAGTAGATTTTACACTTAGTGGATCACATTACCATTTCCCTTCTCTAAGGTTTTAGATATCTTAATAGTTTTCTTCCAGTGTCCCGACTTTTTGTTGTGATGATATACATTTATTTTATTGGATGCCATATGTGTGGAATCTTGAGAGGAAGAGCTAATACTTTGAATCCTTTTTCTTCTTTCTCTAAGCCAAACTTTCCAAGATCCATGCTTCTGACAATGCTTTCAAATAACTTTTGCAACCATTGTACTGTCAGCATGATTCCCTTTCTTCATGATATCATCTGTGGACTTCAGTGAAGCCATGAGTTCAATGTTCATCAAGATCAACTTGTTAATGTGATATGATATCACAAAGTTGTTGAAAAACTTCGGTAGAGATAACAAAATGAAGTCAGACTATATATATGCATCCATCTCTGCCCCAAGGATCTCCAGCTCAAAGAGATAGCCAAATATTTTAATTACATGGTCTCTTACCAAGGTCCCTTCTTGCATCCTACAGTGTATAAGTTCTTTCATAAGAATGTAGCATTGTGTGTTGTTCACATCATCGAACATCTCCTTCTCATCATTATATTTGACATTCTCGATTTCTACAAGTTGCTTCCGAAGCGCATTGAACAAAGAACCTAGAATATAACAATGGGTCAACAAGTTCCCATATTCATATTTATTGTAAAATTGAATTTCTTCCATTGACATAGGGTTCTTGTACATGGTCTTCTTGAGCACATATCCGATGCACTCAGCATAAAGAACAAGTTCCAAACTACGGAGCTAGTCTGAATAATTTGGTCCGATCAACTAGTTGACCTCCAGAAGCTTATTGAGTGGGATCATGGATTTCATCTGAGATCAAGAAATGCACTTATTGGTATACATGTAAATATACATTTTCTATGATTAAGGATATAAAAAAAAGTTGTTTGATACTTTGAAATATCATTCCCTTATTAATCTTTCAAAGCAAGAAATACACTTATTGTTATATCTCTAGCGAGATCTAGAATCTCTCTTCCACCCTTTTCACAGCTCAATTATATGAGAGCGTGAAACTCCGGTGAAGAAAGTTAGAGCACTTTCCACATTGCAAGTCCAATTTGCATTCCCAATTTGATCTTTGAGTCCTGAGCCCACCAATCCTGCCATGATGTTGACCTGTTATCAATTGAATCAATCATTAATGGGAATAGAACTTGCTATGGGCAATTCAGTAATGGCTCAATTATATGTGGAACAATATTAGGGTCACTACGCACACGACATGTCTCTTACGAGAAGTAAAGAGCCTGATCCATGTGCACTTATACATTGGATCTATGACTTCACATACTGATCTTCTTCGTGCAATCCATGGTGACGATACCCTCTTCGTTGACAGGAGATCATGGAGTTCATTATACAATCCTTCATATCATTTAAATTTCGATCGATCATTTCGAATCATTTCTCATGAACAATCCTTTCCAAGGAAATTCTAGTCCTTCAATTATAGAACATGAATAATTGGAACACATTAATTCATTCATATTTAAATTAGTATCATTCTTTCTTGATATTCTATTATAACGTGTACGCCATCACAAGTATATTTTTTAAATTTTGATTGTTAGAGTATGTATTAACTTTCTCATGCTACCCTTCCTTGAAATAGGTCCAACCAGACATTTAGATATGTTGAGAAGGAGGATTTCCTTTCCATGCAGGGTGCTAATTACTAAACCAAGTCAGCAGACATTACCTGGACACTTACTCCATTTTAGTTCGAGGCAACACAATTCTGAACAACTTGTACTTATGATTTTATAAATATTTTATCATCGGCATGATACTATATAATAATTATTTAGATGTTTAAAACTAAAATCATTTTAATTATCATAAAAATCTAAGATATCAAGCAACCAACTATTTTTGCATCCAAATTATCTAGTTACAATAAGTATAGTTCAAATTTTGATCCTATCAAGAAAGTAGCATTCAAAAGTTGTTGGAAATTTAAATATTTATCAAAACATTCAATTTAACAACTCATCAAGATATATCACATATTAGAATGGATGTATTTTTAATGACAAATACATAAACAATGTCATCAAGATAATCATATCATCCTCCGATCCTATTTTACAAAATATCACATATCTTGGGCTATCAGACTCGGATCACGTGAAATAAAATCATGAGGATTAGGGTTTTAATTTATGACATTAATAAAGTTTTTTAAGCAAGTTTCATGACAGGAAAAAAGTAAAAAATTCAGAAGTTAGAGTAACGAAAATCATGCAATAACAAGACAATGCGAAAACTTTTTTCTATCTGAATAAATGTCCGATCATAGCCAACTATTGGTCTGACCTTTGAGGTCATATTTATACATTTTAAATATGATTTAGTATCCCAAAATATGTTCATAATCAAAGTTATTTGTAGTAACATCAAATATTCATAAAAATCAATTCGAAATCACATAATTGTGGAAAAAATAATGTTCCTGCAATCCAGCATACAAAGCCTTATCTTCCTAGGACTACGGATCATATCCAAGACTATCAATCAAGGCTCTGATACCACTTGAAGGGAGGCTTTTATGCCTTTCACATCACAAAAGCTTGAAGATCATACCACATCCGATCGAACAAAGAGATTCATCATATGAATCTAGATTGCAGCAGAATTTTAAATTTTCTAAAAGACGAAATCACATGAATTTGGAACCTTTTCCAATTCATTTCATCAAGTTCACATGAGTATAGAATTACCTCTTGAAGCATGTTTGTTGTCCTCTAGCCATAAAGCAAGAGACATCTTGTTTGAAGTCTAATACGACAACGATAACACTTGTGGGTATGAGGATGAATCGTGTTGCTCCTACATCCAGATAAATGATCCCCCTTCCTTCCTCATTAGTCATTAGTAGGGGAAGACCTCAAGAAAGTGGAGAGAGAGTGGGATGGGAGAGAGCGATATATATTTCTGTGTTTCAAAATATTGTATAGAAAGGCAAGGAGCAGCCCTCCTTTTGTACTATACAAAAATCAACTTTAGGATTTCTATCTTACTCAGTTAATCAAGGGATATGAATAAAGGAGTAAAGCAACCTCAAACATGATTATGATTGATAATTAACTATCAATTTAATTAATCCTACTATCCAAAATAAATAAATAAATCATAAAATAAAAGAGAGATGATTCCCACTCTTTTTAGGAGTGGAATTATCCTTTACTTTTTTATTTATCTTAAAATTAGTTAAATATCTTCAATAAATTATCTATCTATTTATTTATTTAAATAATTTTAACATTTAAAAAATAGACCAATGAATAAAATGAATCATCTTCATTTATCCATAATAAAGTGTCAATCATATTAACTTTTATGTTGGAATGTGAATCCAATTCACATAAACAATATAATTTGTGAATCCTATTCACAAACAAGTCTTCAAACAATAATGCGAATCATATTCATACTATTCCAAAAACTATTGTGGAGATCACTATACACAATAATTTTATCTAGGATAATTAAATCCAATTTAACTATACCAATTTTCTCTTTTTTCCTAATAATTGGATTTATTTCTTTTAAAACAATCCATGAACTCTTTCACAGATAGTGTATTTCTTCGTGGATATTTAGAGATGAGGTCAGAGTAAATGTATTATCCATGTATAGTGACTTGGATATTGAGATTCAATCTCATATCCAGATCTAAAAGACCTCTCACTGTTGTTTGCTCATATCAGACAAAATATCATATCTTCTCATTATATTTGAATCTAATTCAGAACAATGTCCAACATTTGGACTAAGACTGGTAACTAGTTCGCAAATCGAACTCACTAAAACCCAAATATGTTTCGTCTTTCCCTCAGAATGGAACTGTCGTGGTAGCAATTAATTTAAGATCACATCACCCTCGAGTATTCCTAATACATGTAGATCCTGCATATTGGAAGATCGTGATTAAACATGAAGTTTTAATCTCATCTAAATTGTCTTCCTCAGAGTTTTATCATTAAGTTTCTCATTTGATCATTGGGAGTTGGTATCAATCATATACTTTCCAAAAGCATATATCATATCTACAAATCCTATCTTGTTTTCTAAATGAGACGACCATCATAAAAATTTGGTTTATCCATGTATCTCATGAGTCAGCTCATGTCTTGTAGTTTAGTAGTGAACGTGTATGATCACTTTGAGAGATAATAACACTCATGTGGCATCATAAGCATGCCAATGCACTGATTTATAGACCCTGAATAGGTCATCAACCTAATGGTCTGCCAAATATACATACTCAAATATATAGTGATACATTTGTCTCTCATCAGAGGATGCGTGCCTATATCATGACAACATACGACATAGATCATTATTATCTCGTGAAGTCGACTATTTGACTTAACTCACCCAACCCCTATGAATCTCTATTCATATTTAAATGACCTACACCAAGAGGTCGGTTGGATGTCAACCTTTAGAGAAAGGATTTCTATGTCCATCTCAGGCCAGATATCTCTTATCTATAATTACTAGATGGTGTAGTTAAGTCCTCAATCTGAAACTTTAGATCTTCAACCCAACACCAGCCTCTATGATCCAACAATAGGATCAACAATTGTATGGTCTCAAGATGGCCAAGGTACATAAGCCTATTTATACAAAGGGACCCAATAAGTGCATGCATATTATAATCTTTGAAAATGAGTGAATGAATCATCATTTTTATTGATAAATAGTATAAATAATTTATAATAATATCTATTCTAGAAATGGTTCACCAGGAGCTCACATGTCTAACAACTTGTATGTAAATTTCTTAAGTCTAGCATGTTCCATATCCAAATTTCCATAGATGATTCAACTTAGGTTCTCTACTATTATAAATTCACTGATATTTATTCTATAAACTTAATGGGCTATGTTGTAATTGGTGGCCAACAATGTTTTCTTGAACTTCTTTCAGAAACCTATATGTTACAATACACATTTTATATTCATCAATGTTTTGCTCTATATTCAACATCACCATTTTTTAAGGTGCATACATATACTTATTCTTGTTTAACACAATAGTCGTCAAACTCCTTTGAGCCATATTTCTTATCTGTGTTACATGTGTCTATATTGGTTTTTCCAATTTTATCTCTATTTTTACCTTATATTTTTAAAAGTTTCAAAAGCTTCTAGTTTTATTTCTACATCATATACATAAGAGAGTTCCAACTAATCATTACATGCTATTAAGTACGCTTTATTTTTTATGTGTGTACTTACACTTAGTCGACTATACACACATGGATCAAGCTTAGTAGTTGATATGATCATGCAACATTTGATAAATATTTCTTCGATTTCCTCCATTATCCCATTTTAATTGTTGGGAGGTGGAAAATGTTGATTTATGGTGATTACTCAAAAGTCATGTTCCCTAATGCTGATTGTCATCAATATAACTAGCTTCATTTGCTGACACAACTTTCAAGTCAAACAAAATTTACGTGGTAGTATCAATGCGCATGTAATCTTAGACAAATTAGCTTTAATCATTTTATACATATTTGAGTTTAGGATATCAACATCTTATATGCCACAAATAAATAATGCAAGTAATACTTATAAAAAACATTCATTGATTCAATAGAACTATTTACTTCAAGAAGATAAAATAGGCCGAGCTTTGTGTTTAAGTTTTTCGATGGTATATACATTCTTACTCTTTTCAATTGGCATACTTTTGATATAAAAAAACTTCAAAGTCCTTAACAACATTGGAAAATATATAAGATTGTATTATAATGTAGCAAACAATACATCTTGAAGTATTATGATTCTATCTCCCAGGTCAAGCACATATTTTCCAACACCTTCAACATCCAATTAGGTGTTAATCCCTCTTATTTTTATATTTACCTCTCTTCTTCTCCTTAAATTCTACTAGAGTGTTGATTTTCGTCATTTCAGTGAACTCATGCCTTCTTAAGTTGCTCAGCTTCCTAAGAGGATGCTCTAGTTAGGGGTTCTAATTGAATTATTCAGGTTCAATTAGGATTCATTCAATAAAGATTCAAAAAAGTTCAGTTCAAAATTAGATAAACTGAATTTAAATTTGACTCCCAAATCAATAGAATTTGAATTAACATGAATTTGTTCGATAATAATTCGATTCAATTCGATGTTTATACACATACTCACACATATACATCCATATATTATATTTTTGTAAATATTACATACATGTATGCAATACATGCATACGATGCACATGTTACAAACTTGACATGGATTGATTCAGATTCTACTTGAATATTTCTATGTAGGAAGTTATAGTGTAAAAGTATCAAAGGGTTGACATGCATTTAATCCAAATTCATTTGCAAGTAAATAGATGCAAAAAATTATGAACATCATTTAGTTTATATTAAAAGATTTAATATTTACATTGTATCACAAAACATAACATGTCAAAGTATGGAAACAAAATTAAGCGATTTTTTATTTCGATTTGATTTCTTTTAAAGAACTATAATAATCATACTTTGACTGCTAAGTACAAGAGAACAAAGTGACACATGATTTCTATTGCAGCAAAGATCTAAAGGTACTCTCAAATCCCATTATTATGGTTACTCTTAAGCTTATTTTCATACATAGGCTCTAATTTTATGATTTATCACGCCTGGACTTCACCGACATGATTTCCTTACTCCCATGTTATATCGGTGTGGCATGTCATTGCGTGACATGTATATGCAACATTAGGCTCTTGTAATGTGACCTAGTTTCTTTAATTTTCTCTTACAAGTTTAAGTTGAGCCACCACTCAATCTATCTGACCCTCAAGCTCATGACACTCTCGGATTATTATATTTATATTATTCACATTACCCTTACTCAGTAACCATACTGATAACGCTCCCTCTACCCTTGTTAATTCAAGAAAATTAATGTTCAAATTAATAATATTTGTTCGTTGCAGTCAGATAATGAGAGCGAATCAAAAACCACTTTCAATTATATACAAATTATTTTTGAGCGGCAAATTTTTTTACTTGGTTGGAAGTCCAAGGTCAAACTCAGGGAGGCAGCTGTCTCCTTAGGTGAATGATGAATCCACATTTCATCATCTTTATTCTATCATTTTGGCCTTAAAAACCCTAGCAAATGCGTGTAAATAGCATTAAATATAGCATCTTAGCATTCATGCATGTGCATGTAATTAGTATATAAAATACTGTATTTAAAGCTAAAATTATAGAATAAATAAAAAAGAATAAAGAATAAAATATTGTAAATTATTTTATGACCCGAAACCCTGAGACCTAGGCATCTTGATGAATAGGTCAACAAGGAATAAAGTAGGGGGAGATAAGGGTCAAAATACAGTCAAAATACCTATTCCTTTTAATGCATTCTGGGACCTATTTTTGGTTCCACTTTTTATACATCAAATAAGGAAACTTTGTACATGAAAGTTGTAGATAATTAAATAAATAAAAATACAAAATTAATTTCATTCAAAAATCATGTACAGATAAAAAGTTATGGTCTGAATAAAAATCTAGAATCTCAACTTCCCAGACCCGTATCTCACAAATAAAAACTCCAAATGCATCAAATTCACCTTTAATTGTATATAGTATGAAATAAGCTATTTAATGGCGGTGGTTTCGCATTTGGCGGAGCTACGGTTTGAAAGTTGAGTTTTGGACCCTACTTGTATAATTGCATTGATTAAAATATTCAATTTATTCTTTATTCATTATTTTTGTATTTTTATATTTTTATAATTTTGTAAATATTACTTATAATATATTTTTATATTAAAATCAGAATAAAAACATAAAAGAAATACAAAATAAAATACTTGTACATATTATACATAGGTATCATACCTATAAATATACATATATAATACATACTTATATTTTATTAAAGGTACAAAACACATCAGAAAATAAAAGAAAATATATTTAAGTGTATAAAAGTATTTTATAAATTTATAAAATAATAAACAAAAATAAATAAATTAAAAACACAAAATAAAAATAAAAGGATAAAATATATAGATATTATACCTATAAAGGGTATAATAGGTAACTTGTAAAAATATACCTCATAAAAATAATTAAAAATCATCATAAAATATCTTATAAATTAATAAACATTTTTCATTAATTAACCTTAAATTAAATAAATCATTTTCGATTTTTAAATGATTTTTTAAATAATTTTCTAGGGTTTTTCCTGGTTGGTCCACGTGGACCAACCAGGTGGTCTGGACTGTTGACCAAGGTCAACAGTCTGGCCTTCAACCCTGTAGCCCTGTCAGACCTTGTTTGACCCCCATATTCGCGGATTTTTCGAGGCATCTCCTTGCACTCTTTCATGATGCGCCTTCGGTGACTTTTGCTCCTCGACAATCAACCATTCACGCCGGGGTTATTTTTAGGCACTGGATCATCGCTTCGCCTGCTATGCCTCGGTCTTCCCCACCTGGTCGTCAACACTACATAACCAAACCCCCGACTTCAATTTCAAATTTGAACCTTATTTTTGGTCCTTCGTCCCCAATTCGACTCGCCTTGGCTCCCTAGAGGTGACAGCTCCAGATTGGCCTCTTCAAGGCGGCGGAGCGACGAGGATCTGGGCGTTCCACCACCTCCGGCGACACCTTCCCGTTGAGGTACTTTCAACCTTGGGCCCTGGCCCTTGAGGTGTTTAGTTCTCTTCTTTTTCGTTCCCTTTTCATTCTCTGTAATCTTAGGATCACTTAGCCACATTTATCTCCCAGTTCCTTAATCGATTCGCTCAATCGATTCCCCCTCGCCGGAGCAAGCTCCGGCGAGCATCCACATCGCCATTCCCCCCTTTTTGAGAGCCCACTGAAGGTCGAGGCATTTTGCCCTCGACCTCCTTAACATTTCTTGCAGGTCCTTGGAGCGTGAAGAACACCTGGAGGCATTTTTGAGCTCGCCGGAGGTCCCTGGGCCCCCTCTTCTTTTCCAACGTTGCGGAGGAGGAGGTTTCCAGCCCGTTTTGAAGCCCCATGCGTGGAGCAGAGACATGCAGTCGATGATCCGACCATTTTGGAGCTCCATCTGACGCCCGAGGAGAACGCCATCGTAGGAGGAAGGTCGCAGCTACGAGTCTTCCTCCTTGTTCTTCCATCAACTCCTTCTGCCGTCAGATCAAGAGTTATTCGTCCTACGCATCCTTCAGCCGTCGGATCTCGCATCACCAGGGCCACACGATCTTCATCGCCGACCTGATCTCTGCCATTGCAGCCGAACCATCATCACGCGTCGAGGGCGCGCCACGCGTCAAGTGGACGGTCCCCAACCGTCCGATCCCGCCCAGGCATGGGTAATTTTGCTTCACACCTCGCCGATTTTTTGTATTTTATATTAAGTACTAAAACTTTCATCGGTTGTTGTATATTTTTGTGACATTTGCACTTATTCCCTTGGCCCTTTGTAATATTGTGTTCCAGTCCACGCTACATCACCTCACGTGACTAGTACACGTGAGGTGTGGGCATTTTGCGAAGGAACCCCCCAGGATTCGGGTATTTAGTTTTGATCCTAGAACTTTCATCTGCAGTGTATTATTTTTTGTGTATTTTGCATGTTGGCCCCTGGCTTTTTGGAAATTACGAACAGGTCCTTCCCAAGAGTGTGCGAGTCACGCGCCTGGTTGGGTAATTTGTAGGGATACCCCTGCGGGTTTCACTATTGTTATTTCATCCATTAAATACAATATTCAGTTATGTCTTTTGTGTGAAAATTGCAACTGTTCCCCTAGATTTTTGCCTAATTACACCTATACCCCTACTAGGCAATATATTTTTGCTTGCTTTCCCTATTTATTTAGAGCATCATTTTAATCCCAAAAATTCCACAAAAATCAAATTAAGCTCCTATTAACTTGCTGATCCATGCCATATTTTGCATTACATTTTTATTGCATTTTAATATTTATTAAAAATAAAAAACATGTATTTTCAGTACTGTCTATCTTAGAAAATCCATAAAATTAACAAAACACCTTAAAAATTCCCAAAAAAATTACCTATTGTGTATTTTAGTGTATTCTAGTGTCAATCCAAAAATCACTAAAAATCTCAAAACAAAAACCTTAAAAATTAGAAAATACCTAAGAACTTCAAAAAAATCTAAAAAATCATAGAAAATTCATAAAAATATAAACTCAGTTCCTGTAGGTTCCCTATTTTATTGTCTTTATTTTAAAATTAATTTGGAAAAATTTTGTTACTGTTTGATATTTTTCATTTCCATTTTGAGTTTGGGCAGTAGCTAAGTCACTGTTTTCCTTTATTTTAGCTTTTACAAATACCAAAAATAGTTTGAAAAATACCCAAAAATCACAAAAATAGTAGAATATTATAAAAAGACAAAAATATTTTATTTCTTAATTTTTTGAGCAGTTTTACGTATTTTTACAAATACCTCATTCTCCCTTTTCTTATATTGTATATATATTCCAATATTGAAAAAAGAAAATATAAAAATATAAAATATAAAAAGAAAATATAAAATCAGAAAATTAAAAATCAAAATACAAAATTAAAAATTAAATAAAAATTTAAAAATTAAAAACCCACAAAAAATATTTGCATCATAGTGTAGACAACACATCACATATCACACACACACTTGCTTGATCTATCCTGCCTTGCTCCCTGTGATCGACCTCTACATACTTACACCTATACACCTTGTTTGTAGAGTTATAATAAATTTTAACTCCGCACCACTTTTCATTGCTTGATTTCTGTTGTGGGTTAATTGTTGACTTTAGTCGGGATTTTGCGTGGTCGACACTTCGACTGAGTTCCCGCCTTGTGAGGAACTTAAGACCATCGAATTTCGGCTAAATCAAATGGCGACATTGCCGGGGAGCAACAACGTATAGTTCTCATTTTTGATTGATTGTGTTTATTTGTCTACACTTTTGCTCTATTTTATCTCTCTAGTTTTGATATTTATCTGTGAGCTTTCTGACTATCTCTTTTCTTGTCTTCTTACGAGGGACCACGGAGTGAGGAGGATCGCCTAGGTGATCCGGTGCAGCCTTGGGAAGCGGAGTCGGCTTTTCTAGCCCAAGCCGATAGGAGAGAGCAGGAGGAGTGAGAGAGTGGTAGTCAGTAGTCTTTTATTTTTGAGAGAGAGAGAGAGACTTTGTAAATTGTAATAATACAGGTACTTGGATACTTAGGACATTCGAGCCTAATTTCCAGGTGTTTGTTCACCTAGGGGCTCACCGCGGATTTTATTGTGTTTTACCATAGTCATTTTCCGGTTTTGATTTCCTTTTTCTTTTCTTTTGTGGATTGAGCCCTTAGATTTTAGTCATTGCTTTAGGTCCAAACACCCTAATAACCATTGCATGTACCTATAGTTCGTATTTGGACTTAGTTTAATTAAACAGTTGATTCACCATTCTTCAATCTGTCGTACCGCGAGCTCATCCCGCCAAGCGCTTCTCCTGGACTCTATGTGTCGAGAGGATGAGGGGTGAGCCTAGACCGGACTCTAGGGTTGAGGATTGCTGATTGACTTGTGGTTCTTCACGTAGCAATTGCCTGCTTAGGACGATTTCCGTGTGCATATCGACATTTAGATTAGGTTTAAAAATTTCTGCTTTGCATCCCGCATGGAGAGAGCTGGAGGCGCTGTAAGTCTTTCTATCTTTGCATTCATCATATATGCACAAAGATGAGACTTCCATCTTGGTGCGGACTTGCACTGCTTTTCTGACTCTTTTCTCCCTCTGTTTTTGGACAAAGTAGGAATCAAGAAAAACAAAAAAAACGTTAGGCGCTTGTTTGAATTTACTCAAAAGAAGCGATAACACAAAAAAATTAAAAAAAGGACTGCTAAGAAAACTTGACTAAAAATAAAATTGGTAATTGGACTCATTGATTGAGGAGAGTCACACCCTCACTTGTTTTCAGGTTGCATGGGAAGGTCTCCTTCCAAGTGAGTTGAGCGGCTTCGTAAGGATTAGAGCCAAAAACCCAGCTTGTGGCTGCCTTGTGTATCGCCTGGATTTCCGAAGTATTGGCGCTACTATCGTACGTAGGCGAGTAGGACTTGGTCATCATTGGTGACTCACTATTGTGTGAGCATCGACCTTGTCCGAAGTACCGAGCATAGGCCACGCCTTCACGGGTGTGTCTGTCTCACCGTCTGCATCCGAGTAGGGTCTTGCACGCTCACGGGTGATTCCGTTGCGAGCGAGATCCGAAGTATCGGTTTCGCCTATCGGCTTCCTCCCACTTTTCTTTGGCTGAGTAGGGATCCAGGAAGGGTTACAAGGACCTTAAAAAGCACAAGCTACAGGTTACACAGGAGGAGGACAAGTACGGGAATACTTTTCTGGCAGTACTCTCGCTCCTATAGGAATAGCGCTCTAAGGACTCATTAAAAGATAACTTCCTAAATTCGAGATAAAACTTACAAAGATAAATGCCGAACCTTCATGGCTTCACATGTTGA
The DNA here is from genome assembly GCA_037367405.1 of Ottelia alismoides. Taxonomy (NCBI): domain Eukaryota; kingdom Viridiplantae; phylum Streptophyta; class Magnoliopsida; order Alismatales; family Hydrocharitaceae; genus Ottelia; species Ottelia alismoides. The sequence goes on from JAZKJV010000416.1 coordinate 1,091,797, forward strand.
GTTGGTGAATCCCCTTGTATTGTGTTTGATTGCTAGTTGATTTTAGATCAAGATCAAAAACACATCACAATTGTGCGCAATTTTGCCCCCTCTTCTTCATTTTACAACTTGATCTTCTCAATAATCACGATGATGGGAAGGAGGTCTCTTAGGCCTACTTTGTCGGTACTGCTATCTAGCACTCCTCTCCATTCATCTAGGACGACCTCAGAGAGTCCAGACCCACTCTCCGAGCCTGAGTTCACTTCCACCATGTTCCCTCTCGACCACCCTTCTCATTCTCCTTCCATCAGTCCAAGAATTTCAGAATTTAGTGCATCACAGAGCTCAGAACATTTGACGGCACCTGAGATTGGTTCTTTTGCTTTTTCAGAGAACCCAGACATGGCTGACAAAGGAGAGCACCCAGATGAGCATGAGCACCCTCCATTTTTGTATGATCAAGCCGCCATCAACAATTCACTTCTAGCATCCCTGGAGACCATGTAGAGGCATATCCGAGACCAGGGAGTTTTCATGGGTGACCTCATGAGAGAGATTGCACAGATGCGAGAGAACCGACCTGGGGGCGGTAGTGGTGGAGGTGACATACCAGTTGTACAAGGCGAGGGAGGAGAACCCAATCAGGAGAGGCCACCGCAAACCATCATGCGAGAATTGCACAATCCAGCAGCCTCCCTCACTCATCGGTGGATCCGACTCCCTCCCATCCATGGAGATTTCGAGCTTCGCCCGCACACGATTCAACTACTTCCCAAATTTCACGGGCTGGCGACCGAAGAGCCACACCTCCACCTCCAAGAATTCGAAATGATCTGTAGTATCATTCATGATAGGTTGGTGACCGAGGACACTATCAAGATGATAGCCTTTCCCTTCTCTTTGGTTGACAGAGGCGCATACTGGCTCAAACATTTGGGGAGGTTCGTCGACACATGGACAGAACTCCGGACCGCATACCTGAACAAGTATTATCCTCTCGGCTGGACGAACGCAGCAAGAGCAATGATCAGCAACTTCGTAATGATCCTGAATGAACAATTCCATGAAGCTTGGGATTGATTCCGAGAGCTCATCGACCAGTGTCCACATCATGATATTTCCAAGCCCAATCTGGTTCAGAGTTTCTTTTGTGGGCTGACACCGGAGCTGCAGGGGCTTGTAAATGCCTCTTGTGGTGGGCCATTTTTTTCTAAGGGTGAAGACAATGTTTGGGCCATCTATGAAGGGATGGCAGAAAACTCAACAGTTATGGCCCAGGCCCGCGTCTACATGCAACAGAAGCCCCCGCAAGGAGCAGGATCATTTCAGAGGATCGCCCACATCAATGCCGGTCCTCACACTCCGTCGGCAGCCGCAACCCAAGCCGAATCAGCCGCAACCGACATGGGCATCATAAGTGAGAAGCTGGACCGTCTCGAGATCCTCGAGAAGAAGCAGATGCAAGGAATGGCCCAGATGGACCAAATTGCCAAGACTATGAGTGACCTGAAGACGCAGATTCTTTGCGTCCAAGAGGCACATACATCTTCCCAGCAGCCTTCCAGGTCACAAGTTGATCCCAGCAGTAGCAGCTCAGCCCAGCCCTTTGCCTTGTACCATCATGTCAACCACATTCAGGCAGAGCCGGTCCCGCTGCTACAGTACTACCCATCACAGCTGCCATCTCAGGACACTCAGATGGCGGTCTATCAGTCGGATCATCCACTGGCCGTTCTACCTCCACCATCCTTCGAGCAGGAGCCATTGATGGAAGTCAATGGGATTTGGTACGACCGGTACCCACAACCCGGGATTCGTCGAGATCACCCCGGAGTCCGTTGGGGCAATGGTGGCACCTCATCTCAGCAGCATCTTCCGGCTCAGGGACAACAGAACAGCCAACCACATCAGCAGCAGCCCCAGTATGCCCACCAACCGCAATACCAGCATGGTCCTCATCCCGCCTATCAAGGATAACAGTGGAGGCAGCGTTAGCAGCCTCAGCAGTCACACTCCCATCCTCCCCAGCATTATCCTCACCAGCAGCAGCATCAGCCTCATTTCCAGCTGGGAAACCCATCCGGTTCTCAGGCCCCTGCTTTTGAGAACCCATCTCTAGATGACCTTGCCCGCTTGCTCTCTGAACAACGAGCGTCCTTCCGGCAAGAAATGGATGACTTCCGGCAGGAGATGAGGGAAATCATCAAGGGCAAGGGCGCCATACCAGCTCAGATTGAACCAAATCTGAACAATCTAAAAAGAAAGTCTGAGCAGGTAGAGTTTACAGAGGATACCTCTCCTAGTGATTATTTTAGTGACATGTCTTCTTCTTTGTATGCTGTTGATTTTGTGACTACTAGGAGCGGTAGGATGCCAGCCGGCGGCGCCTCATCTGAGCGACAACCACATGCAGAACCAGGAGTGCCAGATGAGCAGAGTAGCGGTGCTGATGCTGCTGATGATGTTGAAGACGGTGGTGTTGATACCACCAATGATGGAGTTCCAGATGACGGTCCGAGGCCGTCGTGATACCAGATGCAGACGGTGGTGCTGATGCCACCATTTTGGATGGAGAGCCAGAGCGCGGTGCTGATGCCGTGAAGACAGGTGCCGGTGGTGGTACTGAGGCACCACATCTACTTTTGTTGAGCTTCCTTCTATGGTGTTACCACCTTTTGTATCTATGGACTGTGGTAACAACAAAAAGAATGAAAATATGAATAAAGGAAAGGTTTCTGTTCAAATTTTAGATCCATATGTGTTGAATGATGATCATGGTATGGATTCTATTCCTTCACAGGCACAGGAACCTCATACTAGCCCTCCATCTGCGGAGGCCCCCACTATCCCCTTCCCCGAAGCACTTCACTGGGCGAAGGGGAATAAAAGAGGAAATCCTAAAAAGACCCAACAGGTAGAGTTCAGCAACCAAATGATTGACAGGTTCCACATTCAGCTGACTCTACAGGAAGCACTTGAGCACATCCCCCTCTTCAAAAAGAATTTGAAAGAGAAGACTACGGTCCACAGGAAGAGGAGGAACCACAGAGATCAGATCCATGTGCTCACCCATTCCACTTGTCGCACCATTCAGAACAAACTGCCAGCCAAGCGACCAGATGCAGGAGCTCCCTATGTCAGATGCGAGATTCAGGAGCAGCAGTTTGATCATACTCTATTAGACAACAGCTCTTCGATTAACCTTCTTACGGCAGCCTTGCTCGACCGATTCGAGTTTGGTCCTCTTCTTAGGAGCAGGACAATCCTTCAGTTTGTTGATAGGTCGACTAAGAGGCCGAAGGGGTTGTTGAGAGACGTGGTCGTTACCATTCAGGGCCTGAAATTCCCCGTGGACTTTGTTGTATTGGACATGGAGATCCCTCAATCGGTAACCGATACCCCCATCATACTCGGACATCCATTCTTGGCCACAGCCAAGGCGGTGACCGATCATGATAGTGGGAAGGTATGTTTTCGCGTAGAGGGCGAAACCATACAAATAGAGACGATCGAGGAAACCAGAGCCAGAGAACTAGAATGCTCGGAGCAGTCCAGCAAAGCCGCGCAGATGACAGAGGACGAGCTAGACATCCACCAGGAGTGTCATTTTGTGATGACAGATGATGAATCCAATTGGACAGATCCTGTAGCACAGACCCTTGCCTTGCCTACAGATTCACCATACTTAAAGCTTATGGCAGTCGAGAGCCTAGAAAGCACACCCTTGGACGAGGATATCGTTGAGGCTGACAGTGTTGGGATGAGTGGTGCTGATGATTTTCAGTCGTGTTCATCTAGTCCAGATCCCTCGGATTCAGACATTGATTGGGATGATTTTGATGAATATTTACCGTGTCTGATTCCTTCTGAGCTGACAGCTAGGACAGAGTACGAGCCAGTGCAGTTTATTGATGATTCAGCAGGCTTCCCTTCGTCAGAAATTCATGCAGAGTGAGTGTTCTCCCATGCAGACCTGGTCGCCTTCACACAGACATATCAGAAGCCAAATCTGTCACCTTCCAGGTGTCCAGAACTGAAGCCTTTGCTGCAATCGCTGAAGTATAGATTCCTTGCGGGTGAGCCAGACATGCACCTAGTCATTATCTCAGCAGGTTTGACTGGAGAGCAAGAATCTCGTCTGATGGAGGTTCTTGAAAGAAACTGCAAGGCGATAGGATGGAGTATAGCTGATCTCCAAGGGATTAGTCCGGCTCTGTGCTCCCACCACATCTATCTTGAGGATAACGCTAGGCCATCACGTGAGTTCCAGCGACGACTGAACCCGAATCTTCGAGATGTGGTCATGAAAGAAATATCGAAGTGGTGGAGCGCCGATTTTATTTACCCCATCTCCAACTCCAAGTGGGTTAGTCCATTACATGTGGTACCCAAGAAGACAGGTATCACTCCAGTTGTGAATGAGTCTGGAGAGGAGATCGCTACCCGAGTACCCACTTCTTGGAGGGTCTGTGTGGACTACAGACGATTGAATGAGGCCACCAAGAAGGATCATTTCCCGCTGCCATTCATTGATCGGATTATCGAGATGCTAGCTGGGAAGAGACATTATTGTTTCCTTGACGGGTACTCCGGATATAATCAAGTGGCCATTGCGCTTGAAGACCAGGAGAAAACGGCATTCACCTGTCCTTTTGGGACTTATGCTTTCAGACGGATGCCCTTTGGTCTATGTAACGCTCCGGCGACATTCCAAAGGTGCATGTTGTCCATTTTCTCGGACATGGTGGGTGACTGTTTATAGGTCTTCATGGATGACTTCTCGCTCTATGCTGACGGGTTTGATGCTTGTCTTGACTGCCTAGACCGTGTGCTTCAGCGTTGTATCGAGGTGAATCTTGTATTGTCTTTGGAGAAGAGTCACTTCATGGTGACTCTAGGGACGGTCCTTGGTCATATCATCTCCAATAGGGGCATGGAGGTTGATCCGGCCAAGGTGGACATCATTAGAAAACTCAATTTACCGTTTAATCTACGTCAATTACGGTCTTTTATGGGGCATGTCGGTTTCTACCGATGGTTCATTCAGGACTTCAGTCGTATTGCCCGACCGCTTACTGATCTGTTGACGAAAGACACCGAGTTCATTGTAGATGATAAGTGTCTTGCGTCTTTTGAGACTCTCAAAAATATGGTTGTCACGGCTCCTGTCCTTCAGCCACCCGATTGGTCTCTCCCATTCGAGATCATGAAGGATGCTTCTGATTTTGCCGTTGGGGCTGTGCTTGGACAGTGGAGGGATGGATTGTCGTTTGCCATTCACTACGCCAACCAGACTTTTGATGCCGCTCAGCGGAATTATACTGTAACAGAGAAAGAGATGCTGGCCGTAGTCTTTGCTTTGGATAAGTACAGATCTTATATTCTCGGATCTAGAGTGACTATCTACACAGATCACACCACCATCCGGTACTTAATGGCTAAGAAGGATGCCAAAGCACGCCTTACCAGATGGATCCTTTTACTCCAGGAGTTTGATATTGAGATTAAGGATAAGCCTGGAGTTAAGAATGTGGTGGCGGATCATCTTTCCCAATTGGAGAATCTTGAGGAATCTGAGCCCAGCGCACCTATCACAGAGTCGTTTTCAGATGAGGCGATCTTGGCTATCACCTTGCTCCCATGGTACGCCGACATTGTGAACTATCTTGTTGCCAAGACAGTCCCACAGGATTGGCCTAGGCAGAAGCTCGAGACCTTCCTGGTGAAGGCCAAGCTTTACCATTGGGAGGATCCGTCCTTTATCATGAAGGAGGGGAAAACATCTGGAGGAGGTGCATTCCTCAAGAAGAGCAGCATAGCGTCCTCACATACTGCCACAAGCTTGAGGCAGGAGGACATCATTCTGGGAAAAGGACAGCACAAAAGGTGCTTCAATCCGGCCTTTGGTGGCCTACTCTCTTTAAGGATTCAGATGAGTTCGTGAAGAGATGTACTGACTGTTAGAAGATGGGAACCTGCGGATATAGAGACATGATGCCCATGCAACCCATTCATTTTTGTGAGGTTTTTGATGCATGGGGGATTGATTTCATGGGCCCATTTCCTAAGAGTCAGGGGTTTGAGTACATTTTGCTCGCTGTGGATTATGTCAGCCGATGGGTTAAGGCCATCCCCGCCTGAGCCGCAGATGCTAAAACCGTGTGCAAATTTTTGAGGAAAAATATAATTTCACGGTTCGGGGTACCTAGAGTCTTGATTTCAGACGGGGGGTCTCATTTCATCAATGACAAGGTTAGGTCCCTTGCATACGAGTTCGGCATTGACCATCGGGTTGCCACACCGTATCATCCTCAGACTAATGGTCTTGCCGAAGTATCGAGCCGGGAGATAAATACTATCCTATAGAAGGTCGTCCGCCCAGACCGAAAGGATTGGTCACAGCTTTTGAACTCGGTCTTGTGGGCCTATCAAACTTCTTTCAAAACTCCACTAGGGACATCTCCCTTTCGACTCGTCTATGGCAAGCCATGCCATCTTCCTGTGGGAATAAAGCACAAGTCACTTTGGGCAGTCACTGAGTTATTATTAGATCCCGAGAGTATAGGAGAACAGAGGAGAGTATAGTTGGCAACCCTAGAGGAACTAAGAGATACAACCTTTTCTAGCAGCCTACAATACAAGGAAAAAGTGAAGACATGGCACGATTCTCATATCAGCCATAAAAAGTTTGAGCTCAATCAGCATGTATGGTTGTTCGATTCCAGGCTGAAATTATTTCCAAGGAAATTACAGAGCAAGTGGAAAGGTCCTTATGTGGTCAGGAAGGTACATGACAATGGTAGTATTGACATATCCGAACCGTCATCTTCCTCTACCTTCCATGTCAACGGTCAGCGCCTAAAATTATATCTAGATCATTATCCGTCGACCATTGACGTTGCCCCCATTCTTCTTGTATGAGATGTGTTTGTTGACTCATATCATTTGCATCTCATACATGGTGATCAATTCCATCTTCCGCTGTACAGATCCATCTGTCCATATCACTCTTTCATCGGTTGATTTCTTTTCTTATTTTCTTCTTTTCTTCTTTTCTTCTTTTCCTTCTCTATTTTCTTTATCAATCAAAAAGGTGTCGCCTCTTGTAGACAGTTTTCTATACTTAGGACGTACTTTGTCCTAAGTATAGGGGGGTACGCACCCCGAGATTTTTCTATTCTTTTTGATCCTCTCCACTGTCTCCTCTTCTTGTCTATACTTAGGGCTATCTTACCCTAAGTATAGGGGGAGACAATCTGAGTACGATCTGTTCATTCCCACCCTTGACCCTCCCTGCTTTGTGTACATTTTGCTATACTTAGGATTATTTGATCCTAAGTACAGGGGGGACGGTCGACTTCTCATTAGTTGATTCACTCCTTTATTTATCTATTCTTTAGACTTGCCTATACTTAGTACGAGTTATGTCTTCTCTTTTCTCTCCGATCTATGAGGACATAGCTCAAGCTAAGTATAGGGGGGGTCGTATATACTATGTATATACTTTAGCCATAACTCGTACTTTCGTATTTTCCTAATAATATGGCTAATAATTCTTTAAAATTCATAAAAAAATCTTAATAAAAAGATGTGATTGTTCCTCAAATTCTTTTGTATATACTGATTAATAAATCAGGTGAAAATGTTTTATGCAAAATGTTTAAAAAATAGTTTGAAAATCTTTGTGAAAAATCTTTTGAAAACTATTTTGAAAATATTTTGTTACATGTTTTCAACCTTTGTAAAAATAGTTTGGTTTGTAAAATTTATTTTCTTTGTGTGAAATAAAATGTTTGAAAAATGATTTGCAAATGGTTTGAAAAATGGTTGCAAAAATATTTTGAAAAATCTACATATACTGTTTGAAAAACCTTTGCAAAATGATTTTCAAATATGTGTACATGTTTGTAAAATGTTTGTAAAAACTATTTTGGACTATAGTTTTAAAAAATTGTTTGAAAAATCTGTGTCAAATAAGTTTGAGGAATGCATACATCTCACCAAAATCCACTATATATATACTTATAAAATTGATCACTTACCCTTGTAAATTCTTAAAATCCACTTCTTGTATATATGAGAAGCACTCCCATGTAAATATTTTAACCTAGCTTTCGCCAAAATATTTTTGTTTTCAAAAATCTCAAAAACATTTGCAAAATTAAAATCCAAAAAAATTTGAAAAAACTTTTTGAAAAATACAAAAAATGCATATGCATCATCATCATCTTTTCAAAAATCCATAAAACGTTCAAAATCTTTGAAAATTGCATCACAAAAATATTTTCTGCATCGCATTTGCATAGCATTAGCATTTTTCGGGTTGAGTTTGATAATTGAACAAGTCTAAATAAAATCCGGAGATTGGAGCTTGATTGGACCTTAAAATCTACCTAATAACAGGAACCTTAGAGGAACCGGGTTTGAGGTATTGCAGGTCTAGTTGACTTAATTCTTTGAGGATCACGAGACTTGGTTCAATGGATTCTTGACTGCCTAAGTAGAATATTTCGAAACACACACACGACTCTTGTTGATAATGACCTAACTTGGACACCGGCACCTTTCACATGGCTCAACTCAGTTGGAGTGGTGAGGGGATTGGATTTGCCGGTATGAGACGCACACAAGTGGAAACACTTGTCCTCCTCTAGGAAGGGAAGTGCACTCCAACCCGTCCAGTGATGAGGAATACTAAAGACAGGAGAGTGTGGGTTGAGATAAAGCTTCAAAAGAGGGATAGTCTACTGGCTCAAGAGGAAAAACTCCCTATGTAAATGCTGCTGTGAATAGTATTTCATAAAAAAAAGAGGCCAGGCCTGTACAAAAAAATAAAATGCTTGCAAAGTATGTACAAATGTTGTAAAGTCAATAAGAAAGCTTGAGTTCCAAAGTCAAATATGTGAGCCTGCAGCTGGATGACTTGACTACACTGGTCTTGCATCTTAGGATAGGTAGCTACACTGCCTACCGTACATTCTTCTCTTCACCCCCTCCTCTTGAGCTGGTTGCCACTTGAACTTAGAAGGGAATACCCCGCTCCTCGAGGATGGAGTTATTGGATTGGGGAATCACTGGGTTGTCGTACTGGAGAAGTCAGTTTCTTTGTCATTCTAGTTGGGGAGAGCCACCATCACTTACACTGTACGAGTCAGATTCATAGTCGTAAGAGTTTGTGTATGAGTTGAAGTATTTCTGACCTGGCTATTAAGGAGACTTGAGCAGAGTTTTGGGATTCTCAGGGACTTTTGGATTTCAAATATGGTTCTCATTAAGGTCCCGCCCGCACTAAAATTCCAAAGGTCCGACTTAAGCTCCAAACTTTGATTTTGTGAAGACAAGTCTGATAATTAAACTAAATCCAAGTTCTTCTTCTTTTTCTTTGTTTTCTTTTCTGCACTTATTGCATAAGTGTTTGCTAGGGACTAGCAAAGGTAAAGTATAGGGGATGATGAATCCACATTTCATCATCTTTATTCTATCATTTTGGCCTCAAAAACCCTATCAAATGTGTGTAAATAACATTAAATATATCATCTTAGCATTCATGCATGTGCATGTAATTAGTGTATAAAATACTGTAATTAAAGCCAAAATTATAGAATAAATAAAAGAAAAGAAAAAAAAGAATAAAATATTGTAAAATATTTTTATGACCCGAAATCCTGAGACCTAGGCATCTTGATGAATAGGTCGACAAGGAATAAAGTAGGTGGAGATAAGGGTCAAAATACAGTCAAAATACCTATTCTTTTTAATGCATTCTAGGACCTATTTTTGATTCCACTTTTTGTACATCAAATAAAGAAACTTTGTACATGAAAGTTGTAGATAATTAAATAAATAAAAATACAAAATTGATTTCATTTAAAAATCATGTATATATAAAAAGTTATGGTCTGAATAAAAATCCAGAATCCCAACTTCCCAGACCCGTATCTTACAAATAAAAACTCCAAATGCATAAAACTCACCTTTAATTGTATATAGTATGAAATAAGCTATTTAATGGTGGTGGTTTCGCATTTGGCGGAGCTACGGTTTGAAAGTTGAGTTTTGGACCCTACTTGTATAATTGTACTGATTAAAATATTCAATTTATTTTTTATTCATTATTTTTGTATTTTTATATTTTTATAATTTTGTAAATATTACTTATAATATATTTGTATATTATAACCAGAATAAAAACATAAAAGAAATACAAAATAAAATACTTGTACATATTATACAAAGGTATCATACCTATAAATATACCTATATAATACATACTTATATTTTATTAAAGGTACAAAACACATCAGAAAATAAAATAAAAATATATTAAGTGTATAAAAGTATTTTATAAATTTATAAAATAATAAACAAAATTAAATAAATTAAAAACACAAAATAAAAATAAAAGAATAAAATATATAGATATTATACCTATAAAGGGCATAATAGGTAACTTGTAAAAAAATACCTCATAAAAATAATTAAAAATTAGCATAAAATAATTTATAAATTAATAAACATTTTTCATTAATTAAACTAAAATTAAATAAATCATTTTCGATTTTTAAATGATTTTTTAAATCATTTTTCTAGGGTTTTTCCTGGTTGGTCCACGTGGACCAACCAGGTGGTCTGGACTATTAACTAAGGTCAACAGTCTGACCTTCAACCCTGTAGCCCTATCAGACCTTGTTTGACCCCCATATTCGCGGATTTTTTGAGGCGTCTCCTTGCACTCTTTCATGATGCGCCTTCGGCGACTTTTGCTCCTCGACAATCAGCCATTCACGCCGGGGGTTATTTTCGGGCAGTGGATCATCGCTTCGCCCACTATGCCTCGGTCTTCCCCACCTGGTCGTCAACACTACATAACCATACCCCCGACTTCAATTTCAAATTTGAACCCCATTTTTGGTCCTTCGTCCCCAATTCGACTCGCCTTGGCTCCCTGGAGGTGACAACTCCAGATTGGCCTCTTCAAGGCAGCGGAGCGACTAGGATCTGGGCGTTCCACCACCTCCGGCGACACCTTCCCATTGAGGTACTTTCTACTTCGGGCCCTAGCCCTTGATGTGTTTAGTTCTCTTCTTTTTCGTTCCCTTTTCATACTCTGTAATCCTAGGATCACTTAGCCATCTTTATCTCCCAGTTCCTTAATCGATTCGCTCAATCGATTCCCCCTCGCCGGAGCAAGCTCCGGCGAGCATCCACATCGTTGTTCCCCCCTTTTCGAGAGGCCACTAGAGGACGAGGCATTTTGCCCTCGACCTCCTTAACATTTCTTGCAGGTCCTTGGAGCGTGAAGAACACCTAGAGGCATTTTTGAGCTCGCCGGAGGTACCTAGGCCCCCTCTTCTTCTCCGAAGTTGCGGAGGAGGAGGTCGCCAGCCCGTTTTGAAGCCCCGGGCGTGGAGCAGTGACGTGCAGGCGACGATCCGGCCATTTTGGAGCTCCATCTGACGCCCGAGGAGAACGCCATCGTCGGAGGAAGGTCGCAGCTGCGAGGCTTCCTCCCTGTTCTTCCATCGCCTCCTTCTGCCTTCAGATCAGGAGCTGTTCGTCCTGCACATCCTTCAGCCGTCGGATCTCGCATCACCAGGGCCACACGATCTTCATCGCCGATCTGATCTCAGCCATTGCAGCCGAACCGTCATCGCGCGTCGAGGGCGCGCCATGCGTCAAGTGGACGGTTCCCAACCGTCCGATCCCGCCCAAGCGTGGGTAATTTTGCTTCACACCCCTTCGATTTTTTGTATTTTATATTAAGTACTACAACTTTCTTTGGCTATTGTATATTTTTGTTACATTTGCACTTATTCCCTCGGCCTTTTATAATATTGCGTTCCAGTCCACGCCACGTCACCTCACGTGACTAGTACTCGTGAGGTGTGGACATTTTGCGAAGGAACCCCCCACGGTTCGGGTATTTAGTTTTGATCCTAGAACTTTCATTTGCACTGTATTATTTTTGTGTATTTTGCACATTGGCCCCTGTCTTTTTGGAAATTATGAACAGGTCCTTCCCAGGCGCGTACGAGTTACGCGCCTAGTTGGGTAATTTGCAGGGATACCCCTACGGGTTTTACTATTGTTATTTCGTCCATTAAATACAATATTCAGTTATATTTTTTGTGTGAAAATTGCAATTGTGCCCCTGGATTTTTGCCTAATTACACCTATACCCCTGTTAGGCCTTATATTTTTGCTTGCTTTCCCTATTTATTTAGAGCATCATTTTAATCCCAAAAATTCCACAAAAATCAAATTAAGCTCCTGTTAACTTGATGATCCAAGCCATATTTTTGCATTACATTTTTATTGCATTTTAATATTTATTAAAAATCAAAAACATGCATTTTCAGTATTTTCTATCTTAGAAAATTCATAAAAATTAGCAAAACGCCTTGAAAATTCCCAATAAATAACCTATTGTGTATTTTAGTGCCTTCTAGTGTCAGTCCAAAAATCACTAAAAATCTCAAAACAAAAACCTTAAAAAGTTAAAAAATACCTAAGAACTTCAAAAAAATCTAAAAAATCATAGAAAATTCATAAAAATATAAACTTGGTTCTTGTTGGTTCCCGATTTTATTTTCTTTATTTTAAAATTAATTTGGAAAAATTTTGCTACTGTTTGATATTTTTCATTTCCATTTTGAGTTCGGCCAGTAGCTAAGTCACTGTTTTCCTTTATTTTAGCTTTTAAAAATACCAAAAATAGTTTGAAAAATACCCAAAAATCACAAAAATAGTAGAATATTATAAAAAGACCAAAAATATTTTATTTCCTTATGTTTGAGTATTTTTACCTATTTTTATAAATACCTCGTTCTCCCTTTTCTTATATTGTATATATATTCCAATATTGAAAAAAGAAAATAAAAAATATCAAATATAAAAAGAAAATATAAAATCAGAAAATTAAAAATCAAAATACAAAATTAAAAATTAAATAAAAAATTTAAAAATTAAAAACCCACAAAAAATATTTGCTTCATAGTGTAGACAACACATCGCATATCACACACACACACACACACTTGCTTGATCTATCCTGCCTTGCTCCCTGTGATCGACCTCTACATGCTTATACCTATACACCTTGTTTGTAGAGTTATAATAAATTTTAACTCCGCACCACTTTTCATTGCTTGATTTCTGTTGTGGGTTAATTGGTGACTTTAGTCGGGATTTTGCGTGGTCGACACTTCGACTGAGTTCCCGCCTTATGAGGAACTTAAGACCACCGAATTTCGGCTAAATCAGTTGATTTTTAGCAAAATCCAATGTATGATTTTCAGGGAATAATTATTTTGGTCTTTTTCGGTTTTTTTATGCAAGACACATGCGAAAAGAGGCCAAATTACAAGTTAATTCAAAAATATAGTCAAATTAATTCCAAAATTTATGAAACTTTGCCAGATGATGAAATATGATGAAGTTAAGCTACCCTAATTTTTTTAGAATTTTCTGACACTAAATGAATTGACTATGAATTAAAAAAAAGAATGCAAGGTGATTTTTACTAATTTAATTTTAATAAATACCAAATCATACTATTTCCAGATATTAAAATTTTTCTAGATAGATCTAAGTGTGAAGAATCTAGGAAAATTAATAAACATAAATTTTCTTGTGAAATGGATCTATTAAAAATCAATTGATCAAATCAATAAATGATTTATTTAGGCCTCAAGATGCATGCAAATGAGATGATTTTAGGTCACAATGTGAATTTAATTATCCTGAATCTAATGTGATTTTTGTGGGTTTTTTGGAGTCACAAAGAAATTACTAATAATTAAGAGGTGAAATTGGGCAAAATATAGCAAAAATGAGCAACTTAATTAATAGAAAATTCTACTGATATTACAAAAATATGCCACGTTCTCATAATGAAGAGGACAACATAAACTTCACAGTGCAATTTTCTAATTTAATAAAATAGTTAATATGCATACCTAAATATGCGTGCAAAGACAAGGGTATAAATGCAATTACAGAAATTTAAATTGGTGAAAATAAAACATGTTGACAAGGACGATTATGCAATTACCTAGAATGTAGGGGGGTGGATGCAAATTTCTCCACGGATCACTCACGTAGACTCTCTGGCAGGGACTGAAGTACAATATTGAAAAATCTTTAGGGCCTCGATGCAATTAGCCCAGGACGCACGTGCAGATCACGTGGGGTCCTTAGGCTCAGAGAACTTCGGAGGCTCGGGCATTGGCTCGGAAGGCGGTTCGGCTGGCTTCGGGGATCCGATCCTGGTGGTCGGGGAGGAGGCTCGGATCGGGCAACGTGGGCTGCTCCGGACTGTGCGATCTTGTGAAGATCAACGGTTGATGTTGGATCTGATAAGGCGAAGACGTGGATGATCAACAACCGTCAGATCGAAGAGGATCCAATGGTCGTTGACGCTAGGTGAAGATGGCTATGTGGCATGATCAGATGCGTGGGATCCACCTGATCCTACGGCTGCTGAGCGAGGCGACGTGGATGGCTCTTAACCGTACGATCGAAGGGATCAGACGGTGGCTGGATTTCGTGCCCAACGGTCCTCCGCCTCCTGCGGCGGAGGAGGCTGGGCTCCGACGATGCTGGGCTAGCGCCCCCCTACACTCCCGTCGTCGATGAAGGCTGCTGGAGTTTCTGAGGAATCCTGGAATATTCGTTGATGGATGGCGACATGCCAGGTGATCTTCGAAGTGGAGGAGACGCCGTGGAACTCTATGGCGGAGGAGCTCAAGTGCAGTTCCGGCAAACCTCCGACCAATCGATGAGGGAGAACCTGCAGTACATTAGCAGATAGCAGAAGCTTGCGTGGCTTCCGTGGAGTGATGCGGAGCGAGATGCGAGGCCAATGGAGGAATGGGGATGGCCGGTGAGCGAGCTCCGCCGAGGTGGCGGAGCTGGGATCGAGCGAAGGTGAAATGCGGCGTTCGACGAAGCTAAGGACAACGTGAGGATCAGTGCTCCGTCGCGGAGCTCGGAGGGATGACGGTGGAGCAAGAAGATGATTGTGGAGGGCGAATTTAATCGGAGAAAACAAAGAAGAAACTAAGAAGAAGATCAGAGGATCGATGGAGGATTCTACCTGGGATTAGAAGTTTGGGGAAGCTTCCGTGTCTTCGCTCGAAGGTTGGTAGGAGGCCTGAGCTCGAGCAGCTCACGGAGGTAGCTGCAGCATGGCGAAGTTGGCCGTGGATCTCACCGGAGAAGAAGCCCTTTCTTCGCTCAACGTCTCAATGAATTGCTGTCACCAAATCGGAGCTCAGAGCTCAGGGAATCTCTTTGGAATGGCGGATAGGGGTGACAGTGGCCAAAGGCGGGTGATTTATAGGACGATGGTGACGGCAGGGGTAGCTGGAAGGTGGTGTTCGTGGTTATCGTGGGGCGACTCTGGTGGTAGTCATGAAGAGAGAGGGAGCTGGCGAGGATGAGGGAAGAGTGGTGATGGTCGTGGAGCTTCCAGATAGTGGAGGTGGTGGCTAGAGACACAGAGAAAATAGAAAGGGCGAGGCTTCCGCGCGAGGTGGCGATCATGGGGAAAGAGGCGGGGTCGGAGGTTGACGATGACCATCTGGCCGTTGGATCTGGAGATCCAACGGTGGGGAGCAATGCGCGAAGGGGCGGCGTGGATTAGATCTTGGGCGTAGTGATCGAAGGGTGACTGATGACGCCACGTGTCGCGTTAGAGACGAAGCGCGAGCGGACGACCGTGATTGACTCCAGTGATTAACCGAGTGATGAACAATCAGCGTGACCGTGGACGGTAGAGATTGAGGCTCAGATGATGATCAAGCGGAGAAGACGCGGCCACGTGGCGAAAGGAGGGAAGGGCGCTGATGGAGGGTGATGATGAAAGGCGGGGAATGATCGAATGATTATGGATTAAGAGAGGGCGTGGAGAGCTTGGAGCCATTAGATCTCAGGAGGAGATCTGACGGCTGAGGATGCGGGCGGCTGAAGCAAGGAGGGCGGGCCACATGGCGCAATCAGAGGGTGCCACGTGGCCAACTGTGAGTGGCTGAGAGGAGAAATGAAATTAGAGAGAGAAGGAGGCCGAATTTGGAAAAACTCAAAACATGAAAGTTGTAAATCTTGATGAGATCTACAAGTTTCATGTTGACCAAAAACGGAGATGAGGTTAAATACGATACAAAAATACAAGAATACAAATATATACAGATATAGTATACATAGAGGCCCAAAACCCAACTTCTTCCTACGAGCTCTGAATTGAATGAAATTAGTCTCATTTTAAAGGTCTTTGGATGTGTATTCGTCCGAAGGTGAGTAGCCCGAATTTGGGGTTGGTACAAGGGAACTATGGGCCTTCTAAGGACCAGGGATTCTAGGTCTTTATTGGGTGTTTTACAAAAGAGATCTCTGACCTTTTTCCCTATATTATTAACTAATGGTGTATATATCAAATGGTGTTTTATTCTGGAGGAGACAATAGGTGGATATTTTACAAGTGGAATTGGCTTCTTATTTAATGCAAATGTGAGTGCTAAAATGCAGATATTATGGTTGCTTGCATGAATGCTAATTATGCAATATAAGGGGAAATATGCTGCTATTTACTCGGGAACAAGACTCTATTTTCAACTTTTAGAGTGATGAATCACAGATTCATCAACCCCCTATACTTAAACCTTGCTCGTCCCTGAGCAACTAAAATGAAATGCAAGAGTGAAATGATTTTGGGTTCAATACCAAGGTCATGAACAAAAGTTGAAAATGGAGCTTGACTCGACTTTGGATTAATTATGTGGAGGAACCTTATTGGGATCTGAATTTAAGACCTAACAGACTTCAAGTTCCACAAGTCTTCTATTCAAGACACCTCAATAGTCAGGTCAGAACAAATCCTCAGATGCAAATTTCTGATGACTATGATTCTCACTTGTACTGTGTAAGTGAAATGTAACTCTCCACATCAAAAATGGCTCAGAACCAACCTCCTCTAACAAGGTAACTTAAATAACCCGATCCGGTAACTCTTTCCTCGAGGAGCGGGATATTCCCTTCTAAGTTCAAGTGCAACCAGCTCAAGAGGAGGGGGTGGAGAAAAGAATGGACGGTAGCAAGTGTAGCTACCTATCCCGGGATGCCTGACCAGTGTAAACAAGTCATCCAACTGTAGACTTCTTGCTAATATACATACTCCGACAGGTATATAAATTTTTTTTCTTGGACCTGTCTGATTTTTTTGGAATTCTTGCATTTTTTTCTCTCTATTTTTTGAACTATATACAAGGTGCGGCATGTACATCAGGAGTTTTTTCTCTTGAGCCAGTAGACTATCCCTCTTTTGAAGCATTATTACAACCCACAACATCCCTTCCTTAGATGTCAACATCACCAGACTAGATTGAGATGCACTACCCTCCCTAGAGGGGGACGGATGTTTCCACCCGTGTGCTACTCCAAGCTAAAGGATTCTACCTCCTCACCACCTCATCAATGAAGAGCTACGTGCATTGTGCTTGTCCAAGTTAGGTCACTGTCTATAAGAATCATGCGTGTGCATGAGATATTCTACTTAGACTAATCAAGATGACATGTGAACATAGACTTGCGGACTCAAAGAATTAAGTCACTTGACCTGAGAAATCTTAACTCCAGTTCCTATAAGGTTCCTCTGAAATTAGGTGGATTAAGGTCAAATCAAGTCCATCGTCAATATCTACTCATAACTTGGTTCAGAACCCACTAGCTTTTCACCTTGCATATGCAAGATATGCAGATGAGATGCAGATGCCATGCTATATAGATGAATGAAATGCAGGACTCTTTTTTTTAATGCAAAGATGATATGCAAGAGTAAATAAGAAGCATATATATATATTTTAAATTTTTACCCACCCGTAATTATTGCAAAAAGTATGCGAAAATACGCAAAAGTACGAGATATGGGTAAAGTATATATACAATATATACACGCCACCTATACTTAGCATGTGCTACGTCCTCAGAGCACGAAAAGCGAGGAAAAAAGACATAGCTCGTGCTAAGCGTAGGAGAGATAAAATAACAAAAAGGTATAGAAGTCGCCCTGCCCCCTATACTTAGGCTATGACAGCCTAAGTGTAAAAGAATAACAAGAATGGGGAGGACGAGGTCAAGATGTGAAATGGATGAATATACAATGCGAGCATCGGTCCCCCCTATACTTAGGCTCAGGTCAGCCTAAGTATAGGACGGAAGTGAGTATGAGGACCAATGTGATCTGGAGAATGTACAGTGAACTGACTCGGTGGCTCATCACCCCTATACTTAGGATATGGTCATCCTAAGTATAGTCCAAGATAGTGATTAATGAGGCGGGGATGGGTTACTAGAGTCGCGGGGGGAGAAAGGACAGAATGTACATGAATGACGATATATACAAGTGAGTCGGTTTGAATCTTTCAAGATGCTGTTGATGGCTAGAGCTCACTGCTGCAAGGTCTCATACACGACTCGAGGTGTATCTGTTGAATCTGTCTCGCGCATGAATACAATCACCTCAACATGGACTAACTGCTCATTGGATTCGACGAAGTGCTTCAACAGTTGTCCATTCACTAGGAATGTCGGTGCGTCATCTACGAGATCTGAGATCTCGACACATCCACTATCATGCACCGTACGGACGACAAATGGGCCTGTCCACTTGGACTTCAACTTGCCTTGGAAGATCTTTAGCCTAGCATTAAACAACCATACCTTCTGTCCAGGAACAAAGGTCTTTCGTCTGATATATCTATCATGCCAATGCTTCACCTTGTCCTTGTACACCAAACTGTTGTCATATGCACGATTTCTGACTTCCACAAGCTCATTCAGATCCAGTTCTCTCTGTTTCTGCCCAAGGTGCGTGTTCCAGTTGACCTTCTTAATTACCCATTCCGATTTATGCACTAACTCTGCGGGCAAATGGCATGGCTTTCCGAATACCATTCGGAATGGGGATGTTCCTAACGGTGTCTTGTAAGTTGTCTTATACGCCCATAGGACCTGATCCAAAATCTGAGACCAGTCCTTCCTGTCTGTGCGGACAAGCTTTTGCAATATAGTCTTCACCTCCCGATTCGACACCTCAGACATACCATTGGTCTGTGGGTGGTAAGGACTCGCGACACGGTGTTCGATGCCGTAGTCCTTCAGGAGTTTCTTGACCTCCCGATTTACAAAGTGGCTACCCCCGTCTAATATCATCATTTTGGGGATCCCGAACCTAGAGATTATGTGTTCTCTGATGAATTTACAGACAGTCTTGCTGTCTGCGGCTCGGGTCAGGATAGCCTCCACCCACCTGGATAGATAATCTACCGCAAGAAGGATGTATTCGAATCCATGGCTAACAGGGAATGGGCCCATGAAATCAATGCCCCAAGCGTCAAAGACATCACAAATGATGACAGGATGCATAGGCATCTCATCCTTGGAACCAATGATTCCTCCCATTCTCTGACATACTGGGAACGACTTCGCAAAGGTGATGGCATCGCGAAACAGAGTCGGCCAGTAAAAGCCACACTGAAGTACCTTCCATGCGGTCCTCTTCCTGGAGTGGTGTCCTCCTGCCACTAAGCTATGGCATAAAGAAAGGTCACTCTGGTATTCCTCCCAAGGAATACACCATCTCCAGACATAATCCGATCCTTCAAAGAAAAGGATCGGATCCTCCCAATGGCAGTGTCTAGCGTCCGACTTCAGTCGGTCGATGTGGCTCTTGGACCAATCTTCGGGAACCTTCTTGGAGACAAGATAGTTCACGATGTTAGCGTACCATGGGAGTGAGTCGACAACAAAAATTGACTTGTCAGGGAAGGAGTCTCCAATAGGTGAATACTCGGAAGTATTAAGATCTTCGAGACGAGAGAGATGATCGGCTACTACGTTCTTCTTTACAGGTTTATCACGGATGTCCAACTCAAACTCCTGGATAAGTAAAATCCACCGAAGAAGACACGCCTTCACGTCCTTCTTCTCCATCAAGTATCGCAGTGCCGTGGGGTCAGTGAACACAATTACCTTGGATCCAATTAAGTGAGATCTGAACTTGTCCAAGGCAAACACTACCGCAAGCATCTCCTTTTCCGTAACTGTATAGTTACGCTGAGCGGTATCAAGCACTTTGCTTGCGTAGTGGATTGCGAACGGGACGCCATCTCTTCTCTGTCCTAACATAGCCCCAACAGCAAAATCTGAGGCATCCGTCATGATCTCAAAAGGTAGAGACCAATCTGGGGCTTGTAGGATCGGGGCGTCCATGATCATTCCTAGTAATAGCTTAAAAGCCTCAAGACATTTGTGATCAACAATAAACTCCATGTCTTTGCCTAAAAGCTCAATTAGCGGTCGGGCAATCTTAGAAAAATCCTTGATGAATCTCCGATAAAATCCGACATGCCCGAGGAACGACCGCAACTGCATGACATTGGTTGGTGGCTGGAGTCGTCTGATCACGTCCACCTTGGCAGGGTAAACCTCCATTCCTCTCTTGGAGATGACGTGCCCCAACACAATGCCCTCTGTCACCATGAAGTGACTTTTCTCCCAGGAGAGCACCAGATTGACCTCACAATATCGTTTGAGGACTCGGTCCAGATTCCTAAGGCAGGAATCGAAGGAATCATCGTGGACCGAGAAGTCGTCCATGAAGAATTTCAGGAATTCGCCGACCATTTCGGTGAATACTACAATCATACACCTTTGGAAAGTACCTGGAGCATTGCATAACCCAAAGGGCATGCGCCTGAAAGCATAGGTACCAAAGGGGCATGTAAATGTGGTCTTTTCCTGATCCTCCAGAGCTATGGCTACTTGATTGTAGCCTGAGAACCCATCCAAGAAGCAGAAGAACTCTTTCCCTACTAGTCTCTCTAGGATCTGATCAATGAATGGCAGGGGAAAATGATCCTTCTTCGTCGCGGCTTTCAGGCGTCTGTAATCCACACAGACGCGCCACGACGTGGGCACTTGTGTCACGATCTCCTCTTCGTCCTTGTTGGTGGTCATCTGAATTCCCGATTTTTTCGGAACTACATGGATCAGGGCCACCCATTTAGAGTCAGAGTTGGGGTAAATGAAACCTGCATTGCGCCATTTCTCTATCTCTTTCTTTACTACCTCTCGTAAATTTGGATTCAAACAACATTGGAATTCACGAGAGGGTTTGGCTCCATTCTCCAAGTAGATATGGTGCAAACACATAGCGGGATTTATCCCGTGGAAATTGGAAATGCTCCAGCCTATCGCCTTGCGGTTTTTCTCCAGGATCTCTAGCAAGCGAGATTCCTGCTCCTCGGTCAATAGTGAACTGATGATGACCGGATATTTCTTATCCTGACCCGCAAGGAAGGCATATTTCAGTGTTGTGGGTAAAGGCTTGAGCTCAGGGATGGTGTGATCGTCTAGGAAATCTGGCTCAATCAAATCTGGCTCGGTGTTGGAAGTAGCTGGATCTTTCTCTATAATTACTGCCACTAAGTTGTTCGGCTCTGGAGTCGGATCGTCAAAGGT
The DNA here is from genome assembly GCA_037367405.1 of Ottelia alismoides. Lineage (NCBI taxonomy): Eukaryota > Viridiplantae > Streptophyta > Magnoliopsida > Alismatales > Hydrocharitaceae > Ottelia > Ottelia alismoides. The sequence goes on from JAZKJV010000416.1 coordinate 1,113,298, forward strand.
CTCCATGCAATTGGCAAAAGCCACGTCCGACTCGTCATCCTCATCTTCCGATTGTCCTAAAGAGGTAAGGACCGACAGTCCCAGCTGGGCCTCTAAGTCACCGAAGATGTAGGGCGATGCAAGTTTTGAGTTGTACTCATCTCTGAGGACCTCACAAACTGACTCATGCACGGAATCATCTCCGGAGGGGAGGGACTCATCGGTGCTGGCTTGGTTCTGTTTCCATGACCCAACTATGTCTCTATGATCGCAGTCTGCTTCGGTTGAAGAGTACTCGATACTGGATTCAGAATCCGGTCTCTGCCATCTGGTCTGCTTTATCTCAAGTTCCTCATCTCCGCCTGGAGTTTGGAACTGGATCTTCCCGATCTTGTAATCAAACAAGGCCCTGCCGTTCTGAGGAAGGGCCTGCCTAAGATGATCTGGGAGTCTCTCCAATTATGAGGGGTTTCCATATCTAGGACAGTGAAGTCCACCATGTATTCCTGTCCCTCGACTTTGATCACAACATTCCTCAATTATCCTTGGGACCTCTTGGTTGATTTATCAGCGAACTGCAGGAGGGCTCTAGATTTCCTAAGAGGTCCGAGATTAAGCCGCTCATAGAAGGTTGTAGGCATTAAGTTAATTGAGGAACCGATGCCCAGGAGAGTGCGTGCAAACGTGATGTCATCAACATGAGTCACTACATAGTGTTCACCCATGTCTCTTTGTTTCCTTGGAAACGAGTTCTTTATTGCACAAGTCGTGGCTACTGATAGAACGTGTTTCTCAACACCGCTTTTGGTCTTCCTGCTAACCCTATTAGGTGTGCATCTCACCTTAAGGTACTTCTGAAATGCATGAGTCATTTCCACGTACTTGTCAAAGGGGATTGCAACCTTGATGTATTTGTTGCAGAACTCTGCCATCTCAGGGTCATCTTTTTGGATTTTTTTCATTTTCTTCTTTCCACACTTAATGTCTTGGGGAAAAGGGATTATTGACTCTAACTCATGTTCTGAAACTGAACTGTTTTCATTGAAATCTGAAACTGAGTTCTGTACACGACTCGGACTCTTAAACAGACTCGGACTTTGACTCTGACTAAAAGGAAAATGCTGAGGCGAAACCGATGATGCGTCTTCCGTGACTTCTTGATGGTCCTCCTCAGATGGAGGTGCGGGTTCTTCATCGGTTCCGTCGGACTCTCTGCTGATGTGGGGTTGCTGCCTCGAGGACCCAGACGTCCTCTTCTTCTGCCGGTGGTGATGGTGGTGTTGCTCCTCTTCTTCCTCCAAGTTCTCCTCAGGTAGAGACTTGGAGGCTCCTTCCTTCGGTGCCTGTTCCCGATCAGGTATGGTCACGGTCCTTCCGCTCATGAGGGACATATGATTCACATTATCATACGAAAGGATCTCATGTTCAGATAAATAATTATCTGAATGATATACCTGATCACGAGGTCAGTTCTGGCCATAGGTTAAGCTGTTCGGGTTGGCCTGAACCTGTACGTGAATTGGGGTCTTTGGCGCCATCTGTTGATCCTAGGTATGAGAGACACGATTCAGATCGATTCTCATATCCAGATAGGCATTCTGGATTTGTTGGACCCTATCAGACAGCATCTGAATCGCCATGGTGAGGGACTCCAATTCGGTGGGCTGGGCTTGATGCTGACTTGCGGACGAGGTTCTGTACTGGCCCTGCTGGCCATGCCGATACTGCTGCTGCTAGTGGGACGGTGCCGGGCCCTACTGAAATGTGCGCTGCAGCTGCTGGTGCTGCTGAGGCTGGTACCCTTGTTCGGACCTGGACTGAACAAAGCGCAGTGTGGGGACGGAGCTGGTTCCTTGGTAAGCTGGGGCAGGTCGGTGAGGCTGACCATTCCCCATCCCCGACTGTCTGTTGATGGGGTCACGGCTGTACCACAGCCCGTTGATCTCGAACACCTGCGGAGGCTCCTCGTATCCGGTCTCCACTTGTGGGGGTGCATGCTGGTCCTGCTGGGTGTAAGTCTGATCCTCCACCCAGCCGTTCTGAGGTCCCAGTGCCTGCTCCTGTACAAGATCGACTCTGTGCATAGGTGCGGGTGGTGCAAAAGGGGCAGGTAGCTTCATCTTAGCTACCTTCTCAGTAAGTTCCTCCACTTACTTCGGCAGACGTGAGAGAGACTCAAGGTCAGTGACCCTCTTGTGGATCTGCTCGACCATAGTTAACTTGTCAGTTATCATCCCCATGCTGGAGATGAGGTCCTCTGTCAGATCCGCTACAGTCCTCCTAGTTGTCTCATTGGATAAGATTGAGGGAGATAATTGATAGGCCCTGGTGGCCTGCGACCTGCCGGTTTCTGCCATCTGCTCTAGGATCTTCCATACAACGTTCTCGTTCTTGTTCAGATAGCTTCCTCCACAGGCAGCACTGACTAACCCCTGCATCTCCGGGGTTAAACCACAGAACAAGGTCTGGACTAAGATCACCTTAGAAATGCCGTGGCAGGGACATTTCTGAACTAGGTCATTGAACCTATCCCAGGCTTCATGGAATGGTTCACTGAGTCCCTGGGAGAAACTGACGATCTTTGTTCTCATTTGGTTAGTCCTACTAAGAGGGTAGAACTTCTTCAGAAATAAGTCCTTGAACTGCATCCAAGTTGTACATATCACCCCTAGGTTTTTCAGCCAATGTGCTGCCTTATCTCCTAAGGCGAAAGGGGTGGCCTTCAGTCGAATGTAGTCCTACCCAACCCTAGGATGACTAAGGTTGTCGCAGACCAGCTCGAAGTCTTGGAGGAAGGCATATGATTCTTCATGGGCATTTCCGTTGAACTTCGGTAGCAGGCTAAGGAAGTGGGGCTTGATCTCAAATGCTTCAGCGGGAACCGCTGGTGCTAACCAACTTTGTATCTCATTCTCCGCTGGGTTGTAGGCATCAATCATTGGTCGGTCGATTCCTCCTGGTGCAATAATATGTCCCATTCTAGCTGTGAGATCTACATTTTGCTGTTCGGCTGTGGCGAGGCGATTAAGAATTTTTCACAATGGGTCCTCATCCGGTGGCTGCTTAGGTGGCATCTTATCCTCTAGTCCTGGGTATGAAACAATGTCGGTGTTAGAGGACAAATCAAGGGAGGAATTCCTACCGAGGCGATGGTCTTCCTCGGTAAGCTCGGAGGAGAGTAAAGGGTTGGTTTGAGAGTAACCACCCTGTGTGTGTGAGGGAACCAGAACTCAAGAGGGTCATGAGTCATGGGTGGCCCAAGGTGCGCTTGGGCCGGTGAAGAGGAGTTTCGTGGGGGGCTCAAAGAGGGATTCGTGAATAGAGAGCCGATATCCCCCAGTCACTCATCTTGATTTGGCAAGAAGAAATGGGAGTTCTAAGTGAAGATAGGATTTGACTCCTACCTGAAGCAAACAATTCAATCCAAGATCCTGGGTTCACACTCAACACAATGAAGGACCCGAAAACAAGTCCAATTTATCTTGTTATTTTTAAGTGTGATTTTTCAAGCAAGATAGTAAGGATTACGCGGCCTATAGGGAAGTCGGCTCAGATCCGGATGCGTCTTCCCTGTTTAACCTGTCGCCTAAGATACCACTAGTCCTTCCTTTCTTCGCTCCTATCCCAAGTTGATGGATTCAAAGACCTTCCCCTATCTATTTGCATGCAGGCAGAGGCTGACAAGGATGAAACTTCACCCCGGGGGGTTACTGGCAACTTGTCGTGAAGTACCGCAATTTCACCCATATCTACCTGAGACAGGCGGAGGCTACTTGGTACTAGTCAGTGAACCTTAAATATTCAACTTGTGATATTTGCTAGGATTAGTCGGAACGTGATATGGAAGGTGGGGATTTGGGCTCTCCTTAAAGTGTTCACACACACTCAAGTACCCTCACTCAGCCTGAAAATAAGGTCGGGGAATAGTCTCCCGCAAACAGATTTTACAATTTTATTATTTTTTTGGTCAATAATGTTAGCAGTCCCGGTTTTAAGTTAAGTGATCACTTGTTAGTCCAACCACACAACACATCTAATGTCCAGTCCCAATTTCCGTTTAATTTAAGTTTGAAAAACAGAGGGGAAAATTGAGAAAAGCCGATGCACGAAAAAGAATGATGCGTATGCTGAGTAGAGAATACTTACAGTGATCCCTTCGCTTTTATGCAGGATGCAAAACAGAATTGAGATCATTTACACTATATGCAAATGCAAACGAGAAAAGCCGCTCCTAGACGGGCAGTTTTATTAGCGAGTGAAGAACATGTTGATTTGGCTAGATCTGCAGTCTAAGTGCGTCTTTTAAGTGGTTGTGTGGTCCTAAAAATTACGAGCACAAGCAAATCCTAGAGTGGCTCGAGGAGCCGCTAGTGCAGCCTAATTTACCATTCAAACCACACAGCACACGGGGACACAGTTTCACTATCTTTACAGACTCGAGAATCTAAACGGGAACCGCTGGAAATGATGCGAAAAAATAAAGAAATAAAATAAAAATACAAATTCTCTCAAATCACTCAAAAAATTAAAATGCCGAATCTTCGAAGCGTCTTCGACACCTCGAGTTCCTCGCACAGAAATAAATTGAGGTCAGAGAATGACACAAAAAAATGCAAAAATTAGAAGATAGAAAATATTCACAAGAAAACCGGGGGTAATACTACCCGTGGATAGAAAATCAAACAGTCAGAAATTACTGCAAATTAACCTAAGCCATGCCTCCCCAGCAACGACGCCATTTTGATAACGCTCTCGCTACCCTCGTTAATTCGAGCAAACTAATGTTCAAATTAATAATATTTGTTCGTTGCAGTCGGATAATGAGAGAGAATCAAAAACCACTTTCAATTATATACACATTAATTTCGAGCGGCAAATTTTTTTTACTTGGTTGGAAGTCCAAGGTCGAACTCAGGGAGGCAGCTGTCTCCTTAGATGATTTTTTAGCAAAATCCAATGTATGATTTTCAGGGAATAATATTGTTGGTCTTTTTCGGTTTTTTATGCAAGACACATGCAAAATGAGGCTAAATTACAAGTTAATTAAAAAAATATAGTCAAATTAATTCCAAAAATTATGAAACTTGGCCAGATGATAAATATGATGAAATTAAGCTACCCTAATTTTCTTAGAATTTTTTGACATTAAATGAATTAACTATGAATTAAAAAATGAATGCAAGGTGATTTTTACTAATTTAAATTTAATAAATACCAAATCATCACATATTTCCAGATATCAAAATTATCCTAGATAGATCTAAGTGTGAAGAATCCAAGAATATTAGTAAACATAAATTTTCATGTGAAATGGATCTATTAAAAATCAATTAATCAAATCAATAAATGATTTATTTAGGCCTCGAGATGCATGCAAATGAGATGATTTTTGGTCATAATGTGAATTTAATTGTCCTGAATCTAATGTGATTTTTGGGGGATTTTTGGAGTTACAGAAAAATTACTAATAATTAAGAGGAGAAATTGGGCAAAATATAGCAAAAATAAGCCGCTTAATTAATAGAAAATTCTACTGATATTACAAAAATATGCCGGATGTCTCATAATGAAGAGGACAACATAAACTTCACAGTGCAATTTTTCAATTTAAAAAATGAGTTAATATGCATGCCTAAATATGCGTGCAAAGACAAGGGTATAAATTCAATTGCAGAAATTTAAATTGCTGAAAATAAAACATGTTGATAAGGACGTTTATGCAATTACCTAGAATGCAGGGGGGTGGATGCAAATTTCTCCACGGATCACGTGCTCCTCACGTGGGATCTTTGGCAAATACTGAAGTGCAATATTAAAAAATCTTCAGGGCCTCGATGCAATTAGCCCAGGACGAATGTGCAGATCACGTGGGGTCCTTAGGCCCGGAGAACTTCGGAGGCTCGGGCATTGGCTCGGAAGGCGGTTCGGCTGGCTTCGGGGATCCGAGCCTGGTGGTTGGGGAGGAGGCTCGGAATCGGGCAACGTGGGGTGCTCTGGACCGTACGATCCGATGAAGATCGACGGTTGCTATTGGCTCCGATCAGGCGAAGACGTGGATGATCAACAACCGTCAGATTGAAGAGGATCCAATGGTCGTTGACGCTAGGTGAAGATGGCTATGTGGCGTGATCAGATGCGTGGGATCCGCCTGATCCTACGGCTGCTGAGCGAGGCGACGTGGATGTCTCTTAACCGTACGATCGAAGGGATCGGACGGTGGCTGGATTTCGTGCCCAACGGTCCTCCGCCTCCTGCGGCGGAGGAGGCTGGGCTCCGGCAATGCTGGGCTAGCGCTGCCCTGCCCTCCCGTCGTCGATGAAGGTTGCTGGAGGTTCTGAGGAAGCCTAGAAGATTTGTTAATGGCTGGCGATGCGCCCGATGGTCTTCGAAGTGGAGGAGACGCCCTGGAACGCTATGGCGGAGGAGCTCAAGTGCAGCTCCGGCGAACCTCTGACCAATCGATGAGGGAGAACCTGCAGTACGTTAGCAGATAGCCGAAGCTTGCGTGGTTTCCGTGGAGTGATGCAGTGCAAGATGCGAGGCCAATGGAGGAATGGGGATGGTCGGTGTGCGAGCTCCGCCGAGGTGGCGGAGCTGGGATCGAGCGAAGGTGAAATGAAACGTTTGATGAAGCTAAGGACAATGCGAGGATCAGTGCTCCGTCGCGGAGCTCGGAGGGATGATGGTGGAGCGAGAAGATGATTGTGGAGGGTGAATTTAATCATAGAAAACAAAGGAGAAACTAAGAAGAAGATCAGAGGATCGATGGAGGATTCTACCTGGGATTAGAAGCTCCGGGGAAGCTTCCGTGTCTTCGCTCGAAGGTCGGTAGGAGGCCTGAGCTCGAGCAGCTCACGGAGGTAGCTGCAGCATGACGGAGTTGGCCGTGGATCTCGCAGGAGAAGAAGCCCTTTCTTCGCTCAACGTCTCAATGAATTGCTGTCACCAAATCGGAGGTCGGAGCTCAGGGAATCTCTCTGGAATGGCGGATAGGGGTGACAGTGGCCAAAGGCGGGTGATTTATAGGATGATGGTGATGGCAGGGGTAGCTGGAAGGTGGTGTTCGTGGTCGTCGTGGGGCAACTCTGCTGGTAGTCGTGAAGAGCGAGGGAGCTGGTGAGGATAAGGGAAGAGTGGTGATGGTCATGGAGCTTCTAGATAGTGGAGGTGGTGGTTGGAGACACGGGGAAAATAGAAAAGGCGAGGCTTCCGCGCGAGGTGGCGATCGTGGGGAAAGAGGCGTGGTCGGAGGTTGACGATGACCATCTGGCCGTTGGATCTGGAGATCCAACGGTGGGGAGCGATGCGCGAAGGGGCAACGTGGATTAGATCTTGGACGTAGCGATCGAAGGGTGACTGATGACGCCACGTGTCGCGTTGGAGACGAAGCGCGAGCGGACGGCCGTGATTGACTCTAGCGATTGATCGAGTGGTGAACAATCAGCGTGACCGTGGACGGTAGAGATCAAGGCTTAGAAGATGATCAAGCGGAGAAGACGCGGCTATGTGGTGAAAGGAGGGAAGGGCGCTGATAGAGGGTGATGATGAGAGGCGGGGAATGATTGAACGGTTATGGATTAAGAGCGGGCATGGAGAGCTTGGAGTCGTTGGATCTCAGGAGGAGATCTGACGGCTGAGGACGCGGGCGGCTGAAGCAAGGAGGGAGGGCCGCGTGGCGCAATCAGACGGCGCCACGTGGCCAGCTGTGAGGGGTTTAGAGGAGAAATGAAACTAGAGAGAGAAGGAGGCCGAATTTGGAAAACCTCAAAACATGAAAGTCGTAAATCTTGATGAGATCTACGAGTTTCATGTTGACCAAAAACGGAGATGAGGTCAAATATGATACAAAAAATACAGGAATACAAATATACACAGATATAGTATACATAGAGGCCCAAAAACCCAACTTCTTCCTACGAGCTCCGAATTGGATGAAATTAATCTCATTTTAAAGGTCTCTGGATATGTATTCATCTGAAGGTGAGTAGCCCGAATTTGGGGTTGGTACAAGGGAACTATGGGCCTTCTAAGGACCAGGGATTCTAGGTCTTTATTGGGTGTTTTACAAAAGAGATTTCTGACCTTTTATTAACTAATGGTGTATATATCATATGGTGTTTTATTCTGGAGGAGATAATAGGTGGATATTTTACAAGTGGAATTGGCTTCTTATTTAATGTAAATATGAGTGCTAAAATGTAGATATTATGGTTGCATGCATGAATGCTAATTATGCAATATAAGGGGAAATATGCTGCTATTTACTCGGGAACAATACTCTATTTTCAACTTTTAGAGTGATGAATCATAGATTCATCACATACCCAATAAACTTATCAGTTTAAGTTGTTTTTTAGGTTTTCTGAATTCACACAATAGAATATTAGCTCATATCTTAAACAAAGATCAAGTTGTTCAACTCTGAAATACGTCGTTGGTCATGGGTGGGGGTCATCCGCGCATCAGTTATATTCTCATCTCTACTTCTTGTGTCAACCTAGTGATATTATATTGACTATGAGTTACTTAGTATAAGCATGATCATTAACTTTAGTATGCTATTCAAAAATTTCAACGCATTAAGAGAATCATAAAACACTATAAGCCAATTCTTAACTTAATATTAATGGATTATAGTCCTATTAGTTAAAGACAAAATATCTAATATAAAAAAATAAATTAGATGACATGCATCATAATGTCTAGTAAGAAAGAATTTATTTTAAAGATTTGTAGTCCAATTCCACTCCCCACATTTATTTCCACGTTCTTGCATTCCTTACCCTAAATTTTCCATTTTCTTTTTCTTCATTCACTAAAACCTCACAAACCCAAGTAGACAATGGTGTTCATTCTTCTTCTATACAAAATCAATGGTAATAGTACTATGCAAATTCCTCCTTAACATTTGTCCTGCTTCATTGCTTATCCATATATCCCCCTCCACCTTTTTTATTTTGATTTCCTTACATGATAATCCATGATGATGATTATAAATATCAATAAAGCATTTATCATCACGTGAGTATTCTACAAGATCTTCTTGCCATAATGTAGTGTGTTGCTTTTGTATATCGAAAATCCTATATTTTTCTTGGCTTTAGTTATTAGATATCGATTATCCTTATGATGACTGAAGTGATTTATCTTGCTAAGTCATGATTTACTATTTTAGTTTCTCAAAAAAATATTAGTTTGTAGTTTTCCACATGAGCTTGATCTTGTTTGCTTTAACATGCAAATGTAATCATAATGCATTCAACTTTTTTGTCAATATTATTCCATCTCTTTGATCAACATTTATAATTATACAATATTCATATATTTCTTTCATCACATAAAAAAAGATTATACTTCTATTATAAAAAGAAATATAATAACAATAAAAATTAGGTATTTGTATACAATATATATTTTATGTTTGATAATTTCTCGTATTATATTATTTTTTCAACTTTCCTTAGTAATCTATCTTCAAACTTAGAAATACACAATAAAATCTTCAAAATTATAGTATTCTTCATATAAAATTTGTTATACGATCTTTGAAAAATCAAATAACATTTCAAAATAAAATTAAAATGACTTAAATTTAGATATTCGGAACTTAGAACAAAACACATTTGAATTTAAGTTAGCTATTCATTTAAAAATCAATTCGAGTTCGAATTCAAAACTTTTAAAATGAATTGGATCCAAATCCATGTGGATTCAAAGGTATTCAATTCGATTAGTATCATAGCTCTAGTCCATGGTGCCATGCAAAGAAAAAAGAGAGATCGTTAGAATCATATATGCAAATAAAAGACACAAATGAAATAAACATAAGTAAATAAAATACATACAAATAGAAGAAATCCTAGCTATATGTGGGTGTGTAAAACCTAACGATTAAGTCACTAGACTCTCCTAACCGTGTCTCCCTAATAGCGATATCATTTTAGCCATCCAAGTACTGTAGGCTAAAAGATGTCAATTGTAGTCCTACTCAAACAGTTTATCAAACAATTTTACTTATTATCTACTTCAAGTAAAAAAAAGTATATATAGGGTAAAATGTATATGCTACTAAGGCGTAACTAACTTAGCTACTCCCACCTTTTTATTTTTATTTTTTCTTGGTATTTTTAAAAAATATATGGGTGGAATCATTCAATTTTCGATTTAATTCGAGATTTCTATGATATCCATCAAGCTTGTCAAAATTTAATGGTTTCAAAATTGCTGAAATTGACCCATTGCAGATGGACATGTTTGGAGTGCCTGTTTTTTTACGTAATTTGAATGACAACATTATAAGAATATCTAATTTGAATCCCTCAAGAGTTTTTCTAAAATTATCACAAAAAATTAAGAAAAAAAGGTGGGAGTAGTCAAGTTAATTACTATATAGTAGCAAATATATTTTACCCATCTCTTTGTCTCTCTCTGTGGTGGGGAGGGGTATACACCAAGGTTCATATAGCCATAAACGTCCGAATCTTTCAAATTTTTTGAAATAAATACCTTGGGAATTTAGATCACTATATATCACTGTGATGTCATTCAAATTTCAACTTAATTCAAGACTTTTAACTTATCCATTAAGCGAGTCAAATTAACAGTCTCAGAAATGGACCCCTTTAGATGGACATATTAGGAATGAAATTCAAAACACATAATCCACTAAATATTCTAAGTAAATCCTCCAATGATTCATTTCAAAAAAATTGAAAATTTTAGATGCTTGTGGTACTGGTGCATGTATATTACATGCATCTTGGTCCATACTCCCCTACCCATATGTGTGTGTAGAGAGAGAGAGACCATTTTTCGGCTAAGTTTTTGTTTTTTTTGAAAAATATTATCATATATTTTCATCACTATATCCCTCTGATATTCATTCCAAATTCGTCAGAAACATATACTCATATGCCCTCCATCCAGAATAGGTTGATTACAACAATTCTAAAATCGTTAAAACTACATGTTTTTAGGTGGAAGGCATAAGAGTCTCTGTTTCCGACGAAATTGGAATGACATATTAGAAAGATACAGTGACGAAAATACATGGAGATATTTTACAAAAAATAATAAAAAATTATCCAAAAATGGGACGGGTGTAGCCAACAGAACAATCTCATTTTTCTCATATATATAGGGTAAAATGGGGCTGCCCCATTGGGGGAGCTAACTTGGCTTCCCCGTCCCATTTTTCTCATTTTTTTTATTTTTTTTAAAATGCTTTTGTAGATTTTTATTAGTATATCCCTATATTGTGTCATTCAAATTTCGAGTGAAATGGAGACTCCTATGGTCTCTATCTAGACAGGGTCGATTTTAACAATTCTGCGACCGTTAAAAAATGATTGTCTAGATGGAGGTCGTAGGAGTCTCAGTTTCTCATGAAACTTGAATGACGAAATATAGAGATATAGTGATGAATTTTCACGGATTTTTAAAAAAAAAATAAAAAAAATATGAGGAAAATGGGACAGAAGAATCAAGTTAGCTCCCCGCAGAGGATAGTTCCATTTTCCCATATATGTGTGTACATATATAATACAATCTATTTTCACGTTGTAGGACTGCATTATTATATATTGCAAAGCTCTAAATTATATATTCTTCTTGTCTTTGTGATTAGACCCTTTGGAATTTCTCACCTTCTTCTTGTCTGGATGATTTACCTTGAAATTATAAAACTTTCCACATTTATAGGAGGAACCATTAAGTACGTTACATCTTCCCTTTGAACTTTTCCTTGGAGGGTTTTGTTCTTGTCGTGCTAAATATGTTTCTTCGTCTTCCTCTACTTGAAAGATTTTTGCCTTCGATCTTTACATTTGTCTTAGGAATTATGAGGTACTTTCCATCTTCCCATTGAAAAATCTACTTAAAAGATTTTTGTCTCCGATATTACTTTGAAAAATCTTGATTAATTACTAAGGGACTGGGAGCCTAACCCAGGGTGTAGGTAACTACCTACACCCGACCTTTTTTTTCATGATTTTTGAGATTTTTTGAATGAAACCTTAGGGGTATTTTCTTAATATATTGAGAGGAATATGTGTTTCAAGTTTCATACAAAACAAACATTCCTAACACATTCACCTAGAAGGAGTCAATTTCAGTAATTCTCAGACCGTTAAAATTTGATAGTCTTGATGAAGATGATAAGAGTCTCGAATTAAGTTGAATTTTTAATGACATCATGGTGTTACATAGTGATCTAATTCTCCCAAGATTTCATTTCAAAAAAATCAAAAATCTATGAAAAAATGAGTCGGGTGTAGCCTACACCCCTGGGTGTAGGCTCCCTTTTCTCAATTACTAAATAGGCAAGTTGGTCCATAATAATTTGAAGATGTCACTTATTCTCAACGATATAGCAATCCTATTGGAAGATGACGAAGAAGGCACCTAAAATAGCTTGCCGCTTGCATCCTTCCTAGAATTGTACACTTGCATCAATTTCTTTCGCATGCTCCAAGAAGCTTTCAAATATTTTACCCAAGTTATACTTGTGTACAAAAGCGCTGAACACCCACATCCAATAGTGATGTGTCCTTCACCACGTTTCATAGCTAATAATCCTTTATATAGGTCTCAAAGACCCTTTGTCAAAATCAACTCCATAAATTTTGACATGAAGCTTTTCATCCTATTACCTATTCTCCCATTAATTACAACTTTTGTTTGCTCAATCGTTACATTTTAAATAAGGTGGGATAGGTTTATCTAAACTGGAGTAAATACTATCTTGTAAAATGTCAAAACCGATTTTTCAATTCTACAATTTATACTTCGCATCATGAAGGTACTTTTTTTGTACCTAAGTAGCGAAATCTTGCTTGACATTTTTCTATACATTCAAGTTAATTTAAATTAAGCACTAAAATAAGTACTCGCATTCAATAAAGCACAACTATATAAACATATTTTTTGGATAAATAAAAAATAGCTAATGAGAGATACATTGGGCATTTTAATATAGTGGAGTTACTTGTCATTATACATTAATTTTGATTTCAATCAAAACTAGTTAATATGCCGAAGCAATTTTTAAAAGGAAAAAATACACAGTGTGGCAGGTTCAGCTCGAACAAAATGGAGATGGGTGGGTAATATCAATATATTACTGCATCAAAACTAATTTTTTATTTTTCTCAAATGTTTGACAAATTTTGAATATTTTTTTGGAAAATTTTAAGTAGAACGAAGTTTTGAGTATTTAAAATATTTCATATCATTTTTAATGCATTAAAAAAGGAAATATTTTCCCAAAAACTACATGAACTAGGGTATTTTATAAAATGGATATTTACCCCATGAACTCTATAAACTTTGTAAATTACTTTCTCGACCTTTGAAGCAACATAATTCCTCCCTCGTAAACTTGCTAACTCTTACCCCATGATCCATGTGGTTAATCTGTTTGAAGCTCATGGAGGGTTTTGGGGGTAATTTACAGTGTTGATGGGGTAATTGCATTGTACAAAAGGATAATTTACAGAGTTTGTAGGGTTTGTGGGGTAAATATCCCTTTATAAAATATGAGAAAAATATTCCACTAATGTTGAATGCTTGAATAAAATCTATAAAGAGAAATGATTAGAATAAAAACATGAGTTATTTTGTATCTTTCATACTTTTGGCAGAAGATGCAATTTTCATTGAATAAATATAATTTAATAACATACGGCCTCACATAAAATTTTATATGGACTTATTTACAAATATAATAAACTTATAGAAGTTAAAATAACAAATATGTAAAATCACATATGAACTTGCAATTTTTATAAATGAACTTACTAAAATGTTGAAATTATATTTGGAACTAAAAGTAAAAATAATTTTGAGTCTTTAGAAAAAAATAAGTAACGAATTTACAAATCAGTGTAAAGCTCCAAGCTTTCACAACTTTAGAGATATTACTTGTTGCATCGAAGCCTGTAGTTACAAATCAGTGTAGATCAATTAAAGAAGCTATTAAATATGTTTTCCCTATTACAAAGCACATGTATTGTTGCTGGTACATAACTAACTAGTTCACTAGATGTTGATGTACCTACTGTAAGCAATATCATATGAGAGTCAAAAAAAGGTAGAGGAGTTTGAGGAAGGTTGGAAGAAAATTGTAAAAGAATTCAATTTATCTAAAAATAAATGGGTTAGAAAAATGTATAGGTTCGTAAGAAAGGGGTTCTCATTTCCAAAACAAGTTACTTTGATGGAATGGATACAACACAGAGAAGTGGAAGCATGAACTCCTTAAGCAACACTGTTAATGAAATGAATAGCTTGTATAAATTCATGACAAAGGTTTTAAAATATTGCACAAAGATTTATAGAGAAAGTAAACGATTTGGACAATAATACAGAATACAGAAAACCGAAATTGAAGATTAAGTGGACAATTGAGAAGCAATTTTTTGAGCATTCTACAAAGACAGTATTCTACATTGTTAAAGAGGGGCTTTATGAAGGGATTAAGTTGAATGTTTGTATATATAAAACAAATGAATAGGTTACAGAGTACAAAGTCCATCCAATAGGCAACGATGAAGATTTCATAAGTGTAATACTTTATACTAATTTTAAAAAAATAAATGTGATTGTGGAATGATGGAATCAAAGGGTGTACCTTGTAGACATATCATCGGTTTTTTAAAATATACAAATGCATTGGAAGTTGAGAGATTGCTTTCGTTGGAGAGATGGAACAAAGATGCAAAGGTTAATGGATGGGAGAAAAATAAGTGAAGATGCTACTAGTGAGCTTAAAAGTTTGTCTGATGCACTTGTGAGTGAGTCTATTGGAAATCAAAAGATTTAGGAATACATCAAAAAGGTATTAACAGATGCAGCTAAAGCAGTAAAGAGTATGAAAAGTAAGGACAAAGTTATTGATAGTTCCAACATCGATATAAAAATGAAAAAATAGGATATTTGAGTGTTTTTTAAGGATCTAAATGTTGTAAGACTAAAAGGGTGCGGAAAGGGAGGCAGACCAAAGGGAACCATGAATCATTTGAAATCAACAAGTGTAGTGCACAGTATCAAACACAGACATTGTAAGGTCTACAACAACGTGAATGATGGACATGACTCGAGAAATTGTCCTTCAAAGGATAGAAGGAAGGAAAATAATGGTAAGATATTTGATTTCAAAAGTTACTTTAATGTATCCTACTGAAAAAAAAGGGACTTGACTTTGGTTTTATTTTTCACATATTTTCAAAATTATGTATGAATATTTAAATGCATCTAATGATGAAAACTTGAATGAAGATAACTAAAAGGTTATGAAGTCGAAAAATGTGATTATATATATATAAGATTTTAATAAAATAGGACTTGATCCTTCCCGAGTTCAGGAATGCTCGCCCCTTTTTTATAGAAAACATGACGACTTTAGTAGAATACGTATACTGATTGTATATAATGTGCAGATTTAATGTTTATGTTATAATATGCAGTTTTGTACGTGGTTTTGTATTTATAATGTGCAGTTATAATACAAACCGTATACACATTCTACTAAAGTGCTCATGCTTTCAACAAAAAGATGATGGCCTTCCTGAAGTCAAGAAGGATGCATCCTATTTAAAGGGCCCCTATATATATATATATATATATATATATATATAGAGAGAGAGAGAGAGAGAGAGAGAGAGAGAGAGGGGTTAATGGGGCTGCCCCCTGGGGGTAGCCAACATGGCCGCCCCTGCGCCATTTTCGACGCTTTTTTTTATTTTTTTTCAAAAAATGTCACCATGTATATTCATCCCTATATCCCTCCTACATGCCATTCGAATTTCGTCGGAAACAAAGAGTCGTACGGCCTCCATCCAGACAGTTATTTTTTAACGGTAATAGGATTTTTTAAATCGACACCATCTCGATGGAGGCCGTAGGAGTCTCTGTTTCTGACGAAATTCGAATGGCATGTAGGAGGGATATAGGGATGAATTTACATGATTTTATTTTTCAAAAAAAAAATAAAAAAAAACGTCGGAAATAGGGGGCGGGGCAGCCATGTTGGCTGCCCCCAGGGGGCAGCCCCATTAAATCCATATATATATATATATATATATATATATAGGAAATATTTCAAATGAGGTGCACCTTTCCTGGATGCATGGAAAGCCACGCCAATTTAAGCATTTATTCTATTTATTTTACACATTCTAACTCCATAAATTTAATACTAAATATTAACATAATATGAATATCATGACAAAATTTATGAAAATATTACTATATTTGACATTAAAAGTATGTTACAATATGGATGATATATTTTACATAACTGTATGATCGTCATTATTTTACAACATGCAGTTTAAATTTACAAAATTGTTACGTAATTTACAAATTTGATAGTGGCTTTCTGAATTTCAGGAAAGACCCACCTCATTAGAAGGGCCCCCTATATATATATATATATATATATATATATATATATATATATATATATATATATATATAGGAGAAACTTCAAATGAGGCGGGGTCTCACCATATATATGGTGAGCCACCATCAATTTAGGCATCTTCCCAATATATTTTACAATTTCTTATTTCATACATATAACAATAAATATTAACACAACATGTATAGTGAAATAAAATTATGGAAATATTATTATATTGGATGGAAATGCTAATTTAAATTTAGATGCTATTACAAAATTCATTTTTTTACAATGTGCAGTTTCTACTTTTATAAAACTGTTACAGAGTTTTTACTAAATTCAAAGTGACCTTTACAATTTCAGAAGGTGGGGGTTTTTTTGAAATTGTAAAGGCCACTGCGAATTTAGTAAAAACTCTGTAACAGTTTTGTAAAAGTATAAACTACACATTGTAGAAAAATGAATTTTGTAAAATATAGCATCTAAATTTAAATTAGCATTTCCATCCAATATAATAATATTTCCATAATATTATTTCACTATACATGTTGTGCTAATATTTATTGTTATATGTATGAAATAAGAAATTGTAAAATATATTGGGAAGATGCCTAAATTGAGGGTGGCTCACCATATATATGGTGAGATCCCACCTCATTTGAAGTTTCTTCTATATATATGACATGTTTACCAACAATGAAAGAATGACATGTGTTGCAGCATCATATTGTAATTTTAAAGTTTCTACTGCTAATAAAATGGATTCTGATTTTAGAGAAGACATTTGATGTATAAATTTGCATAATTTACTTTTAAAAGTTTGGGGATCTGCTTCTACATATTGGGGACGCTTTCACATTAAGAATTTACAACTTCAATTGTGCCATTCATAAAAAAAAGGTTGTATTGATTTAAGAATGAACTAACTGAATTCTTTGAATAACAATTTCTGAAATAACTCAAGAATGAACTCACATCTAATGGATTAAATTTCAAATGTATAAATATAAATCTAAGTGTGCATTCATTATATTAAGGAGACGAGAGAAGAAAGTTGCTTGAGTTATTTTGAATCAATGATTTAAGAAAATCATTTTTCCAACGTGATTTTGAAATATAAGGAACACGAGAAAAGAAGTGTGGATGAAATTGGCTAATGTAATGATGAAAAAAGTGTTGGGATAATGATAGTTAATATGTGTTTTAATGGGTTACTTGTCCAATGAATTAAGAGTTTTCTAGATAATTGGATAATTGAGTGATTTCTAACTACACGGACGGCACTTACTTAAAATTGATGAATAATACTAATGGGATATCAAAAGTTACTAATGCATATGTTTGACAAAAATATGTTTGACAAATAGTTTGATTTCACAGTTGAAGCCAAAAAAAAAGCTTACAATTAAGATGATAATAAAAACGATAATGAATAATGAATTATTAATTAACATATGTAAATAATCAACAAAATAAGATGAATTTTTAAGTAGATTTCTAACGATATTGGATGAAATTACTAACGAGATAATAATAAACTGCAAGTGGATTCAGGAAACTTACTGAGTGTGGATAATGTGTTACTTATATACTTCTTGATAGATTTTTTCGGTTTTTAGATAATTTACATGTGTTTATTAAGTAAATTACAGGCAGAATAATTTAAATTATGAATATAAAGTTAATCTTATGGTGAGTGTATATGGGTTACTGATACAACAAACTCGTTATTAATTTAAATTTAATAATAGTCGGTTTGCTTTCAACATTATTAATTTGAATTTACTAAATGATGCATGTATTTCACGTAGATTACTAATGAAACTTATAATGGTGTTTAACTGATTACCCATCATTTAACTTTGAGTTTGATTTGGATTTGAGAAGGAAAAGTAATCAAGTTACTAAAACTGAGAATTAGTTTTGTAGAGGGAAAAGAATGATTAGGTTAATGAGAGGTCCTTGGGGTTCTCTTATTTAAGAAAGGAACCTATTGGGAAAATTACATGAATAAGAAAAAATAAACCGATAATAAGAAAATGTTAAGAAAGATATGTAATATCTCAACACTCCCCCTCAAGTTGGAGCGTAGATATCGATCAGGCTCGGCTTGAAATAATATCTCTGATAAGGCCCTCTGGTTAGGGCCTTAGTAAAAACATATGATATCCGATCTCTCGAGTTGACATGAGTAGTGGCAATAAGACCCTTCTATATCATGTCACGAGTGTAGTGACAATCCATCTCAATGTGTTTAGTCCTCTCATGAAAAGCATGGTTGTTAGCAATGAAAAGAGCAACCTGATGGTCACATTGGATGTGCATGGGAAGAGGCACCTCCTTAGTCAGCTAGTAGGAACAAATCTGAGCCACATCATCTCCGTGCTAGCTGATAACGACTAAAATACGATCGTGGCTTTTTAGAGAAGAGATTGTCGATGTAGAAAAGCCGTGAAAAGATCTTAACTCGAATCAAATAAATTCGGTTTTCTAAAGAAAACCTACATTATTTTTTTTATCCAAGTAAGTGTGCCTAGGTCGAACTCAAGGAGGCAGAATAGATTATTTTGATTTTTACGAGAAAATATTTTTGCGATTTATTTTTATCTCTTTTGAAAGCGATCAAAGGAAAGATACACTTTTTATTGAATTTTTATTTTTAATTTTTATTTTAATTTTGATCTTTTCCAATTTTTATTTAATTTTCAAAAGGGATATTTTTCACAAGATTTATTTATTATCTAATAGGTGAGATATAGGTAAATGATACTATATAGTAGGTGGAACGGATCGAGCAGCGGGCTCGAACTACACACGAAAACAAAACAAAACGGAGTCGGTTTTCGAAGAATTAAAACATGATGAAAACACGAGAAAAATACACGAAGAAGCTTGAAAATCTTGCTGGGGTAGTTGCGTAACTACCCTAAAAAAATCAATGAAAAATAAGGTAAAATAGGTCCAAAAATAATCCCCTACAGCCCAGGGGTATAAGCGCAAGAAAAACTATAAAAATTGTTGCAAAAAGGTCCTTGCAGGGATTGTTCTGTGAACAAAAGTAAAGTGTTTTACATTTAGGTCCCTGTGGAGGGACCTAAATGCAAATCCAGAAACCTTCTGGAGCGGGAATAGATTCTGGAAGTTGGCTGGGTTCTTTATGCAAAATTTCCACCGTTTCAGACTGCACGGCTACGATTAGATCGTAGAGGCGCTGATCGAACGCTCCCGTGGGTGCCACACGTCAACAACCTGTGCAACATGGGGTTCTTCAGTGTTCTTGATTCTGTTACGCAGTTGTTGAAGCTCGCATCTTCTCCGAATTTTGTCGAGCAGCTGATGAAGGCTTTGGCTCTCCGGCAGGGCCAGAGAGTTAGAGGATCTAACCCTCGACCTCGCCCGCGGTAGATGGCGGCCAGAGTTGGCTCTGAGCGGCGGTGGAAACTCGAGGAAAGTGGCGGTTTCGTTGATCCTGGAGGTTGATGAAGTCTGATGTCCCTTCTTTGAAATTGATGTTCTTGATGATCGAAGCTTCCAGGTGCGTGGGAATGGCTCCAGATTTGAGATGGATCTGCAAAGACAAAGTGGATGTGCTCAATTCTCAAGGAATCAGCCAAATGATTAAAGTTTTGCAAGATCGAAAACAGTGGTTCCAGACTAAATGCAAATGGGCATAAAAAATTGAGAAACATAACGTGATTTGGTGCAAATTTGAAATGAAAGAGAGATGAGATATGATTGAGTGTCTAAGCCTAATGGATGAACTAAATAATCATGGGATTAACCACGCTAATCGTGGAACGAATATCGAGAAAAAGAATCATGAATATGGAGGAATATGTCTATGAGTCAGAGGTGTATTTACCTCGAAATGGTGCTCGACGGTCGACCTTGGCCGGAGCGGAACGCGGCGCTGTGGCGATGATGCAAGGCAGCAAGTGGCCTTGGAACCTCCTCCGATGATCCCTCCTCCACGCGAGCTTGCTGTGGCGGAGCTGTCACCTCCAATTCTGACGAAGCAAGGCTGGAAAGTATGGGGGTCGGCCACTGGAGTTGGAGCTGCATGTGGTTGGAGAGTTAGTTGAAAAAATGGCAAACTTGGAGGGTTTTTATAGAACGATTTCGTGAGCTCCAAGTTGGATCTAAGGGCTGGCGATGGAGATGGTAGTTAGGAGAAGAGATCTGACGATTTAAATCGCCTGGAGGAGTGAAGATGCACGCGAGAGAAATTGTTGAAGACGATCGTCCAGAACAGAATGGCTGAATAGCTTCTTGAGGAAGATGAGCCAGGTTCTGACAAGTGTCAGCACCTGGTTGGTCAGATGAAGGTGCTTGGTCAGATGGTAAATAATTCTTGTAAATTCAAGAATAAATAATAAATAGGGTTATTTTAATTAGGTATAAATACAAGAAATGTAAATAAATTAATAATCTTAATTATGGAATAAATACTTTTTATAAATAATAAATATTATTTGAAATATAAATATTATATTAATAAATATGTATATATAAATAGGTCTTGGATTTTTAATTTAATAAATAAATACTTTAAAAATTAATTTTATATTTTCTTAATTATTATAATATGAAAATAAGGTTGGTGTGAATTTTCATGGATTTTAATAAAATAGTTTACACTTATTAATAAATACATGTATAAGTTATACAGTTCATTTTTACCTATAATTTAGTGTTTTTGATTTATTAAAATAATAAATAAGCTTCAAAAATTATGAAATAAATTAGGGTGAAAATAAAAGATCATGAAAATATTTAGAAATTATAAAACTAAAAAAACTATAAACAATGTGTTTTAAATAAAATAAATAGCCCAGAAACCTCATTGTCTTTTGGTCCCAAAACCGACTTTTTGCAAACGGACTCCGAATTCGATGAAACCACCTTTATTAATTAGAGAATATTATTTTATGAACTTTAAAGGTGAGTAGAGTGAAATTAGAGTTCGTATGAAGAAGTTATGATGTTCGAAAGTTGAGATTTTGACAATTTACAAGTAGGATTTCTTGGCATGTATATAGGGTAATATTTTTAACTTATTTTTATATTTTTATATATATTTTTAGAAATAATTAAGAAAAGAGTTTGGTGAAAAATATATACATATGTATTAATTAAAATTCTTTGAAGTTTTGTATTTATTTGATAAATAGTGGAAAGTGTATGAAGTGTGACTTAATTTATTTTTATGGTTTTCTTTCCTTATCTCCCCCTACTTTTTGGTTTGTCGACCAATCCATGCTGACTTGGGCTTGGGGGTTAGGCTATAAATATACCTTACAGTTATATTTTTATTTTTAAGTCATATTGTACATATATACATATATCCAATCTGCCTTTTGTTCTTTTTCTTTGTTCTTTATTTATTTATATGATTTAGATGGTTAAAAGTGAATATTTATTCATAAATGAGGTTTTGTTAAAAGATGAGAATTAATAAATATTTACATGCATTTGTTAAGGGTTTTAAGACAAAAAGCGACAGAAAAGTTAATGAATCATGGATTCATCACTAGCCTACCCCATGGCCTTGTATTCTAACTTGGCACTCGATCTGACAACTACCATCTACTTCTTGCTCTTCCAAGAAACCAGAGAATTCCCTATGAATGCATCGAAGCCTGAAGTAGACTTCTTATCCATAGGACACCCAACATAATCTGCATATGTACATGCTGTAACTGAAAGAGATGTATCTCTGCTAAAAAGAAGTCTCGTACCTGGTGAAGTCTTCAGATACCTCAAAATCATATGGACTGCATCCATATGTGCCTGTCTGGGCTGCTCCATAAATTGACTCACTTTGCTCATGGAAAAGGATACGTCGATCCTGGAAATAGTCACATATAGTAGCTTTCCAACAAGCTCTCGGTACCTCTCCCTATCGACCTTCTCAGTGTCATCGTAATATAGCTTCATGCTCGGGTCAATAGGAGTAGTGGCAAGTGTTGGACATGCGAGCCCATGTCGAGCCATTATGCAATAAATGTTATTGCAAATATCATTCCCTAATCTGAAATGAAGAATAACTAATTTGCATAATAGGTCTCTTAGTACAACTAGGGTTATGCACCACGACCATCTTAATGATTATACAGTTATTGATTCAATGAATCATAGAGGCTGGTGCTTGGATGAATATCTAAAGAGTTAGATTGAGGACTCATCAAGTACTGTCAAATGATTGTTAAGAGATGATCTCCAACCTGAGTAGGAGATAACAATCCTTTCTCATTAGGTTGATATCTAACTGACCTCTTGATGCAGGTCCTCTGTATGGGAATAGAGATTTGGAGGTGTTAGATTAGTTAGGTCAAAGAGTTGACTTAACGAGATCGAGATAATCAAAGATCTATGTCGTATGCTATCACGATATAGGCATGCATCCTTGGACCTGAGACAGATGTGTTACTATATGACTGAGTATGTATAGTCGGCAGACCAATAAGTTCATGACCTAACCATGGTCTATACACCGACACATTGGTGTGCATGCAAGGGCACATGAGCAATACGATCTCTCAAAGGGATCATATAGATTCATTTACTAAATCGGAAGACATGAGCTCATTCATGAGATATTGGAAAGAATCAAATTCCGTGCACAGTCGTCTCGCTTTGGAAGCTTAACTGATTTTGTAAGGTTTGATATATGATTTTGAAAAGTATATGATCAACACATGGGTATGATATATTCTTTTGGAAAGTATATGATCGATACCAACTCCCAAATAGTTAAATGAGATATTTAATGATAAATTTTGAAGTAGACAGTATTAAATTGATCTAAAACTTTGAGTTTATTCTGGGTCTTCCAGTATGCAGGATATAAATGTATTAGGAATACCTGAGGGTGATGTGATCATAAACGATTGTATAACCATGACACTTCCATTCTGAGGGAGTGATGAAACATGTCTAGATTTTAGTGACTCCTCTCATAGAGAAGTGATCTGATCTTGGTCGAAATGTTGGACATTGATATGAATGTGATTCAGATGTAATGAGAAGATTAGATTTACGGTCTTGATTTAATCAAGCATCTATGAGAGGTTCGCAAGATATAGATCTGAGATGTGATCTCAATATCCAAGTCACTATACGTGGAACAATACAATCGCCCTGTGCTTATATGCAAGTATCCGCGGAGAAAGTGCATTATCCATGAAAGAGTTCAGGATAATTTCATTATTGATATATGTATCCGAGCATAGAGAAAATTGATAATTAAATGTGATTTAACTATCATAAATAATATGAATTTGATTCATATAATAAGGAAAGTTATCTAAGATAATTAAATGTGCTTTAATTATTAAAGATGTGAATATGTGAATGTGATTCATATTATTTGGACACATGAGAATAGAGATCCAAGATGATTAAATTTGATTTAATTATCATGGATATGAATAATGTGGATCGCACTATCCATATTAATCATATATATTATAAATGTTATTTATAATATATTAGAGGGAGCCTATTGTAATTTATATTTATTGATTAATTATTGATGTGAATTGGATTCACATTACATGATTAATTGAAAATATAATTTACATTTTGTTTTGGGATGTGAATGTATTCACATTTTTCCGGTGGCATGATTGCAATATTCACAAGATAATTATGAATTATTTTTGTGAAATAATTTACGGCAAATGTTGTTGTAAATCTTGGAGATATCATGAGATACTGAGATCTCATGAGATAATTGACCCATTCCACCTTGAGGGGGTGGACGACCACCAATATCTATTGGGATTGAGTGGTCGTCCCCCCTTTTTAGGAGATATGGTCAATCTTCTCATTATCTCCAAGATTGATTAATTAATTTGATTTGAAATTAATATATATCGATTTATCGATATATATTAATTTAAATTAAATTAAATAGTGTTGTATTTCTACATCAACGTCGTGTCCATTGAAAGAAACACAAATCAATCTCATCCATTAATTTTGTGTTGTCCATGGATTGAGATCCATGGACTCCCAAAACTCTATATAAGAAGAGAAACCCCTTTCTCTTCAAGAGACATCAAATTATTGCTCTCTCTCTCTCTCATTCTCTACATGCAAGGACTCTCTCCATCTCTCTCTTGTGGTCATCCAACTTGATGCTCTAGAGAGAGATCGCCATCATAATTGTATCGCTGTTATGCTGTCGGAATGACTACACGTGGATCTCTGTCTCCTTCGATGTGCCTTGCTTGTGAAGAAGACATCGGATCTCATGTGATGAGATCAGGAGATTCACTGCATAGATCATCAACATGGATTGCATGGAGCACGCATCTCATCAACACGCTCACAAGTGTCTCCTCCGTTGGATTAGATTTGAGATAGGAGGTCTCTTTGTTTAAATATTCGATCACAACCATGCTTCAAGAGGTAAACTTAATACTTGTATGTGGTTTAGATGAAACGATCCAAGAAGTGTTCCTTGATCATGCGGTTTCATCGTTGAATTTTTTTAAATTCTATTGCCTCGAGCAACTAGTACGACTAGTCGCTCTTGATCGCATACGATGCGATCCTCACGCTTCCGTAATGTGCTTAAGGATCTTACCATATCCTTCAGCAAGTCTCCAATCTGTCATACCTGTCTCTGAAATAAGGTATGTAATGTACTTCCTCCGGGTTATCACAAGACCTCGTATGCTTCTGGCAAACTCCAGTCCAAGGAAGTAACAAAAATTACCAAGGTCCTTGGTCACGAACTGCTGACCTAATAGTCCTTAGCACTTTGAAAACCCTGCTCGTTCTGTAATAATAATATCATCAATGTAAACAAGAATGACAATAATACCTCTCTGGGTTATGTGGACAAACAAAGAGTGATCGGCAGTCGGTCATACAAACCCTTGCTGCTCTATCAAGTCTAAGAGCTTCCGGAACCATGCTCTTAGACTCTGCTTAAGGTCGTAGATAGCCTCGTGAAGCTTGCAAACCTTCTTACATTTCCCCTCAGTAGCAAACCCAGGTGGTTGTTGCATTTAGACATCCTCCTATAAATCACCATAGAGAAAGTCATTCTTCACATCAAGCTGGTAAATGGGCCAATCTCATGTCACAACAACAGAAAGTAGAATGGGCAGAGTAGAATGTCTGGCAACTAGAGGGAAAGTATCCTTATATCCTAACCCATATGTCTGGGTGAACCCACGTGCCACAAGTTTCACCTTATAGTGATCTGTACTGCCATCTGCACTGTGTTTCATAGTGAACATTCATTTGCATCCCACAACGGATGTGCTAACTAGAGCAGAAACAAGACTCCATGTACCGCATGACTATAATGTAGCCATCTCCTCCTCCATGGCTAATATCCACAAACTGTCTTGAAGAGCCTCCTGATATGTCTGTGGTATTTCCACAGCTGATAGTTCCATGGTAAACCTCCTAAAATCATCTAACAATCTATGCAAGGAAACCTGGGATGCAAGAGCATAAGTGGCACACCTACATTTCTGCTTGCTTAGAGCAATAGGCACATTAATATCACCTGCCAAGGGCACCTTCTCATCTTATATGGAATCTTGTTATATAGACAACTCAGTAGTGCCATCAATAGAAACAATGTGCTCATTACATACCTGAGACGTGTTGGATGATGGGAAAGGTCTGTGAGCATGGGAAATCAAGTAAAACTTGCGAATAAAAACATGTGGCAAAAACTGAGTCGTAGTACAAGGTGGAGCCATAGAAGCAGGTGTAGAGGTAGGAGTAGGTGTAGGTGGTGGTGGTGGTGGATGGGGAAGTGGTGGTAGAAAAAGAGTAGTGGGAGGTGGTACAATAGTAGGAGGTGGAGGCATGTAGATCTCACCATCAGAGTCAGATGGGTCTAGTCTATCGCCTGTAGGAGAAAATTTTATGACCGACTCAAAGAAAGTAACGTCAGACTGGCAAAGTATTTCCGCCAGAGCGGATCAAAGCAATGGTACCCCTTATGCGTACGAGAGTATCCGACAGAAACGCACTTGACATCTATGGGAGAGAGCTTTTCATGACCTGGAGAGACATCATTAACAAAAGCAATTGAAATGAACATACGAGGGGTAAGGGAGAAAAGATCCTTTTCGGGAAACGTAACCAAGAAAGGAATCTTCTCTCCCAACAAAGACGAAGACATGAGATTCACCAGATAGCAAGTCGTGAGGACAACATCACCCTAGTAGGCATAAGGAGTACGACTTTGTATCAACAATGTTTGGGTCACATCAAGTAAGTGATGTTGTTTACGCTCGGCAACACCGTTTTGTTGGGTTGTATAGGCACATGAGGTTTGGTGAACAATGAAAAAGATCTAAGAAAGTCAGAAAGTTGTAAGGTACATAACTCTAAAGCATTATCATAAGAATATATTTGACATTGGTAGAAAAATATTCTTTATATCATTAATAAAAGATTTGATCACAGATCCAGCCTCAGACTTATTCTTCAATAAAAAGACTCACGCAAGTCCAGAAAAATCATCGATAGCAATAAGAGAAAAATAGTGTCTCAGATGATTAGGAACATGGCTCATACCCCAGATATCCAAATAAAGGAGATCAAATAACTGAGAACTGCTCTGACTCAGATGGGAAGGAAAGGAGGAATGGTGGTGCTTCCCAAGCTGGCATGCCTCACACCGGAAGGAGGATCTCATGGAAAGCTGAGGGAGAGCATGACATAGCTTCTGCAGAGGAAGGTGGCCAAAAAATAGATGCCACAAATATTGTGAGACTGGTCTAGTAGGTATAGTAGAAATGCCAACATGAGGAAGTAGACCAGTCTATAGAGTCCCCGCTTCTCAAAGCCACATCCAATCACCCTGCCCGTGAGTATGTCCTGAAAGAAAAGAGACAATGGGTCAAAGATGGCACGGCAATGCATATCCTTAGTAATCTGACTAATGGAAAGTAAATCCATCTGAAAGTCATGAGAATATAAAATATTATGAAGACGCATGAACAATGTCAAATGTACCTTCCCCTATCCTATAATGGATAAGTGGTTACCATTTGCAATGACAACCCATCTACAATGTGATATGATCATGTAGGACCTCGGTTGTGCTCTGTCTCCATAAAGATGATGGGAAGCACCCGAGTGCATAATCCACTATGTCATATCTGCGCCACTACTACCACTGAAAGCATAAGAGATACATGAAGAGCTCGAAGAGGCTCTGGCTATGGTTGTAGTATATGTATTGGTGGTTCCTATAATAGGAGTCATGATCTCTCGAATACAAGAGACGATTTCATCTATGCAAGGATCGGCTTGGGAATATCTGAGGGCTCAATCTGTTCTGCTACTTGACCAAAAATGAGATATCCATGCTTTTGGTAGCATGGGTCCTCTCCATGTCCTGATCGATGGCAAAAGTTGTAAGGGACATGCAGACGTCCACCTCCTCTACCATGAAAGGAGTGTCCTCTAGACTAGATAGTCCCTCCTCGGCACGGGAAACAACCATAGCTGACGAGGGCTGAGGAATGGTCATTGGAGGCATGATAATCCGACCGATACGGCTATAGGCCTCCTCCATGAGAGGTATGGTAGCTCCAGTAAGAAGCTGAGTACGTGCTTCATCATACTCTGTATCAAGATCGACCATGAAAACTCCAACCACCGTGAAGTTCCTATATGCTTCTGTTGCTCAAGAGATGTCTTAATAGACATATAGTTATGAACCTTCTTGAACATGCCATAGAGTGAACTATAGTACACATGTCGAGGATGGCCATTCTGCTTGGCCTTGTATATGTCAAAGTGTAGCCAAAGAATCTTGGCCTCATTCTTCGCTTGAGCATAGGTGGAAGACAAAGTGTCCCACATCACATTGGCGGTAGGTTGGTTCATAATATCATTGGCTATCTCCATGGCGAGTGTCTCACATAGTCAAACACGTGCATACGCATCATCTTGATTCCAAGAAGCATTTGAACCAGTCTTATCCATTGGCTCTGATTTGCTAGGATGTGCTCCTTGTTGTTGCAGTGCATAAGGGTAAGAAACTACACTGACCACAACTCATATTTGGTCACATACATCTTAGCGATGGGAGATGGGCCCTTGAAGACTCCAGATGAGAAAATATTATCCTTATTCTCTGACATGATGATAAAACAGTCGAACAATGGAACTCAATTGGGGAGTAGACCGATATAAACGAGTCTATACGATCATACAGAGGATTGGTTGTATGTGTATACTCATACGACTATCCTCATCAAATTTTGCAGCTCATTAGGGCTAGAAAACGTGATTTATAGGTCTAAAATCACGTTTTCCTATCAAAATAAGATCGGGTCAAAACATAGAATGAGTTGTAGAGGTGCACGGAGGTGCACAGAAGGGTCGCCGGTGGCCAGGGTGGTTGAGGCGATGGCGGGGAGGCCTGGACAACCGAGGCGGTGACCTAGGAAGGCTTAGGAAGAGGTCAAAGAGGCTTGAACAACCTGGGCGGCAACCTGTGAGGTCGGGTGGTGAGAGACATTTTTTAGGTTTTTAATTATTGATGGAATAAAAGCGCAATTGTCGTTGCAACCCAAATATCCCACAATAAAAAAATATTATTTTTTGTTTTCTCAAGCTGAATTAATTACAAAACAATAATGTAGCGAAGAAGTTTTTGCTAATTAATTAACATGTATAGCAACAAGATCGAACTCAAGGAGGCTACAATTCTCGAGGATTATTCAAATAATCGAAAAAATCAATTAAAAGAAAAAGGGAATCTCGAATGCCAACTACTTTGGTTTATGTTAATTTTTATCTTTTTAATTTTTTTAATTTTTTTATTTCTATTTTTTTATATTTTCGAAATTTCAAATTTTTAGTGATTTTATTTTGCATTTTTTTAATTTTTTAAAAAAATAATTTTCAAAATAAATATAACATAAAAGAAATACATTTTTTTGGATTTTTCAAATATGATAAAAATGCTAAAAAATATTCAAATAAAAGTTTTTTGTATTTTTGATGACTTTTTACTGTTTTTATGACTTTCCAGATGATTTTTAGATTTTGGGATTTTTAAAATGATTAAAAATAGGGAATAATTAAAATAGTGAACAAACAAGATTATTTTGCAATTTAAAAATATAAAATATATATAGAAATTATAAAAATCTTTTTTCTTAAAAAATTAAAGGAAATTATCTACAAATAGAAACTGAAATCACATTTTTTGGATTTTTCTATAATTTTATATGATTTTTAAGATTTTTAATATTTATAATTTTTTGGGTTTTAAAAATAACTAATGCGTGAAAATTGGATAGAAAATTAAAGGCACAAAAAGTAACTAATCTATTTTTTGGATTTTTTGATGTAATTTGTGAATTTTTATTATTTTTTAAAATACAAAAAGGAAAAAATGCAATATTTTTTATTTTTTAATAATAGCAAATAAAAATAAAATGCAATGAAAAATTTATATAATGAAGATGCACGCAACATGAGTCTAACTTGATTTTTGGGGATTTTATTGAGCAACAAAAGTATATATTTAAATGTCATGAACATGCAAAATAAAGTCTAGAGATGAAGCACGGAAATGCAAATATTTATTGTTTTTGCATTAAACTATAACAGAAAATAAAATACGGGTATTAAAACGTAATTTACCCAGTAAATGCATGCACCCCACTTGACAGTTTCTAGTAGGGACCTTTCTACAAATTTGGAAACCTTTGAGGACTGAAATGTAATTTTTCTAATTGTTTTTACCCATGGATTCTTCTGTTCTCATACTTCTTTTTTCTTGTTCTTTAAGTCAAGGAAAGGGGGCTTCATGCTACACCTTGCCTTCTCTCCCAAGCAGGCGGCGACGGATGGACCAAGAGCGGCGGGGGTCAGGCACGCTAGTGCTGCGCACGGCTGGTGGCTGGCGTTGGGGGGCTTCGTGGCAGTTGGAGGTGCTGCGATGTCGAATGCTAGAGATCATGGTCAGCGGTGCTAGCAGCTCGCGGGTGGAGCATAGGGGTCGCGCTCACGGTAGGCTCACGATTGTGGATGCCGCGAGGCATAGGAGGAGCTTGTAGGTCGGAGCACGCGTTCCTTCGGCAGTGTTAGGCGGTGGACGGGTTTGGCGATAAGATAGAACTCGAGCACGATGACTCGGTCAAATAAAGATAGGATAGATCTGACTCGAGCACGACGACTCGGTCAAATAAAGAAAAAATAAAAATAATACACGAAAATTTGAATGGTGTCGATCCGATGAAGTGAGAGATCGAATCAGTGTATCCGACCACCGTATGCGACCGGAGAAGATAGAGTGCGTGAGGTAGAACGTGAACGTGGAGAGATCGAGAATATGAGATGAAAAATCGAGATTGATGGCAGATCGAATCATGATGGAAAATTAAGAATGAAAATCTAAGATCTAAAATGAAAAAATGAATGATGGAATAAAGGCAAAAATTAAACCTGAAATCATCTAGAAAAGATATTGAGAAATAAAGAGATGTAGATCTCACCATGGGAGTGGAAAATATCGTAATCTTCTAGACGAAGACCGACTCGCTGTCACCGGACGGCTCGGAGGCTAGGCACCTCTCTGCGAAAAAGGACTCGGATAATAGGCTCCTCTCACTAGAGATTGATCAAATTAAAATGAGGGAGGGGGAGCCATATTAATAGGAAAAGAATTGAGTTTGAATTTCGAATTTTAAAAACTTAATGGAGATAAAGATAAGTGAAATTTGAATGGAGATAAGAAAGGAAGTTAAAATTATTGCATAATTATTTTTTACTTGTTTTCGTCACTTTGTTAAATTAAATAATAAATGTTAATTTTTTTGTGATGATTATTTAAGGGATTTAACTCTATACATATACTATATACATATGGTACATTATATACATAGTTATATAAGAAAATTAGTTTATTTTTTGTTTTTAATTTTTTTATTTTTATTTTTATTTTTATTTATTTTAAATAATTATTAGAAAATATTTACAATTATTTACATATACAATATGTACAAATAAATGGTAAAATTGCACAAACCACCCCAGAAAATCGTCTTTCAAACATAACTCCAAAAATTATGAAACATCAACTATTTTAAAGATAATTTAATTTAGAATATAATGGAAGTGAGTTTGGTTCAATTTGATTTCATATGGAGCCAGAATTTGTCTTTTAATTATATGTTTATGCCTTTTTCCGGATGTGGTTGCTTTCATTTTGTACATGATTTTATTTTGCAAATATTTTTATTATTTAGGAAATATTTATTTACAACTTTTGTTTTTAAAATTATTTAATTTGAGGTGCAACTAATAAAATAGTATAAGTATACAAATATACACAGAAAAATATTTACAACAAATTTTTTGGATTTTCTGATTAAGGACCCTATCTCCCCCTACTTTATTCCTGGTCAATCAGGCCAAGTCTTGACCTTCTCTTGAGGTTCGGGTCAGCATGTATCTATTACATATGTACAATCTTTTTTTTTTTAATTTCTTTATTTTTTCTTTCTTTCTTTATTTATTTTAGGTTAAAATAGTAATAAATGTATAATATTTACACACAGATGCAAGTTAGTAAGAATATGGAGTGAGTATTATATTGACGGGTCGCTAAATACGATAAATAATTCGGGTACGTTGTAGCATGTGTAATTAGTGAATCAGTCGGAACCAAGAGAAGATCTCCGTGAAGAGGGTCTCAGCTTAATTTATATCCCGAGCAAGTCCGGGGTCGGACACAGGGAGGCAAAGGAACAACTCTGGAATTAATTCAAAAGTTTAAATCTATGTTTCCAATGTGGTTTTTTAGTATTTTTTTATGCAAAAATAAATGGAATGCAAAGTGCGTGTGAATTAAGACACTAGAAATCACACAATTGGCCAAATTAATTTTAATAAAAAAATAAGTCCAATTTAGAAAAAAATGTATTTTTCATAAAGTCATAATCCAGTAAGTAACATAAAACATATTTTTTTAGAATTTAAGGAGTTAAAATGCAATAAATATAAATGTACACTTTTTATGGG
This sequence comes from Ottelia alismoides, assembly GCA_037367405.1. Lineage (NCBI taxonomy): Eukaryota > Viridiplantae > Streptophyta > Magnoliopsida > Alismatales > Hydrocharitaceae > Ottelia > Ottelia alismoides. The sequence goes on from JAZKJV010000416.1 coordinate 1,145,705, forward strand.
GTTTTTTCGCAATTTCTAACACAAACAGTAAGCAAAAATCATGAAACAGTTACTGGAACATAAACATGGCACAAGGAAGGTACAATAATATTTTCAAATTTTTTGACAAACTATGAATTTTTTTTGCATTTTTTAGTGAAAATAGACTGATAGTGAGTAAATAATCCCTAATAAATCCACACTTATAATTTATCCAGAGTGCGAATTATCACAAGTAGATATTTTTATATTGAATCAAAGAGACTTTAAATTTCGTAAAAAGAATGTATATGGATTTAATTAAAAATCAAATATAAAAACCACTCTACAAATTATTTAAGGCACAGGACAACTCTATTTTGGATGAAATTTGGAAAGTAATTTAATCAAATATCAAGGCATCATGTACAATTTTATGAAATTTTTAGAGAAATCGTGAGTGAGATATGAATTTAATAGCACAGAATGGTAAAATATGCATAATTTTCATTAGACAATTTTAATTAATTACCCAAATATCAGAAAAATATAAGTAAATATCCACGTGGTAGAGAACTAGTTGCTCAACACAATGCTATTTTTCATTAGATAAAAGAATGCTATAAAGATGTCCAAATTAAAACATTAATACAGGGTTGTCTATGCAATGCTGAAATTAAACTAAACAACACAAACTGTGCACTGGGCCACTTTTGTAATTACATAAACTAGCAGGGGAGAACATGCAATTTTTACAATAAAAAATAAAGAGAAAAAGATAGATCTTCTTCTTCCTTTGGATTCACGATGGGAACCCAAAAGGGGTGGGGGCGGCTGACCGGTGTCGCGGCCGCGAGGAGGGTGGAGGAGCGGTGGCGGACCGCGAGCGGACAGGAGGTGGCGAAGGACTGACGGCGGTCAACGGAGGAGTCTCCAATGACGAGGGGGTCGGCGATGGCGGCGCCGCAGGAGGGTGAGGGCAACGCGGGTGTAGGGGGCGCCCGGTTGGCGTGGAGTCCGTTGCGCTGCGGCAGTGGCTGGATGAGGGGGGGGGCGGAACGGCGGTGTGGCCGTTGGAGGGGCCGCGAAGCAACGGTGGAGGAAGGGGGCCGGGCGGCGGCGGGCAAGCTGTTGCTCCAACCGTTGTTGCCTTTTTTTATTTTTTGTAATAATTTTTTGTCTTTAGTTTTAGTTTTTAATTTTTTTAATTTTTTTCAAACATGAAAACAATATATACATATAAAAGGGAAAAAATGGTAGATGATGGTGTGATGTTGATATAAACTAAACAAATGGAGGTTTGTAGATGGTCATGTGATGTGATGCAAAAATAACAACGATGCCGAATGATAAAAAGAAAAATTACCTACAATGGAGACAGTCGCCTATGGGGTGTGCTCACGAGAAGCACGTTCCTCGCTCGAATCGCCGACGAGCGATGAGCTCGAGCAGCACGCGGGTGTGGCTACGATGTTGGCCAAAAACCAACGGATCTCACCAGAGAAAGGGCTGGCGTTGCTCTATCGCTGTTGCGTCGCTGTCACCGATTCAACTCAGGGAAATAAGCTCTCCTCACATAAATATGGATCGAAGGCAAATGAAGAGAATGAGATGTATATAAAGAGGAAAGAATGAGAAGTTATTAAGGTGGTGGAGTTGAATAGGAGGTTGTATTATTAATAGAGTTGAATGGGAGGTTGGAAAAATGGTGGAATAATGGAGTTGAATTGGTGCTTATTGTAGAGAATAGAAATTAATAATAAATAAATAAATAAAGTAGGCTACTTTAAATATAATAAAATAAAAAGAGAAGAGAAATAGTGGAGAATTTACAAAAGAAGACAAAACACCATGTACAATTTTTTGCTTATATTTCTAATTTGTATTTTTTGTCTTTATAATAAGAGATATTTACAATGAAAAAATACTATAAAATAATATAATTAAAATAAACAAAACAATGTCTTTTTTGGATTTTTAATAATTGAGAAAGATAAAATAAAAATTGAGGAAAGAATGAATATGTACAAAAATATACAATGTACATCTAGGTCCCAAAACCCAACTTTTACAAACGAGCTCCGATTTTAATGAAACCACTTCATTGGATAGATAATTTTCTAACTTGAACTTTAAAAGTGAGTTTGGTGAATTTGGATTTCATACGGAGCGGGAATTTGGCCTGGAAGTTGGACTTTATGGATTTTTGTCTTTGGGATCTAGGAGCATTTATTTGAGGTAAAATTTGTTTTGTATTTTTGTATTTTTATATACATTTTTATGAACAAGTTAGAGAAAGAATTAGCCAAAAAGGAGTTGAAATGAAATTATTAAAAATACATGAAGTTTTGGACTATTTACAACTGAAAAACTCCTTTATTTTGCGGCTTTTTATGGGTAATTTATTTTATACAATCTAATATACAATAATTGGTGTGTTTTATTTACAAGAGTCATTTTGTTAATTTAATGATTTTATGGACATTTATTTGGGAATTTTCTCAGGGATTTTGCTAAGATCAAGATATTGAGATGATGAATCGTGGATTCATCACCCCCCCTATACTTAAACTTTTCTAGTCCTCGAGCAAATAAAGAATGAATAAGTTGGGTTAACCCCTGACTGAGCATGGGAATACATGACTTGATCCGTTCAAGAACTCTTGGTTTTAGAGATCCTAAAATTCTAAAATGAACCAAGCTCTAGTCAAAAGGTATCCAATTTCCCTAATCATCAGACTCTCTTTGTATACATATATAGTAGGGATATGACTTAAGTGTTGACCGCAGTTACAAGAGTAGAGTCGCAACGTCACCCAAGGTTCCAGCCCAAGAGACTCTTCTAAGAACCCAATCCTCAACACTAGGGAATAAACCATTTTTTGCATCCAATCTACTGTCTCTTTAGTTGTCAGACTTAAAAGTGTATATGGAAGGCCAGTTGATGGAGGGTATATGATTGTGTCATTTCTTCTCTCTCTCTCATTGGAATAAGGATTCTCTCTAGTGCCTTATACTCAACGCATTTTTTGGTGTTGATCAGTGCGTCCGTCAAGAGAAGTTGGAGCCGTCTGCACTTGTTTTCCTGGGAGTACACCGATTGTGCCTTTTTTGAGTACCTATTGTACCTTCTACACCAAAACTTGTAGCATTTATGATGCAGAGCCCTTTTTTGGTGCTAGCCCGACTCCTGGTCCTAATAATGGTGGTCCATGTGGACACTTTGAAATGGTTGGAAGCGCTCGCCTTTGGTGGAAGCTCTTTGATATTTGACTTTGTGGAATGAGAGCTTTTCTTTGAGATTTCCTTGCTTTGTAGTATTTTTAGCTAGCTCCACTGCTTTTACCAAGAATTAGCGCACACTGATCAACAATTTTTTATTTTATCACACCCCGGTACATAGGTAAATGTCAAGAGATAGTACAAGAACCATGATCTCATACTGGCTAATGGTGTTGACACTCAGGTTTCATGAAGCCTTCATTGATTTTATCCCATCCTCGAGTATCATCAAATCAGGTCCAAACTCAAATCCCTCATCCCAATTCCTCAAGTGAAATCCCAACTCATCTCATCATAACTACAGTCGTGTATGTGAGGTGCTGATCATATTCTTAAGGTAGAGACTAAGTATGCAATATAGCAGACAAATCTTTCAAACTAGGGAAATGTGAATAATTAAGTAAAAGATCCTAATGACTAAGGTCGGTTAACTCAAAATCTCAAGACCTCATAAACCAAGTGTTCTTGATCATCACTAGTCTTATGTGAAAGTGAAGGTGTCAGGGATTAAACCAACTTATTAGTTAGTTTAGTTTTTTTGTTTTTTTATTTGTATTTTTTGTTTTGTTTTTTTTTGAAAAGGAAAGGAAGAAAGAAAGATGTTTTTTTCAAAAAGGTTTTTTTGAAAAACACACATTTTTTTAATAACAAAGAAAGAAAAAAAGATTTTTTTCTTTGAAAAAGTTTTTTTAAGAAAATAAGAGTTTTATTTGAAAGAAAGTTTTTTTTTTCAATTCTACCCACCCTGTAATTATTGTATAATATATACAAAAATACGTGAAAGTACGAGCTATGGGTAAAGTATATATGTAATATATACATGCCCCCGTATACTTAGCATGTGTTATGTCCTCAGAGCACAAGAAGCGAGAAAAAGGCATAGCTCGTGCTAAGCGTAGGATGACTAAAATAATAAAAAAGTATAGAAGTCGATCCGCCCCCCTATACTTAGGCTCTGGTCAGCCTAAGTATAGAAGAAGAGCAAAAATAGGGCGGACGAGATCAAGAGAAGAAATGGATTAGTATATACACATGGCGGGCATCAGTTCCCCCTATACTTAGGCTCTAGTCAGCCTAAGTATAGGACAGGAGTAAGTGTGAGAACCGATGTGATCTGGAGAATATACAAAGAAGAGAGAATATGTACAAGAGTGATTGAATCTTCAAAGCTGCTGAATCTTGATGTTGCATCTTCATGAAGAGTAATATGATGTATCTGTTCTGTGCTCACTCTGCATGAAGTTGATGACCTCGACTTGGACCAACTGCTCTTTAGAATCTACAAAATGCTTCAACAATTGTCCATTCACCACATGAGATTGTGCACCATCTGTGAGATCAGCTATCTCTACACTTCCATTCTCGTGCACTTCCTTAACAACAAAGGGACCCATCCATTTAGATTTGATTTCGATGGAACATCTTCAACCTTTTGTCCAGGGACAAAGTCTTTGCATCTAATGTGTTGATCATGTCATCTCTTTACTTTGTCCTTATAAATAGACCTGTTGTCATATGCCTTGTTTCGTATTTCCACGAGCTCGTTCAAATTCAAATCTTGACAAACTTTCCCTAGGTGACAACTCCAATTAATCTACTTAATTGCCCATTCGGATTTGCGAATCAGCTCCGCAGGAAAATGGCATGGCTTTCTATAGATCATTCTAAATGGTGAAGTACCCAATGGTGTCTTGTAGGCTGTCCTATAGGCCCATAGAACTTGGTCCAAAAGCTGGGACCAGTTCTTCCTATCGGGATGAGCCAACTTCTGCAAATTACTCTTCACCTCTCTGTTCGAAACTCTGCCATGGCGTTGGACTGTGGGTGGTAAGGACTAGTAACTCTATGCTCAAATCTATAGTCCTTAGCTAAAGATCTCATATCTCGGTTCATGAAGTGGCTACCCCCATCAGATATCAAAAGTTTTGGCACCCCAAACCTAGCAATAATATGGTCTCTCACAAACTTACAGACAGTCTTGCTGTCTGCGGTTCGGGTAGGGATAGCCTCCACCCACCACAACCGGTCGGCGGAGGAGTCTCCAACGGCGAGGGGGTCGGCGATGGCGGTGCCTCAGGAGGGTGAGGGCGGCGCGGGTGTAGGGGACGCCCGGTTGGTGCGGAGTCCGCCGCGCTGCGGCGGTGGCCGGCTAGGAGGGGGGCGACGGAATGGCGGTGTGGCTGCTGGAGGGGCCGCGAAGCGGCGGTGGAGGAAGGGGGCGGGGCGACGGCGGGCAGGCTGCTGCTCCACCCGCTATTGCCTTTTCTGATTTTTTGATTTTTTTGTAATAATTTTTCTGTCTTTAGTTTTAGTTTTTATTTTATTTTTTTTAAAACAGGAAAATAATATATACACACAAAAGGTGAAAAAATTGTAGATGATGATGTGAAGTTGATATAAACTAAACAAATGGAGGCATGTAGATTGTCATGTGATATGATGCAAAAATAACAAAGATGTCGAATGATAAAAAGAAAAATTACCTACGATGGAGACGGTCGCCTATAATGTGTGCTCACGAGAAGCACGGTCCGCGCTCGAATCACCGGTGGCGATGAGCTCGAGCAGCACGCTGGTGCGGCTGCGATGTTGGCCAGGGTTGTCGCCGCTCTACCGTGGTTGCATCGCTGCCACCAATTCAACTCTGGGAACTAAGATCTCCTCACATAAAGATGGATCAAAGGAAAAATTAGGAGAATGAGATGTATAGAAAGAGGAAAGAATGAGAAGTTATTAAGGTGGTGGAGTTGAATGAGAGGTTGTATTATTAATGGAGTTGAATGGGAAGTTGGAAAAATGGTGGAATAATGGAGTTGAATTGGTGGTTATTATAGAGAATGGAAATTAAATAATAATAAATAAATAAAGTAGGCTACTTTAAATACAATAAAATAAAAAGAGAAGAGAAATAGTGGAGAATTTACAAAAGAAGACAAAACACCATGTACAATTTTTTGTTTACTTTTCTAATTTGTATTTTTTTATCTTTTTAATAAGAGAAATTTACAACAGAAAAATACTATAAAATAATATAATTAAAATACAACACAACAATGATTTTTTTGGATTTTTAATAATTGAGAAAGATAAAATAAAAAATAAGGAAAGAATGAATATGTACAAAAATATACAATGTACATCTAGGTCCCAAAACCCATCTTTTGCAAACGAGCTCTGATTTTAATGAAACCACTTCCGATGGATAGATAATTTTCTAACTTGAACTTTAAGAGTGAGTTTGGTGAATTTGGAGTTTATACGAAGCGGGAATTTGGCCTGGAAGTTGGACTTTACAGCTTTTTGTCTTTGGGAACTAGGAGTATTTATTTGAGGTAAAATTTGTTTTATATTTTTGTATTTTTTATGTACATTTTTATGAACAAGTTAGAGAAAGAATTAGCCAAAAAATAAGTTGAAATGAAATTATTAAAAATACATCATGTTTTGGGCTATTTACAACTGAAAAACTCCTTTATTTTGCAGCTTTTTATGGGTGATTTATTTTACACAATCTAATATACAATAATTGGTGTATTTTATTTACAAGAGTTATTTTGTTAATTTAATGATTTTATGGATATTTATTTGAGAATTTGCTCATGGATTTTGCTAAGATCAAGATATTGAGATGATGAATCGTGGATTCATCATATATATATGTGTTTTATAAGGGAGTTTAAGCTAAAATAAATGAATAAAGATGATGAAATGCCGATTCATCATCTCCCTATGCTTTACCTTTATTAGTCCCTTAGCAAACACTTATTTGAAAGAATAAGTGAATAAAAGAAAAAGAAAGGAAAATAAAGAAATTAGGACAATATTGAGTATTAAACTTATCTTCATAAACTTGTAGTTTGGAGCTCTGTCAAACCTTTGGATTATTAATGTGGCGGAACCTCAATGGAAAATGGATTTAAAACCTAACAGCCTCTAAGTTCCACAAGAATCCTATTGAGGTCTCCTCAACAGTCAGGTTAGAACAAGTCTACATACACAAATTCTTATGACTATGAATCTTTACTTGCACGGTGTAAGTGAAATATAGCTCCCCATCTCAAAAGTAGCAAAGAAATAATATCTCTCAATAAGGTAACTCTAGTCCCCCGGTCTAGCAACTCTTTCCTCGAGGAGCGGGGATATTCCCTTCTAAGTTCATGTACAACCAACGCAAGAAGTGGAGATGGAGAAAAGAATGGACGGTAACCAGTGTAGCTACCTATCCTTGGATGTATGACCAGTGTAGCCAAGTCATCCGCTGCAAGCTTACAAGATTTTGACTTTGAAACTCTTATTTCTATTTTTTCACTTGTATATACACTCCGGCAGGCATTTTACTTTTCAATCAGGCCTGTCCACTTTTGGGGATTCTGCATTTTCTCTCTTTTTTTTGAAAATTTATACAAGGTGCAGCATGTACATAAGGACTTTTTCCTCTTGAGCTAGTAGACTATCCCTCTTTTGAAGCATTATTGCAACTCCACAACATCCTGTCTTTAGACATAAATGCTACTAGATCAGGTTGAGATGCACTACCCTCCTTAGAAGAAAATGAGAGATTTTGTCTATATGTACTACCCTCGTATTCTACTCCAAGCCAAAAGATTCTGCCTCCTCACTACCTCCTCCATGAAGAGCTATATGTAGAGTGCTTGTCCAAGATAAGCCACGGTATGAAAGAAACATGCATGTGTTGTTAAATATTCTACTTAGACTAATCAAGACAACATGTGAACATAGTCTTATGGACTCAAAAAATAAGTCACTAGGACCTGAAAAGTCTTAACTCTAGTTCTTATAAGGTTCCTCTGAAATTAAGTGGATTAAGGTCTAACTAAGCTCCATTATTCAATTTTAATCCAGACTTAGTTTAATGTCAATAATATCCTGAAAAATGCACATACAAATGCAACAAAATATGTACAATGCAAAAAGAAAGCAAATTTTTTAAAATTTTGAGCTTTTTATGGATTTTTTGGAAAGAAAGAAAAAAATGATGCACATGTAAAATGAGATTTTTTTGACATTTTAATTATGCAATTTTTTTATAGAATTTGTGTTTTGTAGTTTTTAGGGATATTTTAAGGAGAAAATTAGTAAAATATATATAAGTATATACATGGATAATTGATTTTTTTGTTTTTGTTTTTTTATTTTGTTTTGTTTTTTGTTTGTTTTTGTTGTTTTTTTGTTCTTTTTTTGTTGTTGTTTGTTTTTTGTTTTTATTTTTGTTTTTTATTTTTTTTATGTTTTTTTAATAAAAGGTGACCGAAGTCTATACACACACACACACGTGGATTTTACGAATTTATATACATATCCCAAACCAAATCACATTTAAAAGTACGAGTTATGTCTAAAGTATATATACAATATATACGACACTCCCTATACTTAGCTTGAACTATTTCCTCATAGTGATTAGAGAGCGACAAAGGAAGACGTAACTCGTGCTAAGTATAGAAAAGTGAAATGACTCCTATGCTACAACGACTCAAAGAAAAGATGAAAAGAATAGAAGTCGGTAATCCCCCTATACTTAGAATCAAATAATCCTATGTATAGAAGACTGTACAAAAGGGAAAAACCGATGAAGAGAATGTACAGACTCAATGGCTCGACTTGCCCCCTGTACTTAGGGTCGAATAGCCCTAAGCATAGAATATCGACAAGTTGGGGGCAATCGAGAGAACAGAAGAAAACAAAAGAGACGATATGAACAACACAAATCATTCACCCAGCATACTTAGGATAAAGTACATCCTATGTATTTCACACAGATACAGACAAGAGATGAATGATAAACGGAAGAAGGAAGGAGCAACTCAAAATAAAATACATATATACAAAGTAGACATTGTTGAGGTACCTCTCAGCAAGCGCTAGAGCTTACGCCCCTAGCTGGGCACAAAGTCTAGGACAATAAAGTATCAAGGTTCAGGACGACATCTGTAATGCGAATACTGTACTAGCGTTGCTGTCGTGGTGTGAGAACAACAACGTGGTCAACATGTAAACGAGGACTCCCATATAGGCAATCAAGCAATTGTCTGCTACCGGGTAAATAGATGTGCAGATAAAATCGGGCACCGTTAGCACAAAAGAAATCTTTAGCTCATAGTCAGAATGGAGTGAATGTGTGGAGCTGAAAAAATGGAATGTGGAGAAAGAAGGGTCAGTCATGGAATCCTCCACGTCAATCACCGTCTTGAAAATGTATGGAAGGTCAAGATCAGGAGACTCAATAAGGAAGCAAATATTCGATGCTTGTAATGAAGAGAGATCATGTATAGAATCGAATAACTCAAGGGTCGTCTCATCCCTACGAGGGTCGTCAAGGAGAGAAGAAATATTCAACATAGAAAGATCAGAAAAATCGGAAGTATCATAAGAATAAGAAAACTCAGAATTATCAGAAGACTCAGTCTCGTGATCTGACAAATTTGATGCACAACCAGGGATTGGAATCAAGTACAGAGTACACACTGCCGGCAGACAACCCTCGGGGAGATGTGAGAAATCAGGATAATTCGAGGGCGAGAACGAATGATTATATTCAAATAACAGGTTCTGTCTTGAAGTAAAAGAAAAAATGTCTAATGGACCAGGAATATCATGTTCAAAGAAATCTTGGTCAAGATCAAAGAGATCATTGATCTACCACTATGAAGTGATCTGAGCCTGGGAAATATTGGACAACATTTGACCCTCGGAGTTAAGAGTAGGAGGGAGGGAAAACGTGAGTGATGATGATTTTTTATTTTTGATGATTTTTTTAGAGAGATTGCTAATGATCTGGAGAGAAAAGATCGTAGCTAACTCAACACCAAGCACAAGCAAACACAATGCAAACCCCCAATTTACCAACTCAACATAATGTGAAGACCGTGAAGGTTCGGTCAAATATCTTGTCAAGTTTAGAGTTAGGTGATTAAACACAAGTTGTACAAACACTTAGGTTGGCATATGAGATTGCGGCACTAACCTTAGTGTGCACGCGAGCAATTAAAATGAATACAATGAGGGGGTTGCTTTCGCAAAACAATGATGTGAATCAGTTACGTTTACTTTTAATAGTCCAAGTGATATTAGTAGTCCTGATTTTTTAATTTTTCAATTTTCACTTTTTTTTATATTTTTGAAGAAACATGTCTAACAAAATTTTCAATTTCCTTTTATTCATATATCCACAAAACGGAAGGAGGAAATGAAAAGGTGACGCGCAACTAAATACAATGATGCATGCAGGGGTTAAAGATGCGTACGTTGTCGCCAACACTCTACATGCAAAATGATCCACGCAGAATTTAAATGCAGAAAAATAAACTAACCTATATGATGCAAGTGAACCGTCCTAGCAATATCTTCTAATAGCGGGCAAGAACAGGTTAATTTGACCAAGTCCAATACGCTTTACTCTATAGGTACAGAATTTCTTGTTAAGGGCTTTGGACCTAATTAATTACCTCACTCAAGCAAGTTAATAAAGAAATCAATAGGTAGCTCACGAAATTCGCGTGAAACAAATAAAAATAAAGTAATGAAACAGAACCGGTGAGGTCCCCCGAGTGCACCGGCACTTGGCGAAACAAACCCTGCAACAAATGATTGTCCTTTTACAAAAGTTTGAATGAAAAAATTGTTAAAATAAATAAAAAACTATCTATGCTCCAAATGATGGTCTCTCTCTATTGTTTCTCCTCCTCCTGCGCTCTCATGCGGCTTCGAGATGAATCAAGCTGCCTCCACTTCGCTTGGGTGCTTCAGCTCTCCTAGGATTGCCTCCTTCGCTCTACAGGCCCTCGCAAGAAAAAGGAAAGAAAGAATGAGTAAGAAACACAATTATAAAATATAAGAAAAAGGAAAGAAAGAATGTGTAAGAAACACAATTATAAAATATGAGCAGGAAAAAATGAAATAAATACAATGAATATGAACAATGAAATAAATGTGGAAAAATATAAACATATATGTACAACCAAGAATAGCAGATCAAAAGAGAAACCTAACTACCCTCGCCGTGCCTCCCTGGCAACGACGTCGTTTTGTTAACACGCTTTTCTCAAGTTTTAATTAGATGGATTATTCACAAGTCATCGCAACCCAATCAAGCGTCAATAAAAATTATTTTTTTCTCAAGATGAATTAACTACAAAAGAATAATGTAGCATGAGAATTTTTTGATATTTAATAAACCTGTATAGCAATAGGTACAAACTCAAGTAGGCTACAATTCCCGAGGGTTATAAAAATAATTAAAAAAATCAATTAAAAGAAAAAGGTATTCTCGAATGCTAACTACCGTGATTTTGTGAAATTGTTATCTTTTTTATCTTTTTTTATTTCTATTTTTATATTTTCTGATTTTCAATTTTTTAGAGATTTTCATTTTGCAAATTTTTTAATTTTCAAAAATATAATTTTCAAAAAAAATATAACACAAAAGAAATGAATTTTTTTATTTTTCAAATATGATAAAAATGCTCAAAAATATCCAAATAAAATCTTTTGTATATTTGATGAATTTTATCGTTTTTTATAATTTTCAGAGATTTTGATATTTTTTTAGGATTTTTAAAATGAATAAAAATTAGGAACATTTAAAATAGTGAACAAACATGATTATTTTGCAATTTAAAATAAAAAATATATGCAAAAAATATAAAAATGATTTTTCTTAAAAACTACAGGAAATTATCTACAAATAGTATTCAAAATAACATTTTTTAGATTTTTCTACAATTTTATATGATTTTATAAATTTTTTTATATTTTGCATTTTTTTAGGTTTTAAAAATAACTAATGCGTGAAAATTAACAGAAAATTAAATGCACAAAAAGTGAACTAATCTATTTTTTTGGAATTTTTGATGCAATTTGTTTATGATTTTTCAAAATTCAAACAGAAAAAATGCAATATTTTTTATTTTTTAATAATAACAAATAAAAATAAAATATAATGAAAATTTTACGCAATGAAGATGCACACAATAGGAGTCTAACTTGATTTTTGGGGAACTTATTGGGCAACAAAAGTATTTATTTAATGATAAGAAACATGCAAAATAAAGTCTGGAAATGAAGGACTGAATTGTAAATATTTATTGTATGTGCATCAAACTATAATAGAAAATAAAATGCGGGTATTAAAGTGTAATTTACCCAGTAAAGAATGCTCCCCACATGATTGTTTCTGGTAGGGACCTTTCTGCAAATTTGGAAACCTTCGGGGACTGAAATGCAATTTTTCTAAATTTTTTATTTTAAAATACCCCAGGGATCTTCTATTCTCATCTTTTTTCTTGTTCTTCAAGCCAAGGAAAGAGGGCACCGCACCGCCCTTCTCTCCCAAGTAGGCGATGGCGGAGGGACCAAGAGCGATGGGGGTCGGGCACGCTAGTGCTGCGCACAGCTTGTGGCTGGCATTGGGGGGCTTCGCGGCGGTTGGAGGTGATGCAATATCATGCTAGAAATCGTGGTCGACGGTGCTAGTAGCTCGTGGGTGGAGCGAAGGGGTCGCGTTCACGGCGAGCTCATGATTGTGGGGGTCGCGAGGCAGAGGAGGAGCTCGCAGGTCGGCGCATATGTTCCTTCGTCGGTGTTAGGCGGTGGTAGGGTTTGGCGAACGGTGTGGCGGGCTTGCGGAGGGTGGCTCCTTCGGTGGTGCTAGGCGGCAGGAGCGGCAGGCTCCTGATGGGCGGTGCGAAGAGGGCCTCGCGCGGGCACGCGGGCGGCGCCTGCTGCATGCGTCCCCAATTTTTTTTCAACAATAGCTTCTTTATAAACAGTAGCTGCAATATTTATATTTTTTGTATTTTTTTTCAAATTCATGTGAGCCTGCAATAAAATAGGATAGATCCAACTCGAGCACGATGACTCGGTCAAATAAAGAAATAATAATAATAAATAGGAATGTGAATGGTGTCAGATCCAATGAAGTGAGAGATCGAATCTGTGTCTCCGGCCGTCGTACATGACCAGAGTTGATAGATTGCCTGAAGTAGAACATGAACATGGAGAGATCGAGAATATGAGATTAAAAAATGAGATCGATGGTGGATCGAATCGTGATGGAAAATTAGGAATGAAAATCTAAGATGTAAAATGAAAAAAATGAACGATGGAATAAAGACGAAAATTAAACCTAAAATTATCTAGAAAAGAGATTGACAAATAAAGGGATGTGGATCTCACCGTGGGAGTGGAAAATACCATAATCGCCTCGACAAAGGCTGACTCGCTGTCACCGGACGGCTCGAAGGCTAGGCCCCTCTCTGCAACAAGAAGACTCTTGGAGAATAGGCTCCTCTCACCAAAGATTGATCAAATCAAAATGAGGGAGGAGGAGCCCTCTTAATAGGAAAAGAATTGAGTTTGAATTTCAAATTTGAAAAAATTGATGGAGATAAGGATAAGTGAAATTTGAATGGAGATAAGAAAGGAATTAAAATTATTTACATAATTAGTTTTTTTATTTATTGTCATCATTTTGTTAAATTAAATAATAAATGTTATTTTTTTTATTCTTTTGAGGTTTATTTAAGGGATTTAACTATATACATATACTATATACATATGGTGCATTATATACATAGTTAAATACGAAAATTAGTTTATTTTTTGTTTTAAATTTTTTTTATTTTTATTTTTGTTTTATTTTTTATAATTATTATAAATTTTTTTCAATTATTTTTAAATGCAATATGTACAAATAAATGGTAAAATTGCAGAAACCACCACAGGAAATAATCTTTCAAACTGTAACTACAAAAATTATGAAACAATAATCATTTTAAAGATAATTTAATTTAGAATACAATGAAAGTGAGTTTGGTTCAATGTGAGTTCATATGGAGATGAAATTTGTCTTTTAGTTATCTTTTTATGGATTTTTCTGGATGTGGTTACTTTTATTTTGCATGATTTTATTTTGCAAACATTTTTATTATTTAGGAAACATTTTTATTTACAACTTTTGTTTTGAAAATTATTTAGTTTGAGTTCAATTTATGAACAAATAAAATAGTATAAGTATACAAATATACACAGAAAAATATTTACAACATATTTTTTGGATTTTCTGATTAAGGACCTTATCTCCCCCTACTTTATTCCTGCTTGATTAGGTCAAGTTTTGACCTTCTCTCGAGTTTCGGGTCACCCTGTATCTATTACATATATACAGTCTTTTTTATTTTCTTTATTTTTCCTTTATTTCATTATTTATTTATTTTAGGTTAAAATAGTAATAAATATACAATATTTACACACAGATGCAAGTTATTAAGAATATGGAGTTAGTATTATATACATGTGTTTTATAAGGGATTTTAAGCTAAAATAAATGAATAAAGATAATGAAATGCATATTCATTACCGGGCAGTGATCGGGCGGGTGCTGGAGATAGGGGCACTGGCCGAGGGGGGGGTGGCGAGCGGGTAGGGTTAGGTTTAGGGTTTGGAGGGGTACGAGAACTCCGGTCTTGGATCACCGCTCCGATACCATGTAGAGGAAAAAGACTTGATTACGTTAGTGAGAGGCCCTTGGGTTCTCTTATATAGGAGAGGAATCTATTGGGTAAATTACATGAAAAAGATAAAATAAATAGATAATAAGAAAACAATAAGAAAGATAGGTAATATCTCAACAAGTTTAAATTGAAAACAAGAATAACTTGCATGAAGGGGATTTGTATATTACAAATTCATGTTAGTTCTCATATTAATGTAAATAATATTTTGCTAATGAGTTAGTTCTGATAATATGAAAAACGATCACAAAGGAACTCTGATATGAACAATAACGTGACCAAATAGATGTTGCAGTCGTTAACCTGCAACATCTATTTTATCACTTTATTGTTCATATAAGTGTTCCTTTATAGTAGGGTACTCCAATCCTAAAATTCAAATACAAACTTATAAACTTCCTATTAAGAAATGGTCATTCATAAATAATGTAAGACTTGATACTTAAAACGTATTAGGTAACAGGCAGAAACTCATGAATTATAGAATGTTCACGATTAGTAATTGAAGTATATCAATAATAACTAGTATGTGGGACAACTCTGAGATCCCTCATATTAAGACCCGATTTTTTCACTAATTTCTACTCGTGTAGTAATCAAATTAGACAAATGACTATACTATCTTGTAGTGCTTGTCGAGATCTTTTCAACGAGTCCAAGAACGTTGAAATTAGAGTCAGTATGCGAGAGATACGTGCAAAATACAGACGCGTTGCAGCTAGTTGTATACAGATCCAAATCAGATACAATTATCCCAAAACCCACATATAAGGGGTCAACTGAGTTAATGGGTCAGACCACTTGACCCATTGCTTCCACCACCACCTCTTTGGAGCTGCACCGTCAGAGCAAATTTTTTACCACTGATCGGATGTTCGAGTACACCATTTTGAAGAGCTTGATGTGAGGATCGTTGTGGACATGTTTGAGATCTAGAAACGCCATGGAACTCTCGTTCTGAGCAAAAGAAGCTCATGGCGGAACATTCCCATGGGTGGGGAATTTCCTCTCTTTTGTTGTCGGATCTGCACGATTTTCACAACATGATTCGTATATAGTGTCTAGAACATGTAGACGGTGTCGATTTCGTTTTGGACGAGTTTTGTACTGAAACCCATTTCGTATCACATCAACTTTTCCTGATTTCTCGTTGATGTATTAGGTGTGGGGATAACAACATGAACTCATGGATATAACTTATTTCACGATCAGAGCAAGTTCGTGGACGTCATTGAAAAAATCCGATCATTGTCCATGTATGATCGATCATACCAATTGGATGATCGATCATGCCAAATGGACTGATCGTTTGACACCAAAATAATAGATCATATTTTCTTGTTGATCGATCATCAAAGTTATATGGTAGATCATTCTAGGACATGGGAACCCAAATGGACTTAAAATTCGATTAATTTGACTCCAAAAAGATGTTGAATCATCTGGAACATTATAGTATTGAAGGTATGGTTAGATCCTCAAGCGCATCACGGAAGCGTGAGCGTCGTATCGAATACGACGAGGAACGACTAGTCGCACTAGTTGTTCTATGCAGCGGAATTTAAAAAAATTTCATGTGATAAAACCACATGATCCAAGAACGCTTCTCGGATCATTTTTTCTAAACCAAAAAGAAGTAATAGGATTACCTCTTGAAGCGTGGTTGCGATCGAGTCTCTAAACGAAGAAACCTCCTGTCTCAAGATCGATCCGACGGAGGAGACGCTTGCGAGCGCGGGTATGAATCACTTGCTTCTCGCATTCCATGTTGATGATCCAAGCGGCAGATCTCCTGATCTCGACACACGAGATCCAACGTCTTCTTCACAAGCGAGGCGCACCGAAGGAGATGGAGATCCACGAGCAGATGATCGGGCAGCATAACGACGACGCTGCGGCGATGGAGACTCCCTCTAGGGCATCCATGGTGGACGGCCATATGATAGGGAGAGAGAGTAGGCGTGTATAGAGAAAGAGAGAGAGAGAGATGTGCTCCAATAGCATGTGTCCCAAGAGAGCATGGTACGCCTCTCGATTTATAGGGTTTTGGGATCCATGGATCTCAATCCATGGGACTCATAAAATCAATGGTTGAGATTGATTTATGATCAATACAATGGTCAAGATTGTTGTTGGTAAAAGCCAACAACTTATGATTTAATTTAGATCAAATTTATTTGACAAATCAAATATACATCAATCCTAAAATTAAACCAATCAAATAAGGAGACAAATTCCATGGAGATCTCAATCCCATTGGAATATAGTGGACAACCACTTATTTCCATGTGGGGAAATCTCATGAAATCTCATGCTATTGCATATCTCCATGAAATTCTCCATTATTTAATTCAACAACTTTTGTTGTGATTTATTCTTAAAAAATATATCATAATTAATTTTGAGAATATTGCAATCTTGCCATTGGAAAATTGTGAATCACATTCACAATCGAAAACAAAATATAATTTACATTTTCAATTAATTACACATTAATAATTAATGAACAAATATAAATTATAATTAACTCTCTCTAATACATTATAAATCACATTTATAATATATTATGAATAATTGGATATTGCTATCCACATT
Source organism: Ottelia alismoides (assembly GCA_037367405.1). NCBI lineage: Eukaryota > Viridiplantae > Streptophyta > Magnoliopsida > Alismatales > Hydrocharitaceae > Ottelia > Ottelia alismoides. The sequence goes on from JAZKJV010000416.1 coordinate 1,163,071, forward strand.
ATTCATATCCATGATAATTAAATCACATTTAATCATCTTGGATCTCTTTTTCTCTTGTGCCCAAATAATATGAATCACATTCACATTATTCACATCTTTGATAATCAAATCACATTTAATTATCTAAGATAACTCTCCTTATAATATGAATCAAATTCATATTATTCATGATAATTAAATCACATTTAATTATCTATTTTCTCAATGCTCGGATACATATATCAACAACAGAATGATCCATGAACTCTTTCAAGGACAATGCGCTTTCTCCACGAATACTTGGATATAAGGACAGGGTGATTGTATTGTTCCATGTATAGCGACTTGGATATTAAGATTACATCTCAAATCCAGATCTCGGGCCTCCCATAGATGCTTGATTAAATCAAGACCGTAAATCTAATCTTCTCATTGCATTTGAATCACATTCAGATCAATGTCCAACATTTGGATCAAAATCAGATTACTTCTCTACTGAGAGGAGTCACTAAAATCCAGACCCGTTTCATCACTCCCTAGGAATGGAAGCGTCACGGTTATACAATCGTTTATGATCACATCACCCTCAAGTATTCCCAATACATGTACATCCTGCATACTGGAAGACCCAGAACAAATCTGAAGTATAAGATCAATTTTACACTGTCTACTTCAGGGTTTTATCTTTAAGTTTCTCATTCTATCATTGGGAGTTGGTATCGATCATATACTTTCCAAAAGCATATATCATACACAGGTGTTGATCATATACATTCCAAAAGTATATATCAAACCTACAAATTCAGTCAAGCTTCCAAAACGATACGACCGTGCACGGAATTTGATCTTCCCAACATCTCATGAGTGAGCTCATGTCTTCCAGTTCAGTAATGAACATGTATGATCCCTTTGAGAGATCGTATTACTCATATGCCCTTGCACGCACACCAGCGCGTCGGTGTATAGACCTTGATTAGGTCATCAACCTATTGGTCTGCCAAAGGTACATACTCAGACATATAGTAACACATCTATCTCCGGTCAGAGGATGCGTGCCTATATCATGACAGCATACGATATAGGACTTTGGTTATCTCGATCTCGTTAAGTCAACTCTTTGACCTAACTCATCTGACACATCTGAATCTCTATTCCTATGCAGAGGACTTGCATCAAGAGGTCGGTCAGATATCAGCCTAACTGAGATAGGATTGCCATCTCCTACTCTGGCCGGAGATCATCTCTTAACAATCATAAGCTGGTGCTTGATGAGTCCCCAATCTAACTCTTTAGATATTCATCCAAGCACTAGCCTCTATGATTGAATCAACAGCTGTATGATCATCAAGATGGCCATGGTACATAACCCTAATTGTACTAAGGGACCTATTATGCAAATTATATATTATTCATTTTAGATCAGGGAATGATATTGGCAATAACATTTATTGCATAATGGCTCACCGTGGACTCGCATGTCCAACAATATCCCACTAGCCCAAAGAGCCATTAATGGGCTAATCATTTAAACCCACACTCATGTGACAATCATAGGCTATTTAGAAAATAGCTAGGTAAGCTGATCAGTCACTCTATTCTCAAGATACTATGCCAAGTCCTTTTACAGCACTTGCATATCCCCTAGTAACAATGCTTGCATCCAATACGAATGTTGCATCTTATGCAACCAATACTCAATTTTGTTATAGTGTCCTTGACACTTTAGCTTGATAATTATTATTATAACCAGTATATCCACAATCCTTATCAGAATGCCTTTATTCATGGAGATCTCTATCTCCTAAGGTATCTACAGTTAAGATCCTTATAGATTACTTATGACAAGGTCTTCAACTTTTGAAGATAAAACTTTGAGATCACTATCTCTGAGTTTTATCATCTCTAAAGATATTGTTATTACTACAATCAAGTGTTTTATTTCCGTAGTAGGATTAGTAACAGTTTACTACTCCCATTGCATGGTAGACATCTGGCTTTTGTACACATTTAGCATACACCTGGCTTCTTGGAACTGATGCACAAGGGCAAGTGATTTGCATTCACATCCTCAACTCTTTGAGGTGCTATCCCTTCAGATAGGTCAGTACCACATCTTTGAGGAAAAGAAACCTTTCTTGGAATTTTCCAGAAAATGGTAATGTCCAAGGTGTACTATTAGTGTGACTGTCCCAATACCCTCTTCTCTTTACTTCTGAACAACTTCAGAACTAAGACCTAAGAGGTATCCTTGAGATCACATCTCGAGGTATTGAACAACCAGATTATAAAACACGTATTATTATCATCTCTATATATTACGATGAACACAATGACACTCCCACTAAGCTTCACATGGTACATTAAGATACTATCTGAAATCGTAACAATTATGAATTCATCAGATCCAATGTTCCAACTACAAGAAGCTTATTTAAGTCCAATAGATGAAGTTCTCTAGCTTGCACACCTTGCTTTCCTCAACCATGAAGCCCAGGGACTACTTCATATGAATATCCTCAGAGAGGTATTCATAGAGGAATGCAATCTTGACTCACATCATGAAGATGTCATAGTCAACTTGTGTAGCTATGGTTAGCAATATTCTGATGGGTTAAAGCAAGGTCACTGGTGAGCAAGTCTCATCGCAAGCGATGTCTTCTCTTCGGTATGTAGCTCATCGCTACGAACCGTGCTTTGAAGGTCTCTACCTTCTCATCAGGTTCCTTCTTTCTCTTGAAGATCCATTTACACCTTAATGGGTCTTACCCATATAGGTGGATCCTCGAGGGTCCATATACAACACTTGTATATGAAGTCTACATTATACTTTTATTTCTAACATCCACCTTTCCATGTCATGATCCTCAGGAGATTCATCACATGAAGTCAGATCATTGTCGGATTCAACTGACACATGGAATCCATCCTCAAACTTATTTGAAGAGTTATTAATGTTTCATCTTTAATTATCTATTTAGTTCCCGATTTCAGGAGCCTCATTATCTTCTCAAGGTTAAATGAGTTCCTTTCCTTCATTTTCATCTTGATTCTTAAGAGAGTCATCCTCTAAGAATCACATTCTCAAAGATGAGATCCTTTAAGAATCTCAAGGTCATAAAGTAGGTATTCAATACCATCCTTTAGTTTCCTAAAGAAGTAGCACTCTCTAGTGTCAGATTCCAACTTAGTCACATGGAACCTTATTAAGGATATATAATGTAGTCTCTACCACATATATATACCTGAAAACTAAGAGATAATTATGCTAAGATTAATGATTGATCAAATCATGTCACACATGATCAATTATATCTCCCTACAACTCTATTGAGTTAAGGTTCATTAGGAGGATTGAGATAGGAATGATATTCACATCTCCATAAGGTATTCCTTGGATTCATCTAATAGGTACGAGCTACCTTGGTTAGATCAAATTCATTTCATCTTCCTTCAAACTTTGGTTCTAAACCAAAATTGTGAAATCATTGAACATTTCAAAGGTTTCTTAGGTGAAGAGACGAAATCTTATATCATACATAATCATCAATAGATATCACATATCCATAATGTTTACTATGATGTAGATGATTCACATACATCAATATGTATGAGATCCTGAATACCTTGACATCTCACACCTTTCCCAAAGAAGGGTGTATTGGACATTTTACTTTGAATACAATATTCATAAGTATGCAAGTTTTGAAATTTTAGACATTCTAAAGTTTCATCTCTTACTTATCCATTGATCTCATCAACCGACATATGTCCAAAACATGATGCCGGATCATTGTCAAATGATCTTCATCCTCCTATTGATCTTTAAAAGTTTAATTTTCAGTATTAGAAATCTTAATGAACCATTCATTAATTTTCTAATTTAGCGTAGTCTACTGGATGTTAGATTACTATCTAAAATATCCCCATCATAACTCTTTATGATAGGTCTATTTCAGAATTCATGCTTATTCCCAACATTTAGAAATAAACTATGAGTGTATTCTAATATCCAGGCCATAGAGACATTCTCTATGACTAAGGGCTCTCCCACTGAAAATATGAAGTTTATTGATCTAATGGAAATTGTTGCAACAATTGCATCACTTCCAACATGGATGACCATTTTAAGATCAAAATTTTAATATTCTAATACATATGCAACCAATTGCAAGTGTCATTAGAAGATTGAGATACAATTATTAGACTTTATCTTATCACATAAGTAAGTCAATTTCAATGATTATATGTAGATTATTCTGATGTACTATCCGATTCCTTCTCTAAGGATTCTAGATAGATTTGATAGTCATACTATCAACACTTCAACTTATTGCAGTATTAGCATTCATCCAACTCTTTGGATGTCATATCGAAGTCATGAAAGTACAGTCAACTCTTTGACTATACTTCTTACCTGGGTCCAACCATGCTTCCACTGCACTCCCTTTATCTATAAGCAACCATTGCTCAAGACCAAGGATCTCTTATGTTAAAATAAAAAATTTCAATATAAGAGTATTTCAACATTTATACATGCTTCATTCAATTCATACAATATGAATATTATGAAGATTCATGAATGACCAGAGTATAGATAGTAGAATGATGACACTCGTCATATCTACATCCATTTAAACTCTTAAAATTTAGGTTCAGGTAGGTACTCAAACAATTTGAATACATCATCTCCTATTGAGCCACCATTCTGCATAATGCAGAGAACCATGTCATTCATGATTATATGTCGAGAGAAGATATGTATGCCAGAACATCTTCTTAGATTTTTATAAGGATTATTTGATAATTATGATCATTATCGACATGTCACTTCAAAAGTACATTCGATGAGATCAAGATTTATAGAGACATACAAACCCTAGGGTTTTAGTCTTATTGTCTATTTAATTATCATTCCTCATTATTATGAGGAAACTTGCACATTGCAACCACATACATTATGTGTCCAATTGCAAGTACAATATCTGGATCATAGGTCCAATCCATGATATTCTATTGATTATTCTTGAGTATAACATTGAGTGGGAATAAAGAAGGATTATCTGAAATAAGAAATTTGCATAAACATATATAAATGTATAATTTACTTTGATTTAGGAATTTTTTATATCAAAGTTGTCTTGCCATCTCAACAATGAAAGTTCATTCCCTTAATCACTTACAATGTATGAGATATACTTACCATTATATCTCAAGCAAGATCTGAGATCTCCTTCCTTATCTTTGTTACATCCCAATAATATGAGAACCTGTAACTCGGATAAAAAGAAGCGGGAACACATTCCACCCTGCAAGTCCAACTTGCATCTCCTCATTCGGTCTTTAGCACCCGAGCCCACCACTCCTACGGTGAGTTTGACCCGTCATTAATTGAACCAACCGTCAATAGGAATACAACTCGTTATGCGCAATCCAATATCGCCCCAATAATATGAGGACCCGATATTGTGATCACTACGCATACGTCCTTACTCTTTTGAGAAGCGACGAGCCCAATCCAAATGGATCATATGCAGGAGTTGTCATTTCGGACAGGCGTCTCCTACATACAATATCTGGCGACGGAACCCTTCGCCTTGACGGGAGACCATGGATGTCACTTATGTGATCCTCCATATCATATTCAAATTCTAATTAATCATTATGAATCATATTCATTACGATTAATTCTTATAGGAAAATAACAACTTTATTCATAATAGAGTATTTTTAATTGGATATAATTAACTTAATCGTATTAAATTAATTTTTTAATCTAATTCAGTCAACAAACTTGATTTTACTTGAATATATGGTATTATCTGAAAATACGTATTAATTCGAATTTTTATAATTAGAAAATACATCATGATCTCTCAGGCATCATTGGTTCCCTACCCGCTATCATGGCCAGTACCGGCGGGAGTGGGACGGACCGCGTCCGATGCAACCCTCTACCCTAGCGATTCCCGACTAGACACGATATCCGCCTTGGGAAAAAATAATGCTGAGTCAATCACTTTGTACTTGAGATGATCATTGGTTCTTCAACTGAAATTATACCATATATTAATAATCAAAACATTTTTGATTATAAGGAAATTTGCTAGATAAATTTCTAATCCTATCCAAGCAAGGAGTTTGTTGATTATGTTTCCAATTTTGATCTAGATCAAATCTAATCAATTTATTGGTTGAGGCCATGTCAATTAAGGAAATAATCATCATTAAATATTTCTCAAATATTTTTCATAATTATTTCATGAAATTAACAATTAATTTCACTAATTGATAATCACATGATTCTTGATTAGGACTGTAATTTCAGCAGTGACCCCTACTTACTAAAATTAACATATCTCAATCAATTTAAATCTAAATTAGACAAAATCAATTTCAAAGATTGCTAATTTGATTTTAGGACAGAACCTAAGTGATATTTCACGCATTTCGAGGTAGATCAAAACATTAATTAACTCATTAACCATGTTAAGATTCGCAGTTCCCGCAACAGTGAATACATGTTCTTTAAAACAACCATATCTCGAGCAAACGGAATCCAAATTACGTAAACTCCGATCTTATGGTTTCCCTATTTAACGGGGAACAATATTCAAGTTCTATTTTCGTGTTTAAACAATTTAAACAGGGCCTAAAAATTATACTAAACAGATATGCGAAAATAAAATGCGATAAAACTTTCGCAACCCTAACGAACCCAAGTCGCCTTCGGTTATATGGATCGTATACAAAATCTTCAACCAGACTCTGATACCACTTGAAGGATATTGTTAGATCCTCAAGCGCATCACGGAAGTGTGAGCGTCGTATCGAATACGACGAGGAACGACTAGTCGCACTACTTGTTCTATGCAACGGAATTTAAAAAATTTCCATGCGACGAAACCACATGATCCAAGAACGCTTCTCGGATCATTTCGTCTAAACCACAAACAAGTAATAGGATTACCTCTTGAAGCGTGATTGTGATCGAGTCTCTAAACGAAGAGACCTCCTGTCTCAAGTCCGATCTGACGGAGGAGACGCTTGCGAGCGCGGGGATGAATTGCGTACTTCTCGCAATCCATGTTGATGATCCAAGCGGCGGATCTCTTGATCTCGACACACGAGATCCGACGTCTTCTTCACGAGCGAGTCACACCGAAGGAGACGGAGATCCACAAGCAGATGATCGGGCAGCATAACGACGATGCTACGCCGATGGAGACTCCCTCTAGGGCATCCATGGTGGACGACCATATGATAGGGAGAGAGAGTAGGCATGTAGAGAGAAAGAGAGAGAGAGAGATGTGCTCCAATAGCATGTGTCCCTAGAGAGCATGGTATGCCTCTCTATTTATAGGGTTTTGGGATCCATGGATCTCAATCCATAGGACTCATAAAATCAATGGTTGAGATTGATTTATGATCAATCCAATGGTCAAGATTGTTGTTGGTAAAAGCCAACAACTTATGATTTAATTAAGATCAAATATATTTGACAAATCAAATATACATCAATCCTAAAATTAAACCAATCAAATAAAGAGACAAATTCCATGGAGATCTCAATCCCATTGGAATATAGTGGACAACCACTTATTTCCATGTGGGGCAATCTCATGAAATCTCATGCTATTGCATATCTCCATGAAATTCTCCATTATTTAATTCAACAACTTTTGTTGTGATTTATTCTTCAAAAAAATCATAATTAATTTTGAGAATATTGCAATCTTGCCATTGGAAAATTGTGAATCACATTCACAACCCAAAACAAAATATAATTTACATTTTCAATTAATTTCACATTAATAATTAATCAACAAATATAAATTATAATTAACTCTCTCTAATACATTATAAATCACATTTATAATATATTATGAATAATTGGATATTGCTATCCACATTATTCATATCCATGATAATTAAATCACATTTAATCATCTTGGATCTTTTTTTCTCTTATGCCCAAATAATATGAATCACATTCACATTATTAATATCTTTGATAATCAAATCACATTTAATTATCTAAGATAACTCACCTTATAATATGAATCAAATTCATAGTATTCATGATAATTAAATCACATTTAATTATCCATTTTCTCAATGCTCGGATACATATATCAACAACAGAATTATCCAAGAACTCTTTCAAGGATAATGTGCTTTCTCCGCGAATACTTGGAGATAAGGACAGGGTGATTGTATTGTTCCACATATAGTGACTTGGATATTGAGATTACATCTCAAATCCATATCTCGGGCCTCCCATAGATGCTTGATTGAATAAAGATCGCAAATCTAATCCTCTCATTGCATCTGAATCACATTCAGATCAATGTCCAACATTTGGATCAAAATCAGATTACTTCTCTACTGAGAGGAGTCACTAAAATCCAGACCCGTTTCATCACTCCCTAGGAATGGAAGCGTCAGGGTTATACAATCGTTTATGATCACATAACCCTCAGGTATTCCCAATACCTGTACATCCTGCATACTGGAAGACTCAGAATAAACCCGAAGTATTAGATCAACTTTATACTATCTACTTCAGGGTTTTATCAATAAGTTTCTCATTTTGATCATTGGGAGTTGGTATCGATCATGTACTTTCCAAAAGCATATATCATACCTAGGTCTTGATCATATACTTTCCAAAAGTAAATATCAAACCTACAAATTCAGTCAAGCTTCCAAAGCGAGACGACCGTACGCACGGAATTTGATTCTTCCCAGTATCTCATGAGTGAGCTCATGTCTTCCGGTTCAGTAGTGAACATGTATGATCCCTTTGAGAGATCGTATTACTCATATGCCCTTGCACGCACACCCGCGCGCCGGTGTATAGACCTTGATTAGGTCATCATCCTATTGGTCTGCTAAATATACATAATCAGACATATAGTAACACATCTGTCTCCGATCAGAGGATGCGTGCCTATATCATGACAGCGTACGATATAGGACTTTGGTTATCTCGAGCTCGTTAAGTCAACTCTTTGACCTAACTCATCTGACTCATCTAAATCTCTATTCTTATGAAGAGGACTTGCATCAAGAGATCGGTCAGATATCAGCCTAACAGAGATAGGATTGCCATCTCCTACTCTGGCTGGAGATCATCTCTTAACAATCATTTGACGGTGCTTGATGAGTCCTCAATCTAACTCTTTAGATATTCATCCAAGCACCAGCCTCTATGATTGAATCAACAACTGTATGATCATCAAGATGGCCATTGTACATAACCCTAATTGTACTAAAGGACCTATTATGCAAATTATATATTATTCATTTCAGATCAGGGAATGATATTCGCAATAACATTTATTGCATAATGGCTCGTCGTGGGCTCGCATGTCCAACAATATCCCACTAGTCCAAAGAGCCATTAATGGGCTAATCATTTAAACCCACACTCATGTGAAAATCATAGGCTATTTAGAAAATAGCTAGGTAAGCTGATCAGTCACTCTGTTCTCAAGAGACTTTGCCAAGTCCTTTTACGGTACTTGCATATCCCCTAGTAACAGTGCTTGCATCCGATGCGAATGTTGCATCTTATGCAACCAATACTCAATTTTGTTATAGTGTCCTTGACACTTTAGCTCGATAATTATTATAACCTGTATGTCCATAATCCTTATCAGAATGCCTTTATTCATGGAGATCTCTATCTCCTAAGGTATCTACAGTTAAGATCCTTATAGATCACTATCTACAAGGTCTTAAACTTTTGAAAATAAAACTTAGAGATCACTATCTCTGAGTTTTATCATCTCTGAAGATATTATTATTACTGCAATCAAGTGTTTTATCTCCATAGTAGGATTACTAACAATTTACTACTCCCACTGCATGGTAGACATCTGGCTTTTGTACACATCTAGCATACACCTGGCTTCTTGGAACTGATGCACAAGGGCAAGTAGTTTGCATTCACATCCTCAACTCTTTGAGGTGCTATCCCTTTAGATAGGTCAGTACCATATCTTTGAGGAAAAGAAACCTTTCTTGGAATTTTCCAGAAAATGGTAATGTCCAAGGTGTACTATTAGTGTGACTGTCCCAATACCCTCTTCTCTTTGCTTCTGAACAACATCAGAACTAAGATCTAAGAGGTATCCTTGAGATCACATCTCGAGGTATTGAACAACCAGATTATAAAACACTTATTAGTATCATCTACATATATTACGATGAACTCAATGGCACTCCCACTAAGCTTTGCATGGTACATCAAGATACTATCTGAAATCATAACATTTATGAATTCATCAGATCCAATGTTCCAACTACAAGAAGCTTATTTGAGTCCAATAGATGGAGTTCTCTAGCTTGCACACCATGCTTTCCTCAACCATGAAGCCCTGGGGCTACTTCTTGTGAATATCCTCAGAGAGGTATTCATAGTGGAATGCAATCTTGACTCACATCTTGAAGATGTCATAATCAACTTGTGTAGCTATGGTTAGCAATATTCTGATGAGTTAAAGCAAGGTCACTGGAGAGCAAGTCTCATCGCAAGCGATGTCTTCTCTCCGGTATGTAGCTCATAGCTACGAACCGTGCTTTGAATTTCTCTACCTTCTCATCAGGTTCCCTCTTTCTCTTGAAGATCCATTTACACCTTAATGGCTCTTACCCATATAGGTGGATCCTCAAGGGTCCATATACAACACTTGTATATGAAGTCTATATTAGACTTTTATTTCTAACATCCACCTTTCCATGTCATGATCCTCAGGAGCTTCATCACACGAAGTCAGATCGTTGTCGGATTCAACTGACACATGGAATCCATCCTCAAACTTATTTGAAGAGTTATTAATGTTTCATCTTTAATTATCTATTTAGTTTCCGATTTCAAGAGCCTCATTATCTTCTCAAGGTTAAATGAATTCCTTTCCTTCATTTTCATCTTGATTCTTAAGAGAGTCATCCTCTAAGAATCACATTCTCAGAGATGAGGTCCTTTAAGAATCTCAATGTCATAAAGTAGGTATCCAATACCATCCTTTATTTTCCTAATGAAGTAGCACTCTCTAGTGTCAGAATCCAGTTAATCACATGGAACCTTATTATGGATATATAATGTAGTCTCTACGACATATATATACCTGGAAACTAAGAGATAATTATGCTAAGATTAATGATTGATCAAATCATGTCACACATGATCAATTGTATCTCCCTACAACTCTATTGAGTTAAGGTTCATTAGGAGGATTGAGATAGGAATGATATTCACATCTCCATAAGGTATTCCTTGGATTCATCTAATATGTACGAGCTACCTTGGTTAGATCAAATTCATTTCAACATCCTTCAAACTTTGGTTTTAAACTAAAATTGTGAAATCATTGAATATTTCAAAGGTTTCTTAGGTGAAGAGAAGAAATCTTATATCATACATAATCATCAACAGATATCACATATCCATAATGTTTACTATGATATAGATGATTCACATACATCAATATGTATGAGATCCTGAATACCTTGACATCTTACACCTTTCCCAAAGAAGGGTTTATTGGACATTTTACTTTGAATACAATATTCATAAGTATGCAAGTTGTGAAACTTTAGACATTCTAAAGTTTCATCTCTTACTTGTCCATTGATCTCATCAATAGACATATGTCCAAAACATGATGCCAGATCATTGTCAAACAATCTTCATCCTCCTATTGATCTTTAAAAGTTTAATTTTCAGTATTAGAAATCTTAATGAACCATTCATTAATTTTCTAATTTAGTGGAGTCCACTAGAAGTTAGATTACTATCTAAAATATCCCCATCATAACTCTTTATGATATGTCTATTTCAGAATTCATGCTTATTCCCAACATTTAGAAATAAACTATGAGTGTATTCTAATATCCAGGTCATAGAGACATTCTCTAAGACTAAGGGATCTCCCACTGAAAATATGAAGTTTATTGATCCTATGAAAATTGTTGCAACAATTGCATCACTTTCAACATGGATGACCATTAAACTTTAAGATCAAATTTCTAATATTCTAATACACATGCAACCGATTGCAAGTGTCATTAGAAGATTGAGATACAATTATTAGACTTTATCTTATCAAATAAGTCAATTTCAATGATTATATGTAGATTATTCTGATGTACTATTCGATTCCTTCTCTAAGGATTCTAGATAGATTTGATAGTCATACTATCAACACATCAACTTATTGCAGTATCGGCATTCATCCAATTCTTTGGATGTCATATCGAAGTCATAGAAGTGCAATCAACTCTTTGACTATACTTCTTACCTAGGTCCAACCCATGATTCCACTGCCCTCCCTTTATCTATAAGCAACCATTGCTCAAGACCAAGGATCTCTTATGTTAAAATAAAAAATTTCAATATAAGAGTATTTCAACATTTATACATGCTTCATTCAATTCATACAATATGAATATTATGAAGCTTCACGAATGACCAGAGTATAAATAGTAGAATGATGACACTCATCGTATCTACATCCATTTAAACTCTTAAAACTTAGGTTCAGGTAGGTACTCAAACAATTTGAATACATCATCTCCTATAGAGCCACCATTCTGCATAATGCAGAGAACCATGTCATTCATGATTATATGTCGAGAGCACATATGTATGCCAGAACATCTTCTTAGATTTTTATAAGGACTATTTGATAATTATGATCATTATCGACATGTCACTTCAAAAGTACATTCAATGAGATCAAGACTTATAGAGACATACAAACCCTAGGATTTTAGTCCTATTGTCTATTTAGTTATCATTCCTCATTATTATGAGGAAATTTGCACATTGCAACCACATACATTATGTGTCCAATTGCAAGTACAATATCTGGATCATAGGTCCAATTCATGATATTCTACTGGTTATTCTTGAGTATAACATTGAGTGGGATTAAAGAAGGATTATCTGAAATAAGAAATTTGCATAAACATATATAAATATATAATTTACTTTGATTTAGGAATTTTTTATATCAAAGTTGTCTTGCCATGTCAACAATGAAAGTTCATTCCCTTAATCACTTTCAACGTAAGAGATATACTTACCATTATATCTCAAGCAAGATCTGGGATCTCCTTCCTTATCTTTGTTACATCCCAATAATATGAAAACCTGTAACTCAGATAAAAAGAAGCGGGAACACATTCCACCTTGCAAGTCCAACTTGCATCTCCCAATTCGGTTTTTAACACCCGGGCACACCACCCCTAAGGTGATGTTGACCCGTCATTAATTGAACCAACCATCAACAGGAATACAACTCGTTTTGCGCAATCTAATATCGCCCCAATAATATGAGGACCCGATATTGGGGTCAATATGCATATGTCCTTACTCTTTCGAGAAGCGACAAGCCCGATCCAAATGGATCATATGTAGGAGTTGTCACTTCGGACATGCGTCTCCTACATACAATATCTGGCGACGGAACCCTTCGCCTTGACGGGATACCATGGATGTTACTTATGTGATCCTCCATATCATATTCAATTCTAATTAATCATTATGAATCATATTCATTAAGATTAATTCTTCCAAGGGAAATAACAACTCTATTCATAATAGAGTGTTTTTAATTGGACATAATTAACATAATCATATTAAATTAATTTTTCAATCCAATCCAATCAACAAACTTAATTTTACTTGAATATATGGTATTATCTCAAAATATATTAATTCCAATTTTAATAATTAGAAAATACATCATGATCTCTCAGGCATCATTCGTTCCCTACCCGCTGTCATGGCCAGTACCGATGGGAGTGAGACGGACCGCATCCGATGCAACCCGCTACCCTAGCGATCCCCGACTAGATACCATATCCGCCTTAGGAAAAAATAATGCCGAGCTAATCACTTTGTACTTGAGATGATCATCGGTTCTTCAACCGAAATTATATCATATAGTAATAATCAAAACATTTTTTATTATAAGGAAATTTGCTAGACAAATTCCCAATTCTATTCAAGCAAGGAGTTTGTTAATTATGTTTCCAATTTTGATCTAGATCAAATCTAATCAATTTATTGGTTGAGGCCATGTCAATTAAGGAAATAATCATCATTAAATAATTCTCAAATATTTTTCATAATTATTTCATGAAATTAACAATTAATTTCACTAATTGACAATCACATGGTTCTTGATTAGGAATGTAAATTCAACAGTGACCCCTACTTACAAAAATTAGCATATCTCAATCATTTAAATCCAAATTAGACAAAATTAATTTTCAAAGATTGCTGATTTGATTTAGGACAGAACTTAAGTGATATTTCACGCATTTTGTGGCGGATCGAAACCTTAATTAACTCATTAATCATGTTAAGATTCGCAGTTCCCGCAACAGAGAATACATGTTCATTAAAACAACCATATTTCGAGCAAAGGAATCCAAATTACGTAAACTCAGATCATATGGTTTCCTTATTTAATGGGGAACAAAAGCCAAGTGCTATTTCCGTGTTTAATTAATATAAACAGGGCTGAAAAATTACACTAAACAGAGATGCAAAAATGAAATACGATAAAACTTTCGCAACTCTAACGAACCCAAGTCGCCTTCAGTTTTATGGATCATATCCAAAACCTTCAACATGACTCTGATACCACTTGAAGGATATGGTTAGATCCTCAAGTGCATCATGGAAGCATGAGCGTCGTATCGAATACGACGAGGAACGACTAGTCGCACTAGTTGTTCTATGCAGCGGAATTTAAAAAATTTTCATGCGACGAAACCACATGATCCAAGAACGTTTCTCGAATCGTTTCGTCTAAACCACAAACAAGTATTAGGATTCCCTCTTAAAGCGTGGTTGCGATGGAGTCTCTAAACGAAGAGACCTCATGTCTCAAGCCCGATCCAACGGAGGAGACGCTTGCGAGCGCGGGGATGAATCGCGTACTTCTCGCGATCCATATTGATGATCCAAGCGACAGATCTCCTAATCTCGACACACGAGATCCGATGTCTTCTTCACGAGAGAGGCGTACTGAAGGAGACGGAGATTCACAAGCAGATGATCGGGCAACATAACGACGATGCTGCGGCGATGGAGACTTCCTCTAGGGCATCCATGGTGGACGACCATATGATAATGAGAGATAGAGTAGGCGTGTAGAGAGAATGAGAGAGAGAGATGTGCTCCAATAGCATGTGTCCCAAGAGAGCATGGTATGCCTCTCTATTTATAGGGTTTTGGGATCCATGGATCTCAATCCATGGGACTCATAAAATCAATGGTTGAGATTGATTTATGATCAATCAATGGTCAAAATTGTTGTTGGTAAAAGCCAACAACTTATGATTTAATTTAGATCTTTGACAAATCAAATATACATAAATCCTAAAATTAAACTAATCAAATAAGGAGATAAATTCCATGGAGATCTCAATCCCATTGGAATATAGTGGACAACCACTTATTTCCATGTGGGGCAATCTCATGAAATCTCATGCTATTGCATATCTCCATGAAATTCTCCATTATTTAATTCAAAAACTTTTGTTTTATTTATTCTTCAAAAATAATTCATAAATAATTTTGAGAATATTGCAATCTTGCCATTGGAAAATTGTGAATCACATTCACAACCCAAAACAAAATATAATTTACATTTTCAATTAATTACACATTAATAATTAATCAACAAATATAAATTATAATTAACTCTATCTAATACATTATAAATCACATTTATAATATATTATGAATAATTGAGTATTGCTATCCACATTATTCATATCCATGATAATTAAATCACATTTAATCATCTTGGATCTCTTTTTCTCTTGTACCCAAATAATATGAATCACATTCACATTATTCACATCTTTTATAATCAAATCACATTTAATTATCTAAGATAACTCTCCTTATAATATGAATCAAATTCATATTATTCATGATAATTAAATCACATTTAATTATCTATTTTCTCAATGCTCGGATACATATATCAACAACAGAATTATCCATGAACTCTTTCAAGGACAATGCACTTTCTTTGCGAATACTTGGATATAAGGACAGGGTGATTGTATTGTTCCACCTATAGTGACTTGGATATTGAGATTACATCTCAAATCCAGATCTCGGGCCTCCCATAGATGCTTAATTAAATCAAGACCGCAAATCTAATCTTCTCATTGCATCTGAATCACATTTAGATCAATGTCCAACATTTGGATCAAGATCAAATTACTTCTCTACTGAGAGGAGTCACTAAAATCCAGACCCATTTCATCACTCCCTAGGAATGGAAGTGCAACGGTTATACAATTGTTTATGATCACATCACCCTCAAGTATTCCCAATACCTGTACATCCTGCATACTGGAAGACCCAGAATAAATTTGAAGTATGGGATCAATTTTACACTGTCTACTTCAGGGTTTTATCTTTAAGTTTCTCATTCGATCATTGGGAGTTGGTATCGATCATATACTTTCCAAAAGCATATATCATATGCAGGTGTTGATTATATACTTTCCAAAAGTATATATCAAACCTACAAATTCATTCAAGCTTCCAAAACGAGACGACCGTGCACGGAATTTGATCTTCCCAACATCTCATGAGTGAGCTCATGTCTTCCGGTTCAGTAATGAACATGTATGATCCCTTTGAGAGATTGTATTACTCATATGCCCTTGCACGCACACCAGCGTGCCAGTATATAGACCTTGATTAGGTCATCAACCTATTGGTCTGCCAAATGTACATACTCAGACATATAGTACCACATCTATCTCCGGTCATAGGATGCGTGCATATATCATGATAGCATACAATATAGGACTTTGGTTATCTCGTTCTCGTTAAGTCAACTCTTTGACATAACTCATCTGACACCTCTGAATCTCTATTCCTATGCAGAGGACTTGCATCAAGAGGTCGGTCAGATATCAGCCTAACTGAGATAGGATTGCCATCTCCTACTCTGGTTGGAGATCATCTCTTAACAATCATTTGACGGTGCTTGATGAGTCCTCAATCTAACTCTTTAGATATTCATCCAATCACCAGCCTTTATGATTGAATCAACAGTTGTATAATCATCAAGACGGCCATGGTATATAACCCTAATTGTACTAAGAGACCTATTATGCAAATTATATATTCTTCACTTCAGATCAGGGAATGATATTCACAATAACATTTATTGCATAATGGCTCGCCGTGGGCTCACATGTCCAACAAGTATATGTTAAACTTGTAGAATAATGGATATGAATCACTAATCAATAGAATGGGTCCATTATGAGTAAAAGTGAACTAAAATCGATGCGGTGAGCCTCAACAAGTTGAGAGTATCTCGAGCATAGTTCAAATAATCAAGGGGGTATCCAGATCTATATCATTACTCCGTGTTCAATGGACGACCTTCCCGATGTATCATATTTTCCATGTCGCGGTGTTTTAATCTTAAGTGGCATGTGGGTAGTGGAGTAGTTGCTGCCAAGGGAGGGGACATGCACCCTTGTGGCCTGGGTAGAAGTTTAGACGCCTCAATCCCAACATGTGTTGGTTGAGGAACATATTGCTTGGCATACTGAGGTGTTAATTTGATGGTGTTCAACCTCAGTGCTTGCATGCCTTTAGACAAGTACTTATAGAGCACACCAAGTAGTCGTGGTTGGTAGTCTATTTCTTTTCTTTTTCACTTAGGGTTAACACTCGTGTACTGGTTGGTATGGGACACAATTGTTAGTATTCTGGATGGGAGCACTAAGAGGGTAGTTCCAGTAAATGTGGTTATATAAGTTGAGAAATGGAACAAATGAAGTGATCTCTTGTGTATAAGGAGGATTGGGATTTTCGATGGGTTTTTTTACTACTGTATAAATAATCTCTGTGATCGGTGCCCTATCTCCTACCCTACGCCATCTTGGACTCTTACACGTGGGTAGTGGACTTGGGCAATTCAAGAGGATTCGTGGATTGAAAGTTGGTCAAGAGATAGGGGTTGTGGTGAATCAAGTGGAACGCTTGGGGATTTATCATGGGATTACAGTTGGTATGTGAAGCTAGTGGACATGTTGAGAACTTAGTTAGTATGCAATGTACCTCACCGCATGCCTACGGAGGCACTCCAACCCTAAGATTTTCTTAGTGCCTTAGAATCATAGTGTGAGGTCCCACGTGGACCACGATCACATACTATCCATGATGCTTGTGAACTTAATGATAATGGAATCGATAACGATCTGAATGAGGTCTTCTTGGTGAGGATGGTCAACCCAATTGGTTTCTTTTGCATATTTTTTAGTACCTTACTTGTTGGAGTTTGTCACCATAGTGGGCAACTTTTCTCATAATGTACCTTTGCATTGGATCCGCAACTTCTCAGGAGCAGCCGTAGTAGTGAGCGGCTAGGGCTTACATCTACTCTTTCTGTGCAGCTACATGGTTTCCTTAAGGTATAGTGCATGTAGCTAGCTTTTACTTGTAGTTTTATAGTGTTACTTTACTTGTAGTTTTTGAGAGACATGTGAGATGTGCAAAGTATGTATGGAACACGTTCTGATGCATACATGCAATATTTTGTGGACATGTTATGAATGGAAACGAATGGAAAAAAAATTTAAATTCTAGTCCTTCGTGGTATATTCTCCCGCTTATATTATTGATGCATATTTTATATGTGGAATATATGTTTATGGAATCGGTTTGCTGAGTACTTAGATCCTACAAGGACATATGTCACAATTTGGTATCAGAGATGTGGTACTCCATTTCCCTTCCTTGCATATCATTCCTCATGGATGGTCGAAATACATGATAGTGTTGAGAGTCTTCTGATCTAACACAAGGCATAGGGGAGAATATCATAAATTATATCCATGTCCACATGTCTCTATTAATTAAACCAAATATTAATGATGTGGATATTTATGCAGAACCGTGATGTCTCGTATGGATCATGATGTAGCGCAACAGCTGGCCTTCCTTGTACAAGTCGTATAAGGCATCTAGCATGACAAGAAGTAATCAAGCAGCGACTCTAATGGCAGGATGACCCCTCCTATTATCCCTCTCACGATAGGGAGGAGAAAGTCAACTTGTCACTCTCTAGAGCCTGAGAAAATGGATGATGTTGATGTTTTACAAAAGCATCATAGCACCTATGCAGCATATTAAAGGGCTTATGTACCACAGTTCTTCAGTACCACCACCACTAGTGATGCGGAGCTATGGATGGCACATGTGGTGAAGGTTTTGGTGATGATCCATGCACCAGAGGATGCATGGGTGTCTTTTGTAGAGTACTTGTTCGTAGGGTACACAGAGCGGTAGTGGAATGCCACCAGGGAGCATATAACCAAGCCCATGACTTGGTAGGTCTTCTTTAATGAGTTTTGCAGTGAGTTCTACCCAAACCATTGGGTAGAGGACCAGAGGAGAGAGTTTTCTGAGCTAACCCAAGGGTCGATGATGGTCCAGGAGTATCTGATGCCTTACACAGAGTTGTCTTGCCACTCCCCTACTATTACAGTTGCCTCCACTCCAGACTAGTAGAGCAGCACATCCGGACCTCTCTCGGTTTCTTAGAAACGGTCGCCACCACACTACATTGATGGCACCAATAGCTAGCAGGTTCACACCATCCCTTACCTTGGAGCAGGCCTTGGCAAGTCGGGGTTCAGTTTCTTCTTGACCCACAGAAGGAGAGTCGTAAGCCTAGGAGCAACAATTTTTGTTCTAGAGGGATCTTGTCACAAGCAGGAGTATTTGTTACCATTGCAGATAACCATGCCACTTTAAGGCCCAATGCCTGTTGTGTGCCAGTACGTTGGGTGTGCAGCAACAGATTAGAAGATAGATGGGTCTTCTAGATAGTTTCAAGGATCAGGATTCCGTTGTGGAGACCATAACTTTCAACGATCCCCACAACATGCATTCACTATTGCAGGATCTAGCGCATCACCGCAAGGATAACTAAATGCAGTGATGCAGGAGCAATCTCATTCTACAGGATTGGTCGTCAGAGGTATGATTTCAGCCCATGGGATTTCTTTACATGTATTGTTTAATTTTTGGGCTACACATTCCTTCCTTGCACATCGTATAGTGCCCCACGTTGGGCAAGTTTGTGATGAGGGTTTCATCCATGTACTTCATCAAGGGCCTAGGGGTCCAGTTGTTTATCCTCCGCCAGGTAGTGGAGGAGGTAGCTGTGTAGATAGGTGGGTACAAGATGCATGCATTCCTATTGTTGATTAAATTAGAAGACTTTAATATCATCTTAGGCATGAACTGGGTGGAGAGGGACCATGCTTGTCAGTACTATATCATGAAGACAGTGGTCTTCCATCTTCCTGGAGTGTCGACATTTCAGTTTGACTGATGTACTTTTGATGGTGGGATTGAGTGCATCCCCTCCTTGAGGGCATACTAGTTTCTCATCTAGGGTTGTGTAGGCTACCTTGCCTACATTGTAGACTCAGCCATGCAGGATTAGATGATTGAGGATCTTAGAGTCGTACGTGAATTTCCTGATATGTTTCTAGATGGTTTTCATGTACTATCACCAGCGAGGGAGATAGAGTTCAAGATCATGCTATTTCTAGACACACATCTAATCTCTATCCCTCCATACAGGTTGGCACCTGCCAAGCACAAGGAGCCCAAAGTGCAGTTACAGGAGTTGTTGGAGAATGATTCATCAGCCCCAGTACATCACTATGGGGAACACCAGACCTCTTCATGAAGAAGAAGAATGGATCTTTGAGGTTATGCATAGACTATAGACAGTTGAACAAGGAAATGGTCAAGAACCGCTATCCTCTCCCATAGATTGATGATCCGTTCGATCATTTACAAGAAGCAGTGGTGTTCTCCAAGATCGATCTACGATCTGGATACCAGCACTTGAGGATCAAGGATGTAGATGTGATGAAGTCTGTATTTTGTATAAGATATGGTCATTATGAGTTCATGGCGATGCTTTTTAAACTTACGAATGCTCCTGTCGCATTCATGGACTTGATGAACCGAGTCTTCCATTTGTACTTGGACAGGTTCATGATTGTATTCGTCGATGATGTTCTAGTCTACTCCCATGATGCGTACGAGCATGACTCCCACCTTCACATTGTACTAGAGACACTCAGGAAGCATCAGTGGTATGCCAAATACATTAAGTGTGAGTTTTGACTTTCTGAGGTGGCATTCCTAGGCCACATAATTTCAGGGGCAGGGGTGTCAATCGATTCCACCAAGATAGATGCAATTGTGTCTTGGGAGCAGCCCAAGATGGTTATAAAGGTTTGTAGTTTCCTCGACCTCACTGTATACTATAGGAGATTTATCAGAGGGTTCTCTCAATTAGCCCTAGCCCTCATCCGATTAACACAGAAGGACATTTCATTTATCCAGAAATGGTAATTGTGAGTGGAGATTCTTTATGCTCAAGGAGCGATTGACTTTCGTGACCATTCTAACCCTTCCTTCCACGGTTTACACCAATGCTTCCAAGGAAGAGTTGGGTGTTGTGCTGATACATCGAGGATAGATTGTGGCTTATGCATCACGTCAGTTAATGAGCCATGAGCGCAGCTACAACACTCATGACTTGGACTTGACGGTTGTAGTCTTCGCATTGAAGATATAGTGCTACTAATTCTATGGGGTGACTTTAGAGATATTCACCGACCACAAAAGAATCAGGTATATTTTTGACCAAAGGGGGTTGAATATGAGACAAAGGCATATAGAGGTGTTAAAGGACTATGACTATACCATCTCCTACCACCTTGGTAAGGAGAATGTGGTGGCAGATGCCTTGAGGAGACGGTTAGATATTGAGAGTTCAACATCTTGGTTGCAGACTTGAGATGTGCTCACTATACTTAGTTAGTGGAATCCATTCAAGATCACATCTGAAGTAGTGATTGTACTTGTGAAGGACAGTAGCTCATGGAACATGATTGTCCAAGGGCAATAGACAGGTCAAAAGATACAGGACTTGTACAACATATGCCTAAAGTATGAGTTCGACGAAATTTGAGTTCATGAATTTATCCTGTGGAAGGAGAACCATCTTTGTGTCCTGATAAATCCATGATTTATTATCGTATATTTTATTCATTATCCCTCTTACTTGAACTTCTTAATAAGATTTTTAATTGGTTCACTAATATTAACACCTAACCTTTTGTAAATAGTAAACCCTCACTGGTGTACATAAATTACACTATTTTTATATTTATTTCTAGAGCTTTCTTTTTTATAAAAAATACCATAAAATTAGTTTAACATTGTACATATTTGTTTTATAATTATTATAAATCAAAATACCAAAAAGTTAGCAAAAGAAATGGAACTAAATATTTTTAATTACTTAAAAATACTTACAAAAACTATATCTCGTATATGTATTACATTTTTCTTTTGAGTTCTACATCAAGTTGCATATTTCAAAAAGATCTTCAAATTTCATGTTCAAATTTTTAATTTAAAGCATGTACATATTTCTTTTAAAATTTTCTTTATTTTTTCTATTTTCCTTTTTTTTCATTGGGCCACATGGCTCTTTGGAAAAGCCATACGCCCCAGCCTCCTTTCACCAACTGCCTCACCTTTCCATCGTTCGAAGGCTCTCGATTGATTTAATCAAAGCCCTCCATCTCCACCCTCCTCTCAACCATTGGATCCACAGATCCAATGGCCAGGCATCAGCATCATCCTCCAACTACTATCCCCAGATGTGTTCAAACACTCCAACCTCGCCTCTTCTCGCCATTTCCCCCACGCCAACCAATAGGTCATGTGCCTAGCCCTAACTTCCCTAATTCATGCAAGACATTTGGTCCTCACACTCCTGTTGGACATGTGAGCCCACGGCGAGCCATTATGCAATAAATGTTATTGCATATATCATTCCCTAATCTGAAATGAAGAATACATAATTTGCATAATAGGTCCCTTAGTACAATTAGGGTTATGTACCATGGTCATCTTAATGATCATACAGTTGTTGATTCAATTATTGAATCATAGAGACTGGTGCTTAGATGAAAATCTAATGAGTTACATTAATGACTCATTAAGCACCGTCAAATGATTATTAAGAGATGATCTCCAGTCTGAGTAGGAGATGGCAATCCTTTCTCAGTTAGGCTGATATCTGACCAACCTCTTGATACAGGTCCTCTGCATAGGAATAGAGATTCGGAAATGTCTGATTAGTTAGGTCAAAGAGTTGATTTAACGAGATCGAGATAACCAAAGTCCTATATTATATGTTATCATGATATAGGCACGCATCCTCTGACTGGAGATAGATGCGTTACTTTATGTCTGAGTATGTACATTTGGCAGACCAATAGGTTGATGACCTAGCCAAGGTCTATACACCGGCGCACTGTTGTGCATATAAGGGCATATGAGTAATACGACCTCTCAAAGGGATCATACATATTCACTACTGAACCGGAAGACATGAGCTCACTCATGAGATATTGGGAAGAATCAAATTCTGTGCGTACGGTCGTCTCACTTTGGAAGCTTGACTGAATTTGTAGGTTTGATATTTACTTTTGGAAAGTATATGATCAAGACCAAGGTATGATATATGCTTTTGGAAAGTACATGATTGATACCAACTCCCAATGATCAAAATGAGAAACTTATTGATAAAACCCTGAAGTAGACAATATAAAGTTGATCTAATATTTCGGGTTTATTCTGAGTCTTCCAGTATGCAGGATGTACATGTATTGGGAATACCTGAGGGTGATGTGATCATAAACGATTGTATAACCATGACGCTTCCATTCCTAGGGAGTGATGAAACGGGTCTGGATTTTAGTGATTCCTCGCAGTAGAGAAGTAATCTTATCTTGATCCAAATGTTGGACATTGATCTGAATGTGATTCAGATGTAATGAGAAGATTAGATTTGCGGTCTTGATTTAATCAAGCATCTATGCGAGGCCCGAGATCTGGATTTGAGATGTAATCTCAATATCCAAGTCACTATACGTGGAATAATGCAATCGCCCTGTCCTTATATCCAAGTATTCACGGAGAAAGCGCATTATCCTTGAAAGAGTTTGGGATAATTTCATTGTTGATATATGTATCCAAGCATTGAGTAAATTGATAATTAAATGTGATTTAATTATCATGATTAATATGAATTTGATTCATAATATAAAGAGAGTTATCTTAGATAATTAAATGTGTTTTGATTATCGAAGATATGAATAATATGAATGTGATTCATATTATTTGAAAACAAGACAATAGAGATCCAAGATGATTAAATGTGATTTAATTATCATGGATATGAATATTGTGGATAGCAATATCCATATTAGTCATATATATTATAAATGTGATTTATAATATATAAGAGAGAGTTATTTGTAATTTATATTTGTTAATTAAATGTTAATGTTAATTGGATTCACATTGGACATTGAATTGAAAATGTAATTTACATTTTATTTTGGATTGTGAATATGATTCACAAATTTTTCAATGACAAGATTGCAATGTCTACAAAATAATTGTGAATTATTTTTGTAGAATAATTTTCAACAAAAGTTGTTGCATAATCTTGGAGATTACAATATAGAGATGAGAGCCACCTTCCATATATATGGAGTGGACGGCCACCACTCCTATTAGGAATGTGTGACCATCCCCTCCTTCCAACATGGAAGGAGGCACTCTCTCTCCTATGATCTCCAAGAGATCTTGATTTAATTTGGTGATTGAATTATATTGATTTATCAATATATATTTAATCTAAATCAAATTAGTTGTTGTTGGTGTTTACCTATACAAGTCTTATCCATTAAAAGAAACACAATCAATGAGAGCCATTGGATTTGTGTTACCCATGGATTGAGATCCATGGATCCCAAAATATTATAAATAGAAGGGCACCCCTTTGCTCTTCTCAACACACAAGAGAACATAAGTCTCTCTCTCTGCTCTCTACATGCCTACTCTCTCTCTCCCTCTCATGGCCGTCCACCATGGATGCCCTAGAGAGGTTCTCCATCGCTCCAGCGTCATCGTTATGTTGCCCGATCGTCTGCTCGTGGATCTCCATCTACTTTGGTGTGCCTCGCTCGTGAAGAAGATGCCTGATCTCGTTTGTCGAGATCAGGAGATCCACCGCTTGGATCATCAACATGAATTGCGAGAAGCACGCGATTCATCCCCGCACTCGCAAGCATCTCCTCCTTCGGATCGGACTTGAGGCAGGAAGTCTCTTCGTTTCGAGACTCGATCACAACCACGCTTCAAGAGGTAATCCTATTACTTATTTGTGGTTTAGATGAAATGATCTGATAAGTGTTCTTGGATCATGTGGTTTCATCGCATGAAAATTTTTTAAAATTCCGCTGCATCGAGCAACTAGTGCGACTAGTCGCTCCTCGTCGTATTCGATACGACGCTCACGCTTCTGTGATGCGCTTGAGGATCTAGCCATATCCTTCAAGTGGTATCAGAGCCTTAGGTTGAAGATTTTAGATACAATCCATAAAACGGAAGGTGACTTGGTTTCGTTAGGGTTGCGAAAGTTTTATCGCATTTCTTTTTCGCATCTCTGTTTAGTGTAAATTTTCGTCCTTGTTTAAATGTTTAAACACGAACATAACACTTGGATTTTGTTACCCATTAAATAAGGAAATCATAGGATCTGAGTTTACGTAATTTGGATTCTGTTTGCTCTAGATATGATCGTTTTATTGAACATGTATTCACTGTTACGAGAACTGTGAATCTTAACGTAATTAAGGAGTTAATTACTGTTTACAAACGCCTTGAAATGTGTGTAAATCACATAAGTTCTATTTTTAATCAAATTAGCAAACTTTGGAAACTCATTTTTCTTAATTTGGATTAAAATTGATTGAGATATGCTAATTTTAGTAAGTAGGGGTCACTGCTGAAATTACTTTCCTAATCAAGAAACAGATGATTGTCAATTAGTGAAATTAATTGTTAATTTCATGAAATAATTATGGAAAATATTTGAGAAATATTGGATTATGATTATTTCCTTAATTTACTTGGCCTCAACCAATAGATTGATTAGATTTGATCTAAATCAAAATTGGAAACACAATCATCAAACTCCTTGCTTGAATAGGATTAGGAATTTGTCTAGCAAATTTCCTTATAATCAAAAATGTTTTGATTATTACTATATGGTATAATTTCGGTTGAAGAACCGGTGAACATCTGAAGTACAAAGAGATTGACTCGGCATTATTTTTTCCCGAGGCGGATATGGTGTCTAGTTGGGGATCGCTAGGGTAGCGGGTTGCAACGTATGCGGTTCGTCCCACTCCCGTCGGTACTGGCCATGACAGCGGGTAGGGAACGAATGACGCTTGAGAGATCATGATGTATTTTTTCTAATTATTAAAATTCGAATTAATACGTATTTTGAGATAATACCATATATTCAAGTAAAATCAAGTTTGTTGATTGAATTGGATTGAAAATTAATTTAATATGATTAAGTTAATTATATCCAATTAAAATACTCTATATGAATAGATGTGTATTTTCCTTGGAAGAATTAATTATGTGAATATGATTCATGATAATTAATTGAAATTTGAATATGATATGGAGGATCACATAAGTGACATCCATGATCTCCCGTCAAGGCGAAGGGTTTCGTCGCCAGATATTGTATGTGGGAGACGCATGTTCGAAATGACAGCTCCTGTATACGGTCCATTTGGATCGGCCTCAGCGCTTCTCGAAAGAGTAAGGACGTATGCGTAGTGACCCCAATATCAGGTCCTCATATTATTGGGGTGATATTGGATTGCGCATAGCGAGTGGTATTACTGTTGACGGTTGGTTCAATTAATGATGGGTCAACATCACCTTAGGAGTGATGGACCCGGGTGTTAAAGACCGAGTTGGGAGATGCAAGTTGGACTTGCAAGGCAGAATGTGTTCCCGTTTTTTTATCTGAGTTACATGTTCTCATATTATTGGGATGTAACAAAGATAAGGAAGGAGATCCCAGATCTTTCTTGACATATAATGGTAAGTATATCTCTTACATTGTAAGTGATTAAGGGAATGAACTTTCATTGTTGACATGGCAAGACAACTTTGATATAAAAAATTTTAAATCGAAGTAAATTATATATTTATATACGTTTATGCAAATTTCTTATTTCAGATAACCCTTCTTTAATCTCACTCAATGTTATACTCAATAATAACCAGTAGAATATCATGGATTGGACCTATGATCCAGATATTGTACTTGCAATTGGACACATAATGTATGTGGTTGCAATGTGCAAGTTTCCTCATAATAATGAAGAATGATGATTAAATAAGACAATAGGACTAAAACCCTAGGGTTTGTATGTCTCTATAAGTATTGATCTCATCGAATGTACTTTTGAAATGACATGTCGATAATGATCATAATTATCAAATGATCCTTATAAAATCTAAGAAGATGTTCTGGCATACATATGTGCTCTCGACATATAATCATCAATGACATGGTTCTCTGCATTATGTAGAATGGTGGCTATATAAGAGATGATGTATTCAAATTGTTTGAGTACCTACCTGAACCTAAGTTTTAAGAGTTTAAAATGGATGTAGATACGATGAGTGTCATCATTCTGCTATCTATACTCTAGTCATTCAATAAGCTTCATAATATTCATATTATATGAATTGAATGAAGCATGCGTAAATGTTGAAATACTCTTATATTGAAATTTTTTATTTTAATATAAGAGATCCTTTGTCTTGAGCAATGGTTGCTTATAGATAAAGGGAGCGCAGTGGAAGCATGGGTTGGACCCAAGTAAAAAGTATAGTCAAAAGAGTTGAATGTACTTCTGTGACTTCCATATGACATCCAAAGAGTTGGATGACTGCCAATACTGCAATAAGTTAATCTGTTCATAGTATTACTATCAAATCTATCTAGAATCCTTAGAGAAGGAATCAGATAGTACATTAGAATAATCTACATATAATCATTGAAATTGACTTACTTATATGATAAGATAAAGTCTAATAATTGCATCTCAATCTTCTAATGAACTTGCAATTGGTTGCATCTGTATTAGAATATTAGAAATTTGATCTTAAGGTTTAATGATCATCCATGTTGGAAGTGATGCAATTGTTGCAACAATTTTCATTGGATCAATAGACTTCACATTTTCAGCAGGAGCCCTTAGTCTTAGAGAATGTCTCTGAGACCTGAATATTAGAATACACTCTATAGTTTATTTCTAAATGTTGGAAATAAACATGAATTCTGGAATAAACCTATCATAGAGAGTTATGATGGATATATTTAAGATAGTAATCTAACATCTAGTGGACTCCTCTAAATTAGAAAATTAATGAATGGTTCATTAAGATTTCTAATACAGAAAATTAAACCTTTAAAGATCAATAGGAGGATAAAGATCATTTGATAATGATCTGGCATAATGTTTTGGACATATGTCTGTTGATGAGATCAATGGACAAGTAAGAGATGAAACTTTAGAATGTCTAAAATTTCAAAAGCTTGCATACTTATGAATACTGTATTCAAAGTAAAATGTCCAATACACCCTTCTTTGGGAAAGGTGAAAGATGTCAAGGTATTCAGGATCTCATACATATTGATGCATGTGAATCATCTATATCATAGTAAACATTATGGATATGTGATATCTATTGATGATTATGTATGATATGAGATTTCTTCTCTTCACCTAAGAAACCTTTGAAATGTTCAAAGATTTCACAATTTTGGTTTAGAACCAAAGTTTAAAGGAAGATGAAATGAATTTGATCTAACCAAGGTAGATTGTACCTATTAGATGAATTCAAGGAATACCTTATGGAGATGTGAATATCATTCATATCTCAATCCTCCTAATGAACCTTAACTCAATAGAGTTGTAGGGAGATACAATTGATCATGTGTGACATGATTTGATCAATGATTAATCTTAGCATAATTATCTCTTAGTTTCTAGGTGTATATGTGTGTGTGTGTGTGTATGTGTGTGTGTGTGTGTGTGGTAGAGACTACATTATATATCCTTACAAGGTTCCATGCTAGAAAGCGGGAATCTAGCCCAGAGAGTGCTACTTCATTTGGAAAATAAAGGATGGTATTGGATACCTACTTTATGACCTTGAGATTCTTAAAATATCTCATCTTCGAGAATGTGATTCTTATAGGATGACTCTCTTGAGAATCAAGATGAAAATGAAGTGAAGGAACTCATTTAATCTTGAGAAGATAATGAGGCTCTTGAAATTGGAAACTAAAAGAATAATTGAAGATGAAACATTAATACTTCTCAAATAAGTTTGAGGATGTATTCCATGTGTCAGTTAAGTCTGAAAATGATCGGACTTCATGCGATGAAGCTCCTGAGGATCATGACATGGAAAGATGGATGTTAGCAATAAAAGTCTAACGTAGACTTCATATACAAGTGTTGTATATGGACCCTCGAGGATCCACCTATATGGGTAAGATCCATTAAGGTGTAAATGGATCTTCAAGAAAAAGAGGGAACCTGATAAGAAGGTAGAAACCTTCAAAGCACAGTTCGTAGCCATGAGCTACATACCGAAGAGAAGACATCGCTTGCGATGAGACTTTCTCTCCTGTGACCTTGCTTTAACCCATCAGAATATTGCTAACCATAGCTACACAAGTTGACTATGACATCTTCATGATGTGAGTCAAGATTGCACTCCTTTATGAATACCTCTCCGAGGATATTCATATAAAGTAACCCCAGGGCTTCATGGTTGAGGAAAGCAAGGTTTGCAAGCTAAAGAACTCCATATTTGGACTTAAATAAGCTTCTTGTAGTTGGAACATAAGATTTGGTGAAATTATAAATGTTATGATTTCAGATAAAAATCTTGATGAACCATGTGAAGCTTAGTGGGAGTGCCATTGTGTTCATCGTGCTAAATGTAGATATTATTCTAATCATTTGGAATGATATAAGGATAATAGTAAGTGTTTTACAATTTGGTTGTTCCATACATTGAGATATGATCTCAAGAATACCTCTTAGATCTTAGTTCTGAAGATGTTCAGAAGAAAAGAGAAGAGGGTATTAGGATTATCACATTAGTAGTACACCTTGGACATATTCCATTTTCTAGAAAATTCCAAGAAGGGATTCTTTCCCTTAAGATATGGTTAGACCTATCTGAAGGGATAGCACCTAAAAGAGTTGAGGAAGTGAATGCTAGAACTGCTTGCACTTGTGCATCAGTTATGAGAAGCTGAATGTATGCTAGATGTGTACAAGAACCAGATGTCTACCATGCAGTGGGAGTAGTTAACTGTTACTAGTTTTGCTGTGGAGATAAAACACTTGATTGTAGTAATAATAATAATAATAATATCTTCAAAGATGATGAAACTTAGAGATAGTGATCTCAAAGTCTTATCTTAAAAAAGTTTAAGACCTTGTAAATAGTGATCTATAAGGGTCTTAACTGTAGATACCTTAGGAGATAGAGATATCCAGGAATGAAGGTATTCTAATAAGGATTATGGGAATACTGGTTATGATAATTAATAAGATGTAGTGTCAAGGACACTATAACAATCAAAATTGAGTATTGGTTGCATAAGATGCAATATTCGCATTGGATGTGAGTACTGTTACTAGGGGATATGCAAGTGCGTAAAAGGACTTGGCGTAGTCCCTTGGGAATAGAGTGACTGATCAGCTTACCTAGCTATTTTCTAAAGAGCCTATGATTGTCACATGAGTGTGAGTTTAAATGATTAGCCCGTTAATGGCTCTTTGGGCTAGTGGGAGATTGTTGGACATGCGAGCCCACGGCGAGCCATTATACAATAAATGTTATTGCATATATCATTCCCTAATCTGAAATGAAGAATACATAATTTGCATAATAGGTCCCTTAGTACAATTAGGGTTATGTACCATGGCCATCTTAATGATCATACAGCTGTTGATTCAATTATTGAATCATAGATGTTGGTGCTTAGATGAATATCTAATGAGTTAGATTGAGGACTCATCAAGCACCGTCAAATAATTATTAAGAGATGATCTCCAGCCTGAGTAGGAGATGGCAATCCTTTCTCAGTTAGGCTGATATATGACCGACCTCTTGATGGAGGTCCTCTAATAGGAATAGAGATTCGGAGGTGTCATATTAGTTATGTAAAAGAGTTGATTTAACGAGATCGAGATAACCAAAGTCCTATATCATATGATGTCATGATATAGGCACGCATCCTCTGAACGGAGACAGATGTGTTACTATATGTCTGAGTATGTACATTTGGCAGACCAATAGGTTGATGACCTAACCAAGGTCTATACACCGGCGCGCTGGTGTGCATATAAGGGCATATGAGTAATACGATCTCTCAAAGGGATCATACAGGTTCACTACTGAACCGAAAGACATGAGCTCACTCATGAGATATTGGGAAGAATCAAACTTTGTGTGCACGATCGTCTCACTTTGGAAGCTTGATTGAATTTGTAGGTTTGATATATATTTTTGGAAAGTATATGATCAAGACCTAGGTATGATATATGCTTTCGGAAAGTCTATGATCGATACCAACTCCCAATGATCAAAATGAGAAACTTACTCATAAAAACCTGAAGTAGACAGTATAAAGTTGATCTAATACTTCGGGTTTATTCTGAGTCTTCCAGTATGCAGGATGTACAAGTATTGGGAGTACCTGAGGGTGATGTAATCATAAACGATTGTATAACCATGACGCTTCTATTCCTAGGGAGTGATGAAACGGGTCTGGATTTTAGTGACTCCTCTCAGTAGAGAAGTAATCTGATCTTGATCCAAATGTTGGACATTGATCTGAATGTGATTTAGATGTAATGAGAAGATTAGATTTGCGGTCTTGATTTAATCAAGCATCTATGGGAGGCCCGAGATCTGGATTTGAGATGTAATCTCAATATCCAAGTCACTATACGTGGAACAATACAATCGCCATGTCCTTATCTCCAAGTATTCGCGAAGAAAGCGCATTATCCTTGAAAGAGTTCGGGATAATTTCATTTTTGATATATGTATCCAAGCATTGAGTAAATTGGTAATTAAATGTGATTTAATTATCATGACTAATATGAATTTGATTCATATTATAAAGAGAGTTATCTTAGATAATTAAATGTGTTTTGATTATTGAAGATATGAATAATATGAATATGATTCATATTATTTGAAAACAAGAGAATAGAGATCCAAGATGATTAAATGTGATTTAATTATCATGGATATGAATAATATGGATAGCAATATCCATATTAGTCATATATATTATAAATGTGATTTATAATATATAAGAGAGGGCTATTTGTAATTAACATTTGTTAATTAAATGTTAATGTGAATTGGATTCACATTAGACATTGAATTGAAAATGTAATTTACATATTATTTTAGATTGTGAATATGATTCACAAATTTTTCAATGGCAAGATTGCAATGTCTACAAAATAATTGTGAATTATTTTTGTAGAATAATTTGCAACAAAAGCTGTTGCATAATCTTGGAGATTACAATATAGAGATGAGAGCCACCTTCCATATATATGGAGTGGACGACCACCACTCCTATTAGGAATGTGTGGCCGTCCCCTCCTTCCAACATGGAAGGAGGCACTCTCTCTCCTATGATCTCCAAGAGATCTTGATTTAATTTAGTGATTGAATTATATTGATTTATCAATATATATTTAATCTAAATTAAATTAATTATTGTTGGTTTTTACCAACACAAATCTTAGCCATTAAAAGAAACACAATCAATGAGAGCTATTGGATTTGTGTTACCCATGGATTGAGATCCATGGATCCCAAAATATTATAAATAGAATGGCATCCCTTTGCTCTTCTCTACACACAAGAGAACATAAGTATCTCTCTCTCTTGCTCTCTACACGCCTACTCTTTCTCTCCCTCTCATGGCCGTCCACCACAGATGCCCTAGAGAGGTTCTCCATCGTCGCAGCGTCGTCGTTATGCTGCCCGATCGTCTGCTCGTGGATCTCCATCTCCTTTGGTGCGCCTTGCTTGTGAAGAAGACGGCGGATCTCGTGTGTCGAGATCAGGAGATCCGCCGCTTGGATCATCAACATGGATTGCGAGAAGCACGCGATTCATCCCTGCGCTCGCAAGCGTCTCCTCCGTCGGATCGGACTTGAGACAGGAGGTCTCTTCTTTTAGAGACTCGATCACAACCACGCTTAAAGAGGTAATCCTATTACTTGTTTGTGGTTTAGATGAAACGATCCGAGAAGTGTTCTTGGATCATGTGGTTTCGTCGCATGAAATTTTTTTAAAATTCCGCCGCATCGAGCAACTAGTGCGACTAGTCGCTCCTCGTCGTATTCGATACGACATTCACGCTTCCGTGATGCGCTTGAGGATATAACCATATCCTTCAACTCCTCCAACCGTCGGTCTTGGGGGAGTGGTTGAACATTGACAACCACTCACCTGCAACCACTCCCCATTTCTTCTTATACCCCTTCTCCGACACATTCTGGCCATATATGTCCTTAGTGCGAGGAAGCCCTGAGTCTTCCCTTCCATTCTATGATAGAGACTGAATAAGGTATTGAGCAAAGAAGGGAGTCTCCTCGATGTGATCCACGGTGAATCCTTGCCCTGCAGCAGAGCCAACTTAGGACTGCTCCAGCTTTGCTCTTAGCCGAAGCATCAAGCGAAAACCACTGGTCTTCTAGACCTCATCCACACGCTAATTCCTCACTCCTTCATCACTTTCGACTCTAGGTAAGCTCCACACAAATTCTCCTCACAACATAATCACTCTAACACATTCATCATTCTCCAACTATTCATGCACACCCTCCCTCATCCTCTAATCACTTCTCCAAAACCACCTCCACCTCGGTCTTTCCTAGCTCTTGCAAAGGGCGGTGAATCCACTAGGCTCTAAACCCCCGACACTCCATTAAGCCTCCACCTTTCTTCCTTTACATCCAAATAAATTCACATTGTGTTCGGCTTCGGTGCTAACCACTGCTTAAGGGTCCAAGGTAATTAATGATTGGGATTTTCATGGAGCTCTGATCTATCTCTTCTTCTCTGATGAGGCTCCATATTTAGGATCTTCCAGACCTCTACTGCCCTCAACCCCACTTCCAACATCTTGGGGAGGGTTGCAGGAAGCTCCTTCGACCTTCAGACCTCACGCTGGAGCGAGGAAAAGGTAGTTGCACCTCATCGGAACTCCATTGCTCCACCACCGCACATGGAGGAGAGGGAAGAACACATGCTATATGTGATGTTGTATTAGATCGGCTCGATATGATATGATGGTTAAGATCCACTCATAGCCTCTCGCCATAGCAACTCTTCACTCCGGAGGCTTGGACCACCCGAGCCTATGCGTGAGCCACTATGGCATGCCACATCGCTGAAGCTAGAGCCACGTCCCGAGCCTATCTCCTCACATGCTTCAACTCACATGACCAAGGGAAAATTGCAGAAGTTGGACCTAACATTTGTAGATTGTAGATATGTCTTGCGAGTGCCCAGCACATGTCCCTTGGAGAAATTACGATATAAGCCATGTCGATTTTTCTATATTCTATTTATATCGTGTACGTGGTTTAGTTGCATGATATGCCCAAACGGCTTTTCTATTAACATTTTGAACCATGTTTTGGACTTAAATGACATGTTTTACTTAATTTTAATTGCTATTATGCCCCTAACTTTTATGCTTACTATCTATAGCAACTTAATTCCAAATCTAATTAAATTGGTCTTGTTTGAAATCTTACTATATGCTCTTTAATGGTATGTATTGGATTCTATGACATGCCTTGCTGATAACTAATTGAGATCCATAGAAGTAGTGTGACTTTTGAACTTGATAAATTGAATTGGGAATTGCATGCTTAGTGACTATTGCTAAATCGAACCCCTTAATTTGCCTTAGAATTAATCAAAATTAATTAGGACCTTGTTTTGAAATGCCTTGAATATTATCTCATGATTTGGTCCTAACATAGAAGTTTAATTAATGAATTGATGTAATGGTCCCATGATTGACTTGAATAAGACATTGATGGGAATGATGAACTAGTTTGTACAGTTTTGGGCCATTTTATAATGTTAGTATTAATTGTCAAATCATTAAATCAGGTGCATTAGTTGTGATTGTTTGAGTGTTCATGTGTTTTGTGTTAAGATTTGCACTTGTTCTTGCTTTGTGGATGTGATCTATTCGCATTAAAAAATCCATAAAAAAACTATACATGCATGTTGAAGTGTTCTTTCACCCTTGACCAACATGACCAGTTAGAGTAGCTAATCATACATTTTAGGACCCAAATAGGTAGCCTAATCAGTGGTGTCCCTGTGTTTGACCCTGGACTTATCCAGAAGAAATTTAGTCGAGCCACTCCTCGTGGAGATTCTCGCTCAGATCTGATCGATCTCTAATTGTTCGTACCACAACGAGTCACATTTAGAGTAAATGATTACGGATTTATCATATGCCACCGTTGTCGCAAACATGACTTGATTAGACATTTTGATTAGAATTGATTTATGTAATTAAGCAAAATTTAAGTTATTTAGGTTAAGCTTGTTTAGTATTTGTTTTTGTATTGAATAGTTTGAATTGCTAATTTGACTAATTATATATCTTGAGAATTTCTAACCATTTTTGTTTTGACAGGGGCCCACAAAGTGACTCGACGAGGAGTGAAGCGAGGCTCGAGCTCAGTTTTTTAAGCTGAAGAGGGTCAAGCCTACAACATTGAAAAAGATGTAATTAATTATATTATAATTTCATATCATTAGTTGTAATTATTTTTTTAAATTATTTGTTGTAATAATTTAGATACTTGCATCTTTAAGCGGATATTGTTTGAGAGCACGCGTGTATATCAAAGACTTGGATACTTTTATTCTTTTGATTGTGGTTCTGTCGAGAGTGGCTTTCAACTTGACTGGAAAATTTAGGATAGGTACACGATAGTTTAAATTTAAATATGATTATGCCCTCGTAAATTTAAGCTGCATTGATCTTAAAGATTCACCATCTTGAAAGACTCATTAACGAGACACACTTAAAAAGGCATGGCTTAGCTCAAATTGAAATCGGATTCTTTCCTGCTAATAGTATCCTCTTTAGGTGTGGCTTTTTATTTACTTGCATGCATTTAGTGTAAATTTAAAAATTTAGTCATGCATAACACATGAAGAGTGTTGGGAAGCGATGTAAGTATACTTCTTCCTAAGCATACAACATCGTTTCACGATAGCATTTCATTTTCTGATTCCTCCTTTTGTTTTATAACGTTAGTCTTAAAAGGAAACGAGATTGAACATTAGATGTGATTTTTATTGTGCTCGCACTAATCCAGTGGCAACTTAACATAAAATTGGGCCTGTATAAAATAGGTCGAGTAAATAACTTGGAATAAAATGAACACTAGTATTACGGGTGCACAAAGCCCTCATTAGACACTATTGAGACGAGATCTTCAAGGTTTTATTTAGATGAGAATAAGTATAATGTCGTCGTAACCCAAATATCCCGCAGCAAACAATTTTTTTTTCAAGCTACAAACTAAATTACAAGAATAATGAAGCTAGAAAAATTTTGCTATTTAATTAACCTGTATAGCAACAGGATCGAACTCAGGGAGGCTACAATTCCCGAGGGTTATTCAAATAATCGAAAATAAATTAAAAGAAAAAAGGAATCTCAAATAGAAATTGTCCTCAGTTTTTGTGGAATTTTTGTCTTTTTAATTAATTTTTTTATTGCTATTTTTTATTTTTCTTATTTTTAAATTTTCATTGGTTTTTAGTTTTGCAATTTTTTGTTGTTTTCAAAATAAGGAAAGATATGCATAGGGGACGAAATACGCACACCACACTCTCTTTGTAATTTTCAAAATAGTCAAAAATATCCAGAAAATTATAGAGCAAATATTTTTGGGTTTTAAATACTTTGAAATGCTTTTGGAATTTTTTGTAGAATTTTTAGATGTTTTTTTATTTTTCTAAAAATCAAACAGTGGTGAAAGTGATAAACAATGCACAACCTGGAGTAATTTGCAACTTAAAAAATATTTAATGCCCCAAACTCTTGGAAACTATTTTTATGCCAAAATATAGAAAATATCTACAAACAAGAAGTGAAATCTCTTTTTTGGATTTTTGTAGAATTTTCTGTGAATTTTCTAAGATATTTGATATT
This sequence comes from Ottelia alismoides, assembly GCA_037367405.1. NCBI lineage: Eukaryota > Viridiplantae > Streptophyta > Magnoliopsida > Alismatales > Hydrocharitaceae > Ottelia > Ottelia alismoides. The sequence goes on from JAZKJV010000416.1 coordinate 1,200,366, forward strand.
TTCAATTTTTATGGGTTTTGAAAAGAACTAATGCACGAAAATTGGATAGGAATGAAAAGACAATAAAATAAAACTAATTTAATTTTTTGAAATTTTTAGAGCAATATTCAATTTTTTATGAATTTTTGAATTCCAGGAAGAGAAAATATCACTGTTTTAATTTTGAAGTAATATGAAAGGACAATAAAATGCAATGGAAAATTTATACAATGAATAGACAAGTGACAGGAATGTAACATTATATTTTTCAGAAATTATTGAGCAATAAAAGCATTTATTTCACTGAAAGAACATGCAAAATATCTGGAAAGACTTGACTAAAATGCAATTATTTATTATTCTGGACTGAAAAATTAACAGGAAATAAATTGGAGGGGGATAATGCAAGTTACCCAAGTAGCACGTGCATTGCACGTGACAGTCTGGAGCGGGGGTCTTCTTTGCATTATGCAGAACTTCTAGGGGCTTTTATGCAATTTGCCCACTTTTTTTTAAAACACTAGGGTTTTCTTCTCTTCGTCTTCGATCTCAATAAGGTACATTGGGGAAGAGTCGTTGCTGCCTCTTCTTCGGATTGAGGGCTAGCGGTCAGTGGAGGTCTTGGCACGGCAGTGGGATGACGTTGCTGGTGGTCGACTTTGTACGGTGGAAGGGAGGTGCTCCTATTGCATTCATCGACGGTGAAGATGGGGGCGGTGCGGGCTGGCACGGCCGGCAAGGTGTCGGAGATGGCATGTCTGGAGGGTGGCGAGTGTGCGCAGGTGGAGCGTCTTATCCTGTTGAGGCGCAGAGACGTGAAGCTTCAAGCGGAGGAAGTCGTCGATTTGGTAGGGGATTGGTTGCCTCGCGGTGCCGGCTGCTAGATAGCAGTTGGAGTTCCGCCAAGCGGTGCGTGCGGAGGAGTTCGATGATGGCGCACGGGCGGTACCGCTCTGCCCTAGGCGGAGATAGGGGCGTGCGCAGACGGCGGGTGGTGCACCGCGAAGGGCGGCGGTTGAGGCCGCGATGGAGCGTGGTGTGACGGGCGGCGGGCGCCTCCTATAGATGGAGGGGCGACGCCTACCGCAGCTGCTATATTTTTATTTTATTTTTATTTTCAAAACAACTCAGCCATGGCCGGTCCCAAGCCTGGGTAAATGAGGAGGGTTGCACGTTAGGTAGCCGACAACCAGCGCAGGAGAGATAAATTCGTAAATAGTGTTCTTAAAGTTCTTCTAAGAACACTATTTATGAATTTATCTCGAAATCGTTCGGATCTTTTAAACATGGATTTAAGCAAATATACAGATTTCGTTGGGGCGTTCCCTACTTGCGACGCGTTGCATCGCCCGAATGCAATGAAAAATTGGCAAGGGCCGCTACATCGGAGCCTGGATGTAGTTCAAATTTTGCAAGGGTTCTCGCATGAGGAACGCATGCGGGTAAATAAACTAGTTCCGCTGCATCACCGCCCGGATGCAGTCCAAAATTTACAAGGGTTCTCGCATAATGGACGCATGCGAGTAAAGAAGTTAGTCCAAAAGAGATTGCAAAGGAAGTTACGGATTGGTAGTCGGAATATCGGTACTTTAACTGAAAATTGATGGAGATAGTGGATACAATGGAAAGAAGGAAGATTCATATATTATGTCTTCAAGAGACTAAATGGGTTGGAGAGAAAGCAAGGGAGATCGAGAAGACATGCTTTAAACTTAGGTATTCAGGTAAAGATAAGGGCAGAAACGGTGTTGGAGTGGTTGTTCATAAAGATTTGAAGGATTGTGTGGTTGAGGTGCAAAGATTTGGGGATCGGATTATTTTGCTAAAGTTGGTGCTTGAAGAAGAAATTCTGAATATCATCTCAGTTTATGCACCGCAAATTGGTTTAGATGAAAGGACTAAACAAGCTTTTTGGGAGGATCCGGATAAGGTTTTACAAGGAATCCCACAAAGAGAGATGGTTTGCATAGGTGGAGATCTTAATGGACATGTGGGAAAAGATGTTTCAGGGTATGCAAGTGTGCATGAAGGACATGGTTTTGGGGATAGAAACGAAGAGGGAAAAGTCATTCTGGATTTTGTAACTGCATATGATCTTTTCATAGAAAACACTCTTTTCAAAAAGAGGGAGGAGCATTTAATTACTTATAAGAGTAGCTCAACTAGAACACAGATAGATTACTTTGCGTTGAAGAGAAGAGATCAATTGTGTTGCAAAGATTGCAAAGTAATCCCTGGAGAGAGTTTGACAACCCAACATCGCTTGTTAGTCTTGGATTTACAAATAAAAGAGCTGGTAAAGAAAAGGAAGGTTCCTAACATCACTAGAACTAGGTGGTGGAATCTTCCGCCGAAGCAATCAAGCTTCAGGGAGAAGGTTTTAGAAGACTTATCTTGGGATTGTAGCGGTAGTGCAAACGAGATGTGGGAGGCAGTAGCATCTTGTATCCGAAAGGTAGCCAAAGAGATGCTAGGCGAGTCAAAAGGAGGAGCTCCGGGTCAAAAGGAGGCTTGGTGGTGGAGTGAAGGGGTGCAAGAGAAGCTAAAAATTAAAAGAGCTTGGTTTAAAGATATGTCTAAGGATAGAACAGAGGAAACTGTCACAGACTATAAAATAGCGAAGAAGGAAGCAAAGAAGGCTGTAAGCGAAGCTAAGTCAAAAGCTTATGAGGTTTTGTATAAAAATCTCAACTCTAAGGAGGGTCAGAAGGATATATTCAAGTTGGCCAAAGCAAGAGAAAGAAAGACCAAAGACCTTTCTCAAGTGAGATGTATTAAGGATGAAGAAGGTCACATGCTTGTTACTCAGAAGGATATAGAGACTAGATGGGAGCAGTACTTCCATAAACTTTTCATTGGAGAAGGAAATAGAGAGATCACTTTGGGTGATCTAGCTAGTAGTGAAAGTTACTTGAATCGTGCATGCTATAGACGAATACAAAGAAAAGAAGTAGAGGAGGCTTTGAAGGTTATGAGACCTGGGAAAGGTGTTGGACCGGATGACATCCCTGTAGAAGTATGGAAAGTTTTAGGTGAGCGTGGTTTGACTTGGCTTACGAATCTATTCAATGTTATTTGGCGAAGCAAGAAAATGCCTGAAGATTGGAGGAGGAGTATCATGGTGCCTCTTTATAAGAACAAAGGAGACATTCAAAATTATTCAAATTACAGAGGTATCAAGCTGATGAGTCACACTATGAAAATTTGGGAACGTGTGATCGAAAGAAGGTTGAGGCAAGTTTCCCAAGTAAAAGAAAACCAATTCGGATTCATGCCAGGTCGCTCAACTATTGAAGCCATCCATTTGCTGAGGAGAACAATGGAGATTTATAGAGCTAAAAGGAAGAATCTGCATATGATCTTTATTTATTTGGAGAAGGCTTATGATTCCGTCCCACGAGAGATACTGTGGGGAGTTTTGGAGAAGAGACAAGTACATGTCCTATACATTAATCTCATAAAGGATATGTATGATAGGGCTTTATCTTGTGTAAGGACCCCGACGGGGAAGACTGACTATTTTGATATCAACATTCGTTTACATCAAGGTTCAGCTTTGAGTCCATTTTTTTTTACTTTGATTATGGACAAGTTGACAAGTCACATTCAAGATGAGTTACCTTGGTCTATGTTATTTGCTGATGATATTGTGTTGATTGACGAGACTAGAGATGGAGTAAATGAGAAGCTTGAGGTTTGGAGACATGCATTGGAGACTAAAGGTTTTCGTATAAGTAGGGCTAAGATGGAATATATGGAATGCACCTTTGATGGAAGCAATGGTGAAGGAATCGAGGTGAAGATTGGTGACGATAACATTCAGAAGAGAGATTCTTTTAGATATCTGGGATCTATTTTGCAACATGATGGGGAAATTGATGGAGATGTTACTAATAAAATAAATGCAGGCTAGCTAAAGTGGAGAGGAGCCTCCGCTGTTCTCTGTGATAAGAAAATTCCTTTAAAAATTAAAGGAAAGTTTTACAAAGCAGCCGTGAGACCTGCTATGCTTTATGGTTTTGAATGTTGGCCTGTGAACCATAGACATGTGCAGAGAATGGCTGTAGCAGAAATGAAAATGCTAAGATGGATGTGTGGACATACACGTAAAGATCGGATTCGGAATGATGCAATCAGATAGAAAGTTGGTGTAGCTCCGATCGAGGATAAGATGCGAGAAAACCGCTTAAGATGGTTTGGTCATTTGCAAAGAAGGTCAACTGATGCACCGGTTAGGAGATGTGAGTATTGGGATGTTGAGCCGGCTAAGAGAGGGCGAGGATGGCTCAAGAATTGTTGGAAAGAGACTATACGAAGGGATCTTAGTTTTTTGGATATAAGTCCGAGATTGACCCAAGATAGATCTGAATGGAGGCGAAGAATCCATGTAGCTGACCCTACTTAATTGTGGGAAAAGGCTTTGTTGTTGTTGTTGTTTATTTTCAAAATAGAAACAGAAGAAAAGTCCCCTTTTATATATTTTTCTTTTTTTTTAATTTTTTATCCCTGCAAAACAAATGTTAGGAAGAAAAATAATATATATTTTGTGTTTTTGAATTTTTTATAAATGCAGGAGGGCACGAGCACGACTACCTGTTTCAAATTATTCGAAATGCGGAAAGAAATTAAATATGTGAATGGGATGCGGATCCAGTGATGTGGAAGATGGACCCGGATCTCCGGTCACCGTGTGTGACTGGAGGTGGAAGATTGCGTGAGATAGAATGTGAGTCGATGAGATAGAGGAAATGAGACGAATCGAAGTTGAGGGTGGATCGAGTTGTGATGGTGTAATGAGTAATGATGAGCTACGAATAAAAATTTGATAATGAAATGACTGAATTTAAAATGATAAATTACACTACGATTGATCTAGAAAAAAGACGAAAACTGAAGTGGATCTCACCGTGGAGTGGACGAATGCCGTAATCGCCTTGACAAGTGTCACCTTGCTATCACCGAATGGCTCGGTGGTTGGGCGCCTTTCTTCTACAAGATGGCTCTCGGAAAAACTAGGCTCCTCTCCAAAAGATTGATCAAGAGAAAATGAGGAAGGAGGAGCTCAATAAAAAGGAGTAAAAAATCAAAAAGGAAATAATTACAAATAAAGAATGTATTTAGTGGTTACTTAATTATTAAATTAAATTAAAAATAAAATTCGTAATTAAAAAAATAATTAAATTAATTAATTTACAAAAATTAATTAACCACCTTAATGGTGGTTATTTAAGGTATAAAATCTAATCTTATATACATGGTAGGTTTTCAAATCAAATAATGAAATAAATAAATTAAATTTCCATAACTATATTAATTTAATTAGTTAATGTTAGATTTTAATTTTTTTGCTAATTTTTATATAAGGAAATTAGTTATATACGAATAATATACATATATAGTACATTATACACATGTACAAATAAGGGAATTATTATTAAATATTTTTTTAAAAAAATATTTTTTTATTTTTTTAATAATGAATAAAAATTATTTACAATTATCTACATTATTTATAAAAAAATATGAATAAAAATATACAATAAAAATATTAAAATTGCAAAAACCATCCTAGAAAATCGACTTTTCAACCGTAACTCCAAAAATTATAAAACCATAATCATTATAAAGATAATTTATATTAGAGTACAATGGAAGTGAGTTTGATTCAATATGAGTTTGTATGGAGCCGAAATTGGTCTTTCATATATCACTTTATGGCTTTTTCCAAGTGTGGTTACTTTAAATTTTATATGATTTTATTTTGCAATTATTTTTATTATTTACAAAATAATTTTATTTACACTTTTTATTTAGAAAATTATTTTATTTGAGGTTATTTTATGGATAAATAAAATAGTGTAAGTTTTATACAAGTATACACAAAATAAATGAGAAGTATTTACAACACACATTTTTTTGGATTTTCTGATTAAGGACCCTATCTCCCCATACTTTATTCTAGATCGATCAGGTCAAGTTTTGACCTTCTCTCGGGGTTCGGGTCAGCATGTATCTATTACATATATACAGCTTTTTCTTTTCTTTATTTTTCCTATATTTAATTATTTATTTATTTTAGGTGAAAATAATAATTAATATATAATATTTATACATAGATGTAAGTGAGTAAGATTATAAAGTTAGTATTATATACAGGTGTTTTATAAGGGAATTTAAGCTAAAATAAATGAATAAAGATCATGAAATGCATATTCATCATCCTCCCATGCTTTACCTTTGCTAGTTCCTTAGAAAACACCTGTTTGAAAGAATGAGTGAATAAAAGAAAAAAAAAGGAAAATAAATAAATTAGGATAATACTGAGTATTAAACTTATCTTCATAAAATTGTAGTATGGAGCTCTGTCAGACCTTTGGATTATTAGTGTGGCCGAACCTTAATGGGAAATGGATTTAAAACCTAACAGCCTCTAAGTTCCACAAGACTGCTATTCAGGTCACCTCAACCGTCAGGTCAGAACAAGTCTACATACACAAATTCTTATGACTATGAATCTTTACTTGTACTATGTAAGTGAAATATAGCTCCCCATCTCAAAAGTAGCAAAGAAACAGCCTCCCTCAACAAGGTAACTCTAGTCCCCCAATCTAGCAACTCTTTCCTCGAGGAGCGGGGATATTCTCTTCTAACTTAAAGTACAACCAGCTCAAGAAGAGGAGATGGAGAAAAGAATGGACGGTAACCGGTGTAGCTACCTATGCTTGGATGCATGACCAGCGTAGCCAAATCATCCAGCTGCAAGCTTACAAATATTTGACTTTGAAGCTCTTATTCCTTTTCTTCACTTGTATATACACTCCGGCGGGCATTTTACTTTTCAATCAGGCATGTCCACTTTTGGAGATTTTTTTTTCTTTTTTTCTTTTTTATTGAAAATATATACAAGGTGCAGCATGTACATAAGGAGTTTTTCTTCTTGAGCTAGTAAAATATCCCTCTTTTGAAGCATTATTGCAGCCCCACAACATCCTGTCTTTAGACCCCAATGCTACTAGATCAGGTTGAGATGCACAACCCTCCCTAGAGGAAGACGATAGGTTCCGCCTAGATGTACTACCCTCGTATGCTACTCTAAGCCAAAAGATTCTGCCTCCTCACTACCTCCTCCATGAAGTGCCACATGTAGAGTGCTTGTCCAAGATAAGCTATGATATGAAAGAATCATGTGTGTGTTGTTAAATATTCTACTTAGAATAATCAAGATGACATGTGAACATAGTCTTATGGACTCAAAGAATTAAGTCGCTAGGACCTGAAAATCCTTAACTTCATTTCTTATAAGGTTCCTCTAAAATTAAGTGGATTATGGTCCAAGTAAGCTCCATTCTTCAATTTTATTCCATACTTAGTTTAAATGTCAATACTATCCTGAAAAAGGCATGTGCAAATGCAAGAAATATGTATAATATAAAAAGAAAGCAAAAAATTGAAACAATTATCTAATTTTGAACTTTTTTATGGATTTTTGGAAAAAAAATGATGCACATGTGAAAAGAGTTTTTTAAGGAAAAGGGTTAGTAAAATTTATACAAGTATATACAAGATTATATATATATTAGTTCGTTTTGTTTTGTTTTTTTATACACGTATGAATTTTACGAATTTATATACATATCCCCAAAATAATCACATTAAAAGTACGAGTTATGTCTAAAGTATATATATAATATATACGACACCCCCTAAACTTAGATCGTACTATGTCCTCATAGTGATCAGAGAGCAGCAAAGGAAGACATAACTCGTGCTATGTATAGAAAAGTGAAAAGACTCCTATGCTACAATGACTCAAAGAGAAGATGAAAAGAATAGAAGTTGGTGGTCCCCCCCCATACTTCAGATCAAGTAATCCTAAGTATAGAAGACTGTACAAAAGGGGAAAACCGATGTAAAAAATGTACGGACTAGAAAACAAAAAAAGTCGATATGAACAACATCAACCCCCTATACTTAGGATAAAACACATCCTAAGTATAACATATATAGACATACAGAAAAGGGGTGAATGATAAAACGGAAGAAGAAAGAATGAAACGAAAGGATATACAAAAAGAATGGATGTACAATGGTCAAGAAGGTCGAAAGCGAACCTTCTTGCGGGACCGCTGAGTTATGAATCTGACAAGGTGTAGGTCGATATTGGGGTCATCGTTAGACATAAACTGATCAAGATCGATCAAGAATGTATCCTCAGCAGTCTCAGAGTGTGCAGGCACGAATCGGTCAGTGGAAGTAGTGTGGTCATGTCCTGCCTGGGAAGTCTCGCAAATATAAAAGTACAAAGGTTCGAAATCATTATCAGAAAAAGTAAGATCAATTCCAGCCTGGTGAGCTTCTACTGGATCATCATCTTTATCAAAAGGCCCAAATTCCTTTATAAAAGCAATCAAATCAAATTTGGCCTTACCGGTCTCATCTAAATCAGGGTAAATAGGAACAGACTCATCAGTGAAAGTAGTCAAATCATGTTTGTCATGTCTAGTCTCAGAATCTGCCTTCCGCTCTTGGGTGTTTATTGTGTAAATCCTGTGGATGTCATCAATGCATCGCCACGTACCAAAAGGGGAAACTCCAAGTTCAATGCTTTCCGAGTTTTCCTCCTTGAAGAGGAATTCTTGGGTCTCAGTATCAACAAACATACAACAAGAATCTCTGATATTATCATCAAGGTCAAAGTCCTTGGGGTTGGCTAACACGGGTACGCTCTCATGGGATGCAGGTTTTTGGTCAGTAATAGGTGCAGTGATCAACACATCGCTCCCTACATTAGAATGGAAGCGAATCTCTCCTGATCCATAATCAATAACAGCTCTTGCATAGGCATGGAAAGGTCGTTCCACCATGATTGGAGGGTGCTCCACAGGGGTGGAGGTCTCCATGGGCAATACGACAAAATTAGAAGTGAAATTCATGCCCTGAATAAGAATGACAATGTTTTCTAGAATACCCTTCGACCTCTTGATAGATCCATCAGCAAATTGAACTATCATCCTGATTTTCTTGAGAGGCCCAAGATGAGGAGACTGTACCATAGAGAAGGGTATTATATTGACTGACGCACCGTTGTCATGGAGAGTATTATCGCAAGAATAATCAGATATGGAGCAACTCACAAGAGGTGTGGCAATGTTCCCTTTCTTAGAATGGACAGTGAGAGATGGCATAGGCAATGGCCATTGTCAAGATGTCACGCTCAGATATGGTCCTCCGCTTTCTCTTCTTGTGTTGAGGAGCAGATAAATGGGTCTGACCTAGTGAAGTGGGGCTTTAATGATCTCATGAAGGGTAGCCACCACTACGGGTTCAGTCAACATTTTTTTTTGAATTTTCGGACCTCCTCCATTCAAGGGAGGAGATCGGAATCAACATATACACGTAGATTGCCAAGAGCAGTTAGTGGAATCCTCAGGATCAAGGGTGGGACATGCGGTGAATGACTGTGTGGAAAAATGGTATAGCATGGGTGCCCTCTCCTCACAAAATGAATCAACAATGTTTCTCCCGAAATCTTTTTGGATTTTTAAAATTTTTTCCTTTTTTGTATTTTGGGAGATTGCAAGCTCTCATGATTATCCTCAAGTGAATCCATATCCTCAAATAGTGGAGCAGCATTCTGGCTTGTATTTATATTAAATAGATTGGTAATCCTTGAATTCATATGCTCCATCATCTGGTTCAGGGTCTCAAGTGTGGACATCATGAAAGGTGACTCCAAAATCATAGGGTTGGGTGAGTGGAATGGGGGTGGGTGAAGATCAATGTCCGATTCCTGAAATAATGGGTTAGACAGATATGCACAAAAATCAAGGGGAAAGTCCTCCTGGAAAAAGGGAGGTGGAGCTGCTGGAGGGTGCGAGGCATCCTCGAAGATCTGATTAAAATCACTCCAGTTGGCCATCTCCTAAACAAAAGAGGGGGATCGGGAGAACACGAGGGCCAAGTCAAAAGATGTTAAAAAGACGCAAATGCATAGAAGGATCTAGTATTCACACAAGCAACAACACAAAACAAACATCCGCTTCACCAACTCAACGCAATGTGAAGACCGTTCGGTCAATTATCTTGTCAATTTTTAGAGTTTTGTGAGAAATCAATCTATCAGAGTGGTTTAAGCGAGCTGTTAGGAACCCAATGCTCGGAGACTGTCTCAATCTCACAACTAGTTTTTCCCAGCCAGTATGGGTGCGGACCGTTTACCGGCTACCCGATCTACCCAATATACTAAGGAAATCCTAGATCGATTATCGGCTACCCAGTGAAGTCCTCACTAGAGAACAATTATTCACAAGACCAATAGTCTGAAGTGAGTTCAGTTGTGGCTCTATCCTAGTGTGTGGGTCGCTCTCTCGCTGCAGACAAATCAAACAAGGAGGGGGTTACTCTCCGCAAAACAATGATTTTTTGTTATGTTTATTTTAGGGTCGAGTTTTCTTTAGCAGTCCTGATTTTAGGCAGTTATTACTTGGTTTGAGTATTTTCAATAAATCGCCTACCGAGTGTCCAATTTCCTTTTTAACTTATGCAAGTGAAAACAAGGAAGGAGATCGGAAATGCCAATGTGCGACTAAATACAATGATGCATGCATAGGATAGAGATGTGTACCTTGTCGCCAACACTCTACATGCAAGTGATCCACGCAGAATTTAAATACATAAAAAATAAACTAACCTATATGATACAAGTGAACCATCCTAACAATAACTTCTATTAGCAGAGAAGAACATGTTAATTTGACTAAGTCCAAATTACGCTATATTCTATAGGTGTAGAAAATCTTGTCTAGGGCATTGGACCTAATAAATTACCTAGATCAAGCAAAACTAATTAAAGCAATCAATAAGTGGCTCATGAAATTCATGTGAAACAAATAAAATAAAGCGGTGAAAAATCAAAATCGGTGAGGTTCCCCAAGTGCACCCGCACTTGACGAAACAGACCCCGCAAACAAGGTTTATAGTGTCCTTTTACAAGAGTTCAAATGAAGAAATGCTAAAATAAATAAAAAAAACTATCTATGCTCCAAATGATCGTCTCTCTCAAAATCTTCTTCACATTCTCTCATGCTCTCCTGCTGTTTCAAGATGAATCAAGTTGCCTCTGATTCGCTTGGGTGCTCTGGCTCTCCTAGGATCGCCTCCTTTGCTCTGCGGGCCCTCGTAAGAAAAAGAAAAGAGAGAATGTGTAAGAAATATAATTATCAAATATGAGCATGAAAATGAAATAAATGCAGTGAATATGAACAATGAAATAATGTGGCAAAATATAAATAGATATTTACAACCAAGAATAGCACATCAAAAGAGAAACCTAACTACCCTCGTCGTGCCTCCCCGGCAACGGCGCCATTTTGTTGACACAAGATCTTCAAGGTTTTATTTAGATGAGAATAAGTACAATGTCATCGTAACCCAAATATCCCACAAAAAACAAAAAAGAAGTTTCAAGCTACAAAATTAATTACAAGAATAATGAAGCGAGAGAAATTTTTGCTATTTAATTAACCTACATAGCAACAGGATCAAACTCAGGGATGCTACAATTCCCGAGGTTATTCAAATAATTGCAATTAAAAGAAAAAGGGAATCTCAAATGCAAATTGTCCTTGGTTTCTGTGGAATTTTTGTCTTTTTAATTAATTTTTTAAATTTTTTCTATTTTTTATTTTCTAATTTTTAATATTTTATTGGTTTTTAGTTTTGCATTTTTTTGTTATTTTCAATATAAGGAACAATATGCACAAGGGATGAAATACGCACACTACACTCTTTTTGTATATTTCAAAATAGTCAGAAATATCCAAAATATTGTAGAGAAAATATTTTTGGGTTTTAAAGGCTTTGAAATGTTTTTGGGAATTTTTATAGAATTTTCAGATGTTCTTGTATTTTTCTAAAAATCAAACAGTGACAAAAGTGATAAACAATGCACAGCCTGGAGTATTTTGCAACTTAAAAAATATTTTAAGCGCCTAAAACTCCTGGAAACTTTTTTTATGCTAAAATATAGTAAATATCTACAAACAAGAAGTAAAATCACAATTTTTTAATTTTTGTAAAATTTTATGTGATTTTTCTAAGATTTTTTATTTTTTTTATTTTTTTGGGTTTTGAAAACAATTAATGCACGAAAGTTGGATAGGAATGAAAAGACAATAAAATAAAACTAATCTATTTTTTTTTAATTTTTTGAGCAATATTCAAATTTTTATGAATTTTTGAATTTCAGGTAGAGAAAATATCACTATTTTTTATTTTTTTAATATTATCAAAGGACAATAAAAGGGAATGGAAAATTTATACAATGGATAGACAAGTGATAGGAAAGTAACATGATTTTTTTTCAGAAATTATTGACCAACAAAAAGCATTTATTTCACTGAAAAGAACATGCAAAATAATATCTGGAAAGACGGGACTAAAATGCAATTATTTATTGTTCTGGAATGAAAAATTAACAAGAATTAAAATGGATGGGAAAACGCAAGTTACCCAAGTAACACGTGCATTGCACATGACAGTCTGGAGCGGGTGTCTTCTTTGCAATATGTAGAACTTCCAGGGGCTTTTATGCAATTTACCCAATTTTTTTATTTTTAAACGCTTTGGTTTTCTTCTCTTTGTCTGCGAACTCAACAGGAGAAAATGGGGGTAGGGCCGTCGCCGCCTCTTCTTCGGGCTGGAGGGTAGCGATCGGTGGAGGTCTTGGCATGGCGGCAGGATGGCACTATCGGTGGTCGACTTCACGCGATGGAGGGGAGGTGCTCCTATTGCGTATCGAAGGTGAAGATGGGGGCAACGCGGGCTGGCACAGACAACATGACATCAAGGATGGCGTGTCTGGAGGGTGGCGAGCGCACGCGGGTGGCGTGACTTTACCTATTGAGGCATGGAGACACGGAGTTCAAGCAGAGGAGGTCGTCGATATAGCAGGGGATACTCTAGCTCACGGCACTAGCTGTTGGACGGCAGTTGGAGTTCCACCAAGCGGTGGGTGCGAAGGAGTTTGGCGATGGCGTGTGGGCGGTACTGCTCCGCCCTAGGCGGAGGTAGGGGCGTATGCGGGCGACGGGTGGTGCACCATGAAGGGCGACGGTTGAGGCCGCGGTGGAGCACAGTGTAACGGGCGGCGGGCACCACTTGTGACTGGAGGGGCAGCGCCTGCCGCAGCTGCTATATTTTTTATTTTGTTTTTTTGATTTTCAAAACAGAAACAGAAGAAAACTCCCCTTTTATATATTTTGTTCCTTTTTTTATTTTTTTAAATTTTTTTATCCCTACAAAACAAATGTTAGGAAGAAAAACAATATTTTTTGTTTCTTTATAAACAAAGGAGGGCGTGAGCATGACTACCCATTTCTAATTATTTGAAATGCGGAAAGAAATTAAATGTGTGATCGGGATGCAGATCCAATGATGTGGAAGATGGACCCGGATCTCCGGTCACCGTGTGTGACCAGAGGTGGAAGATTGCGTGAGATAGAATGTGAATCGATGAGAAAGTGGAAATGAGATGAATCGAAATTGAGGGTGGATCGAGTTGTGATGGCTCAATGAGTAATGATGATCTGCGAATAAAAATTTGACAATGAAATGATTGAAATTAAAATGATAAATTACACTATGATTGATCTAGATAAAAGACGAAAACTGAAGTGGATCTCACCGTGGAGTGGACGAATGACGTAATCGCCTCGATGAGTGTCGCCCTACTGTCATCGAAAGGATCGAAGGCTGGACGCCCTTCTTCTAGAAGATGGCTCTCGGAAAAACTAGGCTCCTCTCTAAAATATTGATCAAGAGGAAATGATGGAGGAGGAGCTCAATAAAAAGGACAAAAAAATCAAAAAGGAAATAATTGCAAATAAGGAATGTATTTAGTGGTTAATTAAATTATTTAATTAATTAATTAATTAAAAATGAAATTCCTAATTAAATAAAATAATTAAATTAATTAATTTACAAAATTAATTAGCCACCTTTATGGTGGTTATTTAAGGTATAAAATCAAATCTTATATATATGTATGTTTTCAAATCAAATTATGAAATAAATTAAATTTACGTAATTATATTAATTTAATTAATTAATGTTATATGTTAAATTTGTGGTGATTTTTATATAAGGAAATTAGTTATATACGAGTAATATATAAATATAGTACATTATACACATGTACAGATAAGGAAATTATTATTAATTAATTTTTCGTAAAAAAAATATTTTTTTATTTTTAGTAATGAATAAAAAAATATTTACAATTATTTACATTATGTATAAAAATAATATGAATAAATATATACAATAAGTAAATGATAAAATTGCAAAAACCTCCTTAGAAAACCGACTTTTCAACCGTAACTCCAAAAATTATGAAACCACAGCCATTTTAAAGATAATTTAATTTAGAGTACAATGGAAGTGAGTTTGTTCAATTTGATTTTGTATGGAGCTGTAATTGGTCTTTCAAATATCGCTTTGCGGCTTTTTCCAAGTGTGGTTACTTTTAATCTGTACATGATTTTGTTTTACAATTATTTTTATTATTTACAATATATTTTTATTTACAATTTTTGTTTAGAAAATTATTTTATTTGAGGTCAATTTATGGACAAATAAAATAGTGTAAGCTTTATATAAGTATACACAGAATAAATGAGAAGTATTTACAACACATATTTTTTTGGATTTTCTGATTAAGGACCATATCTCCCCCTACTTTATTCCTAGTCGATCAGGTCAAGTTTTGACCTTCTCTCGAGGTTCGGGTTAGCCAATATCTATTACATATATACATTCTTTTTCTTTTCTTTAGTTTTCCTTTATTTTTTATTTATTTTAGGTTAAAATAATAATTAATATACAATATTTACACACAGATACAGGTTAATAAGATTATGGAGTTAGTATTCTATACATGTGTTTTATAAGGAATTTTAAGCTAAAATAAATGAATAAAGATGATGACATACATATTCATCGGACACGTGTACTTATCCCAGACTGAGTGGATGAGGACGTAGATATTAAGCTTAGAGCCTAAATCCCTAGACTTGCCCCCTAAGTCTCCATTTCTAACTCTCGCGAATTTGAAAGTTGTAAGGGCTTACCTGAGACGTTAGGGTACGTTTCAGTTGTGCCAGCCTGTGTGTCTCTTTTGGGGTGTGATATTGAACACAACAACCCGAAAAGATCATCTCATTGACCGGGAGCATACATGAGTACCGTTGGGCATAAGGCGACATCATGTGTGTAATGTACGGAAATATTGTTCTACCACCAACTAAAATTAATAAGATAATTCAGCCGAATCTTTACGGCCTCACGTGTGAAGTTGGTGAACTGAAAGGGCATGAATTGTGTTTGAATTTCATGAGTCACTCTACACATTTAAGCGCAATGTAGTATATAGAATCTCCTTGCTACTTGTGTTCATTTGCAATCCTCTTGATATCGAAGATGACTAGTTGGGGGATTTTTGTTCGGACTTTGCAATTCTATCTTTGAAGCCTCCAAAGAGTACATCTTCCAAGGTCCCTTCACTTCTTAGACCTCCATGTACTCATGACCCTCTTGAGTCCAGTTCACTTACTTCGAGGATGGTCACGCACCGACCAACCACTTCCTCTCTTCCCTGCCCACCGAGGAAGATCTTCACCTCGGTGAGGTTGATTTGAGTTCAATAGCATCTTCCAATTTGAACCCATTTCCTGATGAAGGTTTCTAAGAAGATTCAGTCAAGATGCCTCCAAATAAGAAAAATGATGATAAGGAGCATTGAGAGGATCCCATGCAGATGATACTTGCTAGACTTGTCCGCATATGAGAAGAAAAATGCCATATTTATAGCTCATATAGGATAGTTGAGCGTGGAGGCAGATGCACCCATGGATGCGACCTATAACCTGAGACAGTTTCAAGTGCAAAATTACCTAAGTCCCGTTGAGCCAGAGGTTGAATATGAGTTGAAGACATCGTTACTAAATTTGCGGTCGCACTTCAATGGGAATGCTGATGAGAAATCTTATGTATTCCTAAGGGACTTTGAGCTCGTTTGCACTAACCTTAGGCACTCTAGGGCTAGTCAAGATTATATTAGGCTCACTTCCCTATCATTTACCTTGGGGAATAAGGCGGGATACTAGTTGAAAAAACCCATTAGCCATGTGAGCTCTAGACAAACCATTTCTATAATAGATATTATTGTAATCTTTGATATATCAATAAAGGTTATTGGTTTATTTCATTCCCTGTCTGAGATTAAATGAATGAATGCACATATAAGGTCCCTTAGTACAACTGGGATTATATACCATTCCCATCTTAATAATCATACAATTGTTGATTCAATGGTTAAATCATAGAGGATGGTGCTTGGATGATATCTAAAGAGTTAGATTGAGAACTCGCTAAAAACCTTCAAATGATTGTTAAGAGATGATCTCCAAACCGAGAGATGGCAATCCTTCTCTAAAGGATGATATCTGACCGACCTCTTGATGCAGGTCCTCTGCATAGGAATACTGATTCAGAGGTGTCGGATAAGTTAGGTCGAAAGTTGACTTAACGAGATGGAGATAACCAAAATCTATGTCGTATACTATCACGATATAGGCATGCATCCTCTGACGGGAGACATATGTATTGCTATATGCCTATGCACACTTGGTAGACCGTTAGGTTGATGACCTAGTCAAGGTCTATACACCGGAGATATGGTGTGCACATGAGGGCATATGAGTAATACGATCTCTCAAAGGGATCATAGAGGTTCACTATTGAAACGGAAGACAAGAGCTCACTCATAATGTATTGGGACCAATCAAATTCCATGCATGGGTGGCTTGCATTAGAAGCGTGACAAGAATTTGTAGGTTTGATATATGCTTTTGGAAAAAATATGATGAATTCCAACTCCCAATGATCAGATGAGAAAATTATAGAAAAAACCATGAAGAAGATAGTTTAAAAGTGATCTAAAACTTTAGGTTTATCCTAGGTCTTCTAGTATGCAAAATGTAAGGGTATTAGGAATACACGAGGGTGATGTGATAAAAAATGATTGTATAACCTTGACGTTTCCATTATGAGGGAGTGATGAAACATATTAGGATTGTAGTGACTCCTCTCAGTAGAGAAGTAATCTAATCTTAGTCCAAATGTTAGACATGGATTTGAATAAGAAACAGATGAAATGAGAATGTATTAGATTTACAGCTTTGATTTAATGAAACACCTTTGAGAGGTCCCCGAGATCTGGACTTGACATATGATCTCAATATCCAAGTCACTATACGTGGAAAGTATAGTCGCCATATCCTCATCTCCAAGTATCTGCGGAGAAAGTGCATTATTCTTGAAAGAGTTCAAGAGTAATTCCATTGTTTATAATATACGTGAGCATTAGAAAATTGATAATTAAATGTGATTTAACTATCATGAATAATATGAATATGATTCATATTATTTAGACATGTGGGAATGGAGATCTAATATAATTAAATATGATTTAATTATCAAGGATATGAATAATATGGATATTACTATCCATATTAATCATATGTATTATAAATATGATTTATAATATATTAGAGAGAGCTAAGTGTAATCAATATTTATGAATTAAATGTTAAATTCAGTTGCATTCACGTTGGACAGTTAATTGTAAATACAATTTGCATTTTATTTTGGATGTATGAATATGATTCATATTTTTCATTGGCATGATTGAAATTATCACAAAATAATTTCGAGTTATTTTTTGAATAAATTTGCAATAAAAGTTGTTTCAAATAATGAAGGATTATGTGAGATACAAGATCTCACACAATTGGAAGAAGAAGCCACCTTCCTCTTATGGAGGGTGGATAGCCACTCTCGAGCCCTAAATCAACATGGCCGTGCAGTCCATAATTGGAAGAAGGCTTGCCTCCTTCCAAATCCTTTTAATACTAAGCGATTTGATTAAATTAAATTAAATTAAATTGAAGACTATTCCATATATTTAATTTAAAATAAATTAGTAAAAATTATTGTTGCAAATTTATGCAACAAAATCACAGTCATTGATTAAAAGCATAAAGCAATCTAAACCATTGACATTGTGAGTACATGGATTGTGATCCATGGACATACAAAAATGTATAAAAGTGAGGTTAGCCCTAGAATTTTATCCTACAACATAATTGCAAGAGAAAACTCTCTCCTCCATTCTCTCAACATGTCTCATCTCTCTTTCTTTGTCTGTCTATTTCCGTGCACGTCTTGACCTAGAGAGCATCATCGTCGTCGCCACATCGTTGTGTTGCCAGATTGACTACTAGTAGATGTCCGTCTTCTTTGGTGCCCCTTGCTCGTAAAGAAGATGTCAGATTTCATGAGATGAAATCAAGAGATTCATCGCTCAGATCTTCAACTTGGATAGAGAGAAGCATGCATCTCGTCCACGTGCTCGCAAGCGTCTCCTTCATCAGATCAGACTTGAGATAGGAGGTCTCTTAATTTAGAGACAAGAATCGCAACCACATTTCAAAAGGTATTCCTATAGCTTGTCTTGATGAAATGATTCGAGAAGTGTTCTCGAATCCTGTGGTTTTTTCTCTTTAAAAATTTTAATTTATGTTGCCTCGAGCAACTAGTATGACTAGTCGCTCTTGATCGCATTTGTTGACATCTTCACGCTTTTGTGATGTGTTAAGGCACAAACCCTAACCATTAAGTGGTATGAGATCCTTGGTTAAAGGTCTTGGATGTGATCTAAAATCATAGGTGAACAAGGTTTTGTATATCGGATGCACGGGGACTCGTAGTTTTCACACATGATGTGTGTTTCGAATTGTTTTCCGCTAAAATGAAAAGCCCTTGTTTATCAAAGGTTTGGAAAAATTTTTTATATAATAAAATGTATTTATAATATCTAAATATTTCTTAAAAATAGAGCCTATTATTGGCCCCAAAAGTGCATGAATTAAAATTCAAAGAGTTTTCGCAACGAAATTATTTTTGCATGTATTCACGGATCTATGAGAAATTAATTTCTTTTCTTACTGTTTCCCTATCATTAAATGTGAAATAAAACCTTATTTAAGTAGATAATTAAACCAGTAAACTGCTCGAATTTATTTCGTGTGATTCCGACTCTGTTTGCCTTAGATATTCCATATTTAGTGGAGATGGGTCGGTTGATGTTGGATCATCAAAATCACTTTCTTTATGTGTTTGTCATTCAATGAAAATCAAGGAAATTATGAATTTTCCCTTATTAAATTAGAATCTTAATACTTATGAAAATATTTGATTAAATATAAACAACCATTGAATGAGAGTTTCGTGAGAAAACCCCAGTTTATCCTACAATAGTTGTAGGACAACTTTTACATGCAAAACCAAGAACATGTTTGCTTGATATGAATAGAAATTTAAGGTATTTAAAATGTTTTAGATGCCTAAAATTTATGAGTGATTACTATATTAGTATCATGCTAGTCACTAAGTGCATGTGATCGATAAAACCTCTCGGTATAATTTATACCAATTATGTTATCTTGAATTGATTCGATGATGGTATCTAGGTTGTGGATATGCTGATAGATTAACTAATTGGCACCCTGCGCCACAGTGGAAGCGCTTCCTGTTAGCATTATATGTATGACATGGCTTGATCTGTTTCAAGGATGGGTAGCATGAGAAGTCTCTATGTATTGTAATTAACTAATTCAAATAATACAATTGTACTAATGCGAGGGTGTATAGTATATAGTAATATCAAGCAAACTCTAATTGTTTGTTGGTTGAATTGGATATATAATTAATTTAATATGATTAAATAAATTAAATACAATTAAAATTAACACTCTTTTGTGAATATGTAATTCCCTTAGAAGAATTAATTATGTGAATGTGATTCATAATTATTAATTAAAATTCAAATGAGATATGAAGGATAATATAAATGACACCCAAGGTCTCCCATCAAGGAGAAGGGTTCCGCCAACATGGATTGTATGTAGGAGACGCATGTCCGAAGTGACATCTCCTACATACAAGCGTACATGGATTGGGCTCTTTTCTTCTCGAAAGAGTAAGACCGTATGTATAGTGACCCCAATACCAGTTCTGCATATTATTGGGGTGATACTGGATTGTGCATAGCAAGTTCTATTCTTGTTGACGGTTGATTCAATTAATAACGAGTCAACATCATATCAGGGGTGGTGGGTCCGGGTGTTAAAGAACAAATTGGGAAATGCAAGTTGAACTTGCAAGGCAGGATGAATTCCCGCCTATTTTTATCTGATTTACAATTTCTCATATTATTGAGATGTAACAAAGGTAAAAAGGAGATCCCAAATCTTACTAGAGATATAGAGGTAAGTATATCTCTTGCTTTGAAAGTTTAATAAGGGAATGGACTTTCAAAGTTGAAAGTCAAGACTAATTTGATTAGAAAACCTTAATCAAATAATATAAATTTAAACATATAATTTTTTATATATTCTAATATAGTGCATTATTAATTTTAGATCATGAAATCCATGAACCTGCTTAGCAGGCTTCTGGAGGTTAACCAGTTGACCGGACCAAATTTCGGATTAGATCCATAATTCTGATCTTGTTCTTTCAGCAGATTGCATTTCTAATATGCTCACAAAGAACAATCACACAACCCTCAAACATTGGAAGAAATAACGTTTAATGAAAATATGATGAAGATTATTCAATGGACAGGTGTTATATTCCAGGATCTTTGTCCATTGTGCTTCAGAAGCAACATGTGGACATGGACAAAGCTAATGATATAATGTTGAATCTAAAAGAGATGTTCGGTTATGTGAACCACTATTAGCATTATAATGTCATGAAAGAACTTATTTGTTGCAAAATGCAGGAAGGGACTTTGGTTCGAGAACGCGTAATAAAAATATTTGGTTATCTCTATGAACTAGAAACTCTCGAGGCTGAGATGGACGTAGAAATGCAGTCCGACTTCATTCTGTTGTCTCTGCCCAAATCTTTCAATAACTTTGTGGTATCATATCACATGAACAAGTTATGTTTTACTAACACTGAGTTAATGGCTTTGTTAAAGTCTGCAGAAGATGTAATGAAGAAAGAAAATCCCACTAACAATGCAATGGTTGCACAGGTCAAGGAGAATCGTGGTCAGAAGCATGGAGCTCGGAAGGGTCTGGCCCAAAATGAAAAGAAGAAGAGTCATGTTGTTGGCTCATCTTCTCATGCTTCTACACTAATACCATCTAAAAAGACCGATGTCGGTCATCACTGCAAGAAGTTGGGGCACTGGAAGCATAACTGCCCAGAATACCTAAAATCCACCGAGAAAGGTAAAGCCCCAACAGGTATAAAATATGCATTTATCATTGAAACTAATTTTCTCGTAGGATAAGAAGGTAGTTGGATCATTGATTTTGGTACTTCTATTCATATGTGCAATTTGCTGCATCTATTTCAAGAAATTAAGAATCTTGATGAAGGGGAGATAGTCATCCAGATGAGATATAATGCAACTGTTGTAGCAATCCTCATCAGGACCTGTAGACTATCATTATCTAATGGAAGAGTTCTAGTACTTAAAGAGTGTCTTTATGTCCCAGAGGTTAGATGGAAACTTATATCTGTATCTAAGCTAGTTGGAAATGGATATAATTTCTTATTCTGTAATAAACTTGTCATAAGTCATTACGATAAATATATTGCAGATGGTATTCTAACTTTTAGTGGACTCTATGAATTGTGCATTGATGAATCTGTCATGAATGTTACAACCACTGATAAAAATCCTAAACAAACCAAAGAGGATGGTAATCATTCAAACATGATTTGGCATCGAAGGCTTGGTCATTTATCTGTGATAGGATCAATAGATTGATAAAGGATGGACCCTTAGATTTTCTACAAGTCTAAACTTTACCTACCTATGAATATTGTATTCGACGTAAAATGACCAAAATGCCTTTTCGTAACATGGTTACATGATGCGAAGGTATTCTTGACCTAATATATATCGATGTATGTGTGAAAAACCTGTGATTACCCCGCTAATTGTGTGGAATTAGCATTGAATTTCGTTGTAGTTTGGAAATAAACAGATTAGTAGAAACTCACCACTCAGTCAATGTTTTAACTAAAAGCAAGTTGTCCAATTTATATTTTACTTGGGCAAGCCCAAGGTAGGGAGGCCACTGTCTTCTTAGGTTAATTTCTCGATTATTCAGAACTTAGGTTTTCAGAGGAATATTTTTAGGTTTCCCCTTTTTTACTTTTTACGGGTTTTTAATTAAAAAGATGTAATTAATTCGAAGAGGAAACGTGATGCATGAATTTGACAAAATAATTTTTAATGCGAGAAAATAATGCTACGCTATGTGATGTGAGATGATACAAGAAATAAATAGATGCAATATTTTTGTGATTTTTAGATGAGGAAATATGGTGTAATGTGAATGTAAAGATGAAGGTGATTGTGGATGCAAGTCAAGCCAAACAACATCAAGCCATTCAAGTAATTTGAACCTCTCCTTGTTTAATTGATTTTAGAGATAAATACAGCAATTTGTTTTCCCAATGATTCACCCCAATTGACGCATAAGTTATTGAGCAATTGAATTAATGAATCAAAAGACAAAAGCTCAAAAATGAACCAAATAGTACTTCAGTTAATCACTATCAAATAATAACTCAAAATTAGAATCTCAATGTTCTAGATGAAACAACATGAAATAATGATCAAAATGACACCAAAAACCTCAAAATCCAACAAATAGTGCTCAAGATATGACAAGTTGAAGTTCAGGGACTAAGTAGCAATTAAAATAAAGAAATAGTTTTCAGCTATACCCTTCAGAGGAGGCCTTTCTGTAATTTTGGTGAACTGTTGGG
Source organism: Ottelia alismoides (assembly GCA_037367405.1). Taxonomy (NCBI): domain Eukaryota; kingdom Viridiplantae; phylum Streptophyta; class Magnoliopsida; order Alismatales; family Hydrocharitaceae; genus Ottelia; species Ottelia alismoides. The sequence continues at coordinate 1,223,262 of JAZKJV010000416.1, forward strand.
TCCATGTGCAATTTTTTTCCAAAGGTGGGGGTCGTGCGTAGTTTCTGAAACTTCGACGGATTCTTGTGCAATTTACCCTAGGTCACATGCATGTAGCGCATGACCTGGAGCTTCTAGTTATTTTGTGGAGTACGAAGGGAAGGGGCGCAGCTTTGCCCCTAGGTGCGTGCAGCGCACGTGGGGGGGAAGGCTCGGTGGAGTCAATCCTCCACGTGTCGCCTCGCCTCTATTTCAGACGCGTTCGGGGCAAGTGGCTTGGATACATAGCTCGAGATTGATTTGAGCCCTCCGTTTTTTCTTCTAATCTGATGGCCAAAGGATGATCACGTGGCATGAGAACTGCCATACGATGAAGGGCAATCGACCACTGCTTTTTGGGCGAGGAGCAACGGGTGTGATCTCTCGTATTGTTGATCCATGGGTGCATGGATGCTTCTACTTGGAGGTGCGGGATAAGGATGTCCCACAGTGGGTCATTGAATCAAAGGTTCACATCTTAACGGTCGACATACGGCCGGCGGGTGTCGATGCTGAGTTCTGGAATCACGGAGGCGGAAGAGCGGGGACATGCCAAACTAAGCTTTGATTTGCGAAGAAGCAATGGTCAATGCATGAACACGTAGATGCTAGAGCTTGGCTGGCACACGAAGAAGGTAATCAGGGCACAAAAGTGAAGCGTAGACGTTAGTGGCTCCAGTCGTGCGACGTTCGAACGGGAGGTGGTATCGGAAAGGTAGAAGAGATGAAAGTGGAGGATGGAAGGTGGAGAAGATAGCAGAGAAAGGGGAAAGATGAACAAAGGCTGGGAGAATCCAAAAATAGAGGAATAGAAGAAAAACAGAGGAATAACAAGTGGGGGAAAAGGGAATTGAAGAAGTTACCTGGGGAATGTTAGGAGATGGAGGAATTCGCCTGGGAATCGACTGAAGGCGTAGCTATATCATGGTTCTCACTCTAGGTCGTGGTGGAGGATCGAGCTGAGCAGCTTCGAGCGAAGCTGCGACAAGGCTCACCGAAGCCTTGGATCTCACCGAAGAGGAACGATCATCGCTCGACTTGAGTCGGATCTCTGTTATCACCAAGAAGGGTTGAGGGAGCTCTCATCCTCTCACAATAATGGCATATGCCTTTCCAGGTCCACGGAGAGGGTCTTAAATAGTGGAAAGATGGTGGTGAGAGATAACCAAAGAGGAGGAGCAGGTTGTTGGGGTTTGGTAAATAAGGGATAGGGTGGTTGAGCGATCAATAGGGAAGGATAGAGGGTAGAGATGGTTTAATGGAGAGAGGAGCGGAGAGTTGGCGGTTAGAAGCGAAGATGGGGATAAGGTTGTTGGATCCGCCAAAGATGGAGGGTGTTAGGGAGGGGCAGTGCAGACAAGGGCATGTGATGGCGGCAGGTGGGAGGGGTGGATGTTAGGCTGGTGGCTAAGTGGGTTAGGCAGAGAAGTATGGGGAGGTTGGGGACGTACGTGCAGGGCACGTGCATCAAGAGATGAGAGAGGATGAGTGGGGGTGGCATGTGGCTACCCTAGGAGGCGCCATGTGTCACCCTAAAAAAATTCAAATTATAAAAGAGAAATAAAAAATATAAGAAATAGAAGATGACCTCAGATCAAAAAAAAATCTTCACAAAAGTTCTTTGTCTCGATGAGATGTACAACTTTCATGGAGGGATCAAAATCATGAAATGCATAATGCATGATATGAATTTTTTTGGTGATATTTTATGTATATAAAATACCAATTTTATGTTTTGAATTTTTTAAATTTTCTGATGATAGATAAATGCATGAAAAAAATCAAACTTGCTATGAAATAATGTAATGGACTCAAATAACATTTTTTTTGGATTTTTTATGAGTTTTAAATAGGTCAAAAAATTCAGAAAGGTTAATTATGTACAAGTGGATTAGGTGAATATGGTCAAGTTAGAACATGTCATTTTTATTATTTTCTGATATTTTTAGATTTTGATTTTTATATGATTTATTAAAATAATGAATGAATTAAAGAAATTAAAGAGAAAATAGTTATAATGGGTGAAATATGCACATGAAATGATAGATCGAAATCGACGAAAATGTACAATATGCAAAAGAGGCACAAAATTCACCTTTCACAAATGAGCTCTGATTTTTATGAAATTGGTTTTGTTTTGAAGGTATTTGAATGTATATTACTTTAAAAGTGAGTAGAGTGACATTGGATACTGTATAAGAAATATATCAGCGTTTTAGTTCGTCTATCCTGAAATTAGGGTTTGTGTTTATTTTGCATATATGCAAGTTAGCATTTTTTAGGATTTTTAATGGATTAAGGTTTGTGATATGAACACAATGATATTGGTTTCATGTCAATTGGAGTTAGCATGACTTAATTAAAATTGCATGAAGTTAGGTGAAAATGTGAAGATGCAAATATGCACGTTAAAATGCAAATATAACTTATAAGTGCATGAATGGTAAAAATGCAGAATAAATGATGAAATGCAGCTAATTAGTTAGGAACAAAGCTCTATTTTCAACTTTTAGTGTGATGAATCACTGATTCATCAATGTGGTCCCTTCAGTACCGCAACCCAAAATGGATATCAATGTTATTTGACGTTTATTGATGACCATTCCTGATATGAGTTTATCTTCCTATTACGTCATAAATCCGAAACCTTTGACAAGTTCAAAGAATTCATGGCTTTGGTTGAGATCCAAACCAATATGAAGATTAAATGAATTCGATCTGACTGAGGTGGTGTGTACCTCTTAGATGAATTTAATAAATACCTCAAAGAGAGGAATTGTATCCAATCTCACTCCTCTGGGAACTCCTCAACTTAATGGTGTTGCTGAAAGATGCAACAAGACCATCATAGACATGCTCTGTTCAATGAACAGTGAAGCACATTTGCCTCTTAGTTTCTGGGTATATGTAGTAGAGACTGCAATATATATACTAAACAAGATTCCTAGCAAATTTGTACCAAAAACCACTCATGATATTTGGTATGGTATCAAGCCTAGTGTTAGTACTTGAGGATTTGGGATTGCATGGTCCATGCGAAGAACATGGATGCAAGTAAGCTAGAATCTCTCACTCGAGAGTGCTACTTCATTGGTATGTAAAGGATGGTATTGGATACCAACTTTACGACCCTGAGACTCGGAAGATCTTTGTCTCTAGATATGTACAATTTCTGAAGGATGACTTCCCTATGAGTCAAGACAAAAATAAAGTAAAGGAACTCATTTAATCCCCTGAGGATATTTAGCTTCCTGAACAAGAAACTTAAGATGTAAATAAATATGAAACACGTGTACCTCTTTGAAGGAATTCGAGGGTGGTTGCACCATCTGAAAGGTACGGATTCCATGTGTCAGGTGAAATTGATAATGATCAAGCTTCATTTGATGAAGCACTCGCGGATTATGACATGGATAGATGGATGCTAGCAATGAAGTCTGAAATAGACTCCATGCATAAGAACAGTGTATGGACCCTAGAGGATCCACCTAGAGGGGTAAAACCCACTGGGTGTAAATGGATCTTCAAAAAAAAGAGGGGACATGATGGGAAGGTAGAGACCTTCAAGGCATGACTCATAGCAAAGGGATACATACAGTGAGAAGGCATCGATTACGATGAGATATTCTCTCACATGGCTATGCTTAAATCCATCAAGGCACTGCTAGCTGGAGCTACATATCTTGACTATGACATCTGGTAGATGGTTGTCAAAACAACTTTCCTCAATGGATACCTTGATGAGAATATCTATATGGAGAAGCCCCATGGCTTCATAACCGAGGAAGGAAAAGTATGCAAGATGAATAAATCCATCTATGGGCTCAAGTAAGCTTCTCGTAGTTGGAACATCAACTTTGATGAAACCATAAAGAATTGTGATTTTGTTCAGAATCCTAATGAACCGTGTGTGTACAAAAATCTTAGTGTGAATGCCATTGTGTTCATTGTGCTTTACGTAGATGGCATCCTTATTATCGAAAATGATACAAAGATGATGACTAGTGTTAAGATCAAGTTGTCCCATATCTTTGAGATGAAAGATCTTGGAGAATCCTCTTATATCTTGGGTATGAAGCTGTTCAGAAATAGAGAAAAAAAGATTTTGGGATTGTCACAACATAAGTACATTAAGAAGATCTTGGAACGATTCCATATAAAGAATTACAAGAAAGGTTTCCTTCCCTTAAGACGTGGTTGATGAATCTCAGATTCATCACTCTAAATCTCATTTATTAAGCTCAAATCCCTTAAAATAAACAGCATTTAGGCATCTATTCTTCATAATTAGCATTCATGCATGTTTTCATAAGAATTGCATTTTAGCACAATTTCTGCACAAAATAAGAAGCCAAAAATCCAAGCCAAAATGACATGTAAATAGCCTAAATTCCCGGATTTTTAACTCATTCATGCTAACTCCGAATGGCACAAAACCACCTCCACTGTGTACATATCACTAACAAAAATAAATGAAAAATACAAAAAAATCACTAACCCAAATAAATGGACCAAAAACCCAAACCCTAGTTTCAGGATTTCCGGACTAAAAGACCATATCTTCCCCATCCAATGTCCGTTTTGATCCTACTTACTTTTGAACTAATGTACATTCAATTACCTTCAAAACAAGACCAAGTTCAAATGAATCGGAGCTCATATGTGAAAGTTGGGTTTTGGGCCTCTTTTGTACATTTTGTATTTTAGCTAATTTTGACCTATTATTTTATGTACATAATTAACCTATTTTAGTTCTTTTCTTTTTTATTTGTCTTCTTTGATAAAAGTTTTATTAAAATACACAAACATTCAAATCCAAATTGAGCTTGAAATCAAAGAAACAAATTGGGTCCGAGTCTTCATTAACCACTTATACAAAATTGGTCTTTTTCTTATTTTATTTTATTTCTTCTTTTTCTTAATTATTAAAAATCCAAAAAAAATAGATTAATGTGTAATTACCTATCTTTGATTTTATACTATTTTTCTGGATTTTTACCTAGTTTAAAAAATTACAAAAAAATTACAAACCCTAAAATCAATGTATTATATGTACATGGGATACCCTAAAAATATCGCTTTGTGCAATTGATCGATTTTGATTTTGATGTCTTCATAAAAGTTGTAGCTCTCGTCGAGACGAGCAATTTTCGTGAAGAAACTTTTTCGATCCGAGGTCATTTGCTATTTATTTGTGATTTTACAAAGTATTTTCTCTTGGAATTTTCTGGTGCTGACACGTGGCAGCACCTGGTGCCGCCACGTGTCAGCTATTTTTGGGCTTTATATTTATCGCTTTTATATAAAAAATTAATTAAAGGTGGATGCACGTGCTCGCCCCAGCACCCTCATGCCACCACGTGGGCCGTCCGATCTCGGTCGATCGGACGGCCCCCGCTCATCGTCCTCAACCCATCGCCTTTCCCAATTAGGAACCGCCGCCGCCCTCAATTTCGCGGCTGCCCACCGCGAATCTCGCCATCTCCGATCACCGCGTATCCCATCTTCTATATCACGATCACCTTCCAGTCTCCTCCTTACGGCAAATCTCGTCGAATCCCAGAACTTGCTCTCGTCAATCGTGCGCACCACCTTCCATCTCCAGCCGCCGACCCATCTTCTATTTAAAGAACGCCAACCCTCCTGCCATTCTTCATCCACCGACAGTCAAGAAACTGAGGAGGGCGGTGAAAGCACCCCCCCCTCATTCATCGACGAGGTCCGGTCACCCCTCACGGCCGTCGCAACGCTGCGAATCGCCGCGTGGTTGCTCCGATCCAGCGTACAGCTGTTGAGCCAACATTATCCATCTTCACCGTCCATCTTCCTGGCAGCCACCTACGTCCTCGTCGACCAACTACGACATCAACCACCCGCGACTCCACCAACTTCATCATCGACAACATCTCCGCCTCAACACCTCGCTCCGACGACCTTCGTCTCCAAACGCCACCGGCCACCGTACACCTCCGCAGCGCCGCCCGCAGAGGCCGAACCTCCCTCCATTGCTCCGCAGTCCACCAGCAGCCGGGCTCGGAGCCCGAGGCCCCAGCGCGTGCGAGGCACGTGCGTGGGGAACGTCAGCCTCCATCAGCATCCAGAGGTCACGTGCCTCTGGGTAAATTTCGAAGCCGCCCTTGGAGAATCTCATATTCGCACTCCAGTCCAGCCGTCCAAGGAGCATGTGCGCAGCACGTGCTCCCTTGGAACTTTTGCAGAAAGACCCCCACTTTATCGGTAATTACAATTAGGTCCCCTTTGCCTTTTTACATTTATTTTATATATATTTAAATATTGCATCTGTACCCCTGTGTTCCCCTGTAATTTTGGACACCTTTATTACATTATTTTATTAATCCAAAAATAGCATTTTGTTTGTCAATTAATTCTCTACATTTTGACATATTGTGGATATTCTTATGATTGATGGTTAATTAGAAATTAATTATTCTGTGGAAAATTGTGTATTTTGCCCAGTTTCTGCTATTAAATTTGTAGTTGATTAACCATTGCTCTAAAAATTCCCAAAAAATCATTGAGTATAGAGTTAATTGTGCTTGACATTGTGCCTAAAAAGATTTGCATTTGCACACATAATTTACCCTGTAAAATCATTTTTCATATTTCAGTATTTAATTTTTAATAGGTATTAAACCCCACATTCTTGAGGTTTAGGATTTTTCTGAGATCAATTACCTAGTGATAGATCTTAGATAATTTTATCCCCTGAAAATAAATAGGTTTAGTTTTTATTATAATAAATACTAAAAATCATTCTGTTTGTATTTAAAAATTTATAAAAAAATTCATATTACCTCCAAAAATTCCAAAAAAAATACAGTACATTTATTTCATCATATTTTGCATCATGGCCAATTTTCGTATTTTTCGGACATCGTTTGAATGTAATTGATATTTTAGTCCCTAAAATAGGCCTAAAATTGCATATTGCACCCTTTATTGCATTAAAAATTCCAAAAAAAGACCGCCTCAAAAACTGCGCACGAATTTTGATAGACATAATTCTAGGTTGTTCCTTTGCCTCCTTGTGTTCGACCTTGGGACTTGCTCAAGTAAAATAAACATAAAACCACGAGATTGAAAATTGAATAAATTATTTGTGGTTATTTTCTTGACCGATTCTGATTGCCATCTACAACGCATGACAAATCATATTTTACGCACGATGATAAATACACATTTTTAATGCTGCATATTTCAGATTCGTCAGATGGCGCAGTTGCCGGGGAGGCAAACGGCTTAGTTTTGTGTTTTGAATATTTCTTGTTCAGTTTTCCGCATTCAGGTAGTCTGACCCCCGAATTTTTCATTGTAAATTCCATTTTATTTCCTGCATTTATTTTTCAGCATTTATTTCTCTTATTCTATTTTTTATTTTTGAGTCACTCTCTTACATTTTCTCTCTTATTTTTTCTTGCGAGGTACTCGGCGCACGTGGAGCGGTTTGTCAAGAAACCGAAGCATTTTCACCGACTTCCGAAAAGCCGCAATTAATTTAAGATCGAGTCAATTCGTGAGAGAGCGTAGAGTCTAGGTTTTTAATTTCTGCAATTTTAGTTTCTGTAATTAATTACTCATTTATAGCGGTGTCCGTTTGGACTCTCGCGTGTGTAAAAAGACTCTGAACTTTTCTGTGGTGTGGTGTGGCCTGTTTCACTCTCCGGTGAGGGTGGGGCCCGACTTAAGTGGCGATTAGGATAGACCTGCACACACGGCTCTCAGAGCATTTTAACTCCTTGATTTTGCTCGTAGGATCTTAGGCCACACTTCACTATTAATTGAGACGTACATAGATCGTTCAATTTAGCCAAAAATTTAACTCAATTCTTTCCCGCTAATAGAACTTTCTGCTTAGGTGCGGTTTTTATCGGCTTGCATTCATTTAGAGTAATTTTTCAATTATGTATTGCATCCCACATGGAGATTACGAGGATTCACTGTAAATCTTCTAACTGAGCATTCATCATAGTTTTCTGCTTGCATCGGCTTCTCCCGAACTCCTCCCTCTTGTTTTGTCACATAATTTTAAAAGGAAATTGTGACTGGACGGTAGACGTGTATTTGGGCTCACTTAGTTCTTCAGTGATCACCTAATTAAAATTGGGACTACTAAATAAAGCCGACTTCAAATAACCCATAAAATCAAGAATTTCTGCGGGAGAGCAACCCCGACCTTGGATGTTTTTTCTGAGTAAGCGAGAGACGACACTTAAGGCTAGAGCCCAAAAATCGGATTTTCATATTGACTACTGATTTTGCCAAAAACGATTAGCTACTCTTCAGTGAGGATCTACGAGTAGCTGGTAAACGGTCTGGATTTCCTTAGCAGAGTGGGTGGTTTAGAGGACACTGCATAAGGCTTCGTCCTCAAATAACACGGGTAGCCGTTCTACGGTCCGTACTTACACCCATACTGGCTGAAAGTAGGTGCAACTAGTTGTAAGAATTCGGGTCAGTCATTACGAAAATTTCGGCACTAATAGCTTGCTAAATTTTTGCCAAGATTTATTTATCACCAACTAAAATTGAAAAGAAAATAGCCAAACTCTTACGGCTTCATTGTGTATGTTGGTGAACATGGGGTTTGAATTGTGTTTGTATTGGTGTGCGTGAACTGGTATCAAAGATCAATAGCCGCACATTTGATAAAATTTCTATCCCATGCAATCATCTCTCTCTTTTCTTGATTCAAACCTCATCATGGAACTCTTGTCTAAAAACTCTGGCAGATCCAACCCATCATTTATTTCCACTCTTTCAAAAATGGTTGAGCATTCATCTGAAAATCCATCAGAGCTATGCTATAAAAATGAATTTGTCTCGGTTAGGCCCAAATCAACTACATCCTCTTCTTTCAATAATCCTCCAATATTTGCGGGAGACTTTCAACCGCGGATGAATTCGACCCCCTCATTGAATTCCTACTCAAATCATCCGACCGCACATGACCACCTACCATCTTGGACTGAACAATCTTATTCTCGGTTTCTCGTTGATGAACCATTTCAAGATCAAAACACCTTTGAGTCTCATAACTGGCTGAGAAATCAAATCCAGATGGAGAGACCCGCACTTAATGATCATCAGAGTTGGATTGACCGCAACGATCAAATCCCTATTGGCCAACCTGAATATCACTTATTTGATCAGCCTATACATACAGAGGACCAAACTGATGATATTGACACATATATACCCTATATGACTCCATTATTCGAGGATACGATCAATCATGACCATAGAAGTAGACTCTACTCAAACCAAGATTATATACCCGAGTCACGACATGTTGAGTACGAGATCTACATATTCCCGCAATATTCTTCCACTGAGCAGCCTCCTTCCATAATTTTTGAGGAGAAAACTTCATAAAATAATGATCATACATCTGATATTCAAAGAAACTCTCCTCTCAGAACGTACAGGAAAATGGAAGATGAAATTATTGAACACCAACCGACTGCTTTCATGAATGATCATGAACAGAATTTTGAGGATAATATTTCGAGGATAAATAAGAAATTTGAATTAATGGAGGAAAAATTCAAAATTTTACTGACCGACTCAGTTTATTTTATGGTGGCTCAGACATAAAAATGAATGAGGAAATTATTGGATCTAAGAGTGAAAATTTTGAGGATATTCAAAGACCTAGGGATGATTCTAACATCAACACTTCTTATTATTCCTCTAGAAATGATTATGCCTCTGACCCTTACTCTGAATATCAAGGCCCCTTCTCATCTATGGAAGACACCACATCACCACCCCAAACAGAAAATACCAAAAAATAGGAATATTCAAAAACACCAAAAAATCAAAAATCCAGAAAATTTCATAAAAATTGAGACTGAAGATGATCTGAGGAATTTGGATCATGTTTTAAGGGAAGCACTGGAGAAAAGATTGATTTTTGAACTTCTCTTTATAAAGGCTATTGAACACTTCCCCGACCTTAAAGGATTTGTAATGGACAAATTAATAAACAAAAAGTCGGGCAGGATACAGACAAAGACTGAAAGACACATCTTATCAATGGACTCCTCCTTGGTGTTGAGGAGAAAAACCAAGAGTCGCATAGTGAAGCAGTTTCCCAGATTTGACTATGAAATCAAAGACACAATTTTCACCCATGCTCAGATTGATGACGATTCACCAATCAATATCCTCCCGACCTCTGTATTTCATGAACTCAAACTCAGGCCAATCCGGAAGATACGAGAGATTGTTCAATTGGTTGACCGATCGATAAAGCGTCCAAGAGGAATCATTTCTGTCATCATGATATTCCAAGGTGTTCCGCTCAAAGTAGAATTCACGATCATTGATATTGAGCATCAATGAGAACTCACCCAGTCTCCAATTATTCTCGAAAAGCCATTCTTAGCATCGGCTAAGGCAATTATTGATTGTGAGACTCGGGAAATCAATTTCACAACATTGGAAGCACTTAGATCTGACCCTGTCTTTGAGGAACCACGATTTCTAAGGCAACCCTCGAAGTCCCCGACAACCGTAACCATGAATCGGTAGAAGAGACCTACCCCGCTGCTACACCTGAGATAGCGGTTGTTGATGAGACTATTGATTTAGAGACTCTCCCTCCTGCTCCATTCCCAACTGCTCTCACCATGAAGAACCAAGTGTATGAATCATATGATCCGGAGACTTATGCATGGGCACACCCTGGGTCAACCTACTCTGACTACATGAATTACATCAACTCGACACAGGAATGCTCCAATGTCAAATCAATTGAGAATGAACATGCAAATACTCTCCCCAATATTTCAATTCCCACGGATCTCAAAATAGATAAAAAAAATTTCTATGCTCCTGAGACATATGCATGGTCGCACCTTGGAGCAACATTCTCTGAATATCTTGACCAAATCATCCCAAATTGAGAGTGTACCAACATTCAGGAGACTAAGAACAAACACACAAGCCGCACACCGACCAAGGAGAAGAATTCCAATGGTTATTCATCTGGATACTCAAGTGAACCGACACCTTCACGAAACAAGAGGAAGAAAGTCACCTTTGACCTTTCGAAAGAGGAATCAGCTGATGATCCCTCATCAGGTTCGGAAATGGTTGTCTACATGAGTAAAGTCTGTTCGGTAGCTCTAAAGCCATATCTTCGCAAGGATCCACAATTCAATTCTCGTTGGACAACTCCCGTTCCTAACTACTATTCATCCAAAGCTGATGCACCTGCCCTCTTCAAGTACACTGGAATTATTTCTTATGAGCTGACTGAGACCGGTGCTTCTAAATATTCATCCGAGGATGAACCGCTTGACCCTAAGAAGGAACGAGTTCTGAGGAAACAATTGAAGAAACAAAAAGACATGAATATTTGGAGTATGTCCACTTTCGAATACTACTCCTCTGAGGATAATTCCGATGATGGATATCTTTCATATGACTCAAATGTTTCATCTACTATCCATCATGATTTTTCTGAGGATGACACTGATAATAGTTGGGAATCATATGCTTCATCTCTCTCTCGTTATATTGATCTCCCATCACAGGCTCACAAAAAGATAAGCCGAAAACTGCCTTAATCATCGGCTATCCACCCTCCCTCCCGACCACATCGGTCTCCTTGTACAGCTTCTTCCTCTACTTAGGCCAAAGCCTAAGTATAGGGGGGACCGATGCCATCTATATATACCATTTTCCTGCATCACACTCCTTCTCCCGATCGCTCCATTTCCACCTTTCTCTTATACTTAGGCTGACTAGAGCCTAAGTATAGGGGGGACCGACACCCACCTATATATACTCTCCCCGTTTACGTATCCCAACCGTTTTCATTTCTTTCTTTTCCACCCTTCTTCTATAACTCAGATTGTTCACAGTCTAAGTATAGGGGGAGGACATGTATATCTTGTTCTTTTTCTTTTTCCTTTTTACTCTCTTACGCTTAGCCCGAGCTATGTCTTCTTTATGCTTCTTGTGCTCTGAGGACACAACACTCGCTAAGTATAGGGGGGTCTGTATATATACCGTGTATATATTTTATCCATATCTCGTACTTGCGTATAAGTCTATATGTATTTACGGGGTGGGTAGTCTTTTTTTAAAAAATGGCTTCTTATTCAGCTTTGCATTAAAAAAACAAACAAAAGCAAAAAAACCCTTGCATAAAAATTCAAAAGAAAAGGAAAAGAAAAAAATGTGTATGCATTTCACACATGCACTTCATCCAGCATCGCATTCATTTGCATTTGTGAAAAGTCATTGGGTTCTGAACCAAGTTATGAGCCAAAACCGAGATTGGTCTGGACTTGACCTTAATCCACCTAATTTTCAGAGGAGCTTCACAGAGAAATAGGATTTTAGAAACTTCAGGTCTTTGACTTAATTCTTTGAGTTCCACATGACAATGTGCATCGTTTGACTCTTAATGTCTAAACTGGTCTCTTCATTCCGGGTACAACTCTGGAACAGGGAATTAGTTTGTACTCTCGCACTATGCACTTAGCTCAACTCCGACGGGATGTCGGAAGAGTATGTGAGTTTCTTTTCTGGTAGCGTGGAAATCTAAAGACCGGAGTACGGGTTGAAATAAAGCTTTGGAAAAGGGATGGACGGCTGGCACGATTTTTTCTAAGACCCCAAAAAATGTATGGAAACAAAAAGATTCTATATCCATAGGGGCACAACAAGATCCAAGCAGAACCACCGAAAATTCCAAATACAAAGAAGCAACTACCAAATAAAATCTGACCAAAAAGGTCCAAGCTTCAAAAAAAACCTGCAGATCTCGGTGCATTTGATCGATTTTTGTTTTGATGTCTTCAGGAAAGTTGTAGATCTCATTGAGACGAGCAATGTTCGTGAAAGTACTTTTTCGATCCGAGGTCATTTGCTATGTATTTGTGATTTTACAAAGTATTTTCCTCTTGGAATTTTATGGTGCTGACACGTGGCAGCACCTGGTGCCGCCACGTGTCAGCTATTTTTGGGCTTTATATTTATCGCTTTTATAAAAACAATTAATTAACTCGTCCTTGAGCCTCAAAAAGAAATGCCATGAGGTGAAATGAGATTGGGTTCCATACCAAGACCATGAGCTGAAGGTGAAAGTGAAACTAGACTCGACCTTTGGATTATTAGTGTGGCAGAACTTTTGTGAGACTTAGAATTTTAAAATCAACAGCCCTTAAGTTCTACACACCATTGCTACAGTTTCAGCTCAGAAGTCATCTTAGATCAATCCTCTTCCCAAAGTATACCCTATGAACATTGAACAATCGACTCATGTGTGTGAAAGATTTTAGCTCTTCCCATCCAGAATGCCGGACTACCATGCTCCTCTCCTCTCCAGTAACTCGTCCTCGGGGAGTCAGGTATTTCCTTCTATGGTCTGTCGTGCTGTGTTCACAATCGAATAGGGGGGAGAAGTTAGAAGAAGGGGAAAAGAACTGGAGGGTGGCCAGTGTAGTCACCTCTCCTTGTGAAGATGGCCAGTGTAGCTGAGTGGTATCCACCTATATAAAGGGATGGCTCCTCAAAGTGTTGAGGATAAGAAAGACTTGGTTGGATGCCCCTACGCATCAATTGTGGGAAGACTAATGTACGTCATGATGTACACAAGGCTAGATATCTGCCATGCAATAAGAGTGGTAAGCAGTTACCAATCTTGCTATGGAGAACAACACTGGAATGCAATAAAGAACATCTTTAAGTATCTAAGATGTACGCAAGATTACATCTTGGTCTATGGAGATGGTGATCTCCAAGTCTTAGGAAACACATATTCAGACTTCCAATCTGATATAGATGACCGCAAGTCAACTTCAAGGTTTGTGTTCTTATTGAACAATGGTGTTGTAAGCTGGAGAAGCAAGAAGCAAGTCACTACAGTTGATTCAACAATAGAATCTAAATACACTGTCGCATAGGATGCTGAAAAGGAGGCAATGTAGTTGCGAAAGTTCATCCTAGAACTTGGTGTAGTTTCCTTTTATACTCCCATCACGCTACTCTGCGATAACACATGAGCCATATCTCAAGCGAAGGAACCAAGATGGCATTAGAAGAGCAAGCACATGGAAAGGAAATACCACATCATTCGGGAGATTAAAAAAAGTGGTAACATCATCATCACCAAGGTGGCCTCTACCGATAACGTTGTTGATCCCCTTACCAAACCTTTGACATAAAAGCTTTCGACCAGCATGTAATGAGCATGGGTTTAAAGATTGTACATGAATGGTTTTGAGGGCTAGTGGGAGATTGTTTGCCATGTGAGCCCGATGAGAACCATTTCTACAATAAATGTTATTATAATATTTGGTATATTTATAAAGATTATTAGTTTATTTCACTACTAGTATGAGATTAAATGAATGAATGCATGTATAAGGTCCCTTAGTACATATAGGGTTATGTTCCATGGCCAACTTAATAATCATACAGTTGTTGATTCAATGGTTGAATAATAGAGGTTGGTGCTTGTATGATATCTAAAGAGTTAGATTGAGGACTCACCATGCATCATCAAATGATTGTTAAGAGATGATCTCCATCCTGAGAAGAAGATGTCAATCCTTCTTTAAAGGTTGATATATGTCCAACCTATTGATGCAGGTCATCTGCATGGGAATAGAGAATTAGAGGTGTCGGATAAGTAAGGTCAAAGAGTTGACTTAACGAGATCGAGATAACCAAGATCTATGGCATATACTGTTACGATATAGGCATGCATATTCTGACGGGAGACAAATGTATTGTTATATGTCTATGTATGTACACTTGGCAGACCGTTAGGTTGATGACCAAATCAAGGTCTATACACCGGAGAGGTTGTGTGCACACAAGGGTATATGAGTAGTACGATCTCTCAAAGGGTTCATACATGTTCACTACTGAATTGGAAGACACGAGCTCACTCATGAGTTATTGAGACCGATCAAATTCCATACATGATCGTCTTGCTTTGGAAGTATGATAATAATTGTTAGGTTTAATATATTCTTTTGGAAAGTATATGATCAATACCAACTCCCAATGACCAAATGAGAAACTTAATGATAAAATCCTGAAGAAGATAGAGTCTAAAAGTGATCTAAAACTTTGGGTTTATTCTAGGTCTTCAAGTATGAAGGATGTACGGTATTAGGAATACTCGAGGGTGGTGTGATCATAAATGATTGTATAACCATGATGCTTCCATTCTGAGAGAGTAATTAAACAGGATCGGATTTTAGTGACTCCTCTCAGTATAGAAGTAATATAATCCTAGTTCAAATGTTGGACATTGATCTAAATATGATTTAGGTGCAATGAAAAGATTAGATTTAAGGCTTTTACCTTTGAGAGATCTCCGATATCTAGATTTGAGATATGATCTCAATATCCAAGTCACTATACGTGGAATGTACAATCGCCTCATCCTTATCTCCAAGTATCCGTGGAGAAAACACATTATTATTGAAAGAGTTCAGAATATTCCCATTGTTAATAATATATATGAGCATTAGAAAATTGATAATTAAATGTGACTTAATCATCATGAATAATATGGATATGATTTATATTATTTAGAGACATGAGAATGGAGATCCAAGATAATCAAATATGATTTAAGTATTAAGTATAAGAATAGTGTGGATATTATTATCCATGTTAATCATATGTAATATAAATGTGATTTATAATATATTAGAGAGAGTTAATTGTAATTCTTATTTATGAATTAAATGTTAATGTGAATTGGATTCACATTGGACAATTAGTTGTAAATACAATTTACATTTTATTTTGAAAGTATGAATATGATTCATATTTTTCAATGACGTGAATGAAGTTGTCGAAAGATAATTTGGAATTATTTTTTAGAATAAATTTGCTATTAAAGTTGTTGCAATTAATTAAGTATTATGTGATATACAATATCTCACATAACTAAAAGAAGGAATCCACCTTCCTCTTATTGAAGGTGGACGGCCATCCTTGAGTCCTAAATCAATGTGGTCATCAACTCCATGATTGGAAGGAGTCTTGCCTCCTTCCTAATCTTTATATACTTATTTATTTGATTAAATTAAATTGTAATTAAGATTCTTTAATATACTTAATTTAAATCGAATTAATAAAAATTATTATTTCAAATTTATGCAACAAAATCATGGCCATTGATTAAAAGCACACAATAATCTAAACCAATGATTTTGTGAGAACATGGTCTGATCAATGGACATCCAAAAATGTATAAAAGGAAGGGTAGCCCTAGTCTTTTATTATACAACATAATTGTAAGAGAAAAGTCTCTTCTCAATTCTCTCTATACGCCACATCTCTCTCTCTCAAGAGTGTTTGCCCACATCTTGACCTAGAGAGCATCGTCGTCGCCGCCACACCGTTGTGCTACCGGATGGACTGTTCTTGGATCTCCATCTTCTTCGGTACCTCTCGCTTGTGAAGAAGATGCTGGATTTTCTAAGATGAAATCTATATATTCATTGCTCGAATCGTCGATGTGGATTACGAGAAGTGTGCGTCTCATCCCACGCTCGCAAGTGTCTCCTTTGTTGGATCAGATTTGAGATAGGAGGTCTCTTACTTTAGAGACAAGGATCATAATTACGCTTCAAGAGGTATTCCCATATCTTGTTTGTGATCTTGATGAAATGATTCGAGAAGTGTTCTCGAATCACGTGGTTTCATCTCTTTAAAAATTTTAGTTTCCGCTGCCTCGAGCAACTAGTATGATTAGTCGCTCTTGATCGCATTTGATGCAATCTTCACGCTTCTGTGATGCACTAAGGACTAAACCCTAGCCTTCAAGTGGTATTAGAGACTTGGTTAAAGGTCTTTTATATGATCCAAAACCCTAGATGAATAAGGTTTTGTGTATCGGATATGCAGGGACTCGTAGTTTTCACATATGATGCGTGTTTCGAAATATTTTTTACTAAAGTCAAAACCCCTTTTATGCCTTATTTGGACTTTTTTGGAAAATAAAATGTATTTATAATGTTTAAATATGTCTCCAGAATAGTATCCTATTATTAGTACCAAAAGTGCATGAATTAAAACTCGAAGAGTTCCTGCAACAAAATTGTTTTTGCATATATTCACGGATTAGTTAGAAATTAATTTATGCTTATTGTTTCCATGTCATGAAACATGAAATAAACACCTTATTTAAGTATAGAATTATACCATCAAACCACAAGAATTTATTTTTCACGATTCCGACTTTATTTGCCCTAGATATTCTATATATAGGGGAGATGGGTCGGATGATGATTGGATCATAAAAATCACTTTCTTAATGTGTTTATCATTCAATGAAAATAAAGGAAATTATGAATTTACGCTGATTAAATATGATACTTAATATTTATGAAAATATTTGATTTAACATCAATACCATTGAATAAGAGTTTAATGACAAAACCTCGGTTTATTCTACACTAGTTGTAGGACAACTTTTACATGCAAAATAAAGAACATGTTTGTTTGATATGACTAGAAATTTCAGATCTTTAAAATGTTTTTAAATGCATGATATTTTGAATGATTACTATATATGTATCATGCTGGTCACCAAGAGCATGTGATCGATAAAACCTCTAAGTACAATTTGAGCATGATGAAACGATTCGAGAAGTGTTCTCGAATCATGTGGTTTCATCTATTTAAATTTTAAATTTATGCTGCCTCGAGTGACTAGTATGAATAGTTTTTCTTGATCGCATTTGATGTGATCTTCATGCTTCCTTGATGCGCTAAGACCCAAACCCTAACCTTCAAAACGTAGGCGTTGTGGTAACAACCTAAAACCAGTTCAAGAACACGTTCTCAAGAAGTTCTACCCTTTGAGTGGAACTAATCAGATGAGGACATGCATCACGAGTTTTTCCAGCTGCCTAATGAGTTGTTTTGTGATACTTGGGAAAGATTCAAGGACATATTGCAGAAGTGTCCATGTCATGGTATGAAAGATACCATTTTGGTCCAATATCTTTTCAATAGTCTCAACCCTAAGGTGTAGGGTTTGGTGAATACTACATGTGGAAGTAGCTACACGTCATTGGGAGCGGATATCGTCTAGAAGGTATTTGAGAAGATGGCTGAGACAAGCCACTCACAGACCACCAACAGGGCATATGCAGAGTTCCTCCTTTCACTCTTATCTAGAGGGGGAAAAAGGTTGTAGTCGATCTCTTTGAGGACTTGATTCTCGACATGGGAATCATTGCCAACAAGCTGATAGTAGTTAATATGATCGACAAGAGGATGAATGAGCTTGATAGCAATTTTTCCAAGCTTCAAAAGTAGATGGAGGAACTAACTGAGAAGGTATCTAAGATGAATATACATGCCATGACTACATCCGTTGCTCCTGTTTTCCATGCACACCATGTACAGGAGAAGATGATGTCAGGTCCACCCCATCCTTGGGTAGAGGACAAGTCCTTCACCCAATCTTACCAGCAGCAACCACCATCAGCAGAGCCAGCGATAGAGGAACCTCCTCATGTGTGGGAGGTGACCGATGTGTGGTACACTCAAGACCCTCCAAAACTAGGTAGTATGGGGGACCTACAGTCTTACCAGCATCCCCCGACCTTCTACAACACCGTATTTACCCCAGCATCTTTTCCTTCACATCCTAGCCCTGGATCTTACCACCCTCAACAGCAGAGGCGACAACAGAAGCAGTATGGTTATCAACAGATGTATCAAGCAAGTAAGTAGAGCCCACATTGCCAACATCGCCCACAACAACAACAATATTATCAGGGCCATCAAGGCTAGTCCTTGCGATATTCTTCAACTCATTAGCTTACCTCTTTGTCAGGACCCACTGATTTTCAACACTAGATTCTCAAGGAGCTTCACTTCTACCAGAATGAGATTTAGAACAAGTGGGTGGACATCAATCACCTGTCCTGATGGCAAGAAGAGCAGTCGGCACCTTCGACCTACATTCCTACACAGGTTCAAGCTAACCCTAATATCATCAATAAGTATCAATCACAACAACATTTTGATTAGGTATACTACTCACACGCTTTTAGATCTGAGCATGAGATTCTTTTATGTGATGATGTTAAATATATATCACTCAGGAGCAGAAGGACCATGGTTGTACCTGACAGGGCAAGCAACATGGAGAGGGTTGCCTATGGAGCTCGACTTGAGGAGACTTACGAGGATGAGGAGGAGAGGCATCACATTTAATAGCCCCTTCAGCAAAGACTACAGATATCTACTCAAGGGACAAGAGGAGGACATGAGTGCATCAACATCAGCATGGAGACACCTTGGAGTCTATGGAGGAGCTTGTATTTCATGTTGAGGAGGATATACCTTCAGTATATATCCCCCAACTTGTACTAGATAACCTTGGTTTTAATTTCAATTTGCATTCAAAATATTCATGTATAAAGGAATATGTTTCAATCAATGCAAAGAATAATGTTTCAATTTTCGATTCAGATTTTTCGTCCTCTGTTTCCTTAGCTTCTATCCCTTTCCCTCATTCTCTTATGGCAGGAAAGCGCAACATGAAAAATATTTAAAAGGATGACCTCAAAATGGCATGGTTTTGTAAGGACAATATCATGGTTAAGGTGCCATTTTACGAGCATGTTGCAAACAACCATGCACTCCATAAGTATCGCAAGGTGCAATGTACACCTACTAGGGTTAGCAGAAAGAAACCATACCATTATGTGAAGACTTACATCTTAATAGTAACCACTACATATTGTCTCAAGAATCATCAATTACCAAAGAAGAAGGAGACATGTGCTCATTACATGGAGAGTCATATTGATGACATTATATTTGCACGCACTCTTCTAGATAATGATTATTCAATCAATCTTCTACCCTTTGGACCACTTCGCAAATCATGAGCCTTATTCCAATTTGTTGACAGGTCAATAAAGACCTAAGGGAGAAGTGAAGAAAGTTGTTATCTCGATGAGGGACAAGACTACAAGGTTGACTTTATAGTCCTTGATATGGAAATCCCCAATCATTGGAGAGAATCTCAGATCATTCTTTGGACACCATTCCTTAGGATTGTTAGTGTCTCATTTAATTATCATATGGGAATGATGAAGTTCTATTCTCTAGGTGGAGAGGTGGAACTAGAGATGAAGCAGATAAAGTGGTAGTGGCCTGACTCAGAGACCAACACATAATAATCTTCATTAGAGCCAGATTGAAAGATGATCAACATGGTTGGGATTTAGAGACAGAATCCAGTAGGGAAGAGAGAGACCCTCTCATCTAGAGAGGACATTGTGCATGATTCAGCTTGTCAAGTGTTGCCCATATTTTTTAGAGATGCATCTCACTATTCCCTTAATGACCTAGAGATTCCTTCAGATCTGTCGGTTCCCTCTCCTTTGGAATAGTCAAGGGATATAAATGATTAGTCCGGTGCGGATTTGGTTGAACTATTGTGTCTCTTAGGCGATCTGACTCCCTATGCAACAGAGTTGGTGGCGAGTACCATACAGTTGTACCCACCTTCATGAAACACATAATCATATTCAGATGCGGCTCAACCGGACTTGATCAATGATATAACACTACAAGAGCCGAAGTTGCTCCCTCCTACACTGAAGTACGCCTTTCTTGCGGAACCCAAAGAGATGATTCATGTCATTATTAGTTCTGACCTACCTTAGAACAAAAGTCTAGGCTTTTAAATGTCTTGGACAGGAAACAGAAAGCCATAGGCTGGACATCGTCAGATCTCATGGGGATTAACCCCGCTCTATGCTCACACCATATATTTGCTGACAATAATGTGAGACATCGTGAGTTTCATAGGAGACCTAACCCTAATCTTTAGGAAGTAGTGAAGAAAGAAATCAAGAAGTAGTTAAAAGCTGGATTTATATACCCCATTTCAGACTCCAAGTGGGTAGCCCCACTTTATGTTATCTCAAAGAAGTCAGGAATTCAGATGGTGACTGAGGAGGGGGTAGAGATCACGACAAGAATACCCACGTCCTGACGTTTGTATTGATTACATGCGCATGAATGTTATGACCAAGGAAGACCATTTTCCCTTGCCATTCATTGATAATATTTTGAGAGACTAGCAGGGAAAGAGTTCTTCTGTTTTCTTGACGGGAACTCGGGCTACAATCAAGTAGCCATCACCCTTGAGGACCAACAAAATACCACATTTACATGTTCATTAGGCACTTATGCATTCAGGCGCATGCTATTCGGGCTATGCAATGCCACAGGCATATTTTAGTGGTGCATGATTGCCATATTTGCTTAAATGATGGGATATTTCCTGGAGGTCTTCGTGGACACTTTTCAGTCAATGATGATTCTTTTGATACATGTTTAGTGCACTTGGATTGAGTCCTTAAGAGGTGTAGGGAGGTAAATCCGGTACTTTCCTAGGAGAAAATCCATTTCACGATTATGGAAGGTATCATGTCGGGGCATGTCATCTCCAAAAAGGGAATGAAAGTTGACCCTACAACGGTGGAAGTGATCAAATAACTTGATCCACCAACCAACGTAAAGTCAATGAGGTCATTCTTAGGGCATGTTCGATTTGATAGAAGATTCATTCAAGATTTTTTAAAGATTGCCCGCCCACTGATTGAGTTCTTAGGAAAAGACACCAAGTTCATTGTAGATCACAAGTGTCTGGAGGACTTTGAGATATTGAAGAGGAAAATTTGTAACTCACCGATCTTACAAGCTCCTGACTGGTCTCTTCCTTTTGAGATCATGACTGATGCTTCGGATTTTTCCATAGGAGTTGTGTTAGGTTAAAGGAGAGAAGGGATTCTGTTTGCAATCCACTATGCGAGCAAAGTTTTGGACCCTACACAGAAGAACTATAATGTGACCGAAAAGGAAATGCTCGTAGTAGTATGGGCCCTCGAGAAGTTCTAGACTTATGTTTTGGGCTCTAAGGTGATAATTTTTATTGATCACACAACCATTCGGTACTTAATGGATAAGAAGGATGTGGAGATGTGTATTCTTGGTGTAATTTGCTACTTCTGTAGTTTGATTTGGATATTAAGGATAAAATTGGAGAGGAGAATGTTGTGGCTAATTACCTTTCCCGAATTGAGTTGAAGGATTCCCTTGACACGGAGCATATCAGAGAGACCTTCTCAAATGAGTCAATTTGCATGATTGACTCAATCTCGTGGTATGACAACATGGTGAACTCTCTTGTCTTCAATCAAGTTCCCCATGGTTGGACTAAGAGCAGTATTGACCGACTGAAGCAGATTCGAGGAGACCACTGGGAGGAACCATTCCTTTTCTTTGAAAGGTTGGATTGTGTCTAGTTGAGGTGTATTCCTCAAGAGGAATAATAGAGTGTCCTCACTTATTGTCATTCACTTGAAGCTAGAGGACACAATTTATGGAAGAGAACTGCACACAAGGTACTCCAATGTGGATTTTATTAGTCGGCCATGTTCAGAGATGTCATTGATTTTGTACAACCATGTTCGATCTGTCAGAGGATTGGAGGGACTGTTAGATACAAAGATTAGATGCCCATGCATTCGGTGATTTTCGGTGACATTATTGACGCATGGGACATAGATTTTATGGGTCCCTTTACCAACAGCTAAGGACACGAGTACATCTTGTTGGTGGTTGACTACTTATATGTCGGTGGATATTATCCCAACTCAAGTTACAGACAAGACTGTCTTAAGTTTATGAAGGACCATATCATTGTCAGGTTCAAGGTTCCTAAATTCTTGATTTCTTATGGAGGTAGCCACTTTGTGAACCGAGATGTTAGATCATTGGCTAAGGACTAGGGATTTGAGCATAGAGTGACTAGTCCTTACCACTCACTGTCTAATGGCATGACAAAGTTTTCTAACAGGGGTAAAGAGTATTATTTAGAAGTTGGTTCATCCTGATAGGAAGAATGGGTCCCAGCTTTTGGACCAAGTTCTGTGGGCTTATAGGATAGCCTACAAAACTCCACTTGATACATCACCTTTCAGGATGATCTATGGCAAGTCATGTCATTTGCCCACGGAGTTAATTCACAAATCAGGATGGGAAATTAAACAAGTGAATGAGAGTTGTCACCTATGGAAGCTGTCATGACTTGAACTTGAACGAGCTCGTGGAAATCCGAAATCAGACTTACGACAACAGTTTGTTCTATAAGGACAAGGTTAACAAGTGGCATGATCTGAATATTAGGTGCAAGAACTTTGTCTCTGAATAAAAGGTATGGTTCTTCAACGTCATGTTGAAGATTTTCCAGAGGAAGCTCATATCTAAATAAATGGGTCCTTACATAGTTAAGGAATTGCGTAGCAATGGAAGTGCAGAGATAGTTGATCTCACAGATGGTGCACGTTCCTTTCTACTTAATGGACAACTGTTGAAGCACTTCGTCAATTTCAAAGAGTAGTTAGTCCAAGATGAGGTTATTGACTTCACGTAGAGCGGGTATAGTGTAGATACTTCAGACCACACTTCATGAAGATGCAGCATACAGGTTTAGCAGGTGAGAAAATTCACCTATTCTTTTTCTTACACAATTGATTTGTTCATTCTTTTAGAGTTTAGGTTCCCTCTTCTATAGATACTCACTCCTTAGGCAATTTAAAGCCTGGGTATAGGGGAACCCCTACTCTTGTCTTTAGACTCATCGATCTACGAAGTAATTCCCTCTATCCCTTCCCTTTGTCCATACATTCTTTCTACTTTGGCCATTTTTGTCCTATGTAGAGGGGGGTCGAGCACTTGTTATCCCCGTCATTCTCTTATATTCTTTTGTACCCTTGCCCTTAGTGATTTTATCATACACTTAGGCTATTTAAAGCCTAAGTATAAGGGAGTCGTATGGTTTCTCTCTTTGTTCCTTTCTTTTATTTATGCTTAGTACGAGCTATGTCTTTCATTCCACATTATGCCATGACGACATAGTACAATCTATGTATAGGCGGGTGTACGTACATAGTTACATATATACTTTATACATAGCTTGTACTTCACATGTTTTACCTCTTATTGTAGGCTATGGCTATGGGGATTTGAAACTGATTTGAAAAAAATCATTTATAAAATGTTTGGAAAATTTTAATCTATTTGGCATGGTTTGTACTAATGTTTTACAATTTATTTTGAAAATGGTACACTTTGTGTTCACATTATTTGTATAAACCTAATAAAAATGTTATTCTTTAAAAACTAACTAATAAGTTCATCTAGTCCCTGATACTTACACATTCACACAAGATTTGTGAAGTTCAAGGATATTTGGATTATGAGGTCCTATATTTCAGAGCTAACTGGCCTTAATCATTAGGGTCTACGACTTAATAATTCACACTTCCCTAGTTTGAAAGATATGTGAGAGTCTCTACCTTAAATAATATGACTTGCACCTCATCTACATGACTGCATATATGATGAGTTGAGTTGAGGTTTAGCTTGAGGAATTGGGATTTTAGATTTGAGTTTGGACCCAATTTAATGATGCTCGAGGATGGGATAAAATCAATGAAGGCTTCATGAAACCTGAGTGTAAGTAACTTTATCCAGTATGAGAACAAGTTCTTATACTATCTTATGATATTGACCTAAGTTTCAGGGTGTGATGAAACTAACTAAAAGAATTTATCAGTGTACGCCAACTTGGTAAAAATAGTGGAGCTATCCAAAAAAAGAAAATAAAGAGAAAGAAAAGCTCTTACACTTCAAAGACAAATACAAAAGAGCTTTCACAAAAAGCGAGCCCCCCAGCCTTTCAAAGTGCCCATTTGGACCAAAACTTTTAGGTTTTTATGAGTCAGTCTAACACCCAAAAAGAACTCTACATCGTATAATGATACAAGTCTGGGTTTTGAAGGTATATTAGATACTCAAAAAGAGATACACCACAGTGCATTCTTAGGAAAACAAGTGCAGACGACTCATCACTCTCTTGTCAGACGCATTGATCAACAATCAATATTTTTTTGTTGGGTATAATATATATAATAGGGAGGACATGTACTTATTTCTTTTAAATTTTTCTTTATTTTTTCTATTTTCCTTTTTTTGTCATTCGACCACGTGGCTCTCTATGCGAGAAGCCACATACCCTGGCCTCCTTTCGCCACTTACCTAACCTTTCCACCATTCGATCATATCTGATCGATTCAATCAGATCCCTCCATCCCAGCCCTCCCCTCAGTCGTTGGATCCCCAGATCCAATAGTCGAGCATCATCGTCAATCTCCAACCGCCATCCCCAACTGTGTTCAAACGCTCCAACCGTGCCTCTTCTCGCCATTTCCTCCATGTCTCCGATGACCCTCTCCGCCAACCAACCAGTCCTAGGCCTAGCCCTAACTGCCCTAATTCGCACTAGCCACTTGTCCCTTATTCTCCGCCAACTGTTAGTCGTAGGGTAGAAGTTGAACCTCGACAACCACCCACCTGCAACTTCTCCTCAATTCTTCTTATACCCTTTCTCTAGCACATTTTGGCCCTATCCACCCTTCATGTGAGGAATCCTTGAGCCTTCCCTTCTATTCTGTAATAGAGATTGAATAAGGTATTGAGCAAAGAATGAAGTCTTCTCTGGCTTGATCCACGATGAATCCTTGCCGTGCTACAGCTCCATCTTAGGACTGCTCCAGCTCTGCTCTTAGACGAAGCATCGAGCGAGAACCAGAGGTCATCTAGACCTCGTCCATAGGCCAATTCCTTCACTCATTTCATCACTTCCACTCCAGATAAGCTCCATTTCCTTCCATTTCTTTATTTATCCTCTATTTCTCCTAGTTTTCTTAGCACATACACACATCCTCCTCACCGCCTAATCACTCGAGCACGTTCGTCGTTCTCTGACTGATCACACGTACCAGCCCTCTTCCTCTAATCACTTATCCACAATCATCTCCACCTTGGTCTTTCACAGCCCTTGCAAAGGACAGTGAAGCCACTAGTCTTTGAACCTCCGCCACTCTGTTGAGCCTCCACCATGCTTCCTTTACATCCAAATATATTTATGTTGTGTTTGGATTTGATGCTAACCACTACAGGATGGTCCAAGGCGGTCAATGATCGGGATTTTCATGGAGCTCCGATATAGTTCTTCTCCAATGATGCTCCATAGTTATGAGCTTCCAGACCCCCTCCATCCTCTCCCCCAATTTCAGCATCTTTACAAGGGATGCAGGAACTCCTTCGACCTTCAAACCTCACGCTGGAGCGAGGAGAATCCAGTTGCACCTCATCGGAGCTCCGTTGCTCCATCACCGCACATGGAGGAGAGGGAAGAACACATTCTACATGTGTTTTTGGATTAGATCATCCTGATCTAATCTAATAGTTGAGATACACTCCCAGCCTCCCACTGAAGCAACACTTCACTCTAGAGGCTTGGATTGCTCGATCCTGCGCGCAAGCCATTACAACTTGCCATGTCACCCGAGCTAGAGCCGCATCCCGAGCCTATCCCCCCACGTACTTCAACTCACGTGACCAAGACAAAAGTACATAAGTTGGGCCTAACATTAGCAGATTTGCATATTTGCAGATATGCCTCGTGTGTGCCTATCACGTGCCCCTGGAGAAATTACAAGATAAGCCCTATTGAGTTTTCTATATTCTATTTATAACATCGTGCGTGGTTTATTTGCATGATATACCCAAACAGCTTTTGTATTTACATTTTGAACATTTTTTTGAACATTGTTTTAGATATGAGATGGGTTTGGCCAGTGGAATGAGGTGGACCAATTGCATACTACCATGTAGATGTTGACTTTGAGAAGTGCATGAAATAAAAGAAAATTATGTGTAAAATAACAAATGACCTCGAATGGAAAATTGGTTAAAATGGAAAATGTTGACCTAAACATGGAAGGCTGTATCCCGATATATCGGCGATATATCTACGATATATCGATATCGACAGGTCACCGATATATCGATGATATGTCCGATATCGGGTATCGACAGGCAAAAAAGGCGAGCTGAATCCCGATGTTGGCGATATGGCGTCGATATATCGCCGATATATCGACGATATATCGGTATCGACATGGTACCGATATCGATACCGATATCGATATGTCCTTCCATTGACCTAAATGCATTCTACAATGTTCATGGCATATTCAAATGCAAACAGACTTAACTACATAAGACATGCATTTCTTTGATGATATTCTCAACAAAAACAACAACAACAAAGCATTTTCCCACATTAAGTAGGGATGGCTACATGGATTATTAACCTCCATTCAGATCTATCTTGGGTCATTCTCGATCTTGGATCCAAAAAACTAAGAGCCAATTGTATAGTCTCATTCCAATACTTCTTGGGCCTTCCACGCCCTCTCTTAGCCAGCTCAACATCCCAAAACTAGCATCTCCTCACTAGTGTATCAACTGGCCTTCTTTGCAAATGGCCAAACCACTTGTGTTCTTCTCGCATCTTATCATCGATCGGAGTATACCAACTTTCATTCTGATTGAATTATTATGAATCATATCTTTACGTGTATGTGTGTGTTTGTGTGTGTCCACACATCCACCTTAGCATTTTCATTTCTACTATTGCCATTCTATGAGCATGTCTATGGTTCACCGGAGAACATTCAAATCCATAGAGCATAGTAGGTCTCACGACTGCTTTATAAAACCTTCCTTTGGTTTTCAATAAATCATAGAGAACATTAGAGGCTCCTCTCCACTTAAGCCAATCTGCATTTTTTGGCGATATTCTATGTATATAAAATATCATTTTTTTAGTTTTATATTTTTTATTTGGTTTTCTATATATGAATAATGTATGCAAAAATCAAACATGATGTAGAATAATACAGTGGACACAAATGAGACTTTTTTTTGGATTTATGAGTTAAAGAATGATCGGAATAAAAAAGGAAGTGGATTATATATAGGTGAATTAGGTCAAGGTACTCAAGTCAAAACTTGTTTTTTTCATTGCTTGTCTGATTTTTTTCAGATTTTATTTTTTTATGTAATTAATTAGAATTTTAAATAAAATAAAGAAATAAAAAGGGAATAAAAAGAGAAAGTCAAATATATACATGAAATACTAAGTCAAATATCAGTAAATATGTACAATATATAGTTAGGCCCCAAAACCCATATTTCACAAATGAACTCCGATTATTTTGAGTTTAGACTTGATTTGTAGATAATTGATGTATGTTAATTCAAAAGTGAGTAGATTGAAATTGGATATTATTTGAGAGAGTCATATCAACATTTACAACTTTATGTCTTGAAATTATGGTTCGGATTTATTTTGAATATATACAAATTAACATTTTTTAGGATTTTTTATTGATTAATATTAGTGTTATTTACATATTAGAGTTACTTTTATATCAATCAGAGCTAGGATAAATTAATTAAAAATAGGTGATGTTGGGTGAAAATTCACAATGAATATGAATGCAGAATGAAATGCTAATTTACGCAAATTATTTATAAGTGCAAGAATGTTAATTGTGAGATAAACATACTAATGCACCTAATTACTTAGGATAAAGCTATATTTTCAGCTAGTTAATGTGATAAATCACATATTCATCAACCCCCTATACTTTAGCATTGTTCATCCCCAAGTAACTAAAGGATGAAGAGATGACATAAGATTGGGTTCCCTACCAAGATCATGAACAAACGGTGAAAATGAGCTACCCGACCTTTGGATTAATAGTTTGGTGGAACACTTATGAGAATTAGGGTTTTAAAATCAAGAACCTCCAAGTTCTACATATCATTGTACATGTTCGGCTCAGAAGTCATCTTAGATCATCTCTTCCAAAGCATATACCATGAACATTGAACAACTATCTCATGTGTGTGAAGGGTGTTAGCTCTCCTCATTCAAAATGCTGACCTACCACGCAAAGTTCTCATCCAGTAACTCGTCCTCGGAGAGTTAGGTATTTCCTTTTGAATTCCGGTACATTCTAGATCACAACGAATATGGAGGGAGAAGTCTGGAAGAGTGAGAAAAGAAATAGAGTGTGTCCAGTGTAGTCACATCTCCTGTGAAGCTTAGTTGGTTTAGTTAAGTCTCCACCAAGATTTGCAGGCTATCTGAAGATTGGACCATTATGGTCAGCAATGTACTTGGGAATTGGCTTCTTTTGGTATGAATTATTACTGCATTGAATTGATCTTTTTGTGCCCCAACGGATATAGAATCTTTTTCATCCCATGTTTTGGGTTCTTAGAAGCGCTAGCAAACCATTCCTCATAATCTTTATTTCAACTCGTACTACAGTCTTTAAATGTCCACACTACCAAAAAGGAAACCCACACAGTCTTCTGACACCCCGTCTGAGTTGAGCTAAGTGCATAGTTCTAGGCTACATATTAGTTCCCTATTCAAGAGTCGTATTCTAAATGAGACGATCATGTTAGACACTATGAGTCGAAGTCTGAACATTGTCATGTGGAACACAGAAATTTAAGTCTAGAACCTGAAGCTTCTAAAATCACATTTCTCGATGAAGTTTCTCTTAAAGATAAGTGGATTAAGACCAAACCAAGACCACCCTCGGTTTCTGCTCACAACTCAGTTCAGAACTCGAGGATTTTTCACTAGTGCATATGCATGGTATGCTGAATGAAGTGCACATGCATGGGGTGAAATCCTTTACAAGTATTTTACATTGTGTACATATTTTACAAATATTACAAGTTTTACAAAAAATTACCCGCACCCCATATAAGGTAAATATTATATACATAAAGTACAATACAATATAGTACAATGGAATACAGAGTATGTACATAAATACATCTCACCTCCCCAATAGTTAGTGTATGCTAAGTATAAAGTTGTACAAAAGAAGGGAGGAGTGGGAAAGAAGTCGGTCCCACCCACTAATACTTAGGCTATGGTTAACCTAAGTATAGAAGAGAGCAAAAATGCGGCAGTCAAGGGTAAGGAGGTAGATGATAAGTATAAGCAGGGCGGGCATCGGTCCCCCCATACTTAGGCCTTGGCCTAAGTATGGAAAAAGTAAAAGGGAATCTATGAGGTCGGGGATGAATGTACAGAGGTTAAGGAGGTTTTCGATAAACCTTCTTGTGATAGTGAGGTGGGAGGGAATATGGATATGAACGATGTGATGATGATGAAGAAGATTCCCAGCCATCGTTGGAGACATCCTTAGAAGAATAGTACTCTTCGGTAGAGGCTCTCCAATTATTTTTGCCCTTTAACTGCTCACTCAAAATGTGCTCAATCTTATGGTTAAAAAATTCGACCTCGGATGATGAACATTCTCATGAAGAGGCATCCGACTAGTCGTATATGATTACTTCCATACGTTTGCCATAGCCTGGAGAAGAATCCTCAAAAAATCCATCTCTATAGTTATGTACGTAGCCGGTTTTCTAGAACCTAAAGCAAGGGGAGGAGGAAGGTCAGAGTGCTTCTTCCCTCCACTAGCAACCAAACTAGATGATGTGAACACTCTAAACTGAGTATGTGAGTGCTGGCCATTGATTCTTCATTGGATGAATTAGGTTGTTCATTGATCATCTCATGCAAGGTTAGTACACATCTCGAGTATATGATAGTGCTCTGAGTTGGCTTGGGCTTTGTAATCTCAGGTGTCGGATCACATTAAAAATCAAGGAAGTAAGAAATGATTGTGTCCGAATTTGATGAATTGAATGTGTCTAAGTTAAGATCATTTATCTCAGTGGCAGCATTGGTTGTCTCGACAGTCACCTCCTTAGGTGTCTCTCCTTGGGTCATGTCTTGAGTCAGTGGTTCTTGAGGAGAGGTCTGATCATGTGAAGGGTTTGACTATGTTGTCTCATCTTGGTCACGGTTATCGATGTCTTGTTCGGTTATCTCAAGGTCGAGTGTGTCTTCTATAATTTGGTCATTTTGGTCCTGGTTCAAAACTTTTATGTTTTGAGTCTCACAATCAATTGTCGCTCTAGAAAAGGCTAAGAATGACTTTCCCAAAATAATAGGAGGCTCATTCTACTCTCCTCAATGCTCAATGTCCAAAAAGATGAAATCCACTCTGTGTTTGACACCTTGGAAGTTCATGACGACAGAAATAATTCCTCTCGATCTTTTTGTGGATCAATATGGAAATTGAATGACTACTCTGGTCCTAGTGAGCAGTACGAGTTTGAGTCGGTCAAACACGAACTTCGGGAGGATGTCCAGGGTGGAGTCATTGTCTATTCTAACATGAGTAAACTCGGTATCCTCAATTTCACAATTAACAATAGTTAACCAATTGACTCTGCAACTTTTACTCTTATGTGTGATTACCATTGAACTAGACATAGTAATTAAACAGAACTCGATTCTCGATCTTTTCTTTTCTGTCTTATTGGATGATAATCGACTCTTCACAAATCTTTGAAAGTCAGATACATATTCTATGTCCTTGATAAATGGAAGCTCTAAGATCATGCTTTTACAGAATGCTTCCATTTCAGTGTTGTCCAATTTTTTTAATTTTCTGACTTTTTTGGTGTTTTTATGATGATAAGTAGAATATTCAGTGGATTGGTCGATGGTATCATGTGCATGGGGTGTTTGTGTCTGAATATTCTGCACATGTTGTTTGTCAGTTTCACTTTGTGTTGTCCTCACTCCTTGGTTGTTAATCATTCTTTTACCATTTGGAAGACATTATCAAGTTGATAGATTAAGGCTTCAGTTCTCTGGTTAATTCGAGCTATGTCATCTGCAATTGTCTCATGACTTGGAGAGGAATGAATGTAGTCATCATACTGTGACTCCTGAGTTGACTGTAGTCATCCATTATGGTTGTGGTCTGATCATGAGTCTTATTTCCTTAAATATGAATCTCAAGTGTTTAGTCAAAGGAAAAGTGGTCATACTCGGGAAGAGAGTCATCTCGAGTAGGGGATGGTTCAAACAATGAATTATCAATCGTACTCGAGAATCTTATTTCACTTTCAAATTTGGCTATGCTCCTTTCCATCCTCAATTTTGCTCGCTCCATGATGTCCACATAATATTCATTTGATTCAGAGTTTGAGTGGTTAATAACTTAAAGACTCAACCAAAGAAGAAGTGGTGGAGTGGAATGTGCGAGGGTGAAGGAGATGATGGCTGGAAAAGAACCATCTCATAGAAAGGGTTCTTTTGAAATTAAAATCGAGATGAAGATGTTAGGACATGGTCGTGTAAGTGTGATCCATAGAGTCTGTGTGAGGATACCAATATTCCAACAGCTTTGTGAATTAAAGTAGATAATGATTCACGAACCTTGATTTTTTGCAAGTGTAATGATCTTTGAATGCATACAATACAATATGCAATGCAAACCCCAAATTCATAAACATAACACAATGGTCTCAAAATTCTGACCAATTATCTTGTAAGTTTTAAATAGGTGATAAAAAATCTCTGAATCCATTACACAGAGTTGTGTCACCCTAACGCCCAGATGTTGTTCTATTATTCCTCAATCAAAGGAGTGATATGCCCAAGTTTCTGGTTTATATCCCAACCCTAAAGGAGATAGTTGACTAACATAACCAAAATGTCAACCATGGCCGGAGGCAAGCACTTCAACCTCCTAATCCTGCGAGAGTCAGATCTAGATACTTAGGGTGCAAGGCCAGTGTTTTGGGTTCTAACCTGATGAATCCACATTTCATCATCTTTATTTTATCATTTTGGTCTCAACAACCCTGACAAATGCATGTAAATTCCTTTAATTCCCGCATCTTAGTATTCATGCATGTGTATGTAAATAGTGTATAAAATATTGTTTTTAATGCCAAAATAAAATAATAAAGATAAGAAAAGAAAAAGAAAAAATTATTGTAAATATTTTATGACCCAAAACCATGAGACCTAGGCATTTCGATGACTAGGTCGACAAGGAAGAAAGTAGGGGGAGATAAGGGCCAGATACCAATAAAGATTTCCTTTATTTTATTCATTTTGGGACCTATTTTTTGTTCCACTTTTTATACCCCAAATAAAGAAACTTTGTACATGAAAGTTGTAGATCATTAAATAAAGAAGAATACACAATTGATTTCACTCAAAAATAATGTACGGATAAAAAGTTATGGTGTGAATAAGATTCCAGAATCCCAACTTCCCAGATCTGTAGCTTGCAAATAAAACTCGAAACACGTCAAACTCACCTTTGATTGTATATAATTTTAAATAATCTATTTAATGAAGGTGGTTTCGCATTTGGCGGAGCTACGATTTGAAAGTTGAGTTTTGGACCCCTATTGTATCCTTGTATAGATTAAAATATTCATTTTATTTATTATTCATTATTTTTACAATTTTATAATAGTATTTCTAATATATATGTACATTAATAAAATCCTAAAGAAAATACAAAAATAAAATGCTTGTATATAACATACATAGGCATAATACCTGTACATACAGATGTATAATTAATACTTTTATTTTATTAAGTGTACAAAATACTTCTAAAAATTAAATTAAAATTTATTTAAGTGTATAAAAATATTCTATAATTATATAAAATAATACACAAAATAAATAAAATTAAATTCACAAAATAAAAATAAAATATTAAAATACATAGATATATGTACCTATATAGGTCATAAAAGGTAACTTGTATTTTTATACCTCATAAAAATAAATAAAAATCATAATAAAATAATTCATAAAATTATAAATATTTTTTTAATTTATAACCTAAAAATAATAAAATCATTTGTTATTTTTAAATGAATTTATAAAACATTTTCCAAGGATTTTTCCTGGTTGGTCCACGTGGACCAACAAGGTGACAGTCCACGTTGACCGGCAGGTCAACTGACTGTCCTTCCCCTTCTACCCATGTCAGAACATTGGTTTTGCCTCGATTTCGATGAATTTTTGAGGGCGCACCTTGCACCCTTTCATGTCGAGACCTGAAGGACTTTTTCTCCTCGATAAACCATCTTTCACACCCTAGGCTTTCCTAGGGCTGAGGCGCGTCGATTCGAGTGATCCCCATCGATCTTTGGAACGTCAGAACCACGGTGTCAACCCCTCAAATACAAACCCTGGCCTTCTACTCGATTTTTGAGTCCCTTTGGTCCACCTTTCTTCATCCCTTTTGAGCTCCACAGATACATTGAGGTGACAGCTCCGGTCATGTGTCGTTAGCCAAGGCGAAGGAGGTCCGAGGTACCTCCACCACCTCCGCCAACTCCGGTGTCGAGGTTCCCCTTCCTCAGGTATTCAAACCTTTGAGGCTTCTCTTGTCTTCTCGTTTCTTTCACCATTTCGTTCACTATAGTTGTAGGAGTTAAACCCCCTAGTTATCTTCGCATTTTGATCACCCATTCGCCTCCACGATCACCTCGCCGGAGCGCGCCTCCGGCCACCATCTCGCGCCACCTTTCCATGATCCCATTCCACCCTTGCGAGGTCCAGGCATTTTTCCCTGGACCCTCTCACTCTTTTCTGCAGGTACCTGGAGCTTAACGAGAGCCTGGGGCTCATTTTGAGCTTCGCCGGAGGTCCACGGAGCCACCCAGCTCCGCCGCCCTCCCCTGCGAGCTCCGGCCCACGCCAGAGTCTTTTGGAGCTGCCAGGAGCTAGAGGACCATTTGAGGAGCTTGCCGCCCAATTTTGGAGCCCAAATCTTGCCGAAGGACTGAGATCTAGCTCGGGGAAGCTTGCCTCGCCGGCATTGCTTCCCCGTTCTTGCTCATCGCTCCTCCGCCGTCGGATCGGGGTGGAGCTCCAGATCGTTCAGCCACTGTTGGATCGTGTTGCACCACCACCGTCAGATCTTCTGGGAAGATCTAATCTTCCACGTTCATCGCAAACCGTCATCGTGCATCTCTGAAGTGCCACGTGTCAAGTGGACGCTCCCCAACCGTCCGATCGCGCACGAGGATTCCAGGCGTGGGTATTTAGCACCTAAGCCCCCGTCATTTTGTCTATTTAATTATTAGTATTTAAACTTTCATTTGTCATTGTAATATTTTGTAATATTTGCATTAGGACCCCTACACTTAATTTATTTGCACTTAGGTCCTGTCCACGTCACCTCACGTGACCTGTACGCGCGAGGAAGTGGTGATTTTGCACGCAACCCCCTACGGGTTTATTTATTTCACTTTAGTCCAGGAACTTTGCTATTAAGTGTAATATTTTTGGATATTTTGCATGTCAGCCCCTGGGATTTTTGTATATTGCATTTAGGTCCTTCCCAGGCGCATGTATACCACGTGCGGGGTTGGGAATATTGCAGGCGTACTCTTGCGGGTTTGTGTATTTGCATTTGATCCTGGAAATTGATTTATTAGTTATAAATTTTGTGGAAAATTGCACTTTAGCCCATGAACTTCTGGATATTTGCTTTTATACCTCTTCTAACAGTGTATTTTCTCTTTGTTGTTTCTATTTATTTCATGCATCTATAAATTTCTAAAAATCACCAAAAAAATCAATTTAAGCTCATGTTTTGTTGCCTCTTCTCGCTATATTTTTGTTTTGCATTTTTATTGCATTTTCATATTTATAAAAATTCAAAAAATATGCATTTTGCTATTGTTTACATTAGAAAATATCAAAAAAATAGTAGAACCCCTTTAAAAATTCCAAAAGAAATTACCTTTGGTGTATTTCAGTGTCTTTTAATTCTGTCTTCAAAGTAAAAACCCTAAAAATTAGAAAACCCTTAAAAACCTCACAAAAATCTCAAATTTTCCAAAAAAAACCCTAAAAATATAATTTTGGCCTCTAAATTTTCTCTGAATTATTAGCTTTTGTTTAAAATTAATTTGGAGGATTTTTGTTACTATTTGATATTTTAGTTCTCCCTTTTTGCGTCACCTCTTTATTCTCTACACTATTTTCAGTATTTTTACTTTAAAAATACAAAAAAATTAGGAAAAATTTAAAAAAATCACAAGAACATCATAAAATTATTAAAAGCCCAAAAATACATCATTTCCTGATTTTTGCCCATTTTCCCTATTTTACTCTTTATATTATACCCCTTTTTCATTTATTGTATATTTACTCCATTATTGAAAAAGAAAGATAAAATATAAAATATAAAAAGAAAAATATAAAATCAGAAATTAAAAATCAAAATATAAAAACTAAAAAAATTTAAAAATTAAAAAAAATTATAAAATTAAAAACCCACAAAATTTTGCATATTTGGAGGCATTTGATCACACTCTCACCTTTTTGAGCATCATTGTCCGATCTATCTTGCTTGCTCCCCGAGTTCGACACTCTACACATACTTGCACTATACACACTTATTGTAGAGTTATAATAAATTTTAACTCCACATTTGCTTCTCATTATTTGATTGCTATTGTGGGTTATTTGTTGATTTAGTCGGGAATTATCGAGGGTCGCCGCGGCGACTTTGTCTCCACCTTGTGTGAGACATTTAGACCCCTTAATTCTCGGCTAATCAAATGGCGTCGTTGTCGGGGAGCAACAACGTATAGATCATTTTGTGACCGATTGTGATTATTTGTTTACCACTATTGCTTCATTTATTTCCACTGTATTCGACTTACATTTTTGAGCTATCTGACAACCTTCTTTGTTGTCTTTGTGCGAGGTACCGCAGATCAAGGGAGGCATCTTTTCCTAGGCGCCTGGGCACCCACGTGAAGCCGGCTTCAGCCTGCTACCCCTGCACGAGGAGGACTTGGATATTTTGTAGTGTAGCTCTAGTGTATTTTCTTGCATATATTTGTGTAATTATTTGTGTGAGAGAGAGAGACACATAATTTGTAACTAAATAGGACTTGGACACTTCGACATTTCACGAGGTCCATTGCCCGAGGGATTATTCCCTTGGGGGCCTCGATTGCTTGCTCGATTTTCTCGTCGGTTTTGTTTTCTTCGATTTTCTTTTATTTTGATTCATGAAGGTTTTGTCCCCTAGACTTAGGATTTTTATTGATTGTGACGTAATTGATTAGGATCCCACACTTAACACATTTACCTGTGCCTAACTCATAAAATAAAAAGCTATTTTGGTCACCTGAGGAGTCACGTGCCGCTAGATGTTGTATACAACGTTGCCAGGATCCGTAGTGACGGACACCGATCGGCATCAGAGACCGGACTCCGACTCCTCTTGATTGACCATTTAGTTATTGTTCTTCTCGTGTAGAATTTTTCATCTAAGGCTGATTTCTTCGTGCATCATATAGGTAGTTTAATTTCTGTCTTTTATTTTATGTGCGGATCACCCTGCATGTAGAGTGCTGGAGCAAGGTACACATTTCTATCTCTGCATGCATCATCATGTTTGATCGCGCATCGGCTTTTCCGACTTCCTTCCCCGTTTTATTGGATCTTAAATAACTAGGAGATCGGAAAATTTGTTAGGCATTATCTTCATTTCAGAAAAATACCTAAAAAGTGAAAATTATAAAATTGGGACTGCTAATGCAAACTTGACCATAAAACTCACCTCATTCTTTCAAAAAAATTTTTGGGGAGAGTAACCCCCTCATTGGTTGATTTATTTGCAGCAAGAGAGTGACCTGAACACTACGATAGAGCCATGCCCGAAATCTTAGTTGACTATTGGTCTTGGTGAGTCGTTCTCCAGTGAGGATCTCTCCGGTAATCGGTAAAGCGGACCGTGACGTCCTTAGCAGACGGGGTTGATCGGGTAGCCAGTAAACAGTCCGCAACTCCTACTGGCTGGGAAAGATCTCATTTGGGATTGGGACAGTCGGCTAGGAGAGTTGGGTTCCCAACAGCTCGCTTAATTACTCTGATAGATTGATTGATCACCTAACTAAAATAGACAAGATAAACGACCGAACCTTCACGGTCATCAGCTCTAGAGTTGCGTAGGTGAATTGGGGGTTTGTTTTCAAATCTTGTTTGCATTCCAGATCTCATACGCCCTTTTGCAAGATCAAAATGATTAGAAGGAGATCCCTTAGGCCACGTCTGGTGGCACCGCTATTGAGAACTCCTTCCTATTCATCTAGGTCGGCTTCGGGGAGTCCAGACCCACTCTCCGAGCCTGAGTTTATATCCACCCTTTTCCCCCTCGACTACACTTCTTCTTCCATCAGTCTAGTGGCATTAGAGTTTAGTGCAGCACAGAGCTCAAAACATTTGACGGCACCTGAGATGGGTTCTTTTGCCTTTGCAGAAACCCAAGATATGGACGGCAGAGAGGAACCCAGATGAGCAGAGACCACCACCATTCTTATATGATCAAGCTACCATTAACAATTCACAGTTAGCTTCCTTGGAGACCATGCAGACACAGATCAGAGACCAGGGAGTATTCATGGATGATATCATGAGAGAGTTGGCACATATGCGAGAGGGAAGAGACGACAGACCTGAGGGTGGCGGAGGAGATATACTAGAAGCAGCAGGCGAAGGAGGAGAACCTAACCAGGAGAGGCCGCCGCCGATGACCATGAGGCAGCTGCACAACCCAGCCACTACCCTCACTCATCGATGGATTCAGCTTCCTCCCATTGTTGGGAACTTTGAGCTTTGTTTGCAGACCATCCAACTATTGCCCAAGTTTCACAGGCTAGCCACCGAGGAGCCTCATCTCCATCTGCAGGAGTTTGACATGATTTGCAGCACTGTCCACGATAGACTGGTGGACGAGGATACAATCAAGATGATTGCCTTCCCATTCTCATAAGCTGATCGAGCAGCCTATTGGCTGAAGCATCTTGGAAGGTACATCACATCATGGGCACAGCTTCGGAACGAGTACTTGAACAGGTACTATCCACTCAGCCGGACCAACGCATCACGAGCTATGATCAGCAACTTCACCATGATCCCGAATGAGCAGTTCCATGAGGCTTGGGATCTCTTTAGAGAGCTCATTGACCGGTGTCCACATCACGACATATCCAAGCCCAATCTAGTTCAGAGTTTCTTCTGTGGGCTGACACCGGAGCTGCAGGGGCTTGTTAATGCCTCTTGTGGTGGATCTTACTTCTCCAAGGGAGAGGACGCAGTTTGGGAGATCTATGAAGTAATGGCAGAGAACTCCACAGTCATGGCCCAAGATCGCTTCTACACATAGCCGAAGCTCCCACCACAAGCAGTTGGATACCAGAGGATTGCACGCATCGATGCCATTACACACACTCCGTCAGCAGCCGCAACTCAGGATGAATCCACCGCTATCGACATGGGGATCATTTCAGAGAAGTTGGACCGCATCGAGATTCTTGAGAAGAAATAGAGTCAAGGTCTTTCCTAGATGGACCTTTTGACGAAGACAATGAGTGACCTGAAGATGCAGATTCTTTGCATCCAGGAGGCACAGACGTCTACTCAGCAGCCTCCTAGGTCGCGTGCTGATCTCAACAGTAGCAGC
The DNA here is from genome assembly GCA_037367405.1 of Ottelia alismoides. Taxonomy (NCBI): domain Eukaryota; kingdom Viridiplantae; phylum Streptophyta; class Magnoliopsida; order Alismatales; family Hydrocharitaceae; genus Ottelia; species Ottelia alismoides. The sequence continues at coordinate 1,262,648 of JAZKJV010000416.1, forward strand.
TCCACCCAACCCTCTTCCACATACCACCAGGTTCACCAGATCCAGGCAGAGCCGGTCCAGCAGCTACAGCACTACTCTTTGTCGTCGCCATCTTCGGACACTCAGATGGTGGTTTATCAACCAGATCAGCCACTGGCAATTCTTCCACCCCCCCATTGAGCAGGAACCATTGATGGAAGTCAATGGGATATGGTACGACCGGTACCCACAGCAGCCCGAGATCCTTCGCGATCACCCCGGATTCCGTTGGACCACTAGTGGCACCTCATCCCAGCATCGATCTCCAGCTCAGGGCCATCAGAACAGCCAGCAGCAGCAGCCCCAATATGCCTACCAGCAGTATCAGCAGGGTCCTCATCCCTTCTATCAGGGACATCAATGGAGGCAGCGTCAGTAGCCTCACCAGACATACTCCCACCCTCCCCACTAACAGCAACAGCCTCATTTCCAGCAGGGGAACACTTTTGGTTCTCAGGCACCTGCTTTCGAGAACCCAGCGCTTGATGACCTCGCCCGCTTACTTTCTGAACAGCAGGCATCCTTCCAGCAGGAAATGGATGAGTTCCGGCAGGAGATGAGGGATATCATCAAGGGAAAGGCCGCCATACCTGCACAGATCGAGCCTAATCTGAACAATTTGAATAGGAAGTCTGAGCAGGTACAGTTTACAGAGGATACCTCTCCTAGTGATTATTTGAGTGACACATCTTCTTTTTGTGATGCTGATTTTGTGACTACTAGGAGAGGTAGGATGCCAGCCGGCGGTGCCTCATCTGAGCAATAGCCACACGAGGAACCACGAGTTCCAGATGAGAAGAGTAGTGGTGCTGATGCCATTGTCGATGATGTTGATGACGGTGGTGTTGATGCCACCAATGATGGAGATCCAGATGACGGTGTTGAGGCCGTCATGACACCCGATGCAGACGGTGGTGCTGAGGCCACCATTTTACTTGATGCAGAGCCAGAGCTCGGTGCTGATGCTGTGAAGTTAGATTCCATTAGTGGTGCTGAGGCCGCCACTTCTACTTTTTTTGAGCTCCCACATGTTGTGTTGCCACCTTTTGTATCCCAGGACTGTGGTAACAAGAAAAAGACAAAAAAATATGAATAAAGGAAAGGTTTCTATATCGACTTCAGGTCCATATGTGTTGCATGATGATCATTGTAATTTCATTCCTTCACAGGCACAGGAACCTATTCCTAGTCCTCCATCCCCTTCCATCCCCTTTCCTCAAGCACTCCACTTGGCGAAAGGAAATAAAAGAGAAAATCCCAAAAAGACTCAACAGGTAGAGTTCAGCAGCCAGATGATTGATAAATTCCAGATCCAGCTGACTCTACAGGAAGCACTTGAGCACATCCCCCTCTTCCAAAAGAGCTTGAGAGAGAAGACTACAGTCCGCAGGAAGACGAGGAACTGCAGAGATGAGTTCTATGTGCTCACACGTTCCACATGCTTTGCCATTGAGAACAGATTGCCAGCCAAGAGACCTGATGCAGGAGCTCCCTATGTCATATGTGAGATTCAGGAGTAGGGATTCGATCGTACTCTATTAGATAGCGGCTCTTATACCAACTTCCTTCCGGCAGCCTTACTCGACCGATTCGAGTTTGGTCCTCTTCTTCGGAGCAGGATGGTCCTTCAGTTTGTCGATAGATCGATTAAGAGGTCGAAGGGGTTGTTGAGAGACATGGTCGTTACCATTCAGGGCTTGAAATTCCCCGTGGACATTGTTATGTTGGACATGGAGATCCCTGAGTCGGTAACAGATACCCCCATCATACTCGGACATCCATTCTTGGCCACTGCTAAGGCAGTGACCGACCATGATAGTGGGAAGGTGTGCTTTCGCGTAGAGGGTGAGAGTATACAAATAGAGACGATCGACGAGACCAGAGCGAGAGAATCTGCATGCTCAGAGCAGTCCAGTGATACCGAGCAGATGATAGGGGATGAGCGAGACGTCCACCAGGAGTGTGATTTTGTAATGACAGATGATGAATCCATTTGGATGGATCCAGTAGCACAGGCCCTCGCCTTGCCCGCAGATTCACCTTATTTACAGCTTATGGCAGTTGAGAGCCTGGAGAGCATACCCCTGGACGAGGATACCTTTGAGGTTGACAGTTCTGTGATGAGTGGTGAAGCAGAATTTCATTCTTGTTCTTCTAGTTCATATCCCTCAAATTCAGACATCGATTGGGATGATTTTGATGACTATTTTCCTTGTCTGGTTCCTTCTGAGCCGACAACTAGGACGGAGTGCGAGCCAGTACACTTCATAGATGATTCGGTAGGGTTCCCTTCGTCAGTTTTTCATGCACAGCGAGAGTTCTCTCATGCAGACCTGGTAGCCTTCACACAGACATATCAGAATCCAGATCTGCCACCTCCCAGTTATCCAGAATTGAAGCCCTTTTCGTAGTTGCTGAAGTATATATTCCTTGCGGGTGAGCCAGATATGCACCCAGTCATTATCTCAGCAGGTTTGACTGGAGAGCAAGAAGACCTTGTCTGATGGAGGTTCTTGAAAGAAACCGCAAGGCGATAGGATGGAGTATATCTGATCTCCAGGGGATTAGTCAGGCTCTATGCTCCCACCACATCTATCTTGAGGAGGATGCTAAGCCCTCGCGTGAGTTCCAGCGACGACTAAACCCGAATCTTCGAGATGTGGTCATGAAGGAAATATCAAAGTGGTGGAGCGTCGATTTTATCTATCCCATCTATGACTCCAAGTGGGTTAGTCCATTACATGTGGTACCCAAGAAGACGGGTATCACTACAGTTGTGAGTGAGTCTGGAGAGGAGATAGCTACCCGGGTACCCACTTCGTGGAGGGTCTGTGTGGATTACAGATGATTGAATCAGGTCACCAAGAAGGATCATTTCCCACTGCCATTCATTGATCAGATTATCGAGAGGCTAGCTGGGAAGAGTCACTATTATTTTCTTGACAGGTACTCTGGTTACAATAAAGTGGCCATTGCGCCCGAAGATCAGGAGAAAATGGCATTCACCTGTTCGTTTGTGACGTATGCTTTCAGACAGATGCCCTTTGGATTGTGTAACGCCCAGGTGACATTCTAAAGGTGCATGTTGTCCATTTTCTCGGACATGGTGGGTGACTGTTTAGAGGTCTTCATGGATGACTTCTCGGTCTATGGTGATGGGTTTGATGCTTGTCTTGACTATCTAGACCGTGTGCTTTAGCACTACATAGAGGTCAACCTTGTCTTGTCTTGGGAGAAGAGTCACTTCATGGTGACTCAAGGGACGGTCCTTGGTCATATCATCTCCAACAAGGGCATGGAGGTTGGTCCGGCCAAGGTGGATATCATTATAAAACTCAATCCACCGTCCAATCTGCGTCAATTGCGGTCTTTTCTGGGGCATGTCGGTTTCTACAGACGGTTCATTCAGGACTTCGGTCATATTGCCCGACCGCTTACTGATTTGCTGACGAAAGACACCGAGTTCATTGTATATGATAAGTGTCTTGTGTCCTTCGAGACTCTCAAGGATATGGTTGTCACGGCTCCTGTCCTTCAGCCACCTAATTGGTCTCTCCCATTCGAGATCATGACGGATGCTTCTAATTTTGACGTAGGGGTTGTGCTTGGACAGAGGAGTTGTCGTATATCATTCACTATGCTAGCCAGACTTTGGATGCCGCTCAGCGAAATTACACCGTGATAGAGAAGGAGATGCTAGTTGTAGTCTTTGCTTTGGATAAGTATCGAGCATATATTCTCGGATCTAGAGTGACTATCTTTACATATCACACTGCCATCAGGTACCTCATGGCCAAGAAGGATGCCAAAGCTCGCCTTACCAGATGGATCCTTTTGCTCCAAGAGTTTGACATTGAGATTAAGGATAAGCCTGGAGTTAAGAATGTAGTGGTGGATCACCTCTCCCGCTTAGAGAACCTTGAGGAATCTGAGCCCAGATGAGACATTTCCAGATGAGGCGATCTTGGCTATCACCTCGCTCCCATGGTACGCCGACATTGTAAACTATCTTGTTGCCAAGACGGTTCCACAAGGTTGGCCCTGGCAGAAACTTGAGACCTTCCTTGCGAAGGCCAAGTTTTACCATTGGGAGGATCCTGTCCTTTATCATGAAGGATGGGTTAGCATCTGGAGGAGGTGCATTCCTCAAGATGAGCAGTATAGCATCCTCACATATTGCCACAAGCTTGAGGCAGGAGGACATCATTCTGGGAGACGGACAGCATAGAAGGTGCTCCAATCCGTCCTTTGGTGGCCTACTCTCTTCAAGGATTCAGATGAATTCGTGAAGAGATGTACTGACTGTCAGAAGATGGGTACTTGCGGATAGAGAGACATGATGCCCATGCAGCCCATTCACTTTTGTGAGATTTTTGACGCATGGGGGATTGATTTCATGAGCCCATTTCCTAAAGGCAGGGGTTTGAGTACATTCTACTCGCTGTGGATTATGTGAGTCGTTGGGTTGAGGCCATCCCCGCCCGAGCCGCAGATGCTAAGATCGTGTGTCACTTTTTGAGGAAAAATATCATTTCACAGTTCGGGGTACCTAGAGTTCTGATTTCAGACGGGGGGTCTCACTTTATTAACGACAAGGTAAAAGCCCTTGCAGACGAGTTCAGCATTGACCATCGTGTTGCCACTCCATATCACCCTCAGACTAATGGCCCTGCTGAAGTTTTGAATAGGGAGATTAAGACTATTTTACATAAGGTAGTCGGCCCAGACCGAAAGGATTGGTCACAGCTTTTGGACTCGATCTTGTGGGCCTATCGAACTTCCTTCAAGACACCATTAGGAACATCTCCCTTTCGTCTCGTCTATGGCAAGCCGTGCCATTTGCCAGTGGAAATCAAGCACAAGTCAATATGGGCAGTTACAGAGTTATTGTTGGATCCCGAGAGTATAGGAGAATAGAGGAAAGCAGAGTTGGCAGCCCTGGAGGAGTTGAGAGATACAACCTTTTCTAGCAGCCTACAGTATAAGGAAAAGTGAAGATATGGCATGATTCCCATATCAGCCATAAACAGTTTGAGCCCGATCAGCGCGTATGGTTGTTTGATTCCAGGCTGAAATTATTTCCAGGGAAATTACAGAGTAAGTGGAAAGGTCCGTATGTGGTCAACAAGGTACATGACAATGATAGTATTGATATATCTGAGTTGACATCTTCCTCTACCTTTTGTGTTAACAGTCAGCGCTTGAAGCTATATCTAGATCATAATCCGCCGACCGCTGACGTTGCCCCCATTCTTCTGGTATGAGATGTGCTCTTTGACTCATATCATCTGCATCTCATGCATGCGTATCACGTCCATCTTCCGCTGTACAGATCCATCTGTCCATATCATTCTTTCATTCTTCTGTTTTGTCTATCACCCCTTTGCCATCTTATGATTTTGCTATACTTAGGATACGCCTTGTCTTAAGTATAGGGGGGTACACACACTGAGATATGATCTGTTTATTCTTCTTTTCTTCTTTTCTTCTTTTCTTCTTTTCCTTTTCTATCTTATTTTTGTATCAAAAAGGTGTCGCTCCTTGTTGATAGTTTTCTATACTTAGGGCGTACTTTATCCTAAGTATAGGGGGTGTGCACCCCGAGTTTCTCCATTCTTTGATCATCTCCATTGTCTCCTCTTCTTGTTTACACTTAGGGACATTTTACCCTAAGTATAGGGGGAGACAATCTGTTCATTCCCACCCTTGACCCTCCTTGCATTGTGTACAGTCTGCTATACTTAGGATTATTTGATCCTTAGTATAGGGAGACGGTCGACTTCTATTTCACTTGTTCATTCATTCCTTTATTTATTTATTCTTTAGACTTGCCTATACTTAGTACGAGTTATGTCTTTTCTTTTCTCTCTGATCTATGAGGACATAGCTCAAGCTAAGTATAGGAGGGTCGTATATACTGCTTATAAACTTTAGCCATAACTCATACTTTCGTATTTTCCTAATAATATGGCTAATAATTCTTTAAAATTCATTAAAAATCCTAATAAAAAGATGTTGATTATTCCTCAAATTCTTTTTGTATATACTGATTAATAAATTAGGTGAAAATATTTTTTTTTACAAAATGCTTGAAAAATAGTTTGAAAATATTTGTGAAAATCTTTTGAAAACTATTTGCAAAACGTTTTGTTACATGTTTTCAACCTTTATAAAAATGTGTTGTTTGTAAAATTTATTTTCTTTGTGTTAAATAAAATGTTTGAAAAATGATTTGCAAATGGTTTGAAAATGGTTGCAAAAATATTTTGAAAAATCTATCTATATTGTTTGGAAAACCTTTGCAAAATAATTTTCAAATGTGTGTACATGTTTGTAAAATGTTTGTAAAATTATGTTGGACTATAGTTTTTCAAAATTTCTTGTAAAATTATTTTCAAATAAGTTTGAGGAATACATACATCACACCTAAAATTCTTTATTGGATATACCCATAAAATTGATCACTTACCCTTGTAAATTCTTAAAATCCACTTCTTGTAAATATAAGAAGCATTCCCGTGTAAATATTTGTACCTAGCTTTTAGCCAAAAATCTTTTTGTTTTCAAAAATCCCAAAAATATTTGCAAAACTAAAATCCAAAAACATTTGAAAAAGTTTTTGAAAAATACCAAAAAATGCATATGCATCATCTTTTCAAAAATCCATAAAAAGTTCAAAACCTTTGAAAATTGCATCACAAAAATATTTTCTGCACTTGCATAGCATTCACATTTTTCGGATTGAGTTTGATAGTTGAACAAGTCTAAGTAAAATCCGGAGATTGGAGCTTGATTGGACCTTAAAATCTACCTAATAGCAGGAACCTTATAGGAACTGGAATTGAGGTACTTCGGGACTAGTTGACTTAATTCTTTGAGGATCACGGGACTTAGTTCAATGGATTCTTGATTGCCTAATTAGAGTATTTTGGAACACACACACGACTCTTGTTGATAATGACCTAACTTGGACACCTGCACCTTTCACATGGCTCAACTCAATTAGAGTGGTGAGGGGATTGGATTTGCCGATATGAGACGCACACAAGTGGAAACATTTGTCCTCCTATAGGGAAGAAAGTGCATCCCAACCCGTCCAATTATGAGGAATTCTAAAGACAGGAGAGTGTGGGTTGCAATAAAGCTTCAAAACAGGGATAGTCTACTGGCTCAAGAGGGAAAACTCCTTATGTAAATGTTGTTGTATATAGTATTTAAAAAAAGGAGGGGACAGGCCTGTACAAAAATAAAATGCCTGCAAAGTATGTGAATATGTTGTATAGAAAATATGCAAACTTGAGCATCAAAGTCAAATCATGTGAGCCTGCAGCTAGATGACTTGACTATACTGGTCTGGCATCCTAGGATAGGTAGCTACACTGGCTACCGTCCATTCTTCTCTTCACCCCCTCCTCTTGAACCGGTTGCCACTTGAACTTAGAAGGGAATACCCCGCTCCTCGAGGAAGGAGTCATTGTATTGGGGAATCATTGGGTTGTCATGCTGGAGAAGTCAGTCTCTTTGTCATTCTAGTTGGGGAGAGCCACTATCACTTACATTGTACGAGCCAGCTTCATAGCCGTAAGGGTTTGCGTATGAGTTGAGATATTTCTGACCTGGCTATTGAGGAGACTTGAGCAGAGTATTGGGATTCTCGGAGGCTGTTGGATTTCAAATCCGGTTCTCATTAAGGTTCCGCCTGCACTAAAATTCCAAAGATCTAACTAAAGCTCCAAACTTTGATTTTGTGAAGACAAGTTTGATAATTGAACTAAATCCACTTTCTTCTTTTTCTTTTCTTTGTTTTCCTTTTCTACATTTATTGCATAAGTGTTTGCTAGGGACTAGCAAAGGCAAAGTATAGGGGGATGATGAATCCACATTTCATCATCTTTATTCTATCATTTTGGCCTCAACAACCCTCGCAAATGCATGTAAATTCCTTTAATTCCCGCATCTTAGCATTCATGCATGTGTATGTAAATAGTGTATAAAATACTATTTTTAATGCCAAAATAAAAGAATAAAGAAAATAAAAGAAAAAGAATAAAATATTGTAAATATTTTATAACCCGAAACCCCGAGACCTAGGCATTTCAATAACTAGGTCGACAACGAAGAAAGTAGGGGGAGATAAGGGCCAGATACCAATAAAGATTTCCTTTTACTTTATTCATTTTGGGACCTATTTTTGGTTCCACTTTTTATACTCCAAATAAAAAAACTTTTTACATGAAAGTTGTAAATCATTAAATAAAGAAAAATACAAAATTGACTTCACTCAAAAATAATGTACAGATAAAAACTTATGGTCTGAATAAGATTCCAGAATCCCAACTTCCCAGACCTGTATCTCGCAAATAAAAACTCAAAATGCATCATCACCTTTAATTGTATTTAATTTTAAATAATCTATTTAATGAAGGTGGTTTCGTGTTTGGCAGAGCTACGGTTTGAAAGTTGAGTTTTGGACCTCTATTGTATACTTGTACAGATTAAAATATTCATTTTATTTATTATTCATTATTTTTACAATTTTATAATAGTATTTCTAATATATATGTACATTAAAATTAAAATAAAATCCTAAAGAAAATACAAAAATAAAATACTTGTATATAACATACATAGGCATAATACAAGTACATACACCTGTATAATTAATACTTTTATTTTATTAAGTATGCAAAATACTTCAGAAAAATAAAATAAAATAAAAATATATTTAAGTGTATAAAAGTATTCTATAAATTTATAAAATAATACACAAAATAAATAAAATTAAATTCACAAAATAAAAATAAAATATTAAAATACATAGATATATGTAACTATATAGGTCATAAAAGGTAACTTTAATTTTTATACCTCATAAAAATAAATAAAAATCATAACAAAATAATTCATAAAATATAAATATTTTTTATTTTATAACTTAAAAATAATAAAATCATTTGTTATTTTTAAATGAATTTATAAAACATTTTCCAAGGATTTTTCCTGGTTGGTCCACGTGGACCAACCAGGTGACAATCAACGTTGACCGGCGGGTCAACTGACTATCCTTCCCTTTCTGCCCTTGTCAAAATGTTGGTTTTGCCTCTATTTCGACGAATTTTTGAGGGTGCACCTTAGACCCTTTCATGTCGAGACCTGAAGGACTTTTTCTCCTCGATAAACCATCTTTCACGCCCTAGGCTTTCCTAGAGCTGAGGGCGTCGATTCGAGTGATCCCCATCGATCTTTGGAACGTCAGAACCACGATGTCAACCCCTCAAATACGATCCCTGACCTTCTAGTCGATTTTGAGTCCCTTTGTCCACCTTTCTTTGTCCCTTTCGAGCTCCACAGATACCTGGAGGTGACACCTCCGGTCCTGTGTCGTCAGCCAAAGCGAAGGAGGTCAGAGGTACCTCCACCACCTCCGCCAACTCCGGCATCGAGGTTCCCCTTCCTCAAGTATCCAGACCTTTGAGGCTTCTCTTTTCTTCTCGTTTCTTTCACCATTTCATTCACTGTTGCTGTAGGAGTCAAACCCCCTAGTTATCTTCGCATTTCGATTACCCATTCGCCTCCATGATCCCCTCGTCGGAGCGCACCTCCGGCCACCATCTCGCGCCGCCTTTCTACGATCCCATTCCACCCTTGCGGGGTCCAGGCATTTTGCTATGGACCCTCTCACTCTTTTCTGCAGGTACCTAGAGCTTAACGAGAGCCTGGGGCTCATTTTGAGCTTCGCCAAAGGTCCGCGGAGCCACCTAGCTCCTCCGCCCTCCCCCACGAGCTCCGGCCCATGCCGGAGTCTTTTGCAGCTTCCAGGAGCTAGAGGACCATTCCAGGATCTTGCCGCCCAATTTTGGAGCCGAAATCTCACCGGAGGATGGAGATCTAGCTCAGGGAAGCTTGCCTCGCTAGCGTTGCTTCCCTGTTCTTGCTCATCGCTCATCCGCCGTCAGATCGGGGCGGAACTCCAGATCGTTCAGCCATCGTTGGATCGTGTTGCACCGCCACCGTCAGATCTTCTTGGAAGATCTAATCTTCCCCGTTCATCGCAAACCGTCCTCGTGCATCTCTGAAGCGCCATGTGTCAAGTGGACGCTCCCCAGTTGTCCGATCACGCACGAGGATTCCAGGTGTGGGCATTTTGCACCTAAGCCCCCGCCATTTTTTCTATTTATATATTAGTATTTAAACTTTCATTTGCTGTTGTAATATTTTGTAATATTTGCATTAGGACCCCGCACTTAATTTATTTGCACTTAGGTCCTATCCACGTCACCTTACGTGACCCGTGCGCGTGAGGTGGTGGAGATTTTACACAGGACCCACTACAGGTTTATTTATTTCGCTTTAGTCCAAGAACTTTGCTATTAAGTGTAATATTTTTTGATATTTTGCACGTCAGCCCCTGGGATTTTTGTATATTGCATTTAGGTCCTTCCCAAGTGCGTGTATACCACGTGCGGGGCTGGGAATATTGCAGGCGTACCCTACGAGTTTGTGTATTTACATTTGGTCCTAGAAATTGATTTATAAGTTAAAATTTTGTGGAAAATTGCACATTATCCCATGAACTTCTAGTTATTTGCATTTATACCTCTGTCAGCAGTGTATTTTCTCTTTGTTGTTTCTATTTATTTCATGCATCTTTCAATTTCTAAAAATCACCAAAAAATCAAGTTAAGCTTCTGTTTAGTTGCTCCTTTTCGCCATATTTTTGTTTTACATTTTTATTGAATTTTCATATTTATAAAAATTCAAAATTATGCATTTTGTTACTGTTTGCATTAGAAAATATCAAAAAAATATTAAAACCCTTTAAAATTCCAAAAAAAAATACCTTTGGTGTATTTCAGTGTCTTTTAACTTCTATCCAAAAATCACTAAAAAATTCAAAGGAAAAATCCTAAAAATTAGAAAACCCTTAAAAACCTCACAAAAATCTCAAAAATTCCAGAAAACCCTAAAAATATAATTTTGGCCTCTGAATTTTCTCTGAATTATTATCTTTCATTTAAAATAATTTGGACGATTTTTGTTACTGTTTGATATTTTAGTTCTCCATTTTTGCTTCACCCCTTTATTCTCTACACTGTTTTCAGTATTTTTGAGTTTAAAAATACCAAAAAATTAGGAAAAATTTAGAAAAATCACAAGAACAAAATAAAATTATAAAAAGCCCAAAAATACATCATTTCCTAATTTTTGCCCATTTTCCCTATTTTACTCTATATATTATACCCCTTTTTCATTTATTGTATATTTACTCCATTATTGAAAAAGAAAGAAAAAATATAAAATATAAAAAGAAAAATATAAAATAAGAAATTAAAAATCAAAATATAAAAACTAAAAAAATTATAAAATTAAATAAAAAAATATAAAATTAAAAACCCACAAAAATTTGCATATTTGGAGGCATTTGATCACACTCTCACCTTTTTGAGCATCATTATTCGATTTATCTTGTTTGCTCCCTGAGTTCAACACTCTACACATACTTGCACTATACACACTTACTGTAGAGTTATAATAAATTTTAACTCCACATTTTCTTCTCATTTTTTGATTGTTATTGCGGGTTATTTGTTGATTTAGCCAGGAATTATCGAGGGTCGCCACAGCGACTTTGTCTCTGCCTTGTGTGAGACATTTAGACACCTTAATTCTCGGTTAATCATAACCTTACAACTACGTCCTCACCACTCACAATCTAAATGTAAGTACCTATGTACAAGGATGGGGTTGCTCTCCCACAATCAATGATTTTCGATTTTATCTGATTTTAATGTATAAGTTTTATCGTTCCCAATTTTATTAAGTGTTCACTTTCTTTAAGGTAGAACCAAGCACTTCTACCGATCAGACCAATTTCCTTTAATCCTAAGTGAGAAAACGTAGAGGGAGGAGTCGGAAAAGCCGATGCAATTTGATAAAACATTGATGCATGCTCAAGTAGAAATACTTAAAGTGATCCTTGCAATCTCCATGCAATATACTAAATATAATTGAAATTTACACTATAGGCAATCACTCGAAAAACACTCCTACACAAATAGTTCTATAAGCGAGCGAAGAACATGCTAAATTTAGAAAATCCAGTGTGTCTATTTAATGTGAATGTGTAGACCTAAGACTAAGAGCATAATGAAGAAACTCTAGTAGATCTAATAGCCAATGTGCAGTCCTAGATCTATGCCAAGCACCACAAATAATATGGGCCTGATGGCCGAGTGTCTAGTCCAAGTATAAGCACGAGAACCCAAATGGGAACTGCTAGAAATAAGAGAATCATTATAAATTATTACAAGATTGAATGCCCAATAGAATAAAACACTCTCTCTAAAAAATAAAAATGAATTTCTTCGCACCTCCTCAGCAGGCTTGATACACCGAATCGTCGGCCTCTGATTGCTTTGAGTTGCTTCAACCTTCGAGAAAGTCACTCCAAGTCACCAGGTCCCTTGCATGGAAAAGAAAATTAAATAATATAAATATATTCACAAAAAATATATACAGAAAAATAAATAAAAATATTGAGAAATAAGATCAAAAATATGCACAAGAAAATCGGGGTCAGACTACCTGGGGATGGAAACCTAAAATATGAGTTATTAAAATTAACTATAAATTGTATACCTCCCCGATAATGACACCATTTGACAGAGCACGATCCCACCATTCTAATTAAGGAGGATATATGTGTGTTGTAGTCGGGCAGGAATCAGTCCATCAAAAACCACATCGAGAGATAATTTGGAAAATTTAATCTCAACGCAGTCGATTTATTTATTTTACTTGGGTAACTCCCAAGGTTGATACAAGGAAGTAATATGATAGTTCAAGATTAATTCTCAAATAATCCAGAAATTTTAGGTTTTCAAAGAAGTATTTTTAGGGTTTTGATTTTTGCAGATTTTTATGGGTTTTAAAATAAAAGGTGTAATTAATTGAAACAAATATTATGCATTATTTTAATAAACATTTTAATGTAAAGAAATATTGTTATGCAAAAAATGTGAGGTTAAAACACGTATATAAATTTTAAATGATGACAAATGATACAATGATTATAAATGCAATAATGAGCCAGTACCAGTAAGCCAAGCTAATAAATTTAGTTCATTGAGCCCCCCTGAACTGATTTCAGAAATAATTCATCATTTAATATCAAATTAAGTTCCCCCAAACTAATGCCCCAGTTTCTACAATTATTACGAGCAATGATGATCAATATAGTTAATAAATGTGCTAAGAATAGTCAAATAAACTCCTTAATTTATTAATATTCCAATATATCTTCAAATAGCTAATTCATTATTTTTAATGATAGAGAGTTAAATAAGGTTCAAAACAACATGAAGAACTCAAAAATCAGACAATAAATCCTCAAGTTATGAAGAATAGAAGTTTAGGGGCATAAGTGTAACGAAATAAACAAACAATATTTCAGTTTGGACCTTTGGATGGTCTGGATGCAATGGTGTAAACCTTATAGGGGTTCTCTGTAATTAGTCCAGCGGCAGGGGTGTGTGTGCAAGTCTAGAAAGTTTAGGGGTGTTAATGTTATTTCTCCCTCGTACATGATAAGACTCGTGTAAGGGGAGGTCTTCTCTACATTTCATGGAAAGTGTGGGGGTACTACTGCAATTAGGCCAGACCACATGTGCGACACGTGATAGATGTTAGGCGTGGATAGACGTGTGGAACCAAGCCTCCATGTGGCGACATCTGCTTACTACGTGGCACCCTAGGCTCACGGCTTGGGTCAAAGGTTTGGGGGTCTCTCGAAGCCATTCAATCAGAGGAAGAGGAGGCCATCGATGGTGCATGTAGCACATGGAGTGCTCTTCCCCCTCCTCCTCGACTCAAATCGGCGACAGCTATAGATCTTCCTTCACACGGCCAGAGGTCGTAGGTGTTGTAACTCCTCGTGCTCCTGATGTTGCTCCAAGGACTCCTACATATGGATAAGAGCAAGGATGGAGCCAGAACATTTTTCAGGAGGGGGCACGCGGTTTTTTAAAAAATATATATGTCTATCAATTATAGTACATTCATATTCATTATATAACAATAATTGTTAAGGATAAATTATATCTATAGTTTTTACGTATATCTTTCATCAATTTTGAACTTATTCATTATGTAAGAATAGTCAATTTTGAACTTATTGTTTAATCAACTATATTTTTTATTCAATTTTACATAAATTGGTATCATATATGTTCCACAATGTTGGATTTTTTGTGAATGATATTTATACTTTTTTAAAAGTAAGTTATATTCAAGTATTTATTTATTTTGAATTCAGTATATAAATTTAGATTAATTACAATATAAACTACACTTGTTCCGAATTTGTATCAAATCAAAATTATAAAATACCTAATTCTATACTTTTTATCAATAACAAGAAATAATAATATTTATTAACAAAAATACACCGATCAAGAACATATATATGCATTTGATCACTTTACTTGATAATAAATAGGACCAATGAATAATATATGAGACTTGATAATAAATGAATTTTTTTTAAATTTTTATTTTTTTTAGATTGTGAATTAAACCCCGTATATGTATAAGTGGTAATGAGATTGGATGAAAGATCGCTTCATTCTATAGTCTGATTCTAAAGATATGGAACCAATAAGATTAGGATAGGCATTTATTATAAGTTGATCAATTGAAGAATTTACCTAATATAGGTTGATTTGAGGTAAAATTTTATGTTAAGAGGTATATTATCTATTGGTAAAAGTTATTGAATATTTCTAAAGAAATGAGGGGGCATATACGGGTTTTACTCCCAAAAACTCCAAATGAGGTATTATAATTATGAAATATTATGATTTTTTAGCTTTAAAAATCCATAGGGAAAAATTACATATACATATAGTATGTAATCTCAAATTTTAGGGGGTGCACTTGCCCCTCCTTGCCCCCCTTAGATACGTCCTTGGATAAGAGGTCTCGAGTAGCAAGGGATCATCCTATTGGTGATAGCTCTAGGAAATGGGGGCAATCGGTGGTGTTTTTCCTCACATTGTGTGGGAATAGGAACATATCTCTGATAACAAATCGATCGAAGTTGGAAGATGTACGAGGGGTAGAGGTAAAGCGTAAGAGAGAAGAAGATGGGGCGACTTCGTCAGGGATGGGTTGGCGCAGAGGAAGATGAGAAAATGAAGGAAAGAAGAGAGGGTTGTTTGATGGGGGTAATGAAGTAGAAGATGGAGGAGGAGGAGGAGGAGGAGAAGAAGAAGAAGAAGAAGAAGAAGAAGAAGAAGAAGAAAGAGGTGAGGGTAGAGGGTCTTTACCTGGAAGATGTAGCATCACCTGAAGGTTGAGCAGAGCACAACCAACTCCGCTCTTCTCCTCAGAGGTTGGGCGGAGCAACTCTGAAGCTCATCTCCACCTAAAAGAGGAGCAGTATGACCTGTAGGGGATATCGTCGCCTCAAGCCTAGGTTGCTATCACCGACCTGCAGCTCTGGCTTTATCCTTCTCTCGTATTGTTGATAATAGCATATAGGATCAATTAGAGATAATGCTCTAGTATATATAGAGAGAGAAGGGCGATCGGGAGAGGCGTGAGAGGATATGGGTTTGTCTTGACTGTAGGTCAAGGCAAGGATAACAACGAGGACGGTGTTGGGTGGTTGGGCACAATTCGATCGAAGATGGATTGGGTTTGTTCTGTGTGGTTGTATCATTTTTGGGTCAATGAGGAGATGTAGGGTATTGGGAGATGAGGAGGTTGGCAATGGAAGAGGAGGTCGGACAAGATTGGGTCTGGGGCCTGGGGGTTCTGCTCGATTAGGATTAGGTTTTCATTTAGGGATCGACCATTGAGGGATAAAGGGATAATGTAGTTGTTGGTTGATGGATTTTATGAGGGTGGTTGTTTGGGATTCGAAGAGGATACGTCGCCAGAGAGAATATGGAAGAGTTAGTTGTTGGGGAACTTGGATGTGGCGAGGTGGAGATAGCGGACAGAGAGATAGTAGTAGACAGGATGGAGGATGGAGGGATTTTGGAGAAATGGGAGGTGAGGCAGTGCAGGGCGGTGGTGAGAGGAGGGAGAAGATAAACAACAGTGGTCGTTGGATTTCTTACTATCCAAATCCAACCGTCCACAATCGGGATGCTATACCAGACATGCATGGTTGACTGGGGGAGATAGGGCCGACAAGCGAAATGAGGTGGACCAATTGCATACTTCCATGTGGATGTTGACCTTGACCAAAGCGTGAAATAAAAGAAATATAAATATAAATTAACAAAAGACCTCAAATGCAAAATTGGTGAAAATGAAAAATATTGATCTACATGCATTCTACAATGTTCATAAAGGGTTCAAATGCAAATGTACTCAACTATGCAAGCATTTCTATAGTGATATTCTATGTCTATAAAATAACATTTTGTAGTTTTGTACTTTTATTTGATTTTCTGTAGATGAGTAATATATGAAAAAGTCAAACATGATGTAGAATGATGTAATGGACACAAATGCAATTTTTTTTTAGATTTTTATGAGTTAAGGTTAGAATAAATTAGGGAAGTAGATTATATAAAAGTGAATTAGGTCAATGTACTTAAGTCAGAACTTATCTTTTTTATTGCTTTTCTGGTTTTTTATTTTGATTTTGTGTATTTAGTTAGAAATTTAAAAAAATAAAAAAGTACAAAGAAATAAAAGAAAAAGAGTCAAATATGTACATGAAATAATAAGCCAAAGATCTGTAAATATATACAATATACAGTTAGGCTCTAAAATCCATATTTCACAATGAGCTCTGATTCTTTTGAATTTAGTCTTTATGTGTATACAATTGAATGCATGTTAATTCGAAAGTGGGTAGAGTGTGTTTGGACATTGTATGAGAGAGATATCAACATTTAGATCTTTCTGCCCTAAAATTAGGGTTTGGATTTATTTCAAATATATACAAGTTAGTATTTTTTAGGATTTCCCATTGGTTAATATTAGTGTTATTTACACAATATAGTTAGTTCTTTATGCCATTTGGAGTTAGGATAAATTAATTAAAAATGAGTGAATTAGGCAAACATTTACAAATGAATATGAATGCAGAATGAAATGCTAATTTATGCAAATTATTCACAAGTGTATGAATGTTGATTATGAGATATAAACATGTTAATGCACCTAATTACTCGAGACAAAGCTCTATTTTCAGTTATTTAATGTGTTGAATCACATATTCATCAATCACACTCGTTGTAATTTCTTTTGTACTTTACAATCACCTTTATATTTGACTGTTGTATAGCCTTGATGAGAAATACACATAACGTACCTATTTGTGTGGATCCAACAAGTATTTCTGTTGATGCTACAGTAGTGAGCGGCTTTGGAATATGTCTCATAGCTGTGTAGATGTGACGGTCTGCGTAATATTTTACTTGTAGAGTTGTATGGTATTGTACTAGTACTGTAGGCTTTTGTGTAATTATGGTCCTAGAATATTCACTCACATATGCCATTAAATTGTGGATTGTATATGTATTCATTTATAAACTGGGAACCATGAATATATGTTGTTGGGGCATTTTTTATTTAATTTCTCTTCTTGCTTTACATTCTGAAGTTAATCGTGGAATGTGGTTATTGTTGAGTATTTGGATCCTAGGGACAGAGACATCACACCAACAATGGCTAAAATAAACGAATCACTCTTTCTGTTTACCATTCAAATCTAGACATGGATCTCAAAGGATCAGACCGAAATCTATCATGTGCATGAGATTCTATCCCTACTACTTTTGAGATTTTTACACTGTGGTTGGGTCCACTTATGTCGGGGATTTACATGTAAAGAAGAATTATATTATAAAGGTATAGGTGCATTTAGATAATATTAATACAAAAATATTTTTTTATCGAAATGATTTCCATACCTCATATCGATCACTATGGGTGCGTTCTTGTATCGGGTTAAACCACCCCAAGGGTGGTTTAACTCCCCTACCCCATATTTTCTCCCTCCACGTGGGTCCCACTTTTTATCTTTTAAAAAAAATTAAATAAATCAATTCTCCATCATCAATTCCATCAAAAAATAATATACTATATCATCATATCATATAAAATTATAAATTACTCCACTTCTACTCACTTTTTCAAACTTCAATACAATCACATCACAATAATTTCTCACTTTTTCAAACTCCAATACAATCACATCACCCCAAACCCACTTCTAACCCACCCCCACTTTAACCCTCTATCCAAACACCAAAACTCAAAAATGGGTTACCTTCAACCAGTTTAACCCACCTATACCCACTATCCAAACACCCCCTATGTAATAGTAGAAGGCGAATGGTAAACCTTGTACTCGCATCTTTCGTGATCCTTGTATTATATTGCAGCAGCGGATATTATAATAAGCATGCCATACATCGAATTTGTACCCCCCGATACTGGACCTCCACCCACAATTAGGAGCCGGCTGATATATGCCCGCACCGATGAAGACCTCCAGACAAACTTAGTCGAGGCCCCTGCCCTCCGCCTCTCCCTCCGCCGGTTGTGGCGTGGCCCGTTCCAAAGGCATGAGAGGCACCGGATTAATCGAGGTTATGGCGACCATGATGACTACGACATTCGTCTCCATAGTTGCAGAGTGACAGCTCCTCTACAACCTCTATTACTGCAAGCTCAAGATGTTATCGATGCTTGCGACTGCAACGATGTCGACCTTGACCACCACTGCATCATCCGTGCCCCTTTCTGTGGTCCCAATGTTGTCATCCAAATTGACTCAAAGATCATCCAGCTCTGGTCAAGTCTGTCCACCGCAAGCTTTGTATCTTCAACTCCCATGGTGTTCTCCTCTCGCGCACTATCTGACCGCTCGAGAGGCTGCCAATTTTGTATGAAGTCATGTCTTCACTCTGCAGGGGAATCTAATTTCTCAACGTTGCACTATACGAATAAAAAAATAAATTTATGACGATGGGTGATTTGATCAATAACTTATTAATTAGTATTTTTAATGTGTTATATGATTAAAATATACTAGCAAAGAATATCGTTAACTTCCTATGTTTTTTTATCAAATTTAGAGTTTGCAGGCATTTTCTATGGCATAATCTTTCTGGAAAACGCCAACTTTTGGTGTTTTTTGGGGATATGTCCAAATTTTCTATAAATAATTAATAACCCAAAAAATGTCTAGGTAGTGGGTAAATAGTAGCAATTGCATGTCAATAAAACATTTGAGAAATGAAAGATCGTAGAAAATAATATACGTGGAAACATATGAGCTATGTTCATCGGTCCCGGATACCATCCAAATCCTCTAAATTAGGCTCTGATAGATACGAAGGGAGGTTTAACCTCGCACATCATGGAAACATTATGAAATAAATCCAAATAAAAACAAGTGCTCCTCGTATAAGTGGTATAACAAACGTAGAAAGAATTTTGTCATATTACAAAATTACTTGGATACAGAAATTATTTCCATAATATTTTGCATACCACATGAATAAAGAATTGTTAACTTTGATGCATGTAGTTTCTAAGGTAAGAGACCTCCTAAATCAATTCCGATACATGGATGAAGCACCCACTTGTTCAAGGATGAAATGCAGGAATCTCTCGTATGTAGGAGATATGCTTCTCTCCTATCTTCTTCTCCATGTATAAGATAATCTATTCTTGATCATGACGATGTCCTCCACTAAGTCCTCGTTGCATGAGTTTACCTTCTTCTTCAGGGGCACGACAATGTGAAGAAGATGATGGTCTTCTTCTTCTCTTGTGGTAGACCGCAAAGAAGAGAAGGAGAATAAGAAGATGAAGAAGAAAATGGGGATGATCACACTTTGGAGAGGGAAAGAAAGCAGGAGAAGACTAGGGTTTTGAGGAGAAGGAAATGGTCTTCTCTCTTTCTTCGGTTACTTTTCTTGTGAAGAAAAGAGTGGAATGAATTGGAAAAGAGAGGGAGAGACAAATCCTAGTTTAAATAGATTTGGGGGGCAACCACGAGGGGAGAGAGAGGCTCTCTCTTCTCCTTTTCCTAGTAGGAATTTGGGGAGGTAGTTGATTTCCATCAATTATGTCTTATGAAAAGATCCATAAATATTTCTTAAGGACAATATTGCATATTCTCTTCCATCATGATTTTTTTCATATTACACCAACATAATAAATGTAAATCATGTTCACATTTAATTAATGGAGCGGGTGAATCCTATTCATATTAGCATTAATAAATATCTAATAAAAAATCACATGATTTCTAATAAATATACATATATATATATACATGAGAATCATATTCTCCTTGTTCCCAATATTACTATGAGAATAGTATTCTCAATATTTCCAGTTTTATTATGAGAATGTTATTTCTCAATATATGTGAATCTTATTCATGTCGTTCTTCAAAGTAAATCTAAATCATGTTTACATTAATTATAACAAATGTGAATAATATTCACATTAGTCATCTACATTAATGAATCACATATACACAATAATTCAAATAAAGTGAATCACATTCATATTAATTTTATTTCCACATGTGTGAGTCTAATTCACATATTAATATCCAAACTCCTCGAAATTACGAGTCCTAATCTAATTAGGAAATTTGTGCTTCATTTCCAAATAGTTGGAGGTAATTTCAGGGAGATTGTATATACCACATACAATTACTTGATATTTAAATTAAATTTAATGTTAGGGTTCAACCCACTTTGATCTATCCGCATGAATCAGATTTATAAACAATTCTTCGATAGATTTTGAACAATTTCAGATAAATTTCCATCTCTTTGGATCTAGAGTTCGGTTCTATGAATTGAGACTTTATCCAATTAATTCACGTTCATTTATACTCATAATGGAGTTACTAAAATCCAGTGATTTCATCATTATTATCAAATGAAAGTATCATGATGTACATTATTACAATTGCATGGACATCAAGCGTCCCTAATGCGCATGTATCTTATAAACTGGAAGACCTTGAGTAACCAAAGTTCCACCCATAATTTGTTGTCTCCTTAAGGGTTATCAATAGATTTCTCAATCCATTATTAAGTGATAATGTTAATTATATGCTTTATAAATGAATATATTAACATTCTCGAATTCTCATCGTATTTCCTAAATAGGATGACTACCGGTGGAATTCATCTTGACTCCAATATCTCTTAAGTGAGTTATGTAATCTAGTTCAACAAGTATGAACCTATATGATACCTTTAAGAGATCATACATCTTATATTCCCTTGAATAAACATCAGCTTGAAGATATATGGACCTTATCAGGTCACAAACCTATTAGTCTATTAACTGTACATACTCGGATATAAATATAAATATAAATATAAATATGTCTTTGAAAAAAATGATGTGTGGCACTTCGTAATAGTATATGATACATATCTTTAGTATCTCTATCTCTTCATAGTGCATAATCAGATAAATAGTTAACTTGCCTCGTCTGACACCTATGAATCTCTATTCTTATGCAGAGGGCTTGCATCAAAAGTGTTAGTCATATATCGATGTATAGCGAAGACCACTATTTCTTCTCAGACTAGAGATCCATCTTAAATATTACTTTAGGATGCTAGTTGTGTCCTCGATCTACTTCTACAACCTTGCATCAACCTCTATGATATTACTTCTACAACCTTGCATCCATGTGATATCAAGATGGCAATTGTATGTGTCCCATTTTGTATTGAGAGACTTGTAAACTCAATTATGTTTATTACAGATAATGAAATAATGTTAATCGTAATAATTTTAATTGTCCAATGGCTCTCCATCCAATAGGACATATAGACCAATCCGTGCATGTAAATCAAAGGATATCACTAATATTTAACAGAGTTGTAGAGGTAAACAAACTTTTGAGAGAGATAATTCTTATCATTGAGATCATAGTCAGATGCAAGATGATATCAATTTCTAAATATTTATATATTAACAAGGATTTATGATGATGTTTTAATACTTGTTTTATGTAGAAATATGAGAATAGATTTTATACGTTGCCCAATCTCATTTTAATGCAAATAAAATGTAATACTTAGCTATAATGTTTACACACATGAAAGTTTAATTCATACATAACATGAAGTTAGCATATAAAAATGATCTTTGCTACGAGAAGGCAAAAAACATCATCGGCAAACTTTTTAGAAGTCGGTACATCAAATCTTCACATCCACGTGCATATCTCATATATAGATGACCAATTACATCTGCATAAAATTTACAATAGTTTGACCGCTAGCTTCCAAAAAACAAAATATCAGATGAAATGCAAAAGAACCAATGCAATATGATTCGTCCTACCACCACCACCACAACAACAACAAAACCTTTTCCCATATTAAGTAGGGTCAGCTACATGGATTCTTTGCCTCCATTCATATCACTATATAGTTCTTGTTCTACCTTACAAAAAACAATATAGTCTGAATTTAAAATGACCCACACAAAAGGATCCTTCCGTACCATATGTGCTCCTATAAACAAAAATTGGGTCAAGATCCAATAACTAAAATTTTCAACATAAGGTTTGTAACACCTTAATCCAAGTTGTATACTAGACCATCCTCTAGCATCTCGATTGGTGTTTTTTCCTTTTTTGGGTCGATCGTGCCTCCTTTCCATGTTATCATCTTGGTGTGGTGTCTTCAAGCATCTCACCGATTGTTTTCTCATAGCAACACCTCTATGAATTTACATTTAAACCATTTAATGAGATTTCAAGTTGAAGAAAATTGACATGAATGTAGTTATTAATCAACAAATATTGATCGAGACATTTTCGTTAGCCTAAAATTGTATAGTATATGTATTATTGAATGTTGCTAATATTGGTCAATGTAAATGAAATGTCGCTTCAAGTAAATAAAGATCAATCAATGTAATCAGTTTAACATCCTGCGAATGAAAACCTTCGGCTCACAATAGTAATAATATCGTACAGAAGTTTGCAAGTCATGTTGGATTTGTGATGGAGGATTCATCGATGGAGGATTAATTGGAGCTTTACATGTGTTCTTATGATGCCCACCAGATCCACAACGTGCACAAATATCTCTAGGCCTCATCACTAGAATCACTTTCTTAAGAACTTTGTGAATCTTTATAGGTATTGGCACACCAATCAAAGTCTGATTCATCATAAACTTCATATGCAAGGCTATTCCAGAATTCTTTTAACAATGCCCTTTTTCTCCATTTTGCAGTAGCTTGAGGGGTCCCTAGGATATCTGTTGAGACCTTTTCTTGGCCCTGTGTTGATATTCCATGTGACCTACCCTTGGCACCTGATTGGGGGACAGGGGGCATCCTAAGGCTTGGGGAAGCATAATCACACCCATTCTCTAGTGTACTTAGTGACATGCGATGCACAACCTAATCATACCGAATTTAGTTCTTACAACTGAGTATTAACAACTTTGTGGAACATCCTTAGCGAAGGTCTTACAATACCATAACATTTTTCTACCGCTCCAATATTTGGAGTATTATCCACAGTTGTATCCAACTTCCATAGTACCATTAGCAAATTCAAACATATATATCAATATCTACTTTTACCCTCTTTGGCCTAATACTCTTCTCCATTCTATTGGTAGTACTATCTCTATCTCTTACTTCATCTACCGAATCCCCTCATCTACGACATCCCCTTCCTTTCTCATATTACTCCCTTGCCCATTTGAAAAAAAACACCTATAAGATTTGACACAGTGATTAGATTTAGGAACACACGTGGGATTTAAAATGATAAAGAATATTATCTTAAATGTCGTTATAACCCAACAATTCCTGAATGAAAATTTTATTCTAAGATGCTGAGATGTACTTCTTATTAAACCTTGTATAGCATCCATGGTGAAAATCAAGATGCTACAAATGAAAAAGGGTGCCTAATTATTGCTAATTAATAAAGGTTTTAAATTTATTTTTATTTTCCTGATTTTTATGTATTTTACTGATTTTATAAATTTTATAAATTTTATAATTTTTTAGTTAATTTTTAAATGTTTTATATTTTATATATTTTCTAGTTTTAAATTTCCTTTTAATAAATTTTTATTTTGCACTTCTTTCAAGTATTTTAATTTTTAAAAATCTTATAAATAAGATATATAAAAAATGAAATAAAAGCCTTTCTAGTTTTTTAAAATAAATAAAATAAAACATAAAATAAGAAAATAAAATATTTTTATGTTTTATTAATTTTCTACTACTTTTAGCGATTTTGTGGTATTTTAATAATTTTAAAATATTTTTACTTAATTAAAGTTGAAAACAATTTATGAATGAAAATAAGCTACTATTTTTGTGATTTTTTTAAAATCGAAAACTAACGGAAACTTTTTGGAAATCAATTTTATAAAAAAAAAGTTTCTACTAAGATTTAGAACGAGTCCAGTAATGTATTTGTCTAATTTTTCAGTGATTTTATATCATTTTTATATGTTTTTTAGAACATTCAAAATTTTAAGGATTTATATTTGTATTTTTGTTTGACTTTTGTTTATGTGACGAAATATTGTAAAAATAAGCTAAGAAATATTTTTGAAAATTTTCAAATAATTTTAGAATTTTTATGTATTTTTAAAATTCAAACAGTGAAAATACTTTTTGAATTTTCAAAAATGGCAAATCAAATAAATTTTTCAAAATAAAAATTACCTATGATAGACATGATTAGTCAGAACTTAATGTAATTTCTATGGAATTTTTTTGGATTAAGGGAACTATTTAATCAAATCAACAAAAGAAAATAATAAAATGCATCTGAAAAAGGACTAATATGTCATTAATGGAAACTTATCAGATTAGTTATTAACAATTAAAAGGAGCTTAGGGAGGAATCTACAATTAATCCAATAGACCACATGAAATGCGTCTACACAGCAAAGTGGGGGTATAAAACCAAATAATCAAAACTTACTTCCAATTATTAACAAACAAAATGTTCAAGGACTTATGCACAAAATAACCAACAATCACATGGAGATCCACGTGAGATCAGATTGCATGGACTAAAGTGCAATAAAAAGGAACTTTAGGAATGAACTACAATTATTCAATAAAGCAAAGGAATTATATGCAAATTAATAAAATGAATAGGGAGAATGCACAGTTTCACCAAGATGCTTGTCTACGATGCACAGGATAGCGTGGAGGCTTTGTACGGTCTTGGTCTACTTTCCTAGATGTGATCGAAGGGTCTTCTTTTTGGCATTAATGAACGATCAGGATGGATCTGGGTTGCTTGTTTTTTATTGTACAATGCTAACTATGCTTAGAAGAATGGGGTAGAAGGTAGCTCCAAGCGAACTTCAATAGGATTATCTCGATAAATCGGAGCTTGAACTTCATTGTGAGGGGCTCTATCAACTCCAAAATGGAATTTACGGCAATCTATGAGGTTCACAACTCTAGATCTCGCTGGAAGAGATCTAGTCAAAGTTGTGTCTTGTGAGTTCTGCAATGAAATTCTACTTGCTCGATGCAAGCCCCAGACGGTGCCCTGCAAGTGTTGATATAGCTCGTGTTCCAGGATTCAGTCAATCGTTAAGTGTAAAATGAAATCAAATGGAAGTGAGTCGAGATCCTCGAGTTTCTATGTAAGAAGAGGATCGCATCCCATATCCTTCAGATCGGAGGTGGTCAGATCGTGTAAGAGGTCTGTACATGTGAAGGCTTAGGGATGAGATGGTGGAATAGGTGGATTAGGATTCAAATACAGTGATGAGACCTCCGATCAGGATGATCATAGGTCAGGATTAGATCTACTGCTATGGATCTAGAAATCATGCAAGAATTGCAAATATTGTTACATGGGTGGATGTTGATGCCTGAGCTGTAGGTGGATCGTCTCAAGGGTCATTACCTCAATGATACAGCAAAGATCAGAGGCGCAATCTCTCATTAGCATGGCGGAGCAATGATGAAGTACACTAGATCAGAGGATAATTAACTCCAAAACCTAGTTTCGATGAGGTCTTTGATTAAAAGACTTGACACACCCTCGAGAAGAATCTAGAGCTCCCTGGAAGTGGAGAAAAAATGCCAAATATGTGAAAATGAAGAGGCTGAAGGTTCTCTTATAGACGCAGAAGAGTGAAATATTATTTAGTTACACAATAATTTAAGGATTTCAAATACATTTTTATTTTATTTTTAAGAATTGATTTAATGGAATAAATAAATTGTAATATATACAATATAAGTACATTATGCCTATAGAATAAATACCATTATTTTTAAATATTTTTTATTTTTGTTATTTTTATTTATATTTTGTATAAATAATATAAAATATGTACAAAACATTAAAATACAATATGTTCAAAAATATAAATAAATAAAATACATGTATACATGTACAAATAACACTACAAAAAGATGACTTTCACATCTTAATTCTGAAATTATGAAACCACTTTTATTTAAAAGATTGTTTTATTTTAAACACGATGAAAGTGAGTTGACTCATTTTAGTTCAGATGGAGAAGATATTCATCTTTTAATTCTAGTTTTACAGCTTTCTCTAAGCACTGTATCTTTTATTATATTCAAGATTTAATTTTGTAATTATTTTTATTATTTAGAACATAATTTTATGTACAAGTTTTATGAAGAAAATATTTTTATTTGAGATTGTTTTAATGATAAATAAAATAGTACAAGGTATGTGCATTGTGGATGAGATAAATAGGTATGTGCATTGTGGATGAGATAAATATGTACATTGTAAACTTAATTTTCTGAGATATTTATAAGTTAAGGACCCTATATCCCCAACTTTATTCCTTGTCGACCATGTTAATGCTTGACCTGGACTCAGGGTTTCGGATTAGTCTATATCTATTACATATAAACAACTTCCTTCTTTGTTTATTTTTCTTTTCTTCTTTATTCTTTTTATTTGGGTTAAAATAAGGGATAATTATACAATATTAACAAATGATGTTAGATTGTTAATTAATGAGAATTTATTGTTATTTACATGTGTTTTACTAGGGATTTTAAGCCAAAATGGAAGAACAAAGATGATGAATTGAGGATTCATCACATAGCATAGTGGCTAGGGATGTCAGAAAAATCTCAGCATGGGTGATGAATAGCCATTCATCTACCTTTATTCTTTCATTTTACATTAAAATCCTTATCAAAATACATGACAATACAGATAAATTGTTCATATTAACATTCATTATTTTTCTATAAATACAGGATAAATACATATACTTAATACAAATAAAATTAATAAAGAAAATAAAAGGGAAAATAAATGAAGTATCAAAGATATTGAAGGGCCCTTAACTCGAGACCATGTCAATATTGACTTGGTCAACAAGGAATAAAGTAGGGAGAGAAAAGGGTCAAATACTGTATACAAAACCTTATTTATTCTTTAAAATAGCCACTTTCCCTTAAATTTATTCTTCATTTTATGCATTAATGATAAAATATTCATCATGAAACTTATACATAAGAAATACATAGAAAATTATAAAAATAAGTGCACATAAAAATAATACACTATGTAACAGGGGCACCTAGATGAAAAGGTCATAAACCAAACTTCACATACAAATACAATCTCCATATGAACTCAAAATTCATCAAACTCACCTTCATTGTATTTTAAAGTAAATTATCTATATAATGAAGGTGGTTTATTGAAAATGTAGTTAAGATATAAAAGTCAGATTTCTAGGGTCCCATTGTACTATATACCTATGTATTTTATTAATATAATTGATTATTTATATTTTTACTCTTCTTATATTTTTAATAACTTTATATATTATTATAAATATAATAAAAATATAAACACAAAAGAAACCTATTAAAAATACCTTTAAATAAATAATGTAATAAAGTACATAGGTATATTCCACATATAAAGAACATATATATAATTATTTGTATATAAACAATTTCATAAAATCAAAGAAAAATTTGAAAATATGTATTCAATTATATTATAAATAAATAAAATATAAAAATAGTATACAAATAGTAAAATACAAAATAAAAATAAAATACAAAAAACATAGATACATTTACCTATAATTACATTTAGTTAAAATTAACATGTAATAAATAATCCAATAAAAATAAATAAAATTATCTAAAAATAGTACATAAAATAAGAAACAATTTTCATGATTTGATTTATTTAATAAAATCATTTTCATATTTATTTCTTATCATTTCTATTTTCACTTATGTTTCATCTTCTAGCATCTTGTGTAGACCAATAAGATGCATCAATTCATTGAGCTATGTCTACTGACCCCTTCACATTTTAGACCAGTCCACCATGCATTTTGCCCCCATTTTTTCAATTTTTGTAGATCGATCAAAGCATTCTTTCTGATCGATTCCTTAACAAAAAATCTACACAGTCGCATCAGTCTTCACGCGAATCTATGTGTGCCAATGGTCAACCTTTGAATCACGTGCAAACCCTAGTCGAAGATGGCCTCCCCAGTCAGCATGTATATAGCATTCCCTGCTCCATTTTTGAAGATTAATCCCTTTTACCTGCACCATTTTTCCCAAGAATTTGTGTTGGAACTGTCCCTTCGTGATAAGAAGTGGAGCCATTTGATTCTTGGTATGGAGGAGGAGCGGAGGAGGTGATTCAATCATCACTGAAGCACGAGCTTCAGGCGGTTCTTCTTTCGACCACTCCAGGTCTGGTGAACCTTCTATCCTTTGCTTTTTCGATTCCTAGCATAGTTAGTAGTGTAGATCTGTCTTTCATTTCATTTGATTCCATCTAAGTAATCGTCAAAATCCAAAAAAAAGTCATCGAAGCTATAGGCTTTGACCCTCTGTTCCCCGATCACATACCTTGTTCCGACCTTGCTGAATGCCTCATCAGCTTCCTGACACCTTCTACATCATTCCTACACACCTAGCCACCCCTCGATCTTGCTCAGATCAAGGAACCCTGTCTCCCTCCATAATGAATTTGTGATTAATCACTCTAAAAGATGAAAATAGAGCTTTGTTCCCAAGCAATTCATTGTATGTATTCATCTATATTGCATTATTATCACTCATGCATATGTAAATAAGATCCATGTTTTAGCAAGCATAATTGCATTAAATAAGAAGCCAAAATTCCCTTGTACATTCTCGCATGCATATTACCATAATGTCCACTATTTTTATTTATTTTTCACTAACTCTAAATCAAATTAATTCAACTTTATTATGCACATATTACTAACATTAATAAAGAAAATTTATTTAAAAATGCTATTTTTCCAATAAAACACAAACCCTAGTTTTGAGACAAAAGGTATAATTGTGAATATCTCTCTCATATAGTCTCTTATGGAGCCTTACTCACTTGTGAATAATGTACATTTAGATATCTACAAAATAAGACCAAATTCAAAAGAATTGAATTTCATATGTGAAACTTGGCTTTGGAATTTCAACGTATATTGTACATATTCACATATTTGACCTTATTATTTTATGTACAAAATAACTCATTTTATTTATTTCCTTTTAATTTATTTTCTTTGATATTATTTTAATAATATATGAAAAAATGTGAATAAAAATTGAAAAAAAATCAAAGAAAATAAATCTCTCTAAGTATGTATATATGTCCCTCTTGTTTTATTCCTTTATTTCCTTAATTATCAAAAATACCAAAAATTAGATTAGTGTGTAAATAATTACTTTGTACTTTATTTGGTTTTATTTTGATTTATACCATATCTAAAATTTACAAAAAAAATTGTAAAATTCAAAAATACAGTATCTTTTATCTATAGAGTACCGCCAAAAATATATTTTGTACATATGATTTCTTTTGATTTTGGTTCCTTCATGATTTGTAGATCTCGTCGAGACTAACAACTTTCATGAAGACTACTTTTTAATTTGACCTCATTTGTTACTTTTTATGATTTATCTTTTATTTATATTCTGAATTTTCTAGGAGCGACATGTGGTCGCTCCTAGAGCCACCACGTATCGCCACCCCTTTTCCTATTTATTCTCTTTTTATTTTTTTATTTTTTATTTGTATTTGTATTTATATTTATGTCATTTTATTTATTTTATTTTATTCAGTTTTCTTTTAATATTTTTTCCTTGCCACGTGGTCGCTCTTGGAGCCCCCACGTGACATCATCCCCTGCCCTTAGATCCAAGGTGGATTAGACGATGGAGACTTCGTCTCCACAACTGATACATTCGCTGATGATGTCTAGCGCCCGCAGCCAACCACCTTTGCCTTCTACAATGGTGCAACTTCTCCACTCCACCCTTCTCGGGATGCCTCCCCACCTTCCACAATCATCGCGTCGCACCACCTCCTTTATCTCCTCTCGCTCTTCAACATCAACCAATGCCACCTTCCACAATCGACTCCAACCGCCCATAAAAGCACCTCCAGCCCCACCGTGGAGCATCATCACCTGTTCCACAGAGACAATGACCTCTAGCTTCATGTCCCACGGGTGACAGTATTGGGTTGTTCCTCTAACGGAGACGACAGGGATTTCACACTCCAAGCAAGATTTGTGGCTTGCCCCGTGTAGAAGCGAGCTTCCTAGCTCCGTTGTTGAGCTTTGAGCTGCCTCCTCACAACAACTCTCAAGGAGACAACTAAAGGAGGACTTAGCCCCTCCACCTTCTCCTGTGAGGAATCCCTAGGTAATTCCTTCTCCTCCTTTTTCTTCCTCTTCTTCCTCTTCTTCTTCTTCTTCCTTGTCCTCTTCTATTGCTTCTTCTTCCTCCAATCTCTTCGAAAACTTGACCTCACGCCACCCTCTCTCACCTCTGCTTTTCTCTACCTATCATGTCATCCACCTTCTCCTATCTGCCTTCTTCCTCTACACCACTGGTCTCTGCACTCATCATCGCCTCGTCGTGTTCCCATTTGCCTCACCTTTACCCTTGACTCATGCCACTTCGCCCATCACTGAAGTCATGAGCTTCACCATCGTGAAGCTCTGTGTTGCCTCAACCTTCGCTTCCTTAGGAATTGCTCTGACAAGCCCCAAAGCACATAGGCGTGTGCTGCCTGGATGAGGGCCCTCTTCAGCCATCGATGTAGCAGAGCCCCTTCACCTCCTTGCCTTCCATGAAGCTGACCTCCTCTCCCCTTAACCTGAGAACCACCATTGCTCCATCCACCTTATCCTCTACACCTTCTTACTCTACACCACCATCTCCGACACTCATTACAGCCTTGTCGTGTTTCCCGCTCACTTCACCTTCACCCTCAACTCGTGCCACTTCATGCTTCATTACAATCACGAGCTTCACCACCACAAAGCTCTACACCTCCTCGACCTCTACTTTCTCAGGAACAACTTTGATGAGCCCCGCAATACCTGGGTATGTGTTGCTTGGGTGAGGGATCTCTGCCTTTAGCCATCGTCGTAACAGAGTCCCTACGTGTCCTTGCCTTTCACAAAGCTGACCTCCGATCTGCCCTTCATGCTTGGAGCAGCTCGCCCACCTCACCTTCGACCACCGCGCCCTGGTCTTCTCGCACGTGGATCCCTAGCTTCATGTTGCCTTGACCTAACCTGACGAGCTCCTCAACCATCGTGCCTCCGACAGACGCTTCACTGCCCCAGTCGCACCCTTACCACCCTCGCACTCCGCTTGATTCACTCCATCTTAGAGCAGCAGCAGCTCTAGTAGGATCAAGGCTCAACCTTGATTCGACGGTCTTCCACGCTTTACATGGAGGTTTTTCCACTGAGCCACAACCTTGTACATGAACCTCGAGCTTTCAGGTGCACCTGAATCTATAGAGCACGTCATGTGGAGCCTAAGATCCAAAGCACCCTCGAGTCGTTGTCAGACTACCACATGGAGCGTTGACACCAAGCCTCTGCCTGAACGAGCATCGCCCACCGAGCCTCTAATGACTCATATGCACCGCACGTGGGAGTGGGCAAATTACAATATAGTCTTCACCTTTTCAGTTAATTACATAAAGGACCTGTCGACCAACCGCACACACATAATACGTGCACTCGCATATATTTTGTAAGAAAACCCAGGGGGTTTTAGTAATTTCATTTTGGTCATGCCAACATGTTTTTATTTTGTTTTTTTCTTATGTATAGCACTTACACCCCTCTATTTCAGTTTCATTTTGAACAATCATTTTGCATCAAATTTCTAAGGCAAAAATTGCACATTGTGGAACAATTAGTTCTTACTTATTATGGATTATTATTTGATTTTTATGAGAATTGTTTGAATTATTACAATTTATTTTGGAGAAATTATCATATATTACCATTGGGAGCTCTTAAATTTGTAATAAAACCATAATTGCTCCAAAAAATTCTCAAAAATTCAAATTAGGTAGAATTTGTTGTTCTCTAATTCGTGCCCAAAAACCAAGTCATTTGTACGCATATTGTTTTGGAATAAATTGAATTGTGATTCATATAATTTATTTTTAATTGATTGTAAACTTAATGTTTTTAGGAGTTTTCATTTTTCCTGGATACATCCTTATTAGATAAATCTAGGACATTTTTAATTCTAGAACGTAATTTAGTTTATATTTATTAAAATTGAATGAATAAAAACCACATATTATGCATATTAAATTCATTATAAATTTATTTTGCATCATAAAAATTCCAAAAATTCACAATAGGTTAATTTCAGCTTAGTAAACCTCCTGATAAAATTTCATAATTTTTTCACATCATTTGCATGAAAATTGCATAAAACCCCTAAAAAGTGTCTAATTTTCAGGCATGCTTTTATGTCCTAAAAATACAAAAATTGTGTCCTATATTCCTCATTGCATAAATAATTCAGGAAATTAGCTTTTAGGAATTTTGAGCTCATTTGCTAATTATTTTGGATTTTCCAACATAGGTTAATTTAACCATAAAACTAACATATTACATTGGCACTTCATATTCATTTGCATAAAAAATTATAAAAAAATATTCTCCTCGAAAATCTAATATCTCATCGTCTAAAAATTTACCCAAGCAGATAGTGGTATCCTTGAGTCTGACCTTGGGCTTGCCCAAGTAAAATAAATTTGACTGCTCACATTTAATTGAAAGATTAATTAAGCAGTTTTTTATTAATCCAAATTTTCTCGCCTACAATGAATGTAATGTTAGTTCCATATAATTAGCGGAGGGCATAGGGTTCTTTACTCCACCACTTCGCCAGAGATCAATCCATCTCGCCCATCCAACCCTTGTTTGTGAAAACCATTGGGTCAATAAGCTTCATCACTTGAGTCATGAAACTCTTGGTGCCGGTCTACGCACGAAAGCGTCCCATAATGGGGGCAAATCATCTTGACTTTGCAGTTCTATGTGCTCGACCCTCTCTGATCGTCCAGGCCTCCATCGTTAAGGTCTGGAGCTTTTTGACCACCTAGCTAGCTGTGGATCCATCTGAGGATCTTTTTGAGCCATCATCCACTCTCCCAGGTGGTCGGAGCAAGGAGCTAGATCAGATCAAATGAGAACTCCTACGCAGTTCGTCCACGTTCAACGAGGATCCTTCTAAGCTGTCAGATCAAGATCGAAGCCCTAGGCTTCTAGTGGTTGTTGGAATCAGTCGCCCAGATCCATCCGATCAAGCGCCTAGATCTAATCCAAGCCCTCCATCTGTGAAGCGGTATCGATGGCTCATTGCGTGATACATGGATAAGTGGAATCATCTCAACTATCCGTCGGTGTGCAAATATTTTAAAAATATTAAAATTATAGATGAAAGTTTCAAGACTAAATATTAAGTACAAAAGAGCGATGGTGTAAAGTACAAAATACCCTAAAACATAACATTTTCTCTTGTTTAGAATTCAAAAATCCATAAAAATAATAAATTTTTTGAAAAAGTCCTAAAAATTCTTATAGGCTTATTTTATCATATTTCATCTTATGTATGAATATTTTTGAAAAAAATATCAGATAAAACTCCTAAAAATTGCAAAACAAAAATCATAAAATCATAAAATTTTTGAAAATCACAAAAATATGTTTCAAGTTTATAAATTTTATTTGTATTATCTAGTATCAGAAAAAACTAATTTTGGGCTTAATCTAAATTGATAGATATTTATTAAGCCATTTCAATTTCCTGGATTTTCTATTTGTTTTACTTTGTGTATTTCCTTATTTAAACCAACATAAAAAACCTAAAAAATACCCAAAAATCACCAGAAATAGAGAAAAATTATAAAACCCAAAGATATTTCATTTCGGTAATTTTGGTTTTATTTATCATATCTTAAAAATCCAAAAACAACTCTTTTCTATATACTACCTATATACTTATATATAATTATTAGCTATATTACTATATATTATTTCATTAAAATCAAAACGTAAAATTTTACAAAGTTAAAAACATATATATATTGATTAAAACCCACAAAAATATTTCAAAATAAAAAATCCTTATAAATTTCCTAAGTAGTATATTCACCATTTCTTTACTCTGCATGCTCTTTGTGGTTCGACCTCTACTGCTTGTCATTGTACATCATTTGTAGAGTTTAAAATAAATTTTAGCACTTGTTCACATTGTTTCATTGTCATTTTGGGTTACTTGGTGTTGATCAATGCTTGGTCCAGGTATCGAGTGTTGTGATAGTGGCCGACAAAGCGATTGCCATATTCGACTAGTTGGACATCGCAAGCCCTCGAAGGCCGGACGTTAGGTACCCCATTCTTAGTGTGACAATAAATGGTGCCATTGCTGGGAAGCATCGATTTGTAGAGCATAAAATATCCTACTTAGCAAATTTTCACACTATTCATTGTATTGCCTATGTTTCTCTTTACTCTATTTCTATATAAGACTGTTCCGACCATCTTCTTGTTTAAATTTGCTATGAGGGTCCACTTATCGAGGGAGGATTTCATTGGATATTCTATGCAATCGAGAGCCGCAGAGACCGACGGTTCTTTTGCCCACCAGTAGGAGAGAGTAGTAGAGGAGACAAGAAGCCAAGCAGACTTGCCTTAGTATAAATTTAGTTTAGTTTAGTGAGAGATAGCTTTATTTAATTAATTTGTAATAATACATGATAGATTTATTTAATTATTTTGTAAAAATACATGAACAAACTTTGAACACATAAATTTTCGTAAGTTCTTTTCATCAAGTGATTGTTCACCGGGGTGACTGGATCGGTTTTTTTACGCGTTCATCATTGTTATATTTCTTTCTCATTATTTTTCCCCTTGTTTTCATTTGATTCTTGTGTTTTGAGCTTTCTACCTTATTTTTTGTTTACATCTTTGCTGATTGAGTCGTTAGCCATTACGAGTGTATCTTCGATTAAATCTAGGTCCAAATCCTTAATAAAATCATGTACCAATAGTCTTTGATACATTTGGACATAGATCAAATCAAACAAGTTCTTCACGCTAATAGAAGCTCATGTTTGGGAGATTTCATTAATTGCATGCATGTAGTGTAAATTTAAAAATTTTGTCTAGCATCCTGCATGGAGAGAGCTAGGAAGCAAGGTAAGCATTATAACCAAGCATACATCATAATAACACGATGATGAGAATTCTAGCATCGTATTGACTTGCATTGCTTTTCCAGCTTCTTCTATGTGTTTTCATCACATAGAAAAACAAAAGAAATCAAGAAATCATTAGGCATTTGCATAAAAATACTCAAAACAATTGAAACCATAAAAATTAAAAAGGGACTGCTAAGAAAACCTTGACCAAATAAAAATCAATTAATCAAACTTCACTAGGATGGTTTCACAACACCCTCATTGTACTCAGATATCTTAGTACTAAGCGAGGCACAATCCTTAAGGAATAGAGACCAAATTCCAGTCTAATTATTGCCTTGTATATCGCTTGGATTCACAAAGTATTGTTGCTAATATCGGTGCATGGACGAGTAGGGCTGAGTCTGTTAGAAGGCTTGGTCTGAAGTACTGAGCATAGGAGAACTGCAATGACGGATCCATGTATTATTGTATCATGGTCGAGTACCCCAAAAGGGGGAAGTAATGGTTTCACCTATTAGCTTCCTCCTCTACTTTGTAGGTTGAACAGTTGATCCATATACGATAACAAGGACCTTAAAAAGTACAGGCAACTGGTTAACACAATGATTATCGGGCCAATACTCACTCGCCAATAGGAATAGCTACTAAGAACTAAATTTGATAAGATTTCTAGATACAAACCAATAAAATTGACAAAATAATGATCGGACTCTTATAGCTCATTATGTTGAGTTGATGAATCTACCTTTTTATGTGGCTTGACTGAGTAGTTTGAAGCAAGTCAAGATCAAAAACGCATCGTCTTTGCGCCTATCTTGCACCGCTCTTCTCACTTATCTCTCTACCCTGATAATTTTGTATCCTTATTTTCTCAATTCTTCATCACCTTCATCTACTAATACTTCATTACTTCTCTTGACTCTCAAGATGTCGCATCTAGGATGACTTTGTTCAGATCTTGCAAACATCAACATCAATTCTCAGATGCCAACATCTTCAATAATACGGGATGATTTTTGAGAACATAGTTTAGACTTGGCAAACTTCTCTCTAGATTCTCCGATCTTCGTTCAATTCAAAGGTTGAGACGACTCTTGTCCCGATCTTTCTTTTTTCATCACTTTCCTTTCACAAATAAATTTGTAGTTCAAGATCAACTTTCATATCAAACTTGCTTCTTCATTTCTAAGGATCGATCGGATTATATTTCTCAATGTAGATTCAACACCCTATCAGAGCCTGTGAATTCTGAGATGGATCCACAGAGGCATGAGAAAGGGCTGAGTTTGGATGAGACAGTAGACCATAATGAAATCAACATACAATTGCTAGCCTCAATTCAAGTCATTCAGCAACATCTGATAAATCAATCTCTTGCCCAAATATCTTTTAGAGAAATGTTCATTGAGATGAGGAGGGACAGAGAAAGCTGAGGAGAATAAGATGAAGAACACTATGATGGGAACAAAGAAGAGCATCATGTAGGAAACCATGGAGGAGGAGATAAGAGAGGAGGACAACCAAAGCCAACATTGAAGGAAACTTCCAACCATGGTGCTGGCCAGGTTACGGAGTAAATCCTAATACCTAGGATCCACAGACACTTTGAATTGAAATCATCTTGTCGACCTTCCATGGCAACACCAATGAGGACGCCTACTACACATGCAGTAGTTCAATAGGATCTACATCACCATGCATTATCCCAATATTCCATTGGAGGTAGTGAAGATGAGTGCCTTCCCGTTCAGCCTTTAGGATAAGGCATTATACTGGATCGATCACTTGGGAAGGGTGGTGATGACCTAGAAGGAGCTCAAATTAGCCTTCCTTCACAACTACTATTCCCTGGGTCATATGAACCATGTTTCGATCATTGATATCCAGCTTCTCCCAAATGTCCCATTAACTATTTCACGAGGTGTGGAAAATATTCAAAGATCTCATGGAGAAGTTCCCTATCATGAACTACTGAAGACTAGCTTGGTCCATAATTCGTTCGGGTGCTTACACCAAGAAATCCAACAGCACGTGGATGTCGCTTGCAGTGGAGTGCACTTCAACAAGGATAAAGATGTCATATGACAGATCTTCAAAGAGATGGCCGGAGGCTTGGATGTCATATCTTCGTCCTGAGTATTCTAGAAAGTTCCATCGATCTTGCATAAGCCTATAATGACATCATATCAAGAAGAAGAGAGAGATACGAGTTCCAACCTTAGCATCATCGAGAACCATCTCTCTAAAGTTGATATAATTTAGAAGCGATCACAAGACCTCGAGAAATTACATGTGATCGAATAAAGAACCAAGTCGTTGGACAAGCTTGACCAATTTTTGAAGCAGCTTGAGCCTCTAGTGAGAACAATCAATGCTTGCTAGCTTTTGAAGGAACCAACCGAGATTCTTGCATAACCGAAGTAACAACCACATCTACAAAATAAAAGGTCATCCAAGTCAATTCAGCACGTCTATTACATGCAGACACCTAACCAGGGATCATCACTACAACAGCAGATGGTTGTGTACCAACCAGAGTCCCAAGCTTATGCAGAGTCATTCCACCCACCACCTCCACAGATCTAAGAGGTAAATGTCGCGTGAGAAAATGAACGAGCACTGACCCATCCTGGAGTACAACCACAGGGTCATAGTACAGGTATCTGGCCATTCAACCCACATAAAGGTGGACGGCATTTCTAGCAACACCAATTTCACCAGTCTCCACACCAAGGCCACACTTGGAGACAGTGACACCATCAATAATAGTCGATACACTAAAAACCATATCAGCAGCAACAGCCGGTTGCTCCATATCAAAACCAATTCCCTCCTACTCGAATTCAATACTAGTAGTATCCATCTCATCACTATCAGAATTATCAGCAACAACAATAGTACCATCAACCTCAGCTCTCGCAGATTGTTGAATCTTCAGAGGTCGTTCTAGTGAACCCGTCTCTAGACTGCTTGGCCCAATTGATCAACAAAATGATTGAGATGATATAGAAGTTATATGACCTTACAACTGCAAAAACAGTCATACCCTCGAAGGTTGTGGAAAACCTCAACAATTTCCGTCGCAAGGAGCAGGTAGACGGCTATGCCACACCACCTCCCAAGTCAGGTATTTAGATTTTTTTATGTTATCTAATATTTTGAATCTAAAAAGCCGTAGGACACTACAGCTGACTCCTACAACTAAGGGGAAAATAAAGCTTCTATAGGCGAGTCTTCTTTACCTTTAAC
This sequence comes from Ottelia alismoides, assembly GCA_037367405.1. Classification (NCBI taxonomy): domain Eukaryota; kingdom Viridiplantae; phylum Streptophyta; class Magnoliopsida; order Alismatales; family Hydrocharitaceae; genus Ottelia; species Ottelia alismoides. The sequence goes on from JAZKJV010000416.1 coordinate 1,301,478, forward strand.
TGATCCCGGACAAAGCTCTGGAATCGATGAGGACAGAGGAGCAGCACCATCATAGAAAAAATAAAAAGATGAAGGAAATAAAAAAAATTAGCAATAACATCCAAGGTCAAGTCGATGCAGCCAAGGAGACGCCACTACCATTAGTTGACCTCGTGCGAGCTGACACAACTGAATTTCTTGCTTTCACTTTTCCTTCTATTATGGATGATTGTACCTTGTTTAGTCATCTTATTGTACAAAACAAGAATACTATTAATGAAAATGTGATTTTTCACGACACTCGCATTCCATTTCCCGATGTAATGAAATAAAAAATAGTAAAAATTTTGAAAACGGCGATGTCTAATCTTGGCATTATGGAGATAAAGCAAAATATAATGCTCAAAATGCCTTTGTTAAAAGCCATGGAGTACATGCATGTGATGGAGAAAGTATTAAAGGAGGCATGAATAACTAAGCATCCTAAAAGAGGAAGCGAGAAACCAACCAAACACATTCTGACCATGGCCATTGTCATTGTTATCAGCAACCTATCAAGCAAGAAGAAGGACACGGGAGCACCTCTCATCAGATGTGAGATGTTCAACCAAGAGTCCAAATGGACAATCCTTGATAGCGGATCATCCATCAATATGATACCTACATCACTGCTCGAAGAATTTGGGTTAGGACCGCTGAAGTCAATAAGAATGCTTCTGCAATTTGCAGACACATCAGTGAAGCGGCCAAGGAGCATTTTGGAGGATGTCATCATCTCAATACAAAGGATGCATTTCCCTGTAGAATTCATTGTTCAAGATACAGAAACCTTGGCACCTTTGCTCCATACCCCGATCATATTGGGAAGGTCATTCCTTCGAACAGCTGAAGCAGTAGTTGACTTCGACACAGGAAAGATCACCTTTCGCTCAAGCACAGATAAGGTCTTGATTGAGACAATCCAAGTACTGAATCTCATAGAGTCCATATCAGATGAGAGCGAGCATATGAAGAAGGATACAGAAGACCGTGATTTTCTATCAGAGATCAGAGAGACTACATTATTCTTGGACGATGTTGAAATCCAAGAATTCATCTCCAATTAGGAGTGCCTGGAAAGCACAGTTGAATTTTCCCTAGTCCATGAGGATGATTTGTTTGTTGATGAGCTAACTGGCCTGTTTGAGATCAATCCATCTATGTTAGAGCAAGACGAATTACTTGCAGATCTTTATGATGTCTTGTATTCAGAGTAAGACAACATATTGTCTACAGGACTGACATTGACCACAGTTGCCGAAGTCACCACTGGGTCAATTTAGACCTCACCAGAGCTGAAGCAACTACCCTCATCGCTGAATTACACCTTCCTTGCAGGTAAGAAAAATATGTTCCAAGTCGTCATCAATTCTCAGTTGACCAGGGACTAGGAATCTCAACTGCTCGAGGTTCTAGAAAGAAACTGCAAGGTAATAGGTTAGAAGATTACGGATCTCCAAGGGATAAACCCTTCATTATGATCACACCACATGTACTTGGAAGAAGATAACAGGCCTTCCTACAAATTTCAGCGTTGTCTGAACGCTAATCTCTGGGAGGTCATGATGAAATAAATCATGAAGTGGTGCAATTCATATCTATCACATCTCAAACTCAAAATGGGTAAGCCCATTACATGTGGTCCCTAAGAAATCTAGAATCACTATTGTAACGAATGACAAAAGAGAGGATATTCCAATCAGAGTGCCTACATCTTGGTGCATCTGTGTGGATTACCAACACCTGAACTTGGCCACCAAGAAGGATCATTTCCCTTTTTCATTTATTAATCAAATTGTCAAAAGAATTGTTGCAAAGGAATACTTCTGTTTCTTGGATGGTTACTCTAAATACAATCATGTTGCAATAAATCTTGAGGACTAAGAGAACACTACCATCTTATGTCTACTTGGGACGTACACCTTCATATGGATGTTGTTCGAATTGTGTAATGCCCCTGCTACATTTCGGAGATGTATGATGGTCGTATTTGCCAACATGGTGGGCAGTTTCCTTGAGGTGTTCATGGATGATTTCTCGTTCTATGGAGATAGCTTCGACACATGTTTAACCTATATGGACCGAGTACTCCAACGATATAGTGAGGTGAATTTGGTGCTTACATGGGAGAAGAGTCACTTCATGGTGACCAATGGAAATGTGTTGGGCCACGATGTCACCGAGCGAGGCATGGAGGTTGACCCAACCAAGGTGGAAGTAATCTCAAAACTTGAGTGATAATTTACCATTCATGCACATTTATTCATTCATGTTAGGCTTTAATACATATATAAATGCATGTAACACATGAATTAATACATGTATGTTCATTTATATATTGTATATAAATACATGTATATAAACCTTAAAAATGAAGGAATAAATAAAAGAAAAGAAAAACAAAGGAGGTATCATAGATACTGACTGACCTTGACCATCAAGACAAAGTCAATCCTTGACTTGGTCGATAAGGAATAATAAAGTAAGGGAGATAGGACAGAAAAACCACAAAAAATCAGACTTAAAACCCTAATTATTTTTATCAATATATTCATCTGGAGACCTATTTTATTTTCACATTTTTACACCTCAAAGTAACAAACTTTGAACATGAACATTGTACATAAAAATATGAAGAAAAATGCAAAATTTATTTCACTCAAAAATAATGCACAGTGTGCCCGAGACACATAGAATAAAAAGCAGCAAAGAAAATTCCCAGACATGGATCTTCTCCATACATAGTCAAGATTCATACAACTCACCTTTATAGTTTACAAATTAATTTATCTATTTAATGAAGATGGTTTTATTTAATTTGGAGTTAAGATGCAAAATTTGGCTTTTGGGCCCTCATTGTACAATATATAATATTCAATATATTTACCCTTTATATTTTTCACATTCTTATATTTTTATAAATTTGTAAATATTATTTAAAACATGAGCATGTAATAAAGCTAAAATAAAATCATTAGAAATACATTAAAATAAATAATGTATTTCACTACATATGTAAATATACCTATAAAGTTTCTATAATATAAGTATATATATTTATTTAAGCACATAAATAACTTTAAAAAAATTAAAGAAAAATATGTACATAACAAACTAAATATAATGCAAATATAAAAATTATTTATATAGAATAATAAAATATAAAACACTAAAAAAATAGGGTATATATGTGTGTATTTATACCTATAATATACATGTAAAAATAAAAACCTAACAAATAACATGATAAAATAAATAAAATAACCAAAAATATTTTATTAAACATGCATCATAATTTTATTTAAATAAGATCATTTTTCAATTTTTATTTAAATTTTGTTTTATTTTCTTACCTGCTTTATCGTTTAGCGCTTATGTGGTGCCGACATGACCCAATCATCGGCCTTGGAGTGTCGACCCTAGGTCAACACCCACTCCCTCTCTGTTGTCTATCAGAATTGTTGAGCAGCTGACTTCGCCCAATTTTCACATGAACTACATTGCTTGTTTGGGCATGATTTCTTCTTGAAAATTGAAGATATGTCCACCCACTTTGTTGTGCATCATCTCGATTTGATCCCTATTGGTCACTCATGTTGAAACCCTAGTTTAGTTTTTTTTTTTACTTTTTCTACCGGCTATGAATAAACCTCTGAGCTCCTCCTCTGCTCATTGATCATCCACTCCCCTCTCTAACCCCCTAGAAATTTTCCAGAGCCTCGCCTTTGTGATAGGAAGGTTGAGCACATGTTCTTGGGTGCAGAAAAAGGAGGAGGAGCTGCATCCACCCCTTTCTAGGATCTCTTGCTGGTGAGTCTCTGCTCCCACGTCTCCAGCAGTGGTGAGTTGCTTTTCTTGTTTATTTTCCATTCCTTATGTTAGATGTAGATTAGGTTAAATTCCTACTTCTTTAATTTTGTTCAAATCACTTGAAATTCCAAAAGGAGAACCGCGTCGGAGCTCGCAGTTCCGGCCCTTATTTCCGATCAACCAACACGACCTCCACCGTTCATTCATCCTCCATCGGATTCTCCTATGCCTCTACGTCTCCCAAACCACCTCTTTCACCTGCAAAGATTGGGTTCTTCGAGTCTCCCTCTACCACCTTTACCGGAGACCTTCCACCCGTTTCATCCATTGCACTCCCCTCCTTCTTTTTAGTCCTGGAAGCTCTGCTTCTAGGCTCTTGTGCTACTCGTGTGGGATATAGCTCAAGAGGACCCCATTTGAGGGGTCCCAGGTCTAGCAAAAGTGCTCCAGGTCGGGTTCCCTTCTTTGACGTCCAAGACCCATTCCTGGGGTTTCGAACCTTCTTCTGACCATCAATCGATCTGACATCGTCCCAGGAGTGTTTACAGCCCATGAGCCATGTGGGAGATGGTCAAAGCTGTGCAGGAGCATGGATCAAGGCTCATCGGGGAAGTTTTCTTCATCCGTTCTTCCAAAGGCCTCAATAGTCGTCCAATGAAGAACACTTGCCCTGATTCTACAGCAATCATTTGATGATAGGATATCTCCACCGTTAGATCTGGTCAAGGACATAATCTCAACCTTTCATCTGTGAAGGGGTATAGTCCATTGAGGAAGAGACATATGTCCAAGTGAACCAATCCTGCTCGTTCCCCGGCGCGTAAGGAGTAGGTATTTTGGACTATTCCCGCTCCTATTTTTGCTATTTATATTATGGTCCTATAAATATTTATTAAAGTTTAAAATCTTTGGGATACTTTGCAACTTGGACCATGAGGGTTTATGTTATTTGTTGTTTAGTCCAAGCCACGTCACCTCACGTGTGGTCCCGTGTAAGGGTTTTGGGGGTAATTTGCACTATTAGTCTTGATGATTTGTTGGACTTGTTTAGAAATATTGAAAATGCTTTTGGAATTTGCAATTTGATCCTTGCTAGTTTGAATTGAAATTATATTTTATTAGGATATTTTGCTTGGAAGCCCATGGACCTTTTCATATTTACATAAATACCCCTCCAAAGTGTTTTTAAAATGCTTATTTAAGTGAAATTGTTGATTTCACCCTGGACTTCGCATATTTGCTGCAAATGCATGCTTAAGGCTTCTCTATTTGTAGAATAGTCCCTATGTTGTTTATTTAAATAATTATTTTCTTTGTTTTTAATTATATTAATTAGCTACTTAACTCTAAAAATATAGGAAAATTTTTTAAATACCTTATATTATATTGTATGACATATATTTTTATGATGGTATTTATTATTATGTTTCTAATTAAAAAATGTAAAACTAGCTATATTTTACTTTTTTGGATCGGAAAAGTCATAAAATTAAAATATAGCTTCAAAAATTACCAAAAAATGTGTAAGTGTATTAACTATATTTAATCGCATACCCAAAATTCATAAAAAATACAAAATAGAAATCTTAGAAATTACAAAATACGAAAAACAATAATAAATCATAAAAATTGTAGAAAAACAGAAAAATATGTTCTAAAGTTTGAAATTTTCTTTATTTTCTAGTATATAGGAAAAATAAGTTTGGTCCCTTTATGATCTGATAAATATTTATTAGGCCCTTTCTCATTTCCTGTATTTTCTATTTATTTTATTTTGTGCTCCGTCGACGACACTGTACCAGCTTGCCTTATACATATTTCATGGAGAGTAAAATAAATTTCATCATTCGCATCTGCATGATCTATTTACATGTACACATCCATGGTTTTGATTATTGATTGATTTAGTTGAGTGGTTTGGAATCCGAGTACTGCGAGAGGTGTCGATACAACAATTGTCGGACCCGACTTGTCAGGCACCGCATGCCCTCCAAGACCAGGCATTAGGAATCCTCCAATCTATAAAATCTCATTTATTATCATTGAGCCAACTATTACATTGAAGCAAGTTAGGTCATTCCTGGGGCATGTCGATTTTTACCGAAGATTCTTCAAAGATTTTATCAAGATTACCTGACCTTTGACTAAGCTACTAGGAAAGGAGATTGATCTTATTTTTTATGATAGAGTTCTCCATGCCTTTAACCATCTAAAGGAACTAATAACTGAAGCGCATGTCCTACAACCACCATATAGGTCTCTTCCATTCGAGATAATAACAGACGCTTCTGATTATGCCATTGGGGCTATTTTAGGACAAAGGTGGGATGGATTACCATTTACGATTCACTATGATAGCAGAACACTAGATGATGCTAAAAAACTACACAGTCATATAGAAAGAGTTGTGAGCAATCGAGTTTGCACTAGAGAAGATCATGTTGCATTTGCATGGGTTGAAAGCCATTGTATACATTGATCACTGTACCATCTGATACTTACAAAGCAAGAAGGATGCTAAATCATGATTACTTTGTTGGATCCTTCTACTCCAGGAGTTTGACTTAGAAATACATGATAATCTTGGAGTTAAAAATGTTCTGGCAGATCACCTTTCCAGAATTATAGATTCAGATACTCATGAGCATGTTATTTTGCCGATCACTGAAACATTCCCAGATGAGGCTATTCTTTTTGTTGCTTCTCTTCCATGGCATGCCAATATTATGAACTATCTTGTCTCCAAGAAAGTCCCATAAGACCGGCCTAAGCTGAAAGTGGGCAAGTTCTTGTCCGAGATACATTTTTACCAATGGGAGGAACCATACTTACTTCTTGAGGGAGTGGATTTTATCTGTAGAAGATGCATCCCTAAGGAGGAGTACTTGAGTGTACTTGAAAATTGTCACGAGCTGGAATTTGGAGAACACCATTCTGGGAAGAGCATGGCAACGAAAGTGCATCGATACCGTCTTTAGTGGCTGACTCTTTTCAAGGATGCTACAAATTACGTCAAAGTTTGTATTAATTGTCAAAAGATAGCCAGCACTACCAACTCTAGATACACAATGCCTCTCAAATACATTCAGATATCTAATGTTTTTGATACTTGGGGCATTGACTTCATGGGCATGTTTCCTAACTGCTAGGGCTATGAGTAAATCCTACTTGATGTCGATTATGTCAATCGATGGGTGGAGGCTATCCCTGCTCGATCTGTAGACAATCGCACAGTGTGTGGCTTTCTCAAAGATAATACCATCTCATAGTTCAAGATTTTGAAGATTCTCATATCATACGAAGATAGCCAATTTATCAACAATGAAGTCAAGAAGCTGGCAAAGGAGTACGGCATTGAACACCATGTCGCATATCATTACCACCCGCGGAATAATGATCTGGTTAAATGTTCTAATAGGGAGATCAAATGATTCTACAGAAACTTGTGCATGCTAATAGAAATAACTGGTCCCAACTACTTGATTCACTTCTATGTACTTATCAAACGTATAGAAGTCTCCTTCAAGAATGTCTCCCTATCAGTTAGTATATAGTAAGCCATGCAACTTGCATGTAGAAATAATTCAAAAATCTTTGTGAGTAGCAAATATATGCAATTTGTATAGAGAAAATTGATCGAAATTGAAAGCTCAATCTAAACAAACTATTAGAATTCCGAGACTATGCATACAACAATAGCCTTATGTACAAGGAAAAAGTCAAAAAATAGCACATCAGAAGAAAGAATTTTGATCCAAATCAGAAGGTGTGGTTGTTTGATGTAAAGTTAAAATAGTCTTCAGACAAGCTGAAAAGTAAATGGTCAGGTCCATTTATTGTGAAAAATGTGGGTGACAACGGTAGCATCATCATATCAAGCTTGTCCGTTGTCAATTCATGTCCGTTGTCAACCGATAGTTGTTGAAAATCATACCTTGAGCATGATACATTCATGTCCATTGTCAATTCGATTAATGTGGTATATCAAGAAGAGCTCACAACAGCAGAGGGATCAGACACATAAACTCTAATAAGATGTTTTCTTTTCTTCTTTTTCTTTCTTTTTGTTCCATTCCTTTCTTCTTCCATGTATTCACACATCCTATTCATATGTGTTATACTTATGATATTCTTCATCCTAAGTGCAGAGGGGATGAGAGAGGTGAGTTATTCTTTAATTCTTCCATTGCACACCTCCTAATATGTTGATATTTTGTCTATACTTAGGGATACTTCACCCTGAGTATAGGGGGAGGTAAGTTGAGTCAATAATTTCGGATATTCTAACCCTGCTTCATGTTCAATCTGTTATACTTAGTATTCATTGATCCTTAGTATAGGGTGACAATCTACTTCTCATTCTTTCATTTTTGAGTCGATGTAGTGTAGACTTTTATATACTTAACATGAGTTATATCATCCGTTATTGCTTTTTGATCACTATGAGGACATAGTTCGAGCTAAGTATAGGGGGTCGTATATATGTATATATACATTATCCATAACTCGTACTTTTTTATTTTCAATAATATGGCTAATATACAATATTAGGTAAGGGTATACAATAAATCAAGTGTAAAATAATACACCCTTGTAAATATGCAGAATTGTTTTTGAAAAATTCTTTGAAAAAGTTGGTTTGAACCTATTTTGCAAATTGATTTGGAAATTATTGTAAAACATTTTGAACAATGTTTTGAGAACCTCTGAAAACTCTTTGTAAAATATTTTCAAACTATTTGGAAAATAAGCTCTTTGTGATTGCATGTAAATATTATTTGCCAAATAAGTTTTCAGAATGTATTACAAATGTTTAAAAAGATGTTTTCAAATTACTTTGAAACCCATGTAAATAAGATCCTAAAAAATTCTCCAAATAAAACATGTAAACATATGTATAAAATATAAAAATTGTATATCCCTCATATAAAGTTCCTTGTGAATACACTAGCTTTTTGCATGTTCAAAAATCCAAAAAATATGCAAAATTCTAAAAATACCTAAGAAGTTGAAAATTGTTTTCAAAACTTCATAAAAATTTGCATAACTTTTTGAAAAATCCATAAAAGTTCAAAATCAAAAAAAATAGTTTTACAAAAATATTTTCTTATATTACATTGTATAAGCGTTTTTCTGATCGTTCTTGATAATTGAACAAGTCTAAATAAAATCTGAAGATTGGCGCTTGGTCTAGATCGTAATCTGCTTAATTTCAAAGGAACCTATTAAGGACTAGAATTGGGACGCTTCATGTCACTCTGACTTAATTCATTAGGTTCTATGAGACTACACTCATGAATCAATTCATTGTGTCTAACTAGAACCTTTCTGACATCCGTACAACTCTTGAGACAATGCTTGACTTAAGACCTCTCACTCAGCACATAGCTCAACCAAGATGGGTTGCCGAAATATCTCGGAGTCTAAGTCGGATGATACTAAGTTGTGTCATAAAGTGTGGCTCATGAACCATTCTAGGGGACTAATGAACCAAAACTTACACCAAAATGTCCCTCTTGTAGCATGGACATTTAATGACCGGAGAATGTATTGAAATAAATCTCGGACGAGGTCTACTAGCATATTTTTCTAAGACCCCAAAACATGGGCGGAACAAAAGATTCTATATCTGTCAGGGCAAAATAAGAATGCAGAGCAATGCCAAACAAAGAAATGCCCAAGAAGAAGCCTCTACCAGAAACTCAAAAAAATGAGCTCCCAGAAAAGGCACGCTTCTTGATGAAGACTTGGCCACACTAACCGAGCTTCATAAGGAAATGCGACTACACTTGTTCATTTCCACTTATTTTCTCTTTATTATAGCTTCTCCCTTATTTGTTGTACACTAGCATGTACCTGAACTCAGAAGGAATATTCATCTCCCAGTGGATGAGTTACTAGAGGAGACTACCTAATAGTTCAGTTATTTATCTGGGAAGAGTTAACACAGTTCACACACAGGGTACTTGCATTTCAAGGTTATGAGAGTATAAGTATGAAGGAACGGTTCTTAATTGGCTATTGAGTTGAATTGGAAAGAGGAACATGGAACCTAAGGGATGTTGAGTCACAATTCCTACCTAAATGAGGTTCCAAACACATTAACAATCCAAAGGTCTTAACTGAGCTCCGAACTTTAATTTTGTAAAGACAAGTTTAAAAATCATAATCATTCCACCTTTCTTTATTTTCCTTTTCTTTAGTTTTATCTTTTGCATCAATTATTCTTCTAATAAGTGTTGCAAAGGATCAACAAAGGTAAGTATAGCAGGATGATGAATAGTCATTAATCTACCTCTGTTCTTCCATTTTGCATTTAAATCCTTATCAAATACATGTCAATACAGATAAATAGTACAAATTAACATTTATTATTTGCCTATAAATACTATAAATACTTGTATTTAAATATAAAATAAAAGAGTAAAGAAAAAGGGAAAATAAATGAAGTGTCAAGGGTACTGAATGATCCTAATCCCCGAGACCAGGTCAATATTGACTCGGTCGACAAGGAACATGTAGGGGGGCAAGGGTCAAACAATGAATACGAAACCCTAATTTCATTCTTTAAAATAGCCATTTTCCTTGCTTTTAGTCTTCATTTTATACACCTTAAATAATAAAATGTTAAACATGAAACATGTACATAAAATACATAGAAATTTATAAAAATACTTGCAAATAAAAATAATACACTGTGTAACTTAGACATAGAGATGAAAAAGCTGTAAACCAAACTTTACAGATCAATATCTTCTTCACGTGATCAAAATTAACCGATCTCACCTCCATTGTATTCTAAATTAAATTATTTATCTAATGAAGATGGTTTCATTGAAAATGGAGTTAAGATACAAAAGCTGGCTTTCTGGTGCTCATTGTACTATATACATATATAATTTATTCATATAATTGATTCTTTATATTTTTACTCTTATTATATTTTAAAAAATAAATACAAAAGAAACCTATTAAAAATACCGTCAAATAAATAATGTAATAAAGTACATAGGTATAATACACCTATAAAGAACATATATATAGTTAATTATTTATATAAATAAATTCATAAACATCAAATAAAAATCTGAAAATATGTATTAAATTATACTATAAATAAAATATAAAAATAGGATAATAAAAAATAAAATAAAAAATAAAATGCATAAAACATGGGTACAATTACCTATAATTATACTTGTAAAAATTAACATGTAATAAATTAATTGATATAAATAAATACATAACATCTAAAAATAGTACATAAAATAAGAAACAACTTTCATGTTTTGAGTTTTGTTTAATAAAATCGTTTCTTATTTATTTCCTTATATTTCTATTTTCACTTCTGTTTTATCTTCTAACGTCCTATGTGGACCAATAAGGTGCAGTCGTTTGTTGCCAAGGTTAATTGACACCTTCACGCTTTAGACGTATCCATCGTGGGTTTTGCCCCCATTTGGTCAATTTTTGTAGACCGATCCAAGCATTCTTTCTGATCGATTTGTTGATGAAAATTCTTCGCAGTTGCATCAACCTTCACACGAATCTATGTGTGCCAATGGTCAACCATTGAATCTCTTGTAATCCATGGTCGAAGGTGGCCTCCCAGCCAACATGTATATAGCTTCCCTTCTCCATTTTTAAAGGTTAATCCCTTTTACCTGCACCATTTTCCCCAAGAATCCTTGCTGGAGCCGGTCCTTCATGATAGGAAGTGGAGCCTCTTCATTCATAGCGTGGAGAAGGCAATTAAATCATCGCCGGAGCTGAGTATCATGTTGTTCTGCTCCTGACCACTCCAGGTCTGGAGAGCCTTCTATCCTTTGCTTTTTCATTTCCTAGCATAGTCGGTAGAGTAGATTTGTCTTTCATTTCATTTGATTCCATCTAAGTAATTGTTAAAAACCGAAAAAAATAGTCATCGGAGCTCTTCCCCAATCACAACCCTCGTTCCGACCTCGCCGAACACCTCATCGGCTTCGTGACACCTTTATACATCATTCCTACACACCTAGCCACCCTCGATCTTGCTCAGGTCAAGGAACCCGATCTCCCTCCGCTGCTTCGCCAGAGATCAATCCATCTCGCCCATCCAACCCTTGTTTTTGCTAATAATTGGATCAATGAACTTCTCCCTCGAGCTATGAAACTCTTGGTGCATGCCCGCACAAGAAAGGACCCCTCAAATCGTATCAACTTTGTAGTTCCAAGTGCTCAAGATTCTCTGACCATCCAAGCCACCATTGCTGAGGTCTGGAGCTTTTTGACCTCCCCATCAGCTGTGAGTCCATCTAAGGATCATTTTGAGTAATCGACAACCCTCACAGGTGGTCGAAGCAAGGAGCTAGCTCAGATCAAAGGAGACCTCCGCAGTTCTTCCCTGCTATTTGAGGGTCCTTCTAAGTTATCAGATCAAGATCGAAGCTCCAGTCTTCCAGTTGTTGTTTGATTTAGCTGCTCGGAGCCATCCGATGAAGCGTATAGATTTAATCTAGGTTCTCCATCTACAAAGCGGTATCCATCATTGCGCGACAACCGTTTACCAGTGCACCATTGGGGGAACTTTGTACTTTACATCCCTTCCTTTTTATTTAATATTTAGTCCTGAATCTTCATATGTAGTAGTAATATTTTTGTAATATTTGCACATTTGACCTCAAGCTTTCATTTATTTGCACTTTAGTCCATTGCCAGAATAGCTCACTTATGCATGTGAGTTGGTGGGTATTTTGCAAGGTCCCTCTTCGAGTTCTGTGTATTTTGATTTGGTCCTATAACTTTGAATATCAGTACACAATATTTTGGATAAATTGCAAACTTGGACTTGTAGTTTCCACTATTTACATTTATACCTAAGCCCGTGTATATTGTTTTTAAAGGTGTGAATATTGCATAGATGTCCCAGAATTTCATGGATGTGTTATAAAAAGCTTTAAAACTTCTTGGAAATTAGAAATAGGTCCCAGTATTGCGAATTTAATTTTGTACTTGTATTTTTATTATTAACCATTTTGCATCTAAAAATTGTAGGAAAATTATCTTAAATACCTAAACCCTATTTATCACGTATATTTTCACAAGGGCATTAAAATTATTTTCCTTTTAATGAACATTCAAAAACATAGCATTTTCTCATGTTTAGAATTCAAAAAACCATAAAAATTGTAAAATTTGTTGAAAATTTCTAAAAAATCATGTAATCTTATTTTATCATATTCCATCTCTTGCACAAATATTTTTGAAAAATATCAAGTAAAACTCCTTAAAATTGCAAAACATAGAAAATCTCATTAAAAATATATAAAATCTTAGAAAATCACTAAAAATATATTTTAAGTTTCGGATTTTTTTGTTTTACCCATTTTCTAGAAATTGGTTTTGGGCTCAATCAAAATTGATAGATATATATTAAGCTCATTTCAAGTTCGTGGATTTTCTATTTTTTATTTCATGTATTTCCTTATTTAAAAAGACATAAAAATTTTCAAAAATATCTTAAAATCGATAAAAATAGAGAAAATTTTTAAATCCCGAAAATATTGTCTTTTGACAATTTTTGCTTTATTTATCATATCTTAAAAATCCATAAACAACTCTTTTATATACACTTCTTATAAACTTATATATATTTAATTATTAACTATATTACTATTTATTATTTATATAAAATCCAAAAGTAGTTGCAAAGTTAAAAGATATATATATAACAATTAAAACCCACAAAAGCATGTCAAAATAAAAAATCCTTAAAACTTTCCTAAGTATCATATTCATCGATTCTCTACTTGGCATGCTCTATGTGGTTCGACCACTACTACTTGTCATTGTACATCTTTTGTAAAGTTTAAAATAATTTTTTGCTCACTTGTTCACATTGTTTCATTATCATTGTGGGTTAATTGTTGTTGATTATTGCTTGGTTGGGGTATTGAGTGTCGTGAGAGTGGCCGACACATCGATTGCTGGATCCGACTTGTCAGACACCACATGTCCTCCAAGACCTGACGTTAGGTACCTTGTTCTCGGTGTCTCAACAATAAATACATTGTGAACTTTGTTTTTTGAGATATTTATAAGTTAAGGACCATATATCCCCCTAATTTATTCCTTGTCGACCATGTCAATGCTTTACCTAGACTTGGGGTTTAGGATCCTTCGGTATCTATTACATATATACAATCTTTTTCTTCTTTCTTTTCTTTTCTTCTTTATACTTTTATTTCGGTTTAAAACAACTGATAATTATTTACTCCCCATTCAAGCATCGGTAGCCCACCGACCCCTCTCTCCCCCTTCCAACAACAGCCTGCAACCCCCCCCCCATCCTTCTTCCAATAGCAGCAGACCTCTAGTGCCCCCCTCTCAGCTTGCTGCCACGCCTCCCTCAACCTTCTAGCATCATTGTCCTAACGGAATCATCTCCTCCTTCTAGTAGCAGCTCACCACCCCCTCTCCTCCTTCCACCAACAGCAGATTGTTATCGCACATATCCTCCTTCCAGCAGTAGGTTAGCAACAGCTCGTCACCCCCCTCTCCTCCTTCCTACAGTAGAAGACTATCCCCTGCTCCTTCTAGAAACAGCTCACTGGCGTGAAGGGAGGTTTTCAAGGCCTCACACATCACAGAAGAGTGTGGATCAAATCATATCCAATCGAAAAACAAACTTTTTATACAAGTCACGGTAGTAGTAGAATTTAGAAAAATGATGGAACCACATGGATTGGGAACCATTCTCAAGTTGTCCCCTCAATATCACATGAGTAAAGAATTACCTATTGAAGTGTGTTTATGATCCTCTAGTCTCTAAAGCAAGAGACCTCAGGTTTGAATTCTGATTCGATGGAGACCACATTTGCGGATGTAGGGATGAATCATGTTGTACTTCTCATAATTCAATGAGAGGATCTAGGGATCCTTAATCTTGATTTCATTGTATGAAATGATTCTTCTTTATCATTATATCGAAGGATCAAAGATGAAGAAACTCTACACGAGATCGATGAAATCGATTTGGCAGTGTAACAATAGGATTATCCCTCATTAAGGGCATTATCCCTAGATGGGGACAGTCCTATTAGGCAAGGGGGAATATCCAACATTAAAGGCATTATCTCTCTAAGGGGACATCCCTTGGGGGAGAGGAAAGACTTGTTACTCATGTAATTTTATTGTATTAAGATGGCATGGTATGCCTTTCCCTATATACTTTTTCATAGTGTTAGCATTGCAATCCTAATTGTTGAATCACTATCCAGGATTAAAGGGCTCATAGACACTTCAGGATTAGAGTTGATACCAATTATCAATTTAAATATCATTTAATCCTATCAATAAATTAACCAATAAATAATTAATAAAAATAAATAAATAGGAGGCTTCCATAAATAAAGGGGATGTCTACCATGGTTGTTACAACCATGGACAACCTCCCTTTTAGGGAGCTCCTTTTTATTTTTCTTTTATTATAATTTTATTCTAGTTGCAATATTTCAACAACCATAAAATTCTTTGTTTATTAATTTTGAAATTTATTTATCAATAACTAATTCTAAAATATTTGTAATAATTACAAATAGATCATTGGCAAATATGAATCATATTCATGGGTCCAAAATTAAATGTAAATCATATATTGTATAATGACGGTCCAATCCACATTAACATTAATTTTGTGAATCTGATTCACAATCAAGTCTCAATAGGATAATGGATCTTCTCTACACAATCCATGATTATTTTGGATAACACTATCCATATTAATCTTATCCAAGTTAATTAAATCCTAATTAATTATATTGAATTCCTCTCTATACATATCTAAAAAATAATGTGAATGTTATCCGCATTATTCTTGGATAATTGTGGATAACACTATCTAAGATAATGTTGTCCATAATAATTAAATCCAATTTAATCATGCTAAGTTCTCTTCTTCACTCTGTGAATCAAACATCACTGAACATTTCCAATTATCATATTTATCTATTTAGGAGCATTCCTCGAACTCCTTTGAGGATAATGGGCCTTCTCTACAAATACTTGGAGATAAGGTCAGCGTGATTTATATCCATGTATAGTGACTTGGATAATGAGATCCGATCTCATATACAGAACTAGAAGACCTCTCAGAGATGTATGGTCATGCTAGACAAAGTACCCAATCTTCTTACTATCTTGAGTTTAATTCATATCCAACATTTACACTAATATTGGATAACTGGTTCACTTAGCAGAGTCATTAAAATTCAAACATGTTTCATCACTCCCTCGAATGGAAAGTATAATGGTATACAATCATTTAAGATCACATCACCTTGGAGTATTACTAATACCCACACATCTTGCATACCAGAAGATTGTGGTTAAATCAGAAGTCTATATCTCATTTTAGATTATCTCCTTCATTGTTTAGTCGGTTCTCATTCAATCCTTGGAAGTTAGTATCAATCATATGCTTTCCAAAAACATATATCATACCTTCAAATCCTGTCTCGTTTCCAAAACAAGAAAATCAACATTGGAATTTGGTTTATTCTGATATCTCATGAGTGAGCTCATGGCATCTGATTCAGTAGTGAACTTGTTTGATCCCTTTGGGAGATCGTATTACTCATATGACCTTTTATGCACACCAATGCGTCGGTGTATAGACCTTGATTAGGTCGTAAATCTAATGGTCTAACAAATGTACATACTCAAACATATAGTAATACATCTGTCTTCGGTCAGAGGATGCGTGCATGTATCGTGATAGCATAGGATATAGGTCATGATTATCTCAATCTTGTTAAGCCAACTCGTTGACATAACTTATCTGACACCTCCGAATATCTATTCTTATGCAGAGGACCTACATCAAGAGGTTGATTGGATGTTAGCCTTTGGAGTAAGTATTGCCATCTCCTATGCATGTTGGAAATTTATTCTTGATAATCACTTGACGATGCGATTGAGTCCTCAATCTAACCCATTAAACCTTTCTCATGCCTCTATGATCTAACATTTGGATCAATAGATGTATGATATCAAGATGGCCATGGTACGTGAACCTAATTATAAAAAGGGACCTATCATGCAAATTATTTAGTCTTCATTTCATATTAAGGAGTGATTTGCATTGGCTTTTATTGTATAATGGCTCGCCATGGGCACTCATGTCCAACAATATCCCACTAGCACAACTATCAACTTATGTGCTAATCTTTAAACCTACACTCATGTGATAATCGTAAGCCATGTAGATATACAGCTCAGTTGCTTGATTAGTTACTCTATTTCGAAAGACTATGCCATGTCCTTTTACATACTTGCATATCACTTGGTAATAGTTCTTGCATCCAATGCGAATGTTGCATCTTATGAAATTGGCACTAGTTTTTTTATAGTAGTCATAATGCCTTGCACTATAACTTAGAAGTTAACATAACCATTAAGGGTTTTCCAATACTCTTATGCTTGGAGATCTTGATCACCTTGGACTAAGACATGGTCTTAAGTATTTCACGGTATCTGAAGACTAGGAGATCAATATCTCCATAATCATAAAGTCCTTGAAGATGTTTTATTACTACAATCAAGTGTTTCATCTACATAGTAGGATTAGTACTAGTTTCCTACTCCTACTACATGGCAAATATCTAGTTTTTGTACACATCATGACGTATATTATGATTTCTATAGTTGATGCACAAGGACGTGCAACTATAGCATTCACATCCTCAACACTTTGAGGTTATATCCCTTTAGATAGGTCATACCATATATTTAGGGAAAGAAGCCTTCCTTGGTAATTCCCCATGTAGGACTTGTCCATGTACCAATGATGTGAATGAACTTATTGCCCTCTTTTCTTTGTTTATGAATATATTAAAAACTAAGAATCAAGAGGCATCATTTGAGATCTTTTATCTCAAAGCTATGGGACAACTAGATTACAAAACACTTATCATCTTCCTATATCATTCCAAATGATTAGGATTACATCTATATTTAGCACGATCAACATAATGGCAATTCAATAAGCTTCATATGTTCATCAAGATTCTGTCTGAAAATCACAACCATTATAATTTTATCAAATCTAATACTCAAACTTCAAGAAGCATGTTTGAGTCCATAGATAGATTTTCTTAGTTTGCGCACTTTTTATTCCTCAATTATGAAGCCTCGAGGATACTTCGTATGAATATACTTGTTGAGATATTCATTTAGGAATACAGTCTTGACTTCCATCCTCTAGATGTTATAGTCAAGTTGTGTAGCTATCGTTAGTAATATCTTGGAGTCTACTTTAGACTTTATCACTAACATCCATCTTTCCATGTCATAATCCTCAAAGGCTTCATCATATAAAGCCAGATTATTATCAGACTCTTGTGACACATGGTATCCATACATATTATGTTGTCTAACAACACTCGAACTCTTCCGAAGAGGCATGAGTGTTTCGTCTTCAATTATCTTCTTCGTTTTTGATTTAGGAACTTCATTATCAAGTGTGGATTTTATGAATTCCTTTACTTCATTCTTATCTTTTTGTTCAGCAAGTCATCTTCTATGAATCATATCGATATGGAGACTTTAAGAATATCATGGTCACAAAGTAGGTATCCAATATCATCTTTTACACACCCAATGAAGTAGCTCTCATTAGTGCAAAATTATAACGACATGGAATATAGTTTAGGATATAAGTTGTAGTATCTACCACATATTAATGAACGAAAATTCCACCTCTTTACTAGTTGATAAATTTTAGTATAGGAGGCAGAAAACAATTCGCCAAAAACCACATATTTTGAATATTATGGAGAAGTTACTTGGTAAGTATACCAAGGTCAAACACAAGGAACAATGAATTTTAGTTGCACGATTCTAAATTAATTTAAATAATTAATTAATTGCTATGCTAATCTCTGTGTCAGAAAATAAAGTGAAAATAAAAGAAAAGTAATGCAAAGGAAGCAAAATAAACAGAGAAGACAATGGAGCATGTGATATGCGATTTATATTTTTAGTCCAATAAAAAGATCAATTATTCCTCAAGCTAATCATAAATCAAAAGAGATTTATTCAGAAATAATTATCAACTTAATTTCGTACTGCAGGTTAAAAAGATCAATGTAACCATGATTAAATCTACAAAAACTTCTCAAGATACTTTTCCCCCAAATCTTCCATATAATCTATTCCTTAAATAAAGTAAATTTTAATCACATAATATCTCAGGGAAATGAATGTATTCCTCCTCTATTATGCCATTTCATATATTAATTCCTCAAGAAAATTATCGATAACTAGTGGAGAATTAATCTGAATAAAATCCTCTCAATGGAGTCCCTGCAATTTGAATCAATTTCCTAAAAATGCAATAGCACAATTATGTCAAAATCAACCTACATATATCATTAGATACATCAAATAATAATCATCATTAAAGAGATTCTGATCTATTTATAAAATATGAAGAGTGATAGAGTATAGGATTAGCTTCAAAATGACATATTGTGCGCAAAAATTGGAGTTCAAATGAGAAAGATATGACAAAATGAAGTTTTGGGGACTAAATGCAATAAAAATAATAGTTTTCTTCTTAATTTGATCCCTGGAAGACTTATCTATTTTTAATAAAACTCGAGGGTTCTTTCTGTAATTTTTCCGATGCGCGCATGTGCAGGGCACGTACCTACTGAGCGGGGACATGTCTGATATATCTTGGAAGTGTGGGGGCTTGGCTGCAAATAGCTATTGCCCTCACGTACGCTACATGTTCAAAGGAGGGTCGGTGGATGGAGTTGAACTTTGGAGCTCTCGAGGCTCCACGTGGCCACTGGGCATGCTTCGGTACCCGAGCTTGAGTCTCATGTACCAAGGCT
Organism: Ottelia alismoides; assembly: GCA_037367405.1. Taxonomy (NCBI): domain Eukaryota; kingdom Viridiplantae; phylum Streptophyta; class Magnoliopsida; order Alismatales; family Hydrocharitaceae; genus Ottelia; species Ottelia alismoides. Next base: position 1,321,184 of record JAZKJV010000416.1, read on the forward strand.
TAGGCTTAGTTGCATGATGCTCCATGTAGCGACAACGGGAGGCTCGGCTGACCCGAGCCTCGAGGCGTGGATGGGAGGTTCAGGTGGAGAGATGTGGAGGGCTTCGAGGCTGTTGGATCAAGTCCAACCCTTGATCCAACGGTGGATGTGCGTCAAGGGGGGAGCGGAGGTCATCGAACAAAAGTGTACAGTTGGCGTAGCAGAGCTGGGGCATAGAGTCAGGCACCAATGGCGATGCAAGGCGGAATCTCAGCCGACGCACGGTCGAGATGCTGAAGGCGTCGAGGAGGTGAACGTTTGATGGTCTCCACCTCCATCAACACACGACTAGAGGTGGAGAGGTTCAAGGCGAGGCAGGCCAATGGCAGTGGTGGAGCGGCTGGGGTGTGGGGCATGGGCGATGTTGCAAGGCGGAGCAGTGAATGGCGAGGGTCGAGGGCGTGAAGGGCAGTGAATCCAACACTGATGTCAAGGACGGAAGTGCATTGAGGGGGCTTTGTGGTGGCATTGCGCGACGATGAGGCACGAAGTGAAGAGGTGAGGTACGAGGAGGTGGGTTGGAGAAGAGGCAAAGTCGAGGGTGTACGTGAAGGTGATCAAGGAAGAAAAGAGAATGGCAAAGAGAGATGGGTGTACGAAGAGCCATAGAGGAGAGGAGGCAGATGACGAATGATGAAGAAAAAGTAAATAAGAGAGGAGGAAGAAGATGTCTACTTGAGGATGTGAGGGAATCGAGGATGGGCATATGAAATTGCCTACGGGAGGTGGCCGGATGGACGAGCACCCTCGTTGGTCTTCGCTCGATGATGTCGGCAAGCTTTCAGAGCTTAAGCAACTACAAGGAGATGCAGCTGCAACAGCGAAAACTTTTTATTGAATCACGTTGGATATGGCAAAAGGTCGTCGCTCGATCGGAGTGTCTCAGTTGTCACCTGAGATTCTTGGAGCTTGCTGTCTCACTCTACAAAGTGGCGGGTGGTATTGGTGTTGGGAGGAGCTATAGTTTTATATGAGAGCGAGGAGCGTAACAGCGGCGTGCGCAGTGGCTCATAAGGTAAGAGATGGTGGAGGCGGGTAATGGTCACGTGAGGAGGGAACGGTTAGCTAGGGTGGGGAGGAAGAAGGCATGTGTTGTGCATGTGCCATAGGAAGGGGGAAGAGGTCACGTGCAGTGCACGTGCTAGAGAGGAGAGGAAGGAGAGAGGTCACGTGCAGGGCGCGTGACCTGGAGGGGAGAGAGAGAAGGGAAGAGAGAGGAAAGAAAAGAGGGATAAGAGAGGGAGAATAAAAAATAAAATAAATATAATAAAATTAATAAAAATAAAATTAAGGATTAAATAGATAAAATAAAAATATAGAAATTAAATTAAATTAATAAAAATAAATATAATAAAAATTAAAAATTATAATAATAAGGAATAAAAGAGGGGTGACACATGGTGGCTCCAGAAGCTGCCACATGTCACTCCAAGAAAAATCGAAAAATAAAATAAGAATAAAAATAAATAGTAAATGAAGTCAAATGAAAAAGTGGTCACCATGAAAGCTGCTCGTCTCGACGAGATGTGAAGGAGACAAAACCAAAAGAGGTCATCTATACAAAAGGTATTTCTGGAGGTATTCTATAGATAATAAAATAATGCATTTAGCATTTTGTGATTTTTTTGTATTTCAATTTGATTTTAATCAGTGAATTAATTCTTTTTAATATATACATAATTAATCTAATTTTATGAATTTTTATAGGTTAGTAAAAAGGTAAAATAAAATCAATAAAATAAAATATCTACGAAATATACAATGTCAGATGTTTGTATTTTCTTCTAATTTTTATAAGTTTTGATTCTCTATGCTAAGTTAATTAATTAATTAAAGAATATAATAGAAAAAGAATTAGGTCAAAATAAATAATGTGTGTACATAAAATAATAGCTTCAATCAAGGCAAAAATATGGGTTATTTAATTATAGATTTTAAACCTAATTTTGACATAGTTAACCAATATTAATAAATCAATTTTAGGACATTTAATTAGTGGTTTATTAAGGGAATTCTGTTAAAATCACCATAAAAGTAGATGAATCATGGATTCAACACCCTTATATGTAGATCTTTGCTTGTCCACAAGCAACTTTTAGTGAGTTAGAATTTAAGACTTGTCTCATTAAGAATGCATGGTTTCAGTGGTCCAAAAATCCTAAGCTGAACCAATCTCTAGTAAAAAGGAATCCAACTTATCTGATTATCAGACTCCCTATTTATACATATAGCATAAGAGATATGAAGTTTAGTGTGTAATGCAATCATGAGAGTCGAGTCGAAACGTTACTCAAAGTCTTGATCCAAGATGCTCTCCTCAAGAACCAATTGTCAACATTAGGGAATAAACCAGTTCTTGCATTCAATCCACCATCTCATTAGTTTGTTAGACTTGAAAATGTAGATGGAAGGCCAGCTGACGGAGGGCTTAGATTTGTGTAATTTCTTCTCTCCCTTGCATGGGAACAAAGGATCCTCTCGAGTGCTTTATTACTCAACGCAGATATTTTTGGTGTTGATCAGTGTGTCCGTCAAGAGTTGTTGAGTCACCTGTACTTGTTTCCTTAGGAGTACACCAAAGCGTGTCTTTTTTTTAAGTATTTAATATGCTTATACCAAGACTGTATCTCTTATGACGCATAGCCCTTTTTGATGTACTAGTCCAACTCATGGTTATATTTAGCTTTGGTCTAAGTGGACACTTTTAAATGGTTGGGAGCTCTCACCTTTTATGTAAGCTCATTGTAATTGACTTTGAAATGAGAGCCTTTTCTTTCATCATTCTCTCTTTTTTTCCTTTTTTGACTTGCTCCACTGCTTTTACCAAGTTGGCGCTCATTAATTAACAAATTAGTATGTTTCATCATACCCTGGCACATAGGTCAATATCAAGAGATAACACGAGAACTTGTTCTCATACTGGCTAGGAATTGGTGACAGTCAGGTTTTATGAAGCTTTCATCAACTTTATCCCATCATCAAATCAGGTCTAGACTCAAATCTCAAGTCTCAGTTCCCAAGTGAAATTTCAACAAATCTCATCAATCATATAGTTGTGAAAGTGATGTGTCGATCATATACTTTAAGGGTAGAGATTAAGAGTGCAATATAGCACTCATATCTTTCAAACTAGGGAAGTGAGGATTATTAAGTCTCAAACCTTAATGACTAAGGCTGGTGAACTCTGAATGAAAGGACCTCATAAATCAGAGTTTCTTTTATTCCTCAAGTCTTGAGTGATAGTAAAAGTGTCAGGGATAGAACCTTAATTTAGTTTTTTTGGAAATGTTTTTTATTGTTTTTTTATAGAGTGACATAATGATTGTCCTGAATTCGTATGTCTAGTTGCATATACTTTTAGCCAGTATGGGTGTAAGTACGGACCGTAAAACAACTACTTCAGGACGGTGCCTTACACAATGTATTTTAACCACCCTATTTGCTAAGGGGGACTGCAGTTCTTTCACTGAGAAGTAGCTAGTCATTTTTAAATATAGTGATCAGTCACTAAAAAGTTTTTTTGATCTTGTTATACCCCCTAATTTTTACAAAATATTTTAAAAACGAGTATGTTATCAAAGAAATTTTGTATAGTATACATAATATACACAACTTATACCCAAACACAATTTTTTATGTGAAAACAATTAAAGTACGAGATATGGATAAAGTATATAGACTATATACACACTCCCCTATACTTAGCTTGTGCTATGTCCTCATGGCACAAAGTGAAATGATGACATATCTCGTACCAAGCAAAGTTGAGCGTCACAAATAGGAAGTCGACTTGCACCCCCTATACTAAGGCTTTTGAGAGCCTAAGTGTAGCAGAAGAGAAAGAAATGAGGCGATCGAGGGTGAGAAGAAAGAATAGAAGTGATGTATATACAATGATTCCGATCCCCCAATACTTAGGTTCAGGTCAGCCTAAGTATGATCGAGTAATCACAAGTAGAAGATCGAGTAGATTTGGGATGAATGTACAAGTGGTCAGCTAAATCTTCTAGCTGCACTGAAGAGGGTGGCTTCTTATATCAAGGTTTCACACGGGAAAAGAGAATCTCTTGTTTGAATATGTGCTCCATATAATTGTGATACGCTCAACATGAACCAACTGCTCATTTGATTCGAGAAAATGCTTACGCAGTTGTCCATTGACTGGGGAACTATTTGTATTGTTTGTTGTCTCAGAGATTGTGACATTGCCAATGTTGTGTACTTTCAGATGATGAATTGTACGATCCATTTTGACTTTAACTTCCCTTGAAAAATCTTCAACCTTGCATTAAACAACCACACTTTCTGTCTTGGGACAAAGTTCTTAGTTTTGATGTGTTTGTCATGCCATTTCTTCATTTTGTCCTTGTAGATCGTGTTGTTTTCATATGCATGGTTTCTGATATCTGAGAGCTCATTTAGATTCATTTCTATGTTCTTCTTTCCTTCGTAACAAGTCCAATTGATCTTCCTGATTGCCCATTATGATTTGTGCACTACTTCCACGGGCATATGACATGTCTTGACAAAGACCATTCTAAAAGGGGAGGTGCCTAATGGGATCTTGTAAGATGTCCTATAAGCCCGTAGAACTTGGTCCAAGAGTTCGGACCAGTTCTTCCGGTCAAGGCGGACTAGATTCTGTAAAATTTCTTTGACCTCCATGTTTGACACCTCTGCCATGCCATTAGATTGTGGATGGTAAGGACTAGCGACACAATGCTCAATGTCATGGTCCTTAGTCAACTTCTTAACCTCCTTATTGACAAAGTGGCTACTTCCATCAGATATCAATACTTTGGAAATTCTGAACCTTGAAATAATATGATCTTTTAGAAATTTGTTGATAGTCTTGCTGTCTGCAACTCGAGTAGGGATAGCCTTCACCCACCATGATAGTAGTCCATTGCGAAAAGAATATATTCAGATCCATGGATGTTAGGGAATGGGCTCGTAAAGTCAATGCCACATGCGTCGAATACATCACATATGTTACTGGTTGCATGGACATGGCATCTTTGGGACCTATGGTCCCTCCCATTCTCTGACAGACTAGGCACGACCTGACAAAATTGTAGGCATCCTTAAAATAAGACATCCACTTTGTAGTATCTTCTCAGTGGTCCTCTTCCTAGAGTGGAGTCCTCCTGCCTCCAAGGTATAGTATAGAGTGATGACACTTTGGTATTCCTCCTAAGGAATACATCTTCTCTATATAAAATCCAGTCCTTCAAAAAAAAAGGAATGGATCCTCCCAATGGTAGTGTCTGGATTCCGACTTTAGTCGGTCAATTCTGTTCTTGGGCCAACCTTAGGGAACTTTCTTAGAGACATGATGATTATCCATGTCGACATACCATGGGAGGGAGTCAATAACAAAAAATTGACTCGTCTGAGAAGGATTCACAGATCGATTCTGACTCATGGAATTTGTTTTGCTTTGATCCGGGACAGATGATCAGCCACCACATTTTTACTCCAAGTTTGTCTTTAATCTCCAAATCAAGTTCTTGGAGGAGGAGAATCCATTTAATAAGACGTACCTTTGAGTCTCTCTTTGCCATTAAGTATCAGATGTTGAGTGATCTGTAAACATTGTCACCTTACATCCAAGCAGTAGAGATCTAAATTTTTTCAAGGCAAAAACTACCACAAGCATTTCCTTTTCTGTCATAGTGTAATTCTTCTGGGTTGGATCCAAAACTTTGCTTGTGTAATGAATATCATATGGGACTCCATCTCTCCTCTGTCCTAGCACAACCCCTACTGCAAAATCAGAGGTCTCGGTCATGATCTCGAATAGAAGAGACCGGTCCAGGGCTAGTAGTATAGGAGTTTCAATGATCTTTCTTTTTAGCAGCTCAAAGGCCTCGAGACACTTATCTATAATGAACTCTACGTCTTTCCCTAAGAGATAAGTTAGCGGTCGGGAAATTTTTTGAAAAATCTTTGATAAGTCGTTGATAAAATCCAACATGCCTCGGAAAAGACCGCACCTGCTTCATGTTGGTTGGTGGTTTAAGTTTCTTGATCACATCCACCTTGGTAGGGTCAACCTCCATTCCTTTCTTAGAGATGATGTGGCCCAACACGATTCCCTCATTTATCATGAAATGACTTTTCTTCTAGGAGAGCACCAGAATAACTTCCTTACATTTCTTGAGAACTTGGTCCAGTTACGCAAGAAAATCATCGAATGAATCACCGTGGACCAAGAAAGACTTCCAAGAATATTACAAATGCATGGTGAGGGTCGAGGACGTGTAGGGCGGTGAATGGCGAGGGTCGAGGGAGTGAAGGGCAGAGCGACGAATGGCGTGGGTCAAGGGAGTGAAGGGTGGCAAAGCCAAGACTGATGTCGAGGATAGAGGTGCATTGAGGGGGCTCCATGGTGGTACTGCTCGGTGGCGAGGTGCAAAGCAAGGAGATGAGGTACAAGAAGGGGAGTTGGCGAAGAGGTGGAGTTGAGGGCGTATGTGAATGCGATCAAGGAAGAAAAGAGAACGACAAAGGGAGATGGGTGTGTGATTGATAAATACCAGATTTATCATCATTAATCTACATTATTATCTCTCTTTCTTAAGTAAAATAACAACATTCATTGACTAATTAACACTAATTACTAACTATTGTGTTGTATATAATTGACACTAATTATTATATATTATTATAACTCTACTATGGTGTAGTATTTTATGTATTTATTCCTTATTAAAAATCAAATAAAAATTAGAGTAAAATTGTACATAAATAATAAAACATTAAATAAAATAAAAATACAAAAATAAGCAAAAGAAAAATCAAAGAAAATATTTTATATGGTTTTTATAGTATTTAAATTTTAACTATGTTTAAATGACCTCTGATCTCTTTGACTTCTATAGAAAATTTATAGATCTCATTCATATCTACAACTTTCATGTTCACCACTTTCCTTAATTTGCCCTTTAACTATTTCTTTCCTAATTATTTCTGATTTATTGATTTTTTTTAATTCTCATTGGGCTACGTGGCATGTCCTCAGCCACCCACGTGGTCCACTCCTGTGTCGTCGCTCGTCTCCATCCGAGCCATATGATCACTTCTTGATCAGACAGATCATGATTGTCTGTTAGTGCCTCAATCCTGACCGTTTGACCTAATCTGATCAAACGCTTCTCAATCTCACATTAGTGCCTCAACTGTCCCATCGCATGATCCAACGGTTGAGGCTGTGTTGTCAACCTCCATCCATTTTTCCCCCTCATCCAAACCGCCACTTTCACATGTTTTACCAACCTCCTCAGCTATTCTTCCAGCCAACTTCCATTGCCAATACCTTTCCCTAAACTCCATAATCCACGCCAACAAACCATGAAACCTAAACACCTAATCCCCTGGTACCTACAGACGGTGAAGCCACCATTAAAACCTCCTGACAATCGTCGCCCTCTTCCCTTCAAATACCACTCCATCGGCCAAAGGCTGATTTCCCACCTTTTATAAGACTGAGGCCTAGCCCTTCTTCCTCCTCTCGTGACAGGAGAAGGAGGAATCGGGGCGGCCACGATGACTATGGCCTGGTGAGACCCTTAGCTGCCATGCCAAGCTACGGCCATCTCCGGCCGTAGGAGCTGCTCCCCACGGCTGAGGGAGTTTCAGTGAAGACCCAAGGTCGATGATGACAACATCCCAAGCCAAACCACCACCGCGATCTAAGCTTCTTCATGTACAGGTTAGCTAATTAGTTTTATCTCTTAATTTCTTCAATTTGTCCAACCTTGTTGTGAGACCTACTTCATCATCGGATATGGTTTCGACCTTCAGCATGGCTCCTTGATCCACGCTAGAGATTCTATTCTTTGTGCTTCCAGTTCTATCGCACTCTACCACATCGATTCACCTTCCTCCTATAATGGCGGAAGAACCCATAGGGATTCACCTTCTTCATCACTAATCCAACCATCCATTCCATTCACGCACATATGCATCTTCAGTAGATTCGCTTCGGCTATGCTATACTAACATTTGTAGGTGAACTGGAGTTTCAATGGTCAGAATCCCATGGCGAGATTTGATCTAGAGCTTTATCTCCGAGAACCAGATATTGTTGACATCATTCAGAATCTTTGGCGTTTTCCCCGACCACGCTCCATATTCGTGAGTGCTCCATGAATGATCGTCAACCTTCAGAGCACGTCCAGGAGAATGGTAGTGAAAAGGGGCGCAAGCCGAACTGCGGAGGTAGGGAGTGAAGGACCTTAATTCAACGATCGTGGTAGCAGATGCATTGGTCGACTACGGTGCCCAGCCAGGCCACAACACTGAAGAGAAGGAGTTCACCGGCAAGCAGAAGGTGCGATCGAAGGACAGGGGCAACGGCGTTGCCCACGATCCACCAATGGAGGAACAGGAGTACTCCATGAAGAAGGAGCAACCCAGGAGTAAGGGGTGCTTCATATGCTATGGACCGCATAGGGAGCGGGAGTGCCCAAAGAGGGAGAAGCTCAATGCTCTTCGTACGGACGAGGAGGAAGAAGAAGAAGGTGAGGTATGCTTGGGAGAAATCGGTGCTATGCGTAAGGTATGACTCACGACACTTCAAGATGGAGCTTCGAATTCGGTGTAGCGAGGGACATCCACAAAAAAGAGCTTTGGAGGCTCCAAGGCTCGATCGAGGACGCACAAGAGTGCACAGGTGCGTGCAGAGCACCAACGTGTCTGCCGGAGTCACACAACCGAAGTTGCGGATAAGAGAAGATCCGTGCACGAGAAGGCGATACAGAGCTCAGGAGGGCGATTCAGCATGGACAAGGTGTTGAATGTCCATAGGAGTGGAGTGGTAAAGAACCACACCACCAACGATCTTGTAGGAGGCAAGATACCGAAGACGCTCGGAGCACAGGAGGTGCTCATTTCCCAGGATGCGGGGATGCCCACATGGAACGAAAGAGATCATCAACGACCAAGCGTAGAGGTGAGTACTCCACATGTGGAGCTGGAGTAGCCACACACCAGCGACGGAGCTGTTGTATCCAGGAGGGATACACCAAAAATGGGAGCTGACAAGGAAGCTTCACTTTTCACGTGGAAGACCAAGTCATGGAAGGGACGTGGTTCGTGAGAAGACCAGGTGCAGGAAGGGAGGCGGTGCATGCTTGCACCACCCTTCCAATTGAGCAGCATCAGGAGGTGCATATCGGATGGAGGATCGTGACAGGACGCCAGCTGAAGAGGGAATGCTCGGTTGAGGATAACTGATTCTTCAGGTGGGGGAGGCTTGTCACACCTCCAAATTCCATGATCGAGAATGATCGTGCAGACACGGTAGCGGATGCTCAAGAATGATCGATGGAGGTAGGACTTCAGGAGGAGTTCAAAATACGTGGGTATTAGGGAGGTTATCCACGAGAGTCTGGAGGCTCTACAGTACGTGACAATGGAGAAGCATCACACATGACACTGGCTCGGTAGCAGAGTGTCGTGAAGCTAGTAATAGTGCTAGCACAACGAGTACAAGCTGTGGTGCAAGACATGACAGTAGATGCACGTAGCGGTACATAAGCGAGTGCAGAAGGGGAGATTTTAAGCTAAAATAAATGAATAAAGATGATGAATCGCAGATTCATCAAGACTATCCCTCTTTTGAAGCATTATTTCAACCCCACAGCATCCTGTCTTTAGACCTCAACATCGCTAGACCATGTTGAGACACACTTCCTTCCCTAGAGGAAGACGAGAGGTTCTGCCTAGATGTACTGCCCTCGTATGCTACCCCAAGCCAAAAGATTCTGCCTCCTCACTACCTCAACCATGAAGAGCTACGTGTAGAGTGCTTGTCCAAGATAAGCCACGGTCTGAAAGAATCATGCGTGTGTTGTTAAATGTTCTACTTAGACTAATCAAGATGACATGTGAACATAGTCTTATGGACTCAGAATTAAGTCACTAGAACCTGAAAAGTCTTAACTCCATTTCTTATAAGGTTCCTCTCGAATTAAGTGGATTAAGGCCCAACTAAGCTCCATTCTTCAATTTTATTCCAGACATAGTTTAAATGTCAATACTATCCTGAAAAATGCACATGCAAATGCAGAGAAAATATGAACAATGCAAAGATTATTTTGAAAGAAAAAATGATGCACATGTGAAAAGATTTTTTTATTTTTTTGAAACAATTTTTTAATTTTGAACTTTTTAAGGATTTTTGGAGAAAAATGCAGATGTAAAAGATTTTTTTAATTATGCAAGTTTTTATAGATTTTTGATTTTGTAGTTTATTTATTTATTTTTTTCAAAAAGGAAAAAGGGTTAGTAAAATATATACAAATTATATACAAGATTTTTTCCTTTTTTGTGTTTTTTTGTTTTTCTTTGTTTTTATTTTATTTTATTTTTTTTGTTTTTTACACACGTGGATTTTACAAAATTATATACATAACCCCCCAAATAAACATATTTAAAAGTACGAGTTATGTCTAAAGCATATATACAATATATACGATTCCCCCTATACCTAGCTCGAACTATGTCCTCATAGTGATCAGAGAGCGAAAAAGGAAGACATAACTCGTGCTAAGTATAGAAAAGTGAAAAGACTCCTATGCTACAACGACTCAAAGAAAAGATAAAAAGAAGAGAAGTTGGTGATCCCCCCATACTTAAGATCAAGTAATCCTAAGTATAGTAGAGTGTACAAAAGGGGAAAACCGATGAAGAGAATGTACAGACTCAAAAAAAAGACACGATATGAACAACATCACCCCCTATACATAGGGTAGAGTATCTCTAAGTATAGGCAATAACAAGAGTGATGAACAGGATGAATATGAACACCACAAATCATTCACCCCCTATATTTAGGATAAAACACATCCTAAGTATAGCATACACGCACACGGAAAAGGGGTGAATGATAAAACGGGAGAAGAAAGAGTGATCGAAAGGATATACAATAGGAGAGGATGTACAAAGGTCAAGATGGTCGAAAACGAACCTTCTTGCGGGACCGCTGAGGTATGGATCTGACAAGATGTAGGTCGATATTAGGGTTATCATTAGATATGAACGAATCAGGATCGACCAAGAATGTATCCTCAGCGGTTTCAGATTGTGCAGGCCTAAACCGATTAGTGGAAGTAGTATGGTTATGTCTAGCCTAGGAAGTTTCACAAATATCAAAGTAAAAAGGCTCGAATTCATTATCCGAAAAGGTAGGATCAATTTCAGCCTGGCGAGCCTCTACCGGATCATCATCTTACCAAAAGGCCCAAATTCCTTTATAAAAGCAATTAAATCAAATTTGTCCTGATCGGTCTCGTCTAACTCAGGGTGAATAGGAACGGACTCCAGGACCGGAGCGTAGCTCCGAGTAATAGCTACCCTTTACAGAATCTTGTGTGCGTTGGGAGCCCTCCTGACATCCATTCCAGAGCTCTCCAGAGCTACTCTAGGTCTTCGCCGTCGTCACGCCTATCCAACCATTGGAGCCTCCAACTGAGCCGTTCAGCCGACGCGGAATCATCTCACCGTCACGCCGACACCTTCCGATCTTCCATCGGAGCTGGGAATCTCTTCCTTGGCTCCAGCGAAGTTCGCTTGATGCATGTTCTTCCAGACACACTCCGCACTGTTGGATTGATCGGGACCCTCCAGATTACATCTTGATCGTCCATCCAACTGCTTTCTCAAACCGTTGAATGTCAGATCTAACAGCCTCATGTGCCACACGTTCCCGACCATTCTGGCACCGTCAGATCTGACACCTGACGCCATCAGAGCCGCATGTCCACGCCTTCTCAAGAGGCCGACACGTGTCCCCTCCACGCGCACCTCACGTGCTGCAAGGGTATATATCCCTTTTTACCTGCATTTATTTTAGTTTACATTTTAGTCTGTAAAATAAATTTGTAGTTGAATCTATTTTCATTTTAGTCCCTGTAGTTTCTGTTATTTGCATTTTAGTCCCCCTGTCTGGAGACACGTGCTTCGTCACGTGCATTTGGGTAGTTTTGAAGTTTTAGTCCTGGACTTGTTTGAGGTTATCTTTTAAATGAATATTTTCTAGAATTGCATTTATGCCCCTATGAACGTGTATTTGACGCATGTGCTGGAATTAGTTGGTGAAATAACATATTTGACCATGGATTGCTTATGCGTGTTAATGTTTAGTACAAGAACTTAAATAAATTGCATTTAGGTCCCTATGAACTATGTGTTGGGTTTTTAATTAAATAAATATCAAAACTACTCCAAAAGTTCCACAAAACATACCAGTAGCTCTTGCTACTGTGTAATATTTTTGGTAATTTTTGTGATGCATTTTGATTTTATTTGTTATTTTATAAAAATCAAAAACCCCAAAAATTGCCTCTGTCTATTTTAGAAAACCCATAAAAATAGGAAAATACCCTTTAAATTCTAAAAAAATGTGAGTGTTTTTTTTGTGATGTTTTAATTTCTGTATCATTTTCATTCTATTATCTTTTACAAAATACCTAAAAATCAGAAAAGACTAAAAACCTTATAAAAATCATTAAAAATTCCATAAAAATAAAAAAAATGTGTTTTCAATTTTAGTAGTTAGCTTTTATTTTATACACTCGCATAAAATTGATGCAGGATTTTAGAGGCATTTTAAATATTTTTAATTTGCCTTTCTATCCAGGTTGTACACTGCTTGTTGTTTTTACCTTTCTTTCATTTTTAGAAAATTTTATAAATATCAGAAAAGCCCATAAAATAACCAAAAACACTTGAATATTTTAAAAACACAAAAATAACTTTATTTTGAATTTTTGAGTACTTTTAGACCTTGGAATAATTCTTGGAAGTTGACTTTCTCTTTGTCTTATTCATTTTCTCATTAGAAAAGAAAAAATAAAAAAATTTGAAAAATTAAAAACCACCAAAATTGTTTTTATTTCTTTTTGGATTCCTTGACTACATTGTAGGATTTTCCCGTGCTCCTTGTGTTTGATCCTGGTGGCTATACCAGGTTAAATAAATAGAAGACCGCTTGCCTTGATTTTCATGATTGATTTCTTTCTCTGGTGGTTAGATTTTTCTTGTTGACTATGCCTCGTGCTTCGGGTCGCAATGAACCTAGATATTCCTTAATCTGAGTTGCATTAGCGGGTCATCACTCCTCTCTCCACTCGAATCCCTACCCCTCTCGTTCCCGACCCCTATCGGTACTAGATCGCCCTTCCCGGTCGTCGACGCTGCATGCCTCTCATCGCCACCCTCTCCCCCGACCCTAAGCCCTCTCGCTGCCGGAGCTCCCTCCCCGACCCCAAGCCCGCTCGCTGCTAGCCTCTTCCTTGAGGCTCTCGCTGTCAGATCCTGTCCTTCCTCGACCCCAAGCCCTCTCATTGCAAGACGTGCCCTCTCCTATCTCCCAACTCCGACCTCTCTCCGCTGGAGGACGGCACCTCCTCCCCCGACTCCAAGCCCTCTCGCCACCATCCTTTCTCCCAAGGCTCCCCCTTCCAGATCCCGCGTCCTATCTCACAACTCCTCCCTCTCTTCTTACCAGAACACCCTCCCCGACCCAAGCCCGCTCACTATCTACGCCCTCTCTCTTTACCAGAACACCCTCCCCCGACCCAAGCCCACTCACTACCACCCTCTTTCCTGAGGTTGTCGCTGCCAAAGCCCGTGTCCTATCCCCCTGACTCCGCCTCCTCAGGCCCGCCTCTCTCCTACCACACGTGCCTCTCATCTCGTCATCCTGCACTCCTCGACGGCTCGAGGTACGACTAATATCTTATAGATCATTGACGGTCCGTGCTCCTCGACTAATCAACTCACCACGAACGATCTTATTGGAAATCTTATAGATCACAAAGTAAAGTTGGAAAAGGATATTCATCTCGAATATCAAGACCATAAGAAAGGTAAAGCTCTTTCTTTTAAAGCTAATACTAATATCTATTGCCACTTAAGTTTTGATAATGATGGCCATTATCTATATATATTTATTTTTTGGAAGACTAACCTAATGTTAGGAATTGGATGAAAACGAGAACACGTGTTGTTGCATGTAACTGAAAGACTATATAAGAACAAAGTGTTTTTTGGGCATGGAATCTCAAAAATGGACATGGTTGAAGTGCAGCTTTGCATATTCTCAGAAAAATCAAGGGTGTATCTATAATGTACTAATCAAGAAGCACAAGGGTATTCAAGTACTTAAAAAGATCATGCCATTTTTTCATAAAGTTGTTTTTCTTACTTAAGATTAATGTGTATAAATATTTTTTTGTTATATATCTTCTAATGCATGAAGGAGCTTATTCGAAAGTCAATTAGTTCATTGTTTTATTTTTTCATTGGCTCATATCTACTTAAGTGGACTACTATGACTTCTTCACAATTAAACTTATTTTTTAATTTGTAAATTTTGAAGTTATTTTTATTGTGTGGTGATAAATTTTATTTAATTATTTAGAATGGCGGTCTCTACAAGCAACACCAAGATATCAGTTGATAGTGATAAGAGATTTTCACCATCTACCACTAATGATGGATCTACATGTAAGATATATATACATTGATGCAACTGACTAAAATGTACTATGTTTTATCATTTCACTAAAGAAGACACTGCTAATAGGGAGGAACGTTGTAAAGACTAGATGCTCAATTCGGTGGTAGTTGTCCTCCGTCTAAGAAATTTCCCCAAAAGATATTCATTTTCGACGTATGAGCAAGACACCTTTTTGTAGACTATTGAGCATCCCTGAAATTGATGTGAATGCTTATCTACTGGATGAACTTATGGATAGATATTTGGGGGGCAACAAATTCGATATAGGAGAAATTCCACTAGAGTTTTCTAGTTTTGAGTGTGATGTCTGTCTTGGTCTACTATGCAGTGGCCATTGCATTGAGCTGACTGGCAAGATCAGGAAGATTGGATGGTTGGAAGAGAGGTTATTCGGCTCAGAAGGAGGTGTAGACCTGTCTAGGGAATTTTTGGCCAAGAAAATAAAAGATTTAGAAAACGATGATGACGTTGAAATATTTTTTCTTTCTGGATTATGCTGATGTGTTCATCATTTCTTTTGTGTACCATGTCTTACACGTGTCCAAGGCATGTCATCGCTTATTTAGCGCATTTGGATGACGTGAAGTATTACAGTTGGGGTGGTGGAGTTCATCACTTGCTTATGGACGAAGTAGATGATGTGTCGAACTGCACTAAGAAAAGAAATGAGGATTACGTTAACCAGTCAGTGGGATATATGGTCGGTTGTGCTGCTGCTCTACTGGTAAGTATATATCATCCATCCATACATCACTATAAATGACAGATATGTTATAATAAATAATATAATGCAGGTTTGGTGCTATGAGCACACCACTCTTTGGACTCCCACATTCTTCGCTATGTCTATCCAATTGCAGAAATGGGCTAGTACAGGTAAAGAAGATTAGAGAGTATGGGCCATTGCTACTTTGCAATCGGGAGAGATATATTATTATTATTTTATTTTAATTAATTTTTTTAAGATCTTATCTGTTCAATTTGATGTATAGGTAGTTGTAGAGGTGGAGTGGTCTAAACAAGAGAAGAAGTTTGATTATCCAATAATGAATGATGTCCCATCATTCAGTCAGTTGATGAGGCGGATGGAGATCCCATCTGCATGTAAAGTCACTCCAAGAATTGTGATATGCTCATCATCAACAGATGAAGAGAATAAGCGCATGAGAGAGCGCATTGTGAAATTAGAACACCTATTGAAAAAAAACAAGGACGATGGAGAAGGGAGATGTGAGGGTCGAGGGAAGCCTGAAAATACAGAGGTAACCCTGCATTTCGATCATGTAACTCTTGTATTTGGAACTTACCACTTGACATTAACTTTTAAAAATTTGCTCAGTTGTCCAAGGATATAGTTTATCATACATCTTCGGATAATTATTGCACGACGATACAGTTGGAAGAAGCCGGAAAAGGAGGATTTGTTGTCGATGATGTAAGTTTAAAAAATTATGACATTATGATATATCTTTTAAAATACAGTGACCTGACATCGTACCTTTTTTGAGGTGATTGATGCGTACATTGATATTCATGTTGATGAGAATCACAACATGAGGACCCGTCACAAGTGTGGTTTATTATTCGTATATGCCCAGGTAAACTGGTTTTCATTAATGATTTGTACTATTTATCTATTAATGTGTGATTTCATTACAGAATAAATTTTGTGGGGATCCAACACATGCTTCTCAAGAGGAGGTGTTGGAGTTTGGTAAAAAAATTATCAGAAGAACATGAAGATGTTTTCATTGTATTTTATGATCATTTTCTCAGATGTGCATTAACATCTCGTTGTCATTGACATGATCGAGAAATGTTTTAAGATGTACAATTCTAAGATTGGGCATCACAAGGATAAGAAAGCCGCATTTTATTGGTGAGTGACTCTTGTTTAACATGTTGTATACATTTTGTTAACCTTTCTCATCTAACACAACTATGCATAACTTAGGTTGGATGAGCAAAGCGATATATGGTTGAAGTCCTGGCAATGACGGAGGTATTAGAATGGAAAACAACGAGAGTTGATGGCATACCTCGTCAAGATGCAGATAGTTTGGATTGTGCGATATTTATTATTCAATACATTGAGCACCTTGCACATCAGATGAAGATGTCATTGAAGCAAGTCGACATGCCAATGTTCAGAGAGAAGATTATATGCAAAATATACGACGAAGGAAAGAAACAAAAACTTAGAACATCATATGGCGCATTACGTTGTAATATTGCATATGTTTTTGTTACATTTAAGTGTCTTCTTTTTTTGTTCACAAACAATTCGACATTTGCCGTTACATTTGAGCATCTACTTTTTACTTGCTTCCTATTGGTCTTCAATATACAAAAGGGATTTTGAATTTGAACATACAAAACTCATCCTCATTATGCAGGAGAGAACGACTACTATACAAAAATCGGTGTTATCCTACAACAGAGTACGTTTCCATACCAAAACATACTCAGATATACAAAATCTCTCGTTAGCCTTCAAAATGCGTTTTGAGAAGAAACATAAAATAGCCATATGATATTATATAACAAAGGACGTTTATCCTACAAGTTTCCATACAAAACATACTCAGATATACAAATACGCCCTTTATAATCAGATATCCTACAAAATGTGTTTTGAGAAGAAATATGCTAGAGCCATCTACTATAATACAACAAAGGATGTTCCATACCAAAATATACCCAGATATACAAAAATGCTCTTTGTCCTACAAAATGTGTCTTGAGAAGAAACATACTAGAGCCATCTACTATTATACAACAAAGGACGTTTCCATACCAAAACAGTTGCAGATATACAAAAATTCTCTTTACCATACAAAGTGTGTTTTGAGAAGAAATGTACTAGAGCCATCTACTATATACAATAGAGAACATTTTCATACCAAAACAGACTCAGATATACGAAAATTCCCTTTATCCTACAAAGTGTGTTTTGAGAAGAAAAGTACTAAAGCCATCTATTTTCGCATAAATCATAGGTGCTTATCATTTCCTCCCACTTGTTCATGAAAGTACCTTCGTCATCAAGCTCATGCATGCATTTACCAAACATTGGAAGAACTGGACCTACCTCACCAAAAATGGACGCTAAATTCTTCACAATATTTTGCATTATATGATATGAACACAGACAACGAGAAACTTCTGGAAGCTTATTGGAAATGGCACCACCCATTGCAACATCCTCGTCTGTAAAAATAGTCTTCTGTTTTTTTAATGCACTTTAATGAACATTTCGAATAACCATTCAAACTAAGCCATGCTTTCATCATATAGTAAAACAACATTGAATACGACCATATGACGGTGGTGGTTAAAACCTATAAATGCACCAAAGGGTCTCAACTCCATATTGGTATTGAATGTCGTGTCAAAACAGATAACGTCACCAAAGAAGTAGTAATCTTCCTGCATTCGTGAATCTACCCAAAATATATTTGCGACTCGGTCTTCACAATCAAGCTATAATACATAACGGAAGCGAGGATCTTGTAATGGTTTCTCTTGAGAAAATGCCAATAGGCATCCAAACTCTCATGCTGCCATCTGATTTTGACGTCTTATTTGTAAAAGGTTCTTATGATCCAATTTCATGTATCCGAGATAATCAACTCCTCCAGATAATTTTCCAGCAAGATCATGTGTCCCCTTCAGGGAAATCCCAGCATCTGCAGCAATATCTATTTGGACTGATTGTGCCTCTGATGACGCGAAATCCGACGCGATCGAGATAGGGAAAATGATATCAAAAGTGTCGTCGTTCTCAACCACGGGATTTGGTCAACGAGAAAATAAATGAACCACTTAAAATAGGATAGATGAATCAAGAAAATGTGTAAGCGGTCTTCGCTATTCTTTTTACCTGGTATAGCGACCAGGGTCGAACACAAGGAGCACGATTTAAAAACTCTATAGTCAGATTTCAGAAAATGATTTTTTTTTGTGTTTTTTTTATTTTTATTTTTTTATAATTTTTAAAAGATGAATAAGCACAAAATGCACAAAACTTGGACGGAAATTAAAACACAACAAAATACACCTACAGAAATTTTTGTGGAATTTTGAAGCAATTTTTATATTTTTTTATGAATTTTCAAAGTGTAGGCAGAGAAAAAGACACAAAAACACTATTTTGATTTTTTAAATATATCTAATGACAGTAAAAATTCAAAATGCTATGAAAACTTTATACAAGGTTAACAACCACATCAGGACCGTACACCATTTTTTAGAAATTTTTCGAGCAACACAAATATTTATTCTGATGAAAAGTGTATGCAAAATAAACAATCTGACCTCTAGGGACTAAAACATAATTATTAAAAAGTATTTACAGAAAATATAAAAATAATAAACAACAGGGTGGAATCGCAAATTACCCAAAATGCCTGACGCACGTGGCTCTGGAGCTCTAACAGGGGCGTTGCCGTAATTTGAAGAATATCCAAGGGGTTTTCTAATATTTGCTCATTTTTTTATTTGAGCCCCTAGGGTTCTTTTGTTGATCGATCTTTCTCAACCACACAGGGGGAAGAGATGGGGCGCCGCCGCCACCACCAAGATGGAGGGAGGCGGGAGCCGCGCCCGCGCGGAGGTTGGAAGGGCGGAAGGACGGTGCTGGAGCACCGCGCATCGGCGCGGGGCTGGAGGAGGGACGTGGAGCGCGCTGAAGGGGGTCGGGCACGCGCGGACGCGCGCGGGTTGAACTGGGGGCGGTGCTATCGCTGGCCGCGCGCGAACAGCGCGGAGGAGATGGCGGTTGCTTGGGGCCGCGCGTGGAGGCGCGGACGGTCAGGCCGAGGAAGATGGGGCAGCACCTAGGCGCGCAGGTGGCACGGTGCCGCGTGTGGAAGGGAGGTCACGGCTGGGCACGCGCGGTCTCGCGCGCAGGAGGCGCGGAGCTTCCGCGCGTGGCTGCTGCAGGTGGCGGGTGCGGACGCGCCTGGGCGCGGGACGAAGGGCGGCGCCGCCGCCTGTAGCGCGACGGGAGGCCGCTGCGCGAGGAGCGGCGTCGGGGCGGTGGGGGTGATGACCCACCGTCTGCTTGTGACTTTTTTTTATTTTTTTTTATTTTTTTTTACTTTTTTTTTATAACCTGCAACAGATGTTAGTTAAAAAAATGTAATTTTTGTTATTATTTTTTTTTGTATTTTTTTTAATCCTGCAAAATAGATGTTAGAGTTAGAGGACAAACAAAAATTGTTTTTCTTTTGTTTTTCTTTTTGTTTTTATTTTCCTTTATTCCTGCAAAACAATGGTTAGAAACAAAAGTAATTTTTTTTATTTTTATTTTTCCTGCAAAAGAGATGTTAGAGAGAAAACAACCGAAAAGATTATTTATTTTTTTATTGTATCTTGCAAAAATATGGAATAGGAAACAAGATACATTTTTTTTTATTTTTTATTTATACACAAAAATGGATGTGTGAATGGTTGGATCTTGACGTAGTGGGAGAAAGATCCAGGGGCTTCGACTACCGTGCGTGATCGGAGGTGGAAGATCGCGTGAGGTAGAATGTGAAATGGAGGGTTTGAGAAGATGGGATGAAAAATCGGTGTCGAGACGGAAAAGTGTGATGGATTTTTTTTATAATCTAAATTATAAAGACCTAATCACTACACCTACGTTAAAATTAAAACTACAATTTATCTAGGAAAAATAACAAGAAGTAAAAGTGGATCTCACCTCGGGGATCGGACAAGCCATGATGGCCTCGACGAAGCACAAATCTCTGTCACCGACTGGATCAGAGGCTAGGACCCTCTTCAACAAGAAACCTCTCGGAAACCGGGCTCCTCTCCACCAAAGATCGATCAAATGTGAATGAGGGAGGAGGAGCCCATTAAAAAGAGGCAAAAAATCAAAAAAGGAAAATATTTACAAAAAAGGAATGTGTTTATTGGATGGATTAATAAAATAATTAAATTAATAAATTAATTAATTAAATAATTATGAAATTCGAAATTAATAAATTAAATAAATTAATAAATTAATGGGAAATTAATTGGCCACCTTAATGGTGGCCATTAAAGGTACGAAATCAAATCATGTATATATGGTAGCTTATTAAGTCACATAAATCAAATAAAATCAAATGATTAAATACAAAATTCGAAATTAATTTAAATTAATTAATTAATGTTAGGTAATTAAATTTTTTTGGTGGATTTTATAAATGGAAGTTAGTGGCATACATATATTATATACATAAGATATAATGTACATAGGTGCAAATAAGGAAATAATTTTTATACAAGATTTTTTTATTTTATTTTTTTTAATTTTTATTTTTATTGAAAAGAATATTTATAATATATACATTAAGTAAAAATAAATATTAATAATTATATACACAAATACATGGGTAAACTACACAATACACCCCCAAAAAACCGACTTTTTAACCGTAACTCCAAAAAATACGAAACCACAGCCATTTGAAAGATAATTTAATTTATAGTATTATGGAAGTGAGTTTGGTTCGATTTAAGCTCGTATGGAGTCGGAATTGATGTTTCAATTATCACCTTACGGCTTTTTCTGGATGTAATTATTTACAATATATACATTTTTTTATTTTATAAATATTTTTATTATTTACAACACAGTTTTATTTACAACTTTTATTTACAAAAGTAAGTGGTTTGAGGTCAAATTATATACAAATAAAATAATGTACGTTTTATACAAATATACATGACAAATATGTACAAGTTATTTTTGGATTTTCTGACAGACAACCTTATCTCCCCCTACTTTATTCCTGGTCGATCAGGTCAAGTCTTGACCTTCTCTCGGGGTTTGGGTCAGTCTGTATTTATTTCATAAATACTTCCTTTTCTTTTTCTTTTCTTCTTTATTCTTTTATTTATGTACAAAAAGTGTTAAAAATGCATATTTAACAAATGCATGCAGAATGGTAATTTTATGAAATTAGTGGTTATGTACAGGTATTTGACTAAGGAAAAGAGGCTAAAATAAAAGAATAAAGGCGATGAATCGTGGATTCATCATCCCCCTATACTTTACCTTTGCTAGTCCCTTAGCAAACACTTATTTGGAAAATAAGTGAAAATAAAAATAAAGAAAAGAAAAAGGAAAGAAGTTAGAACGATGTTGACTTTCAAACTTATCTTCATAAAAATGTAGTCTGGAGCTCTGTCGGACCTTTGGATTATTAGTGTGTCGGAACCTTAATGGGACATGGAATTAAAACCTAACAGCCTCTAAGTTCCATAAGACTCCTATTCAGGTCTCCTCAACAGTCAGATCAGAACAAGTCTACAGACACAAACTCTTATGACTATGAATTCTTACTTGTACGTGTAAGTGAAATTTAGCTCTTCATCTCAAAAGTAGCAAAGATTCAGCCTCTCTCGACAAGGTAACTCAATAACCCGGTCTGGCAACTCTTTCCTCGAGGAGCGGGGATATTCCCTTCTAAGTTCAAGTACAACCAGCTCAAGAAGAGGGGATGGAGAAGAGAATGGACGGTAACCAGTGTAGTTACCTATCCTTGGATGCATGACCAGTGTAGCCATGTCACCCGCTGCAAGCTCATAAATATATGACTTTGAAGCTCTTATTCTCTTTTTTTTTACAGGCATTTTATTTTTCTATCAAACCTGTCCATTTTTGGAGATTTTGCTTCTTCTTTTTTTTTTTGAAATATATACAAGGTGCAGCATGTACATAAGGAGTTTTTCCTCTTGAGCCAGTAGACTATCCCTCTTTTGAAGCATTATTGCAACCCCACAGCTCCTGTCTTTAGACCTCAACATCACCAAACTAGGTTGAGACGCACTTCCCTCCCTAGAGGAGGACGAGAGGTTCTGCCTAGATGTACTACCCTCGTATGCTACCCCAAGACAAAAGATTCTGCTCCCTCACTACCTCATCCATGAAGAGCTACGTGTAAAGTGCAGTGTCCAAGGTAAGACACGGTCTGAAAGAATCATGTGTGTGTTGTTAAATGTTCTACTTAGACTCATCAAGATGACATGTGAACATAGTCTTATGGACTCAAAGAATTAAGTCACTAGGACCTGAAAAGTCTTAACTCCAAATCTTATAAGGTTCCTCTGAAATTAAGTGGATTAAGGTCCAACTAAGCTCCATTCTTCAAATTTATTCCAGACTTAGTTTAACTGTCAAAATCATCCTGAAAAATGCTCATGCAAATGCAAGAAAATATGTACATGCAAGGAAAAGAAAACAATCTTTTTATGAAACAATTTTCAAAATTTTGAATTTTTTATGGATTTTTGAAAAAATGATGATGCACATGCAATTTTTTTTTTGCAAATAGTTAGTAATATATACAAATAAATACAAGAGAGATTTTTTTTAAATAAGGGAAAAGATTCGTATTTACACAAGAGTGAGTTGGTTATTTGATAAGAATGAGATACAAGAATTTACAACTTGAGCAATTTATATAAGTATATACAGAGTTGGGTTTTTTTTTTAATTCATTTTTTTACAAGTTTTTTTTATGTATTTACACAGTGTTTTAGCCATATTAAAAAAATAATATATGAAAGTACGAGTTATGGCTAAAGTATATATACAATATATACGACACCCCCCTATACTTAGCTTGAACTATGTCCTCATAGTGATCAAAGAGCTGAAAAGAAAGACATAACTCGTGTTGCGTATAGAAAAGTGAAAAGAATAGTATACTACAACGACAAATAAAAGAATATGAACAATAGAGATCGGTGATCCCCCTATACTTAGGATCAAGTAATCCTAAGTATAGCAGACAGTACACAAAGGGAAAACCGAGGAGATGAATGTACAGATTCTACCTCCCCTATACTTAGAGTAAAATATCCCTAAGTATAGGCAGCAAAACAGAGGTAAAAAGAATCAAAAGAATAATCAAACGTCTGACACCCCCCTATACTTAGGGTAAAGTACACCCTAAGTATAGCATAATCATAAGATGGAAATGGGGTGTTTAGACAAAAAGAATGTATGATATTGACAGATGGTTTATACAACAGTGAGTCGATCAGTGTTGAGGTGCCTCTCAACAAGCGCTAGAGTTTACGCCCCTAGCTGGGCGCAAATGTTAGGATAACACCGTGTCAAGGTTCAGGACGGCATCTATCAGGCGAATACCGTACGGTTGTTGCAGTCTCGGTGGGAGAACAACAACGGAGTCAGGAGGGTCAACAGAGTTGATGATAACACCCAGATAATCAATCAGGCGGGTGTTTGCTACCGGATCAAGATATTGGCAGATGAAGTCGGGCTCCGGTAGTACAAAAGAAATCATCGGCTCAAGGTCTATATGGAGTGAAAGGGTAGAGCCGAAGAAGTCGAACGTGGAGAAGGAAGGATCTGTCAGAGAATCCTCCACGTCAATCACAGTCTCGAATAGATATGGAAGATCAAGATCAGGAGACTCACTATAAAGGCTGATATCCGATGTATGGAATGTAGACAAATCAGTGAAATCATCGAATACCTCAAAGATCGGGTCATCCTCGCGAGGGTCGTTGAGGAGAGAAACATCAAACTCATTATCAGAAATATCAAAATACTCGGTCTCGTGATCCGACAGATCGGATGCACTCCCAGAAATTGAAACCGAGAACACATGGTCCATGGCATCCTCCCGCAGATAACCCTCGGGAGTAATGCCGAATCATCAGGGAACTTGGGATCAATGCTGCTAAATGTCATGTCTTCTAAAAATGTATCGACCTCATCAAATGGGAGGACACATGGCTCAAGTACGGGACTATCAAGGTCTGTAAAATTCAAAATCGGTCCCTCATCAAACTCTCTATGCTGAGATGAATCCAAGTATATCTCTGAATCTGAGAAAATCTCCTTAAGTTCAGACACTGAATCAACTGTGTATGGATACTGAAAAGAATCAGAGGATGGTTGAGATGTGGGTTCCTCCTCTATCTCTTGGGATCCTAGCAGATCTAGAATCGAAGAATCATCAATGTGGAGATGCGGGACTGGCTCAAAATCTGATTGTAAATCCAATGAAAACTCAACCAATGTCCGGCTCTCAGAACTCACAAAAATAGGCAACACATCCATTAATTGAGAAGTAGTAGCATCCATATCCTCTAATTGATGTGTGCTATCAAGATCAGCATGGTGTCTCACACACTCAACAGTTGTCATCTTTCCGTCATGTGTTGTCCCAAATAAATCATATGGTGTATATGCAAGATCAGAAAGTGTATCCAAGATGGTCTCAACAAAATCCAAGTCGGGACAATGGTGTGAACCACTACACGAGGTAATGGCATATGATATCTGCTCTGCGGTCCTCCCCCTCATGGCGATATGGATAAGGTCAGTCATCGAAAATCCATGATCCGGAAATCACCTCACAAGTTCTCGTAACCTCAACCATGAATCTATCAACGGCTTTTGGGGGTTAACAGAAAAATCACGAATACATGACCGCATCATCTCAGCTCTACACTGGGGGTAAAATTTCTTCAAAAATAATGATCGTAAATCTCCCCATGTAGTAATCTTCCTTCCCAATCGTCTATGCCAACTCTTGGCTCTACTCTGAAGTGTAAATGGGAAGGTGATCAACATCATGTCCTCAGAAGTGATATCCAAATATGATCGTGATACACAAAAATCCTCAAATTCATCGATATGCAAATACGGTTCCTCGTGCACTTCCCCTAAAAATTTGGGCAGAATATCAATTAACTCTAAATCCAAAATGAATGGTCTCAAAGTAGAAGTGGACTGTGCTTCATGATCTGTGTACTCATCCATCATCTTAGGATTAAAGTCATCTAAAACTTGCCAATGCCCCATTTGATCGCCTATGGGATGCACTCTCATCTCAGCAAGGTGAACACCCGGGTTTCTTATTTGGTCAATCTGGTCTCCTCGAGTGTCACTCACAGCATGTCCCAAATGGGCGGGTGGGTAGGGAGAAGATGGGAAATCGGATGGGTTCCGACCTCCCAAGGAAGTGGACGGGAATGATGGGTATGAAGATAAGTAGCCGCAGAATTCGGCTGGAATGGAATGCGACCCATCACGAAGAGAGAAATGAAGGGATGGATGGAGGGATAGAAGGGAGTAAAAGAAAGAAAAGGCAGAAACGAAGAGAGAGATAGAAGGGAGGGAGGGTGGGATAGAGACAGAAGGTGACTGCTAATGATAGAAGAATGATCGTAACCGACTCACACCATAGACATACAAAACACAAAGCAAACCCCCAGTTCACCAACTCAACACAATGTGAAGACCGTGAGATTTGGTCTTTTATCTTTTCAATTTTAAGAGTTAGGTGATAAGATAAAGTTGTACAAACACATAGGAGGCTTGAATAGGATTTGGGCACTACTCCTTAGTGTGTACGCAAGCGAGTAAAAGCGCAAACAATGAGGGGATTGCTCTCCCAATACAATGAAGTGAATCAATTACGTTTGATTTTAGAGTCAAGTTCAATTAGCAGTCCCAATTTTTTTAATTTTTGATTTTGTGATTTTTTGGATATTTTCGAGAATAACGCCTAACGAGCTTTCCGATTTCCTCTTTGATTAATTTGAGTCCAAAAACAGGGGGATGGATCGAGAAAGCCAATGCACGGTCAAAAACGATGATGCATGCAGAGATAGAAAATGCGTACCTTACTCCAACACTCTACATGCAATATGATCCGCGCAGAAATTTAAAAACAGAAAATAAACTACCTAAATGATGCAGCGGTGAAAACCGAGTCCTAGATGAGCAAGTTCTACTCGCAGAACCGTCTAATCGGTCACCGACCTCCAAGCCAAAGGGTCCGGTCTTGGCCCACCCCTCCTCTGCCCGACAAATCGGGGGTAGGAGAAAGCGCTTTACAGGGTGGACTGCGGTACGTAGGCTACGAAGGAGATGAGTCGATTATTTTTATTAATTGATTATTAGTAGGTCCAATTAAACGCGCTATAGGAACAGGCAGATAATTAAGTGTGGGGACCCTACTAATTACGGCGCAAGTAAGAGAAAATCCTAAGTCTAGGGGCTCGAAAATCACGTGAATCAAATAAAATAAAATAAATTAAAATAAATGCGAGAAAACAAAACCAGCGAAAAACAACGGTGAGGTCCCCCAAGTGCACCGGTACTTGGCGAAACAGACCCCGAAAAATGTCCAAGTCCACAAGTGTTCAAAAGTCCTAAATTATTACAAAAATATTGTTCTCTCTCTCTCTCTCTCAAAAATAAAAATTCCTTCTTCTCTCTCTCTTCCTCCTGCGCGGGTCCTCTAAAAAGAAACTCCAAGTCGTCCAAGCAGTACCTCGCACAAAAATCCAAGAGAGAATCTCAGAAAACAATTATAATATAGAGAGACAAATAGAAAAATGAAAAATGACTACAAAGCCGTGCTCTCCGGCAACGGCGCCATTCTGATGACGCGAAATCTGACGCGATCGAGATAGGGAAAATGATATCAAAAGTGTCGTCGTTCTCAACCACGGGATTTGGTCAACGAGAAAATAAATGAACCACTTAAAATAGGATAGATGAATCAAGAAAATGTGTAAGCGGTCTTCGCTATTCTTTTTACCTGGTATAGCGACCAAGATCGAACACAAGGAGCACGATTTAAAAACTCTATAGTCAGATTTCAGAAAATGATTTTTTTTTGTGTTTTTTGATTTGCATTTTTTTTATAATTTTTAAAAGATGAATAAGCACAAAATGCACAAAACTTGGACGGAAATTAAAACACAACAAAATACACCTACAGAAATTTTTGTGGAATTTTGAAGCAATTTTTATATTTTTTATGAATTTTCAAAGTGTAGGCAGAGAAAAAGACACAAAAACACTATTTTGATTTTTTAAATATATCTAATGACAGTAAAAATTCAAAATGCTATGAAAACTTTATACAAGGTTAACAACCACATCAGGACCGTACACCATTTTTTAGAAATTTTTCGAGCAACACAAATATTTATTCTGATGAAAAGTGTATGCAAAATAAACAATCTGACCTCTAGGGACTAAAACGTAATTATTAAAAATTATTTACAGAAAATATAAAAATAATAAACAGCAGGGTGGAATCGCAAATTACCCAAAATGCCTGACGCACGTGGCTCTGGAGCTCTAACAGGGGCGTTGCCGTAATTTGAAGAATATCCAAGGGGTTTTCTAATATTTGCTCATTTTTTTATTTGAGCCCCTAGGGTTCTTTTGTTGATCGATCTTTCTCAACCACACAAGGGGAAGAGATGGGGCGCCGCCGCCACCACCAAGATGGAGGGAGGCGGGAGCTGCGCCCGCGCGGAGGCTGGAAGGGCGGAAGGACAGTGCTGGAGCACCGCGCGTCGGCGCGGGGCTGGAGGAGGGACGTGGAGCGCGCCGAAGGGGGCCGGGCACGCGCGGACGCGCGCGGGTTGAACTGGGGGCGGTGCTGTCGCTGGCCGCGTGCGAACAGCGCAGAGGAGATGGCGGTTGCTTGGGGCCGTGCGTGGAGGCGCGGGCGGTCAGGCCGAGGAAGATGGGGCAGCACCTGGGCGTGCAGGTGGCGCGGTGCCGCGTGTGGAAGGGAGGTCACGGCTGGGCACGCGCGGTCTCGCGCGCAGGAGGCGCGGAGCTTCCGCGCGTGGCTGCTGCAGGTGGCGGGTGCGGACGCGCCTGGGCGCGGGACGAAGGGCGGCGCCGCCGCCTGTAGCGCGACGGGAGGCCGCTGCGCGAGGAGCGGCGTCGGGGCGGTGGGGGTGATGACCCACCGTCTGCTTGTGACTTTTTTTATTTTTTTATTTTTTTTACTTTTTTTTTATAACCTGTAACAGATGTTAGTTAAAAAAATGTAATTTTTATTATTATTTTTTTTGTATTTTTTTAATCTTGCAAAATAGATGTTAGAGTTAGAGGACAAACAAAAAATGTTTTTCTTTTGTTTTTCTTTTTGTTTTTATTTTCCTTTATTCCTGCAAAACAATGGTTAGAAACAAAAGTAATTTTTTTTTATTTTTATTTTTCCTGCAAAAGAGATGTTAGAGAGAAAACAACCGAAAAGATTATTTATTTTTTTATTGTATCTTGCAAAAATATGGAATAGAAAACAAGATACATTTTTTTAATTTTTTATTTATACACAAAAATGGATGTGTGAATGGTTGGATCTTGACGTAGTGGGAGAAAGATCCAGGGGCTTCGACTACCGTGCGTGATCGGAGGTGGAAGATCGCGTGAGGTAGAATGTGAAATGGAGGGTTTGAGAAGATGGGATGAAAAATCGGTGTCGAGACGGAAAAGTGTGATGGATTTTTTTATAATCTAAATTCTAAAGACCTAATCACTACACCTACGCTAAAATTAAAACTACAATTTATCTAGGAAAAATAACGAGAAGTAAAAGTGGACCTCACCTCGGGGATCGGACAAGCCATGATGGCCTCGACGAAGCACAAATCTCTGTCACCGACTGGATCGGAGGCTAGGACCCTCTTCAACAAGAAACCTCTCGGAAACCGGGCTCCTCTCCACCAAAGATCGATCAAATGTGAATGAGGGAGGAGGAGCCCATTAAAAAGAGGCAAAAAATCAAAAAAGGAAAATATTTACAAAAAAGGAATGTATTTATGGGATGGATTAATAAAATAATTAAATTAATAAATTAATTAATTAAATAATTACGAAATTCGAAATTAATAAATTAAATATATTAATAAATTATGGGAAATTAATTGGCCACCTTAATGGTGGCCATTAAAGGTACGAAATCAAATCATGTATATATGGTAGCTTATTAAGTCACATAAATCAAATAAAATCAAATGATTAAATACAAAATTCGGAATTAATTTAAATTAATTAATTAATGTTAGGTAATTAAATTTTTTTGGTGGATTTTATAAATGGAAGTTAGTGGCATACATATATTATATACATAAGATATAATGTACATAGGTGCAAATAAGGAAATAATTTTTATACAAGATTTTTTTATTTTATTTTTTTTAATTTTTATTTTTATTGAAAAGAATATTTATAATATATACATTAAGTAAAAATAAATATTAATAATTATATACACAAATACATGGGTAAACTGCACAATACACCCCAAAAAACCGACTTTTTAACCGTAACTCCAAAAAATACGAAACTACAGCCATTTGAAAGATAATTTAATTTATAGTATTATGGAAGTGAGTTTGGTTCGATTTGAGCTCGTATGGAGCCGGAATTGATGTTTCAATTATCGCCTTACGGCTTTTTCTGGGTGTAATTATTTACAATATATACATTTTTTTTATTTTATAAATATTTTTATTATTTACAACACAGTTTTATTTACAACTTTTATTTACAAAAGTAAGTGGTTTGAGGTCAAATTATATACAAATAAAATAATGTACGTTTTATACAAATATACATGACAAATATGTACAAGTTATTTTTGGATTTTCTGACAGACAACCTTATCTCCCCCTACTTTATTCCTGGTCGATCAGGTCAAGTCTTGACCTTCTCTCGAGGTTTGGGTCAGTCTGTATTTATTTCATAAATACTTCCTTTTCTTTTTCTTTTCTTCTTTATTCTTTTATTTATGTACAAAAAGTGTTAAAAATGCATATTTAACAAATGCATGCAGAATGGTAATTTTATGAAATTAGTGGTTATGTACAGGTATTTGACTAAGGAAAAGAGGCTAAAATAAAAGAATAAAGGCGATGAATCGTGGATTCATCAGCCTCCAAAATTTGTCTTTGTGATCTCATCTTGTGAGCACACTCTTCCAAATGTAATGGATGATTATGCTTGAATTTCAATTGTGTTACAACATACTTCTCAGATTTTCTATCCCGGTTGATCTTCATATGAACACCACAACCTCATCCTGTTTGTGCTCTTGGCTTGTTTGTATCTTTGTCTCTTTTATCCACTCATCTGTAACCATCCTTAGCACAAACAAATTTAGCCGAAGTAATAATTCATGAAATTTTGTTTTTGTTTAGATAGTCTTTACGAACATTGATGCCACATTTTGCTGCAAATGAATTATATAAATGAACGTGTCTTCCACGATTTCAAATTCGTGACTCAGAGATGGTTCTTCAGATCCATTATGGGTCACTTCTTCCATTGGCAATTCAAGACTGATTGGATAATCGGTATTAACTATCATGGGAGAATCAACGACATCATTACCTACTAAATGATCTCCAGTTATTGGCATGCACACGATCTGACTATATTCCATTAACCTGCTACAAGAAACAAAATCATTGAAATACGAACCAAGCATAATCGTACAAAAATAAAAAAGATATGTACAATTATTTGAAAAAATTTACATAAATAGCCTTTTATACAACAAATAAACTTATTCGTATAATGTACAACATAAAAATTAAGGACTCGATGACCTAAATATACATACCCAGATAAAAACAAAAATAAAAAATATTAGATTACATTATCAAACAAAGATGATTAATGTGAACATAGCATGTACTCCTAGACGTGGTATAAAATATAAACAAAAATCTTCGTCAAGTTGAAACCATATAAACATATAAAATATCAATCTAATTTAGATTTCTCTAGTGTCGCGAAGATCTCCACCTTCGGAAGGAGAACTCGTGGAGGGAGGTGAGAGGGTGAATGAAGCGCCTTGATCTGCTGAAAAAGAATAAGGAAGAGCGAGGCATAGGCTGTAAAGTGTGAGGGTCGAGGATTATACGTCGGAGGAGAGGTAGCGTTAGAGGACCGTCGGAGGAGAGGTAGCGTCAGAGGAGGCATGAGTCGGGGGATGAGGTGCCGTCCTCTGGCGGCAAGAGGGCGAAGTCGGGAGATAGGAGAGGGCACGCCTGGCGGCGAGAGGGCTTGGGGTCGGGGAAGGATGCACTCTGGCAACGAGAGCCTCGGGGGAGAGGCTGGCGGCAAGCGGGCTTGGGGTCGGGGAGGGAGCTATGGCGGCGAGAGGGCTTGGGGTCAGGGAGGGAGCTCCGGCGAGAGGGCTTGGCGGTGAGAGGCACGCAGCATCGACGAACGGGAAGGGCGATCTGGTGGCGACAGGGGTCGGGAATGAGAGGGGCAGGGATTCGAGTGGAGAGAGGAGTGGAGGCGGGAGTGAGGCAGCCCTTTCGGAGACACGAGACGCTCATCCTTTATTGCGGCAGATTGCTGCAATTAACTTTCAGTAGACGATCCGAACCCTCCACAAGAACGTGTGGTCTGCAATGACTCCTCATTGTTAATGAATCCTCCACGTGAAATGAAACAAAACCGCATGCCCTGAAAGAGCGAGATTCCCCCGTTTATTTGATGTGCGGTGACCGGAGTTTCTTCTTTTAAAAATGGGCAGGACGGATTCTTCTTACCAATAATCAACGAAGAAGAAAGGACCATGTGATCCACGCAGATTTCAAGAGTAGAGATATGCCATCATGTGAATGTTATTGGTATCTCTGATCGAACAATATGTAAAGCCAGTGCATGTGATAACAACTATATAAAAGTACAAGCAGCTGGACCAAAGAGAGGGCAGCAGCCAGTACTCATGGAAGGGATCACTCACCGGACCCTTGGGGTGAACGGTATCAACCTCCACATCGCCGAGAAGGGCCAAGGCCCCGTCGTGCTGCTGCTCCACGGCTTCCCCGAGATCTGGTACGCCTGGCGTCACCAGATCGTCGGCCTAGCCGCCCTCGGATACCACGCGGTTGCCCCCGACCTACGCGGCTACGGCGACTCCGACGCTCCGTCCAACGTGTCTTCCTACACCATCATGCACCTTGTCGGGGACGTCGTCGCACTGATCGACGCCCTCGGCGAGGAGGAGGTGTACGTGGTGGGTCACGACTGGGGGGCCATTATTGCATGGTTTCTTTGCCTCTTCAGAGGTGATAGGGTGAAGGCACTCGTGAACCTCAGCGTACCATTCAGGCTGTGGGATCACGACAGGAAGCCCATTGACCACTTCAGGTCCCACCTTGGAGATGATTTCTACATGTGCAGGTTTCAGGTTATTCAATCTTTTTTTAGATCCCCAATCATACCACTTGCATATATCTGCAATATATTTATTTGGTCGGCTACGCCATCCAGGAAGAGGGAGTTGTGGAAGCAGAGCTCGCATGCATCAGCAACGCCCTGGTGATGAAAAAATTCTATTCTAGTCAGCATGGGAAGCCTCTCATCGTACCAAAGGATCCGGGTTTTGGAGCTGTACCTGACCGCGATATCCCCCTGCCGTCTTGGCTCGCGGAAGAAGATCTTGACTACCTTGCCAAAAAATTTGATAAAAGCGGTTATACCGGACCGCTGAATTATTATCGTGCTGCAGATTTGTAAGTTTTTTTTTTGCGTTAATCTTCGTCTTCAATCATGTGAGTTGCTATTACACATTTTCACAGCAGGAGAAGGTGTATTTGTTTGTTGTTTGGCAGGAGCATGGAGCTTGCAGCGCCATGGAAGGGAGCGCAAGTAAAAGTGCCTGCGATGTTTATAATTGGAGATCGAGACCTTACCTACTCCTTACCAGGCGTGAAGGACTACATACACGATGCTCTGTTCAAGAAGGACGTGCCATTGCTGGAAGAGGTGCTTGTCGTGGAAGGAGTATCTCACTATATCCATCAAGAGAGAGCGCAGGACATCACCCACCACATACATGACTTCATTAGCAAATTCTAGTTGAGACTAGTTTGTATGGAATAAGTGTACCCTAGGCATCCTGCTCTTCTTTCCACTGTTAGCTTATGGTGTTATATTTGATTGTTCATAAAAGATAATGATCAGTATCTGTATACGGGGAGAGGCTGCGTGACAATTGCAACTAGTCCAAAAGAGTAGTGTGATCTAAAATAGAAAAGGAATCCGAAAATAGTGTGGGATAAAATTCAATATTTTTTGCATGACAATTATCCCCTCAGATTTGGAGCATGCACATTGTTGAGTATTTTGTTAAATGGGAAAACGGATCTTGAGCAGAGGATCCGTCCTACCGTGTAGGATCATACATGTAGACCCCCTCTTTCTATTTGAGATAGAAAAAAGAAAAGAAAAAGAAGAACCCTAGAGATCGAAAAGTTGGCATTATCAGTACAATAAAAAACCAGGCGACACTTTGAAACGACATCAATTGATTTTAATTAACTGCGGATGTATTTATGTTTTAAGTTACCAAGCCCAACGTCAATCACATGGAGAGAGATATGGACTCAATCAATCAATGTAAGACAACAAGCAATACCGTCAAATAGAGATGTACTTTTGGTACTTTTAATTGTTGATGTAAGGCGAAAGTGAAATATGCAAAGCAATGTGGAGGATGTGTGTTCAAACCTAGGAATACCAATATATAAGAGAACTTTGAAATTCAATAAAAGGTTCGAACAAACTCCAAAAATGCGAAATTTTTTTTGGACTCACAGTAAAAAATATATCAAAAATGATTTTTGAATGTTTTTGAAAATGCATAAAAAACAACAAAGGAAAATTATTAGTGAGAAACAGATATTTTCAATAGCACTTAGTTATATTGTAGAGCATAAAAATATGCATTAAGGTTTTGAAATTATGAGACAAGCGTGTGAATTAATATTAACTAAAAGAAGAAGAAATGGGTAAAATATGTTGCTTTCCACTATTTTGATTTTAAATCACATATCCATCACAAAAATATGATACCAGTTGCATAAGATAGCGGATTAAATGAGCTACAATGTAGTATTTTTCTAAACTTAAATTTACCAAGGAACTGGTCCAAATTAAAGCATAAATAAAGAGATTTGTTTGTAACTAAAATTAATTAAAAATGATGCGCATGGCTGTTTATACAATAAAGCAAAGCCAACGAGGGGCACTGTAATTTTTCCATGCCACATTGGGCGCCAATGTAAGGTTTTAGAGGGGAAGATAGCATATCATCAGAAGGGATCCAGGGCTAGCACCCAAGCACTAAGTTTAGCGGGAGTCATCTTCGCCCGTTTGAACAATATAGTATTGGTATGGATCCTTAAGTACCATTCCCAACTTCAATTTCTCTTATAGGGTGAGGTACAGAACAAGGAGCTCCAATCCTACCAATATTTCCTCCACTCCTTCATTAGGAATCCTTCAATTGTGGAGCATTAGACCATATACAAGGTAGTCTAAGAGGTATTCTATTTGCGTGATTACTTATTTTTTTAAAGTTTTTTTCTTTATTGACCTTATCTCTTCTTATATTATTGTTAGCCGACCGAAGAATATTATCTCGGTCTCTAGATTAAGGTCAATTACAACCTTTTTCTTTTTTCTTTGTTCTATATTTTTTTTCCAAATCAATGTTAAAATACATTTCTTTCCATGAGCTCTACTTTGTGAAGAAATGGTATTAATGATTATTTCTATGTGTTTTATCTCGAACTTTAAATAAAATGAAAGCATGAAGAAGATGAATCAAGGACTCATCATCCCACTATACTTAAAATTTATTAATCTCTTAGCAAACACTTAATAGAAGTATAAATGCAAAAATAAAAAGGAAAAGAGAAATCAAAAAATTAGAATAAATTGATTTCCAAACCACTCTTTGTAAAATCAGAGTATGGAGTCCTGCCAGCCCTTTGGATTATTAGTTTGGTAGAACTTCGCTAGGTTAAGACTTAACAACCATCAAGTTCCACAAATCTTTGTCTAGTTCATCTCAACCGTCAGGTATACTCCTATAACCTTGAAGACCGGTACTATGTGTAGGGTATTAGCTCATCCCACTTAAAAAGGTGATAAAGGTGACCATTCCAATAAGGCACCATTGGATTCCCTTGTTTAGCTACTCTTCCTCAAGGAGCAGAGTATTCCCTTCTAAATTCATGTTCAGTTACATGCAAGATGCAGGGGATGAAGAGGGGTGTAGTATGATCATTGTAACCACATCTCCTCTTTGGAGCTTGACCGGTGTAGAACAGTCTCCCGATGCAGTCTTCTTGCTTTGGCTTTCACTTCCAAAATCTACTCTACATTCTTCAGAATTTACAGAGACGGGTATAGAATTTCATGTCCGCTTATGTTTTGGAGTATTTACTCCATCACTCCTTCCTTTTCTTAAATAAAATTCTCATCTTGTGCCGGCATATTATTCCTCATGCGAAGCATTACTTCTATCCCACAACTCCTGTTTTTAGATGTATACCACTAGACAACTGATTGGGGATGCACTGATTTTTGTAGTCCCCCTAGCCTGGTTGTCCACAACGCAGCATGAAGCAACCGTATACATACCAGACTTTGGCCATTTACACATCTTATTTAGGTCGAGCTAAGTGTAGAATGCAGTCAAGTCATGTCATTAAGTCATATGGACGGCAATAAATATTCTCCTTTGACAAATTAAGCTGACACAACACTACAACAGGAAGGCCTAATTCCAACGTTTGCCAACGTCGAAAAAACTACAATAAACATCGAATTTAACTATTTTTGATGTATAATAGTGTCAAATTTTTTTGTCAATTTAGATGCATCAAAATTGATTCTATTCGATATATAATGTGCACCGTCGATTTCATTGAGAACATCAGGATAAACGTTGATTATATGTATTAATTGGCGTTTAAATGACAAATTCGGATATGAAACTCGACTTGTAAATGTCACAATGGTAGAAAAATCGACGTTCAAGATCTAAACGTCAAATAAATGATATTCATAGCTTTTGCTTGCAGCCGTAATTGCATTTGCA
Source organism: Ottelia alismoides (assembly GCA_037367405.1). Taxonomy (NCBI): domain Eukaryota; kingdom Viridiplantae; phylum Streptophyta; class Magnoliopsida; order Alismatales; family Hydrocharitaceae; genus Ottelia; species Ottelia alismoides. The sequence goes on from JAZKJV010000416.1 coordinate 1,357,460, forward strand.
TGGTGCAGCATTTGTATCCCCTTAAGAATTTTCCAAAATGCCACATAAATGCTATCATATTCCCTATCATACACACATACATAACTTGTACACAAACAAACACTATAAACTCTCTCTCTCTCTAGGCATACTAACCCACACATGTATACATATAGTAACACACACCAACACACGCATATACATACTTAAATACCACAAACACATATACAATTAAGATCTTATTATATAATCTCAAAAAAAGTAGGAAAATATGGGCATTTCATCATATGTATATGTTATCATTCACACATAATAATATAATTTCTCAATTTATCATTGGCACATCATACACCTTGCATACATATTGATTTGCATATAAAAGACTGACAAAATACATTATAACATCTAATCTACGAGAATCTAATCGTATAATGTTCAATCTTACAAGTTAACAAATTCAAACAATATTGCACTTTCTAATAGTAGTGGTTTAGGCATTTCATCGTATACCTTGCATACATGTTTATTTGCATATAGAGTAGCCTAAAAAGTCAATTGTAACATATAATCTATACATCATTCTAATCATATAATTTACAATCAACAAGTAAACAAATTCTAACAACATGATATGATGTTCTTTTCTAAAAAAATGTAAATCCTAAAATACTAAATATATCCATACTATGCAACTAAAATCAAATAAATGAGGGAATACCGGACATACCTGATGGAAGAAGAAGGACTGCATGGAGGAGGCAATGAGGTCAACGGAAGTGAGGGATGCCGCTTAAAGATCGCCAGAGGAGGGTTTTAGGGGTTCAATTTTGTTTGGAATGAAGGAAACCGAGCTCGATAGCGTTTTATCTAGTAGACTTGGGCGAGCACATATACTCGTCAAGTGCACTCCAAAGTGCTTTCCCCCAAATTTCCACACACCATTTAAAGTCGCACGTTAAAATTCAATTGGGTCAGACAATAGGCGAGGACGTGTGCTCTCAAGGTGCTCGCCCACAGGTGGGCGAGTGTTAAGCCACCTTAAAAGAGAGAGACGGTCGTACGCTCCACACAAGGAAGGAACATAGTCGATGCGGTACCCGCTCACTAATCCAAAGTGATCAAAACAACAATCAACCCACACAATATAAGAATCAAACAATGCAAGAAAATGCGAATCAAAATTTAGTATAACCCTATAAAACAAGCATGTATAGTAACAAGCAGGGAGGGTTTTGAACACAAGGAGATGGGGCGTAGAAAGTATTATTTAAATGAATAAATAAAGCTAATGTATATTATGCACAAAATCAATAAATGTGTATGTGTGTTTTCAATTAAGTAAAATAATATCTTTTAATAAATTTAAATATATATATATATTTTCTTGATTTTTAGTTTCTTTCTAATTTAATCGTATAATAATATATAGATATGTATATAAAAGGAATAATAGGGACTGTGTATGTACTATAGGTACTATATAGTATAATATATAATAAATATCTAAAATTCAGAAAATAATCACAGAGAACGCCCCCTTTTTTGGTATTAAAATATTTTTAAAGTATTTATAATAATTTTATTAACTATAATAGATATGTAGATATATATGTATAAATAGCCCATATAGGGTAGAATATATTCAAATATAGGTCTAAATGGGCAAAATCAGAAAATAAAATATTTTTTCAACTATTCTTCTATTTTTGAGATTTTTTAGGGATTTTTTGCTAATTTTTATGTATTTTTAAAATTAGATATAGTAAAAAATAGTGAACAATTAAATAAACCGAATTAATTTGAGAATTAAAAAAAGAAAATAAGTTCAAAATATGTCCAAATCAATTTTAATATGTAGATAATACAATATATAAAAATATAAAAAAAAATATTTTTGGTATTTTTGTGGATTTTTTATAATTTTTATAAGGAATTTAGAGCTTTTAATTTTTAGTGATTTTCTTTTTTTGTTTTTAGGGATTTTTGATCAGGATGTACAAAATACAATAATAAATAACTATTATTTTTTTATATTTTAAAAATGATTTTATAATTTTTTTGTATTTTTTAAGTGAAAGTGAGAATAAAATAGCTGTAAATGATTTTTAATAAATATTAGTGCATGAAAAATGGTAAATAAAAAATATAGCATGAATCAGAAGCTAGTCATGCATATATACCTCTGTTTTGAGAATTTTTGGAGCACATGAACTATTTTTAATGAAAGAAATGTAAAAATAAATTTAATTAAAGTTGGTAGGGGTATATTTGCAAATAAAATAAAGCTCTTGGACAAAAGTACAATATTATAAAAGTTTGAACTATAACTTGGTTTTTATAGACTTAGATGTAAATACAAAAGTTGGAGGGGCATGCCTACAAAATTTCACCTCACGTGGGGGTCCATTTAGGTGACCTTGCACTGGACTCGCTTGCAATATTAAAAAGTAATGAGGGTAAATATGCAAAATGTCCCAAAAGTTTTAAACTTACTTAAATAATTGCAAGACTTTTTATGATATACAAAAAGAGCAGAGGAGTCTTTGCAAATATACCACTTACAACCATGGGATCCAACCGCTATGCTTCTGCCACGTGGACGATCTAGCGGCTCTCCTGGTGCAATGCTCCGATTAAACTAAATAGCCAAGATTAAATCTGGGATGCGTTCTTCATCAAACGGCCAAGGTGATGCCTGGAAGAGCATGCGAAGAACTGGGCACCAACGACCTTCGATTGGTCTTCTCTATGTGCTTCGGTTGTCCCTTCTCGATCTGAAAGTGACCCTAGCTTAATGCGGCTCCTCCGCATGCAGTGGGGCGCTCCCAAGATGGTGATGGAGCTCCAAGTGCTCAGACTAGGTCTGAGCACCTGGAGCTACTCCATGTAATCAATACAGCTTCAGACGCATCTTTGGAATCGCAGACATGCACCAAACGACTCGAGGGCTATCTCCTCGACCAAGGGGTTAGGAAAAAATTGGTGAGAAGTGAGATGGAAGTGAAGCTCTGGCGAAGGGCGGTGGACTGGAGCTTGATTCCCTGATCTATGATGAATATGGAGTGGAAATGATAGGGGATCAATGAAGAACACGTTGAGGAGTGAGATGGGGTGATAATCATAGGGTTTCAACGGTTAGATCACGAGGATTTTCTCTAGAGCTCAAGCTCCATGGATTTGGGGTTTGTGAGAAATTAAATCTATATGATCTATAAACAACTAAACTAAAGGCAGGAATTGAAACTACAGGTAGATATTATTTTGCATGTGAACCCTTGCTATTTCCTGTATTTGCATTAGTCATGTTTGTGTGAACTCACATGGCATATAACGTGTGCCTCTGGTGTATGCATTATCTATCCCAGACTTTATCTATGATTACACTTTGAATGAAAGTTTTCTGATATTTGCATTTATATCCCTATGAGGCCGATTCACGTGTTCGTGCATGTATTCTAGGATTTTGCATTTTTGGCCCCAAGCTTTTTATACATGTTACTTTTTGGCCCGTGAACTTTATTTTAATTGCAACGAGGTCCCTACAAATAGTGTGTCTTAATTTTGATCAAATAAATATCTAATTAATTCCAATATTTTGATAACAATTACTATTAGCTCATGCTAACACGTAATATTTATGGTAATTTTTCTGAATTAATTTAGTATTATTTGATATTTCTAAAAAATCAAAAACTCATAAAAATCTTACTATCTATTTTATAAAATACATAAAAATTATAAAAATTGTTAAAAAAATCCAAATTAATATTGAGTGTTTGTTTTTGTTTGTTTTACTTCCATTATCATTTTTGTTTTGAAATTAACCATAAAACCCCTGAAATCTAAAAACTATTAAAATTTTATAAAAATAAATAAAAATTATAAACAATACAGAAAAATACAATTTTAGTTTCTGTTGTTAAATATTTTTATTCACTTTTTATAAAAATAGTAATCATGATATTAGGATACTTTAATTATTTTTTATTTATCATTTTGTCCTAGTTGTGCAATGTTTTCTTATTTAGCACTTATTTAAATTTTAGAAAATCACATGAAAATCAGAAAAACCCCAGAAAATTACCAAAAATACCTTAATATTTGAAAAACCCAAAAATATTTTTATTTCAAATTTTGAGCATTTCTGGCCCTTAAATAAAAATTCAAAAAGATTGCTTGTGTGCTTTAGTTTTCTTGTCTGCTTGATTTTCTTCCTTATTTAAAAATATAAAAATGTGCAAAATTAAAAATTAAAAAAATATGCATTTCCTTGTCTGATTTAGACTACTTTTAAGGATTTCTCGTGCTCCTTGAGTTCGACCCTAGTCGCTATATCAGGTTAAAATAAATAGTGGAGACCACTGACATTGTTTTTATGTGCTTTGATTGCTTGGTTTGAGTGGTTCTCTATTTTTCTTGTTGAGCTTTGACCTTGTGATCCGAGTCGCAACGACCCTTTGTTTTTATATCCTAACATGTGTCACTCGACCACTCATCATAACGGCGTTGTTGCCGAGGAGCACGGCTTAGTAGTCGGTTTTCAGCTTTTTTAGTCTTTCTTTATTATTCGTATCTCTATTTGTTATAACTGATTTCTGACCTATTTCTGTTTCGTTTTTCGTGTGAGGAAACGCCCGAGGACACTTTGGAGGAGATGCGCACCCGAAGAGGAGCAGAAGAAGAGCAGGAGATAGTTATAGCCTTTAGAGTAGAATTTACTAGATTAGTTTTTCATTTCAGCAGACTTGAAACTTATTGTTGTAATAATTCCTTGGACACTTGACTCTTATTTCGGAGTTTGTTTCGCCGAGCACCGGTGTGCTCGGGGGACCTCACCACATTTTTCGTCAATTTTGATTTCATTGCATTTTTTCTATTTGATTCTCGAAGAATTTGGCCCCTAGACTTAGGATTTTTCTTGATTGTGACGTAAATAACTTAAGGACCAATCCCTAATAGATTGCTTGCACCTATAGAGTTTAATTGGACCTTATTAATAATTCAAAATAAAAAAAGTTAGCTTGATCGATTGAGAGGTCACGTGCTGCTAGAGGTCATATACAACGTGTGCAAGATCTGTTGTGGCGGACACCGATCGACATCTGAAATCAGACGTCGACCTCTCTTTCTGATCAGTTAACTACTGTTCTTCACAATCTTTAGAAATTGCTCATCTTAAGGTTGTTTTCTTCGTGCATCATTTAGATTAGTTTTAATTCAGTCTTTTAATTTATGTGCATATCACCCTGCATATAGAGTGTTGGAGTCAGGTACACATCTCTTACTTTGCATGCATCATCGTGTTTGATTGCGCATCAACTTTTTCGACTCCTCTCCCTATTTTTGGACTTAAAATAAATAAGGAGATCGAAAAATTCGTCAGGCGTTGTTTTCCTTTGAAAAATATCTAAAAAAATGAAAGCAATAAATTTTGGTACTGCTAACGCAAACTTGATCTTAAAAGACATCTCACTTAAAAATATTTGTTTTGGAGAGAGTCACCCCTCATTGATTGGTTGGCTTGAGTGAGAGAGTGACCTGCACACTAGGATAGAGCCACACCTAAACTTCTATTAGACTATTGGTCTTGGGGTTAGTTGTTCTCCAGTGAGGATCTCTCTGGTAGCCGGTAAAGCGGACCGCGACATCCTTAACAGATTGAATTGATCAGGTAGCCAGGAAACGGTCCGCAATTCATATAGGCTGGGAAAGATCTAGCTTTGGGATTGGGTCAGTTTCGTGTTAGTATCAGGTTCCTACCAGCTTGCTTAATCGCTCTGCAAGACTGATTTATCACCTAAAATAAAATTAACAAGACTAACGATCGAACATTTACGGTCATCAGCTCTCGTATTGAGCAGGTGAATTGGGGTTTAACTGCTGATCTTGTTTGCTTTCCAGATCTCATCCGCCCTTATCCCTATATCACGATGATGGAAAGGAGGTCCCTTAGGCTACCGTTGACAGCATCGCTCTCGAGCGCTCCTCCCCATTCATCTAGGGAAGTTTCGAAGAGCCCAGACCCACTCTCCAAACCTGAGTTCGATACCACTCGGTTCCCCCTCGACCACCCTTCTTCCACTAGTCCTGAGGTGCTCGAGTAGAGGCCAGCATGTATTCATGTTCATTTAACAGCACTTGAGTTCGAGTCTTTTGCCTTTGTAGAAACCCGCAAGATGGACAGCAGCGAGGATGCACCGATGAGCAGCCCCAGGGTTCTACTTATGTTTTGGATTAGGGTGCCATCAACAACACACTTCTATCCTCCATGGAGACGATGCAAATATAGATTATAGATCAGAGAGCCTTCATGGCAGAGGTACATCGAGAGTTAGCACAGATGTGATCTGGCAAATGATAGCCACGGAGACCTATCAGTGGAGGCATTCCAGCACCTGGATGAGGAGCATACGGACACCTGGAAGATCAGCCAGAGCCAGCCAGACAACCATGACCGACGAGGCAGTTGCACAACTCTAGTGAAACCCTCGCCCATCGTTGAATCCATCTCCCTGAGATTATGGGCGACTTCAAGCTCAGCCCTCGGATAATTCAGCTCTTGCCCAAGTTCCATGATCTAGCCACCGAGGAGTCGCATCTATATTTACAGGAGTTTGATATGATCTGTCGAACTGTCCACAACAGATACGTGGATGAGGATACTATCAAGATGATAGCATTCCCTTTCTCCCTGGTCGACAGTGCAGCCTACTTGCTGAAGTATTTTGGGAGATACATGACTACTTGGGAGAATCTCCGGATCGAGTACTTGAACAAGTATTATCTACATGGTCGGACCAATGCAGCTAGAGCTCTGATCAACAACTTCACAATGATCCCCAACGAGCAGTTTCATGAGGCGTGGGATCGATTTCATGAGCTCATCGACCAGTGTCCACACCATGACATATCCAAGCCTAATCTTGTCCAGAGTTTCTTTTGTGGGCTGACACCAGAGTTGCAGGGGCTTGGCAATGCTTCTTGTGGGGGCTCCTACTTCGCCAAGGATGAGGCTCAGGTCTGTTCCATCTATGAGGAGATGGTTGAGAACTATAGAGTGATGTCCCAGACCTGAGTCTATACACAGTGGAAGCCGCTCCCACATGTTGTGTCCTATCAGAGGATAGCACGGGTTGATGCAGGTCCATCCACTTCGTCAGCAGCGGCACATGCAGACTCGTCGGCAGCTGACATGGGTATCATTAGCGAGAAGTTGGACCGCATAGAGATTATCGAGAAGAAGCAGTGTTAGGGCATGATGCAGATCGACCAGTTGGCACGGACTTTCAATGACCTGAAGACCCAGATCATGCGTCTCCGGGAGGCACAGACTTCTCCTCAGCCCCGTCTCAGGTCAAGGGCGGATCCTAGCAGTAGCAGCTCTTCCCAGCACTTCGCTCAGTACCACCAGGTTCACAACATCCAGGCATAGCCTGTTCAACCATTGCAGCAGCACTACTCTTAGCCACCGCCATCTCAGGACACTCAGATGGTGTTGTATCAGCAAGATGATCCCCTAGCATTTCTTCCCCTGCTCCCTTACGAATAGGAGCCGTTGATGGAAGTTAATGGGATTTGGTATAACCGGCAATAGCCCGGGATCCGCCGAGATCACCCAAGATTCAGGTGGTCTATTGGAAGTACCTCGTACCACCAGCAACCTCTAGCTTAGGGTGGACAGTTCAACCAGCAGCAGCAACCCCAGTACTCCCAGCCACAACAGTATTACCAGTCAGGTCCGCGTCCCTACCATCAGGGACAATAGTGGAGGCAGCAACAACAGCCTCAACAGTTCACTCAGCCTCCCCCTCACTAGTACCAGAGCCAGCCTCATTTTCAGCAAGGCAACCCATCTGATTCTCATGGACCAGCCTATGAGAAGCTCTTGATGATCTAGCCCGCCTTCTCTCAGATTAGCAGACAACTTTCAGGCGGGAGATGGATGAGTTCAAGTAGAAGATGAGGGATATCATAAAGGGTAAGGCCGCCATGCCCGCTCAGATCGAGCCCAATCTGAACAACCTAAAGAGAAAGTATGAGCAGGTATTGTTTAGAGAGACCACCGCTCCTAGTGATTCATTGGATGATATTTCTTCATACATATTTGATGTTGATTTTGTGACACTTAGGAGCGGTAGGATGCCATCCGATGGTACCTCATCTGAGCGATGACCACATGATGATATAGGAGCGCTAGATGAGGAGGACAGTGGTGCTGATGCCGCTGATGATGTTGATGACGGTGGTGCTGAAGCCACCAAGGATGATGATCCAGTCGATGGTACTGAGGTCGTCGTTGCTCCAGATGCAGTCGGTGGTACTGACGCTACCATTCTACCAGATGATGAGTCAGAGCACGGTACTGATGTCACGAAGATCGATATAGTGGATGGTATTGATGCCATTGTTTCTATTCATGTTGTGTTTCCATCTGTTGTATCCCAGGACTATTCCAAAATGATCAAAAAATTAATAAAGGAAAGGTTTCTTCATTTACTTCGAGTCCATATGTGATGCATGTTATGGATTCCATTCCTTCTTAGCAGCAGGAACCTATTCCCAGCCCTCTATCTGAGGAGTGCCCAACCATCCCCTTCCCTCAAGCACTCCACTTGGCGAAGGGGAATAAAAAAGAAACTCCTAAAAAGACCTAATAGTTAGAGTTCAGCCAGCAGGTGATAGACATATTTCAAATTCAGCTGGCTCTACAGGAGGTACTTGAGCACATCCCTCTCTTCCAAAATAATTTGAGAGAGAAGACTACCATCCATAGGAAGAGAAGGAACCATCATGCCGAGATTCATGTGCTCACCCGTGCCACGCGCTTCACAATCAAGAACTTTTTTCCAGCCAAGAGGCTAGACGTTGGAGCTCCCTATGTCAGATGCCACATTCATGAGTTGAAGTATTGATTTGGTTGCCTTCATGCAGACATTCCATGTTCTCACATTTATACCTTGTTGCATTCACGCAGACATTCCAGAAGTCAGATTTGCCAGCTCTCAGTTGCCTAGAATTGAAGCCTTTACCGTAGTCGCTGGAGTATAGATTCCTTGCAGGTGAGCGTGAGATGTACCATGTCATTATCTGAGCAGATTTGCCAGGTGAGCAAAAATCTTGTTTGATGGAGGTTCTTGAAAGAAACCGCAAGACGATAGGATGGAGCGTAGCTGATCTCCAGGGGGATAAGTCCAGCCCTATGCTCCCACCATATCTATCTTGAAGAGGATGCTAAGCCATCATGTGAGTTCCAGTGAAGGCTGAACCCGAATCTTCAAGAAGTGGTCATGAAAGAGATATCAAAATGGTGGAGCACCAATTTTATTTACCCCATCTCCGACTCCAAGTGAGTTCCATTGCGTGTGGTGCCCAAGAAGATGGGCAGCACCACAGTTGTGAGTGAGTCTGAAGAGGAAATCGCTACCTGGGTACCTACTTCTTGGAGGGTTTGTGTGGACTAAAGATGATTGAATCAGGCCACCAAGAAGGATCATTTCTTCCCGCCTTTTATTGATCAGATTATAGAGAGGCTAGCTGGGAAGAGTCACTAATATTTCCTTGACAGTACTCCGACTATAATCAGGTGGCCATAGCGCCTGAAGACCAGGACAAAACGACATTCACCCGTCCGTTTGGGACTTATGCTTTCAGAAGGATGTCTTTTGGTCTATGTAACGCCCCGACGACATTCCAAAGGTGCATGTTATCCATCTTCTCGGACATGGTGGTTGATTGCTTCGAGGTCATCATGGATGATTTCTTGGTCTATGGCGACGGGTTCGATGCTTGTCTTGACTACCTAGATCGTGTGCTTCAGCGTTGTATGGAGGTCCATCTTGTTCTATATAGGGAGAAGAATCACTTTATGGTGACTCAGGGGACGGTGCTTGATCATATCATCTCCAACAGGGGCATGGAGGTTGATCTGGCCAAGGTGGATATCATCAAGAAACTCAGTCCACCGTCCAACTTGCAGCAGTTGCGGTCTTTTCAGGGGCATGTCGGTTTCTACTGAAGTTTTAGTCAGGACTTCAGCAGGATTGTCGACTGCTTACTGATCTGCTGATGAAAGACACCGAGTTCATTATAGATGATAAGTGTCTTGTGTCTTTTGAGACTCTCAAGAATCTAGTTGTTGAGGCTCATGTCCTTCAGCCGCCTGATTGGTCTCTCCCATTCGAGATCATGACGGATGCTTCTGATTTTGCCTTTGGGGTCGTGCTAGGACAGAGGAGGAATGGATAACCATTTGTCATTCACTACGCTAGCCGTACATTGGATATCGCCTAGCGGAACTAACACTGTCATCGAGAATGAGATGCTAGCCGTAGTTTTTTCCTTGGATAAGTTCAGATCATATATTCTTGGATCCAAAGTGACTATCTTCATTGATCATACTGCCATCATGTACCTCATGGAAAAGAAGGATGCCAAAGCTATATTGACCCGATGGATCCTTCTACTCCAGGAGTTTGACATTGAATTAAGGATAAGCTTGGAGTCAAGAATGTGGTGGTGGATCATCTCTACTGATTGGAACATCTTGAGGAATCTGAGCAGATTGAGCATATTAGTGAGACCTTCCAAGATGTTGCGATCCTCGCTATCGCCTCGCTCCCATGGTACGCCGACATTGTGAACTATCTTGTTGCCAAGAAAGTTCCACAAGATTGGCCCATGCAGCGACTTGAGACCTTCCTTGCGAAGGCCAAGTCGTACCATTGGGAGGATCCCATCCTTTATCATGAAAGAGGGGATAGCATCTCACATCGATGCATTCCTCGGGAGGAGCACCATAGCATCCTCACATACTTCCACAAGCTTGAGGCAGGAGGACATCATTCTGGGAGGAGAACAATATAGAAAGTGCTCCAATCCGGCCTATGGTGACCTACCCTCTTCAAGGATTATGATGAATTTGTGAAGAGGTGTACTGACTGTCAGAGGATGGGCACTTGTGGACAGCGTGACATGATGCCAATGCAGTCCATTCACTTTTGTGAGGTTTTTGACGTATGGGACATCGATTTCATGGATCCATTCCCTAAGAGTTACGGATTCGAGTATATTCCGTTGGTTGTTCATTATGTGAGACGTTGGGTTGAGGCCATTCCCACCTAAACCGCAGAATCTAGGACTATTTGCATATTTTTGAGGAAGAATATCATTTCACGGTTCGGGGTGCCTAGAGTTTTGATATCTGAGGGGGTCTCATTTTATCAACGACAAGGTAAAGGCCCTTGCTAACGAGTTCAACATAGACCATCGAGTTGCCACTCCATATTATCCTTAGACTAATGGTCTTGTTGAAGTATCGAATAGGGAGATGAAGATGATACTGCAGAAGGTAGTCCGCCCAGATCGAAAGGATTGGTCACAGCTTTTGGACTCGATCTTGTGGGCATATCGGACTTCCTTCAAGACACCTTTGGGTACATCTCCCTTTCGTCTCGTTTATGGCAATCCATGCCATTTACCTGTGGAGATAAAGCATAAGTCACTCTAGGCTATCACTGAGATATTATTGGATTTAGAGAGTATAGGAGATCAGAGGAAAGCAGAATTGGCAGGCCTGGAGGAGCTTAGAGATACAACCTTTTCAAGTAGCCTACAGTACAAGGAGCGGGTGAAGATATGGCATGATTCTTATATCATCCATAAGAAGTTAGAGCCGAACCAGAGAGTATGGCTATTTGATGCCAGGTTGAGACTATTTCCAGGGAAGTTTGTAGAGCAAGTGGAAGGGACCATACTTGGTTCGAAAGGTGCACGACAATGGCAGTATTGACATATCTGAGATATCGTAGGATTCCACCTTTTGATTTAATGGTCAGCGCCTGAAGCCATATCCAGATCATGATCCGTTAATCATTAACGTCGCCCCTATTCATTTTGCATGAGATGTGGTCTTTGACTCACATCATTTGCATCTCATGCCTAATTATCACTGTCTTCTGCCATTGTATAGATCCAGTTGTCCACATCACACATTTGTTTGTCTAACACCCCCATCTGCATCTTACGATTATGCTATACTTAGGGTGTACTTTACCCTAAGTATAGGGGGTGTCAGACCTTTGATTATTCTTTTGATTCTTTTTACCTCTGTTTTGCAGCCTATACTTAGGAATATTTTACCCTAAGTATAGGGGAGGTAGACCATGTACATTCTAACCTTCGGTCTTCCCTTTGTGTACAGACTTCTATACTTAGTATTACTTAATCCTAAGTATAGGGGGAATCACCGACTTCTATTGATTTTATTCTTTCATTCATCGTTGTAGTATACCCTTTCTTTTCACTTTCTTATATTAAGCACGAGTTATGTCTTCTCCATCGCTCTTTGATCACTTTGAGGATATCATTCGAGCTAAGTATAGGGGGTGTCGTATACATTGTATATATACTTTACCCATAACTCGTACTTTATGTGAGTGTGTTAATAAATAAAATGGCTAAAAACCACAAGCTAAAAATCATAAAAAAATTCCTTGTATATAAAATTCTTTACTGCACATTCATGTCTGTAAATAGCTATTTATAGAAATTATTTTTGTACAAATGTTTATAAAAATGTTTTGCTTGTAAAAAGTTTGTAAATATTTGTATACCAAAATTATGTATATAGTACAAAATTTTTGAAATATGTTTGAAAAATAAAAGTTTGCAAAAACCCGTGTGTAAATGCGTGTAAATAGTTTGCAAAACTTCTGCATTCATGCATGCATGCATTCAAACATTTTCAAAAATTTTGTACATTCTCAAAAATTTTGCATGTTTTGAAAAATTTTGCATAAATTGTACATTCTTCTGAATCATAGTTGACATTTAAACTAGTATGGAATTAAATTGGAAAATGGAACTTGGTTATGACCTTAATCCACCTAATTCTCAGAGGAACCTTATAGGATTTGAGGTTAAGACTTTTCAGATCCATGAGGGACTTACTTCTTTGAGTCCACTAGGCTATGTTCACATGTCATCTTGATGAGCCTAAGTAGAACACTTAACAACGCACACATGACTCTCATTGACAATGGCTTTACTTGCACCAGCACCTTACACATAGCTCTCCATGGATTAGGTGAAGAGGAGGCAGTTTCCTTTGGTTTGGGGTAGCATACGAGGGTAGTATTTCTAGGCGGAACCTCTCGTCTTCCTTTAGGGAGGGATGTGCATCTCAACTTGGTCTGGCGGTGTTGGGGTCTAAAGACAGGAGTTGTAGGTTGCAATAATGCTTCAAAAGAGGGATAGTCTACTAGCTCAAGAAGAAATTGTCCTTATGTATATGATGCACCATGTAGATATGTTGTACATATGCACATAAAAAATATGCAAAATCAAGAAAACTCCAAAAAAGTGGACAGACCTGGTTGAAGATAAAATGCCTCCCGGAGTGTATATAGTGAATAAAGAAAAGCTTATATATTACAACTTCTCATCCCATGAAGCTTGCAGCGGGAGACTTAGCTACACTGGTTGGGCTCCTAGAGATACGTGGCTACACTGACCACAGTCCATTCTCTTCTTTCCCCCACTTCTTGAGCCGGTTGAACTTAAACTTAAAAGGGAATACCCCACTCCTCGAGGAAAGAGCTGCTAGACAGAGGATTAGAGTTACCTTGTTGAGGTAGGTTGTTTCTTTGTCATTTCTGAGGTGGGAAGCTACATATCACTTACACAGTATAAGGAAAGATTCATGGTCATTAGACTTTATGTATGTAGACTTGTTCTGATCTGGATTATTGAGGAGTCTTGACCATAGAATGGTGGAACTTAGAGGTTGTTGAGTCTTAAACCTATCCCAATAAGGTTCCGATAAACTAATAATCCAAAGGTCTGAATGATCTCCATACTTCAGTTTAATGAAGAAAAGCTTAATAATCAACCTTGATTCTCCTTCTTTTTCTTTTCTTTTCTTTTTTCACTTCTTTTTCAAATAAGTGTTTGCTAAGGGACTAGAAAAGGTAAAGTATAGGGGGGTAATGAATCCATGATTCTCACTCTTTATTCTTTTATTTTAGCTATGTATCTTGGCAAAACAACATGTAAATACATGTAAATACAATAACATAGCATTCAGCATGCATTTGTTAATATTACGTAATTAGCATTATTTGTGCAAAAATAAAAGAATAAAGGAAAAGAAAAAGTAAGGAGGTATTTAGAATAAATACAGAGTGACATGAACCCCAAGAGATGGTCAAGCCTTGACCTGATCACAAATAAAATAAGTAGAGAGAGATAGGGTCTACTTTGTGCTGTACACAGTACCTATGTATATAAATAATTATTTTTGACAAAATAAAACTAAATAATTGTTTTTACCTCTCTGTTTATATTCCTTGAAATAAAATTAAAATAGAATAAAAATCAGAAAATTTAAATAAAAATAAAATCCTCCTCACTTGTACAAATACACATGTATATATATCACAATCACCATTTATTCTATACCTGTAAATAACTCATAAAAATAAAAATTATTTTATATTCCTAAAATTATATTGAAAAAAATAAAATATAAAATTGGGGGTATTTCTATAAAAATAATAAAATAAAAATAATTGTACATAATACATAGTTATATTATACCTGTATATAAGACTATATATTGTATATACACTATTTTATCTTTCATAAAAATAATTAAAAATCATAGAAAATTCTTTGAAAAATAATAAACATTTTCATTTTATTCATTTTAATGTAAATTCATTTGTTATTTCTTATTTAATTTTCTTTATTTTTCTCCTCTATTTTGTCATGTAGCGTCTTTTGTCCGTATCCCAAGCCCCTTCTGATTGGGCCACATCAAATTGTTGACCACGGTCAACTGGTCCCCCCAGACCCCCTTTCTTGTCGAATCGGGTTTTGCATCGATTTCTCCAAATTTTAGCCACCCGATCAGACCATCTTTGTCCACGATTCCAAGCTCCGAATGATAGGCCTGGATACCTAACGCTCGCCTGATACTCCCTTGCTCGATCCGCACCTCGGTTCGTAGACCGCTCCTCCTCCATGTCGGACCCTCACGTCTATATAACCTGCACCACCTCCCTCCTTTTCATCCACCTTTAGGCTGCACCACCATCTTCTACCTAACCGTTCACCTTTCCTAGAGTGACAACGAGCGAGAGGGAGGGTGTGGGAGCCTTTTGAAGCGTGCTAGCCCTAGGTCCGGCGAGGTACAACCTCAGCTCTGCCACAGGGAGCAGAACCGACCATCGAGGCCAAAACCACCGTAGACCTTCGTCTGCATCCCCAGGCGCTCTTCGACCACCATCAGGTAACCCAGTTCTCTTTCATTATCCATTGATTCGATCATCTACCCGAGAAACAGAGCATCTCCGACGACGATATCCCCCGCCATGTTTCACCATCCTCCGACGTTACTCCACCTCGCTTCGACTCCCTATCGCTTCTACATTACGCTCTGCATCCTTCAATCGACTCCAACCACTAGATTGGAGTCTCTTAGCGTGTCTATTCCCCCACTCGCATGTAACCTTCCCGTTCACCCTCATCTTGCGATCTTGGTTACTCGTGGCATTCTAACCCGTGCCAGAACCACCCTCCGAGCAAGACCCTTCCTCCTACAGGGTTGGAGCGTATTGAGACCTCATCTAGATGTCATGCACACCATAGGAGAGCTTCAGGTCCATCATTCACCCCAAGGCCGCTCGCGGGGTCCTGGGCCCTTCTGATCTACTCAGCCGCTGCGGAGCATCATCGCCGACCTCTTCCATCTTCCAGCAGCTTGAGAGGACATCAGAGCCATGCGCAATCGACGATTGAAACTCACCTCCAGTAAGTTCTTCCCCGTTCCTCCAGACGCCTCCCACGTCGTCCGATCGAGGCCATCTCCAGTTCTAATTCGAGTTATTCACCTACGGGAGGCCTCCGACCGTCAGATCCATCTGAGGATCTCATATGCGCCATCCATCATCAAAGTGGTATCCTTGCATCTCAACCGTTCGATCTTAAGTGGAACGCCTCTGGTCATTGGATCGCACCCAATAAGGGGTAATTTGTCCTTAGGACCCTCTCTATTTTGCTTTTATCATTTAGTCCTATAACTATTTGTCGTAGTTTAAAATAGTCTGGTTATTTTGCATGTGGACCTTGTCATTTCCTATATTTGCATTTAAGTCCTGTTTGTATAAACTCACGTGGCATATCACGTGCGCCTCTGGTGTATTTGCATTATCTATCTTGGAGTTTATCTATGTTACACTTTGAATGAAAGTTTTGTAATATATGCATTTATATCCCTATGAGGTTGATTCACGTGTTGCACGTGTGTACCCTGGGATTTTTGCATTTTTAGCCCCAAGATTTTTATATGTGTTACTTTTTGGCCTGTGAACTTTATGTTAATTGCAATGAGGTCCTCACAAGCTGTGTGTCTTAATTTCGATCAAATAAATACCTAATTAATTCCAAAAATTCAATAAAATTACTGTTAGCTCCTATTAACACATAATGTTTATGGTAATTTTTTGAATTAATTTAGTATTGTTTTATATTTTCTAAAAATTAAAAACTCGTAAAAATCTTACTGTCTCTTTTATAAAATACATAGAAATTATAAAAATTGTTTTAAAAATTCCAAAAAAAATATTGAGGTTTGTTTTTGTTTGCTTTACTTCCATTATCATTTTTGTTTTGAAATTCATCATAAAACCCCTAAAAATCTAAAGATTCTTAAAAACTTATAAAAATCATTAAAAATTATAAAAAAATCAAAAAAATATAATTTTAGTTTATGTTGTTAGACCTTTTTATGTACTTTCTCATAAAATTCATAACCAGGATATTATGACACTTTAGTTATTTTTAATTTGTCATTTTTGTCCAGGTTGTGCATTATTTCCTTGTCTAGTACTTATCTGAATTTTATAAAATCACATAAAAATCAGAAAAACCCCAGAAAATTACCAAAGGTACCTCAATATTTGAAAACCCCAAAATATTTTTATTCTTGATTTTAGAGATTTTTTAGCCTTAAAATAAAAATTCAAAAAGATTGCTTGTGTGCTTTAATTTTCTTATCTGCTTGATTTTCTTTCTTATTTAAAAATATAAAAATTTGCAAAATTAAAAATTAATAAAAATATGCTTTTCCTTGTGTGATTTCGACTAATTAGAAGGATTTCTCGTGCTCCTTGAGTTCGACCATGGTCGCTATACTAGGTTAAAATAAATAGCGGAGACCGCTGACATTGCTTTTATGTGCTTTGATTGCTTGATTTTAGTGGTTCTCTATTTTTCTTGTTGAGCTTTGGCCTTCTGATCCTGGTCGCAACGACCCTTTGTTTTTTATCTCCTAACCGGTGTCGCTCGACGGCTCATCAGAACGGTGCTGCTGCCGGGGAGCACGACTTAGTAGTCACTTTTTCAGCTTTTTCAGTTTTTCTTTATTATTTTATCTCTTTTTGTTATAACTGCTTTCTGACCTATTTCTCTTTCGATTTTTGTGTAAGGAACCACCCGAGGACACTTTATGGGTGGCACACACCCGATGAGGAGCATAAGAAGAGCAGGAGATAGTTATAGCCTTTAGAGTAGAGTCGATTAGATTAGTTTTTCATTTCAGCAGACTTGATTCTTATTGTTGTAGTAATTCCTTGGACACTTGACTCTTATTTCGAGGTCTGTTTCGCCGAGCACCTATGTGCTCGGGGGACCTTACCACATTTTTCATCAGTTTTGATTTCATCGCATTTTTTCTATTTTATCCCGAAGAATTTGGCCCCTAGACTTAGGAGTTTTCTTGATTGTGACGTAAATAACTTACGGACCAATCCCTAATAGATTGCTTGCACCTATATAGTGTAAATGGATCTTATTAATAATTCAAAATAAAAAAGTTAGCTTGATCAATTGAGAGGTCATGTGCTGCTAGAGGTCGTATACAACGCGTGCAGGATATGTTGTGGCAGACATCGATTGACATCCGAGACCGGTCATTCACCTCTCTTTCTGATGAATTAACTATCGTTCTTCAAGATCTTTAGAAATTGCTCGTCTTAAGGTCGTTTTATTCGTGCATCATTTAAATTAGTTTTAATTCAGTCTTTTAATTTATGCATCGATGACCCTGCATGTAGAGTGCTGAAGTCAGGTACGCATCTCTTACTTTGCATGCATCATCGTGTTTGATCGCTCCTCGGCTTTTTCGACTTCTCCCCCTGTTTTTGGACTAAAAATAAATCAGGAGATCGAAAAATTTGTTAGGTGTTGTTTTCCGTTGAAAAATATCTAAAAAAGTGAAATCAATAAAATTTGGGACTGCTAATGCAAACTTGATGTTAAAAGAGATCTCACTTAAAAATATTTGTTTTGGGGAGAGTCACCCCGTCATTGGTTGGTTTGCTTGAGCGAGAGAGTGACATGCACACGAGGATAGAGCCACAACTGAACTTCCGTTAGATTACTGGTCTTGGTTGTTCTCTAGTGAGGATCTCTCCGGTAGCCGGTAAAGCAGACCGTGACATCCTTATCAGATTGAATTGATCGGGTAGCTAGTAAATGGTCAGCAATTCATACTGGCTGGAAAAGATCTAGCTTTGGGATTGGGCTAGTCTCTTGGTAGCATTAGGTTCCTACCAGCTTGCTTAATCACTCTGCAAGACTGATTTATCACCTAAAATAAAATTGACAAGACTAATGACCGAACCTTTATGGTAATCAGCTCTCGTGTTGAGTAGGTGAATTGGGGGTTTGACTGCTTATCTTGTTTGTTTTCCAGATCTCATCCGTCATTATCCATATATCCTATATCACGATGATGGGAAGGAGGTCCCTTAGGCTGTCGTTGACAGCACCGCTCTCGAGCGCTCCTCCCCATTCATCCAGGGTAGTTTCGAGAGCCTAAACCCGCTCTCCGAACCTGAGTTCAATACCACTCTATTCCCCCTCGACCACCCTTCTTCCACTAGTCCTGAGGTGCCCGAGCAGACGTCAACACATATTCATGTTCATTTGACGGCACCTGAGTTCAGATCTTTTACCTTTGTAGAGATCCGCGAGATGGCTAGCAGTGACGGACGCACCAATGAGCAGCCCTAGGGTTCTACTTATGTTTTGGATCAGGGCACCATGAACAACACACTTCTATCCTCCCTGGAGATGATGTAGAGACAGATTAGAGATCAGGGAGCCTTCGTGGTAGAGATGCTTTGAGAGTTAGCACAGATGCGAGCTGATAGAGGAGAGCCACAGAGACCTACCGGTGGAGACATTCCAGCACCTGGATGAGGAGCAGACGGACACCCGGAGGATCATCCAGAGCCGGCCAGACAGCCATGATCGATGAGGCAGTTTCACAACCCTGGTGCAACCCTCACCCATCGTTGGATCCAACTCCCTGAGATTCTAGGCGACTTCAAGCTCGGTCCCTAGACAAATCAGCTCCTCCCCAAGTTCAATGGGCTAGCCACTGAGGAGCCACATCTGTATTTACAGGATTTTGAGATGATCTGCAGCACTGTCCATGACAGATATGTGGACGAGGATACTATCAAGATGATAGCATTCCCTTTCTCCCTGGTTGACAGAGCACCCTACTGGCATAAGAATTTAGAGAGATGCATTACTACTTGGGAGCAGCTTCGGATCAAGTACTTGAACAAGTACTATCCACTTGGCCGGACCAATGCAGCTCGAGCTCTGATCAACAACTTCACAATGATCCCCAACGAGCAGTTTCATGAGGCGTGGGATCGATTTCATGAGCTCATCGACCGGTGTCCACACCATAACATATCCAAGCCCAATCTTGTCCAGAGTTTCTTTTGTGGGCTGACACCGGAGTTGCAGGGGCTTTTCAATGCTTCTTGTTGGGGCTCCTACTTCACCAAGGATGAGGACCAGGTCTGGGCCATCTATGAGGAGTTGACTGAGAACTATACAATGATCTCTCAGACCCGAATCTATACATAGGGGAAGCCCCTCCCACAAGCCTTGTCCTATCAGAGGATAGCACGAGTTGATGCAGGTCCATCCACTTCGTCAGCAGTAGCAACATAGGCAGAGTCGTCGACAGCTGACATGGGTATCATTAGCGAGAAGTTGGACCGCATAGAGATTATCGAGAAGAAGCAGTTCCAGGGCATGATGCAGATCGACCAGTTGGCACAAACTCTCAGTGACTTGAAGACCCATATCATGTGTCTCCAGGAGGCACAGACGGCTCCTCAGCCACGTCTCAGGTCACGGGATGATCCTAGCAGCAGCATCTCTTCCAACACTCTGCCCAGTACCGCTAGGTTCACCACATCCAGGCAGAGCCTGTTCAACCATTGCAGCAGCACTACTCTCAGTCACTACCATCTCATGATTCTCTGATGGTGGTGTATCAGCAGGATCAGCCCTTGGTAATTCTTCCCATGTTCCCTTATGAGCAGGAGCCGTTGATGGAAGTCAAAGGGATTTGGTATAACTGGCAGCAGCCCGGGATCCGCCGAGATCACCCAGGATTCAGGTGGTCTACCGGAGATACCTTGTCCTAGTAGCAGCCTCCAGCTCAAGGTGGACAGTTCAGCCAGTAGCAACAGCCCCAATACTCCCCAGCCACAGCAACATTACCAGTCAGGTACTCGTCCCTACCATCAGGGACAACAATGGAGGCAGGAGCAGCAGCCTCAGCAGTTCACTCGGCCTCCCCCTCACTAGTACCAGAGCCAGCCTCATTCTCAGTGAGGCAACCCATCTGGTTCTCATGGACCATCCTATGTGAACCCAGCTCTTGATGATCTAGCATGCCTTCTTTAGGACCAGCAGGCATCTTTCAGGCAGGAGATGGACGAGTTCAGGCAGAAGAGATTAGGGATATCAGAAAGGGCAAGGCCGCCATACCCACTCAGATCGATCCCAATCTGAACAACCTAAAGAAGAAGTCTGAGCAGGTATTGTTTATAGAGACCACCACTCCTAGCGATTCATTGGGCAATATTTCTTCATACATATTTGAAGTTGATTTTGTGACACTTAGGAGCGGTAGGATGCCATCCGGCGGTGCCTCGTCTGAGCGACAACCACATGATGATCCAGTAGCGCCAGACGAGGAGGACAACAGTGATGATACTGCTAATGATGTTGATGACGGTGATGCTGAAGCCACCAAGGATGATGATCCAGTCAATAGTACTGAGGTCGTCATTGCTCCAGATGCAATCGGTGGTACTGATGCCACCATTCTACCTGATGTTGAGCTAGAGCATGGTACTGATGCAGCGAAGACCGATGTTGTGGGTGGTATTGATGACACCGTTTCTATTCTAGTTGTGTTTCCGTCTATTGTATCTCAGGACTACTCCAAAAAAACCAAAAAATTAATAAAGGAAAGGTTTCTTCATCTACTTCGAGTCCATATGTGATGCATGATGACCCTTGTATGGATTACATTCCTTCTCTGCAGCAGGAACCTACTCCTAGCTCTCTATCTGAGGAGGGCCCAACCATCCCCTTCCCTCAATCATTCTGCTTGCCAAAGGGGAATAAAAAAGAAAATCCTAAAAACATCCAGCAGTTTGAGTTAAGCCAGCAGATGATAGACAATTTTCAGATTCAGCTGACTCTACAGGAGGCACTTGAGCACATCCCTCTCTTCCAAAAGAATTTGAGAGAGAAGACTACCATCTGTAGGAAGACAAGGAACCATCATGCCGAGATCCATGTGATCACCCGTGCCACGTGCTTCGTAGTCTAGAACCTTTTGCTAGCAAAGAGACTAGACATTGGAGCTCCCTATGTCATATGCCACATTCATGAGCAGAGATTCGATCGTACTCTATTGGATAATGGCTCTTCCATTAACCTACTTCTGACAGCCTTACTCGACCGATTCGAGTTCGACCCTCTTAGACAAAGTAGGACAGTTCTTCAGTTTGCTGATAGAACTATCAAGAGGCCGAAGGGGTTGTTGAAGGGTGTGGTTGTCACAATTCAGGGCCTGAAATTCCTCGTGGACTTCGTTATGTTGGACATGGAGATCCCTGAGTCTGAGACAGATACCCCCATCATTCTTGAACGGCCATTCTTGGCCACAACCAAGGTAGTGTCCGACCATGATAGTGGGAAGGTGTACTTTCGCGTCGAGGGAGAGAGTATATAAATAGAGACAATCAATGAGACCAGAGCGTGAGATTCAGCTTGCTTAGAGCAGTTTAGTGATGCAAAGCAGACGATAGAGGCAGAGCGAGACGTCCACCAGGAGTGTGATTTTGTGGTCACAGATGACGAAGCAATTTGGTCTGACCTTATTTCATGAGCCCTTGTCTCACCTTCAGATATCACAGAGCTACAGCTTCCAAAAGATGTGAGTTCGGAGAGCACACTCTTGGACGAGGTTACATTCGAGCTGGCGACCGTTTTCAAGATAGCGAAGTGGAGTACATTTCTTGAGATTCAGATTCAAATCCCTCAGATTCATACATAGACTGGGATGATTTTGCATATTATTTGCCTTGTCTAATTCCTACAACGTCAGCGGCTAGGGTGGAGACCGAGCCAGCACCGAGTACAGACACACCACAGGGCCATCTCCACCAGACATTCATGGCCAGCAAGATTTCTCACATTCAAATCTGGTTGCCTTCACGTAGACATTCCAGAATCCAGATTTACCAGCTCCCAGTTGCCCAGAACTGAAGCCTTTACCGTAATCGTTGAAGTATAGATTCCTTGTGGGTGAGCATGAGATGTACCCAGTCATTATCTCAACGGATTTGACTAGAGAGCAAGAATCTCGTTTGATGGAGGCTCTTGAAATAAACTGCAAGACGATAGGATGGAGCATAGCTGATCTCTAGGGGATAAGTCCAGCCTTGTGCTCCCACCAAATCTATCTCGAAGAGGACGCTAAGCCATCGTGTGAGTTCCAGCGAAGGTTGAACCTGAATCTTCGAGAAGTGGTCATGAAAGAGATATCAAAATGGTGGAGCGTCGATTTTATCTACCCCATCTCCGACTCCAAGTGTGTTAGTTCATTGCATGTGGTGCCCACGAAGACGGGCATCACCATAGTTGTGAGTGAGTCCGGAGAGGAGATTGCTAGCCGGGTACCCACTTCTTGGAGGGTCTGTGTGAACTACAGAGGATTGAATTAGGCCACCAAGAAGGATCATTTCTAGCTGTCTTTTATTGATCAGATTATAGAGAGACTAGCTGGGAAGAGTCATTACTGTTTCCTTGACGGGTACTCTGGCTATAATCAGGTGGCTATAGCGCCTGAAGAGCAGGACAAAATGATATTCACCTGTCCGTTTGGGACTTAGGCTTTCGGACGGATGCCTTTTGGTCTATGCAACGCCCCGACGACATTCCAAAGGTGAATTTTATCCATTTTCTTGGACATGGTGGGTTATTGCTTGGAGGTCTTCATGGATGATTTCTCGATTTATGGTGACGGGTTCGATGCTTGTCTTGACTACCTAGACTGTATGCTTCAGCGTTGTATAGAGGTCCATCTTTTTCTATCTTGGGAGAAGAGTCACTTCATGGTGACGGTGCTTGGTCATATCATATCCAATAGGGGCATGGAGGTTGATCCGGCCAAGGTGGATATCATCAGGAAACTCATTCCACCGTCCAACTTGCGGTAGTTGCGGTCTTTTTTTGGGCATGTTGGTTTCTACCGACGTAGGACTTCAGCAGGATTGCCTGACCGCTTACTGATCTGCTGACGAAAGACATTGAGTTCATTATAGATGATAAGTGTCTTGTATCTTTTGATACTCTCAAGAATCTAGTTGTTGAGGCTCCTATCCTTCAGCCGCCTGATTGGTCTCTCCCATTCGACATCATGACAGATGCTTCTGATTTTGTCGTAGGGATTGTGCTTGGACAAAGGAGGGATGGATTACCATTTTCCATTTAC
Organism: Ottelia alismoides; assembly: GCA_037367405.1. Taxonomy (NCBI): domain Eukaryota; kingdom Viridiplantae; phylum Streptophyta; class Magnoliopsida; order Alismatales; family Hydrocharitaceae; genus Ottelia; species Ottelia alismoides. The sequence goes on from JAZKJV010000416.1 coordinate 1,381,323, forward strand.
TATGCTAGCCATACATTGGATGCCGCCTAGAGGAGCTGCACTGTCATGGAGAAAGAGATGTTAGCCGTAGTTTTTGCCTTGGATAAGTTCAGATCATATATTCTTGGATCCAAAGTGACTATCTTTATTGATCATACCGCCATCAAGTACCTCATGGCAAAGAAGGATGCCAAATCTAGATAGACCCAATGGATCCTTCTACTCCAGGAGTTTGACACTGAGATTAAGGATAAGCTTAGAGTCAATGCGATGGCGAATCATCTCTCCCAATTGGAACATCTTGAGGAATCTGAACAGATTGAGTCTATTACCGAGACCTTCCCAGATGAGGCAATCCTTGCTATCGCCTCGCTCCCATGGTACGCCGACATTGTGAACTATCTTGTTGCCAAGAAAGTTCCACAAGGTTGGCCCAAGCAGCGACTTGAGACCTTCCTTGCGAAGGCCAAGTCGTACCATTAGGAGGATCCCATCCTTTATCATAAAGGAAGGGATATCATCTGACGTCGGTGCATTCCTCTGAGAGCACCATAGCGTACTCACATACTGCCACAAGCTTGAGGCAGGAGGACATCATTCTGGGAGGAGAACAACACAGAAAGTGCTCCAATCCGGCCTATGGTGGCCTACCCTCTTCAAGGATTCTGATGAATTCGTGAAGAGGTGTACTGAATGTCAGAGGATGGGCACTTGTGGACAGCATGACATGATGCCAATGCAGTCCATTCACTTATGTGAGGCTTTTGACGCATGTGGCATCAATTTCATGGGTCCATTCCCAAAGAATCAGGGATTCAGGTACATTCTGTTGGATGTTGATTATGTGAGTCATTGGGTTAATGTCATTCCTGCCTGAACTGCAGATGCTAAGACTGTTTCCAGATATTTGAGGAAGAATACCATTTCACAGTTCGGGGTGCCTAGAGTTTTGATATCTGACGGGGGGTCCCATTTTATCAACGACGAGGTAAAGGCCCTTGCTAACGAGTTCAGCATAGACCATCGAGTTGCCACTCCATATCATCCTTAGACCAATGGTCTTGCTGAAGTATCGAACATGGAGATCAAGACAATACTGCAGAAGGTAGTCTGTCCAGACTGAAAGGATTGGTCACAGCTTTTGGACTCGGTCTTGTGGGTACATCTCCCTTTCATCTCGTTTATGGCAAGCCATGCCATTTACCTGTGGAGATAAAGCATAAGTCACTCGAGGCTATCACTAAGATATTATTGGATCCATAGAGTATATGAGATCAGAGGAAGGTAGAATTGGTAGCCCTGGAGGAGCTTAGAGATACAACATTTTCAATTAGCCTACAGTACAAGTAGCGAGTGAAGATATGGCATGATTTGTATATCATCCATAAGCAGTTTGAGCCGAACCAGAGAGTATGACTATTCGATGCCAGGTTGAGACTATTTCCTGGGAAGTTGCAGAGCAAGTGGAAGGGACCATATTTGGTCCGAAAGATGCACGACAATGGCAGCATTGACATATCTGAGATATCATCGGATTCCACCTTTTGGGTTAACGGTCAGCGCCTGAAGCCATATCTAGATCATGATCTGTAATCGTTGATGTTGCCCATATTCATTTTGCATGAGATGTGGTCTTTGACCCACATCATTTGCATCTCATGCCTGATTATCACTGTCTTCCACCATTGTATAGATCCAATTGTCCATATCACACATTCTTTTGTCTAACACCCCATCTACATCTTACGATTATGTTATACTTAGGGTGTATGTTACCATAAGTATAGGTGGTGTCCGACCTTTGATTATTCTTTTGCTTCTTTACCTCTGTTTTGCTGCCTATACTTAGGAATATTTTACCCTAAGTATAGGGAAGGTAGACCCTGTACATTCTAATTTTCGGTCTTCCCTTTGTGTACAAACTTCTATACTTAGGATTACTTAATCCTAAGTATACGGGGAATCACCGACTTCTATTTATTTTATTCTTTCATTCTTCATTGTAGTATAGCCATTCTTTTCACTTCCTTATATTAAGCACGAGTTATGTCTTCTTCATCGCTCTTTGATCACTCTGAGGACATCGTTCGAGCTAAGTATAGGGGGTGTCGTATATATTGTATATACACTTTAGCCATAACTCGTACTTTGTGTGATTGTTTTAATAAATAAAATGGCTAAAAACCACAAGTTAAAAATCATAAAAAAATTTGCTTGTATATAAAATTCTTTCTTGCACATACATATATGTAAATAGCTATTTATAAAAATTATTTTTGTACAAATGTTTGTAAAAATATTTTGCTTATAAAAAGTTTGTAAATATTTTTGTATCAAAATTATGTATATAGTACAAAATTTTTGAAAAATATTTGAAAAATGAAAGTTTGCAAAAACCCGTGTGTAAATAGTTTGCAAAACTTCTACATTCATGCATGCATGCATTCAAACATTTTCAAAAAATTTGCACATTCTAAAAAATTTTGCATATTTTGAAAAATTTTGCATAAAAAGATTTTTGTACATTCTTCTGAATCATAGTTGACATTTAAACTAGTCTGGAATTAAATTGAAATATGAAGCGTGGTTAAGACAATAATCCACCTAATTCTCATAGGAACCTTATACGATTTGGGGTTAAGATTTTTCATGTCCGTGAGGGACATAATTCTTTGAGTTCACTAGGCTATGTTCACATGTCATCTTAATGAACCTAAGTAGAACACTTAACAACGCATACAAGACTCTTACAGACAATGGCTTTACTTGCACCAACACCTTACACATAGCTCTCCATGGATTAGGTGAAGAGGAGGCAGTTTCCTTTGGTTTGGGGTAGCATACGGGGGTAGTATTTCTAGGCGGAACCTCTCGTCTTCCTTTAGGGAGGGATGTGCATCTCAACTTGGTCTGGCGGTGTTGGGGTCTAAAGACAGGAGTTGTGGGTTGCAATAATGCTTCAAAAGAGGGATAGGCTACTGGCTCAAGAAGAAAATGTCCTTATGTATATGCTGCACCATGTAGATGTGTTGTACATATGCACATAAAAAAATGTGCAAAATCAAGAAAACTCCAAAAAAGTAGGCAAGCCTGATTGAAAATAAAATGCATGCCAGAGTGTATATAGTGAATAAAGAAAAACTTATGTATTACACCTTCTCATCTCATGAATCTTGCAGAGGGAGACTTAGCTACACTGGTTAGGCTCTCAGGGATACGTGGCTACACTGGCCACGGTCCATTCTCTTCTTTCCCCCTCTTCTTGAGCTAATTGAACTTGAACTTATAAGGGAATACCCTGCTCCTCGAGGAAAGAGCTGCTAGACTGAGGAATTAGAGTAACCTTGTTGAGGGAGGTTATTTCTCTATCATTTTTGAGGTGGGGGGTTACATATCACTTACACAGTACAAGGAAAGATTCATGATCATTAGAGTTTGCGTATGTAGACTGGATCTGATCTGGATTATTGAGGAGTCTTGACCATAGAATGTTGGAACTTATAGGTTGTTGAGTCTTAAACCTATATCCCAATAAGGTTCTGACAAACTAATAATCTAAAGGTATGACTGAGCTCCATACTTTAGTTTAATGAAGAAAAGTTTAATAATCAACCTTGATTCTCCTTCTTTTTCTTTTCTTTTCTTTTTCACATCTTTTTCAAATAAGTATTTGCTAAGGGACTAGCAAAGGTAAAGTATAGGGGGTGTTGAGTCCCTGATTCTCACTCTTTATTCTTTTATTTTTGTTATTTATCTTGGCAAAATAACATGTAAATACATGTAAATACAATAACATAGCATTCGACATGCATTTGTTAGTATTGCATAATTAGCATTTATTTGTGCAAAAATAAAATAAAAGAAAAAGAAAAAGGAAGGAGGTATTTAGAATAAATACAGAGTGACATAAACCCCAAGAGAAGGTCGAGCCTTGACCTGATCACAGATAAAATAAGTAGAGAGAGATAGGGTCTACTTTGTGTTGTACATAGTACATATGTATATAAATAATTATTTTTGACAAAATAAAACTAAATTATTATTTTTACCTCATTGTCTATATTCTTAGAAATAAAATAAAAATAAAAATAAAATCAGAAAAATTAAATAAAAATAAAAATAAAATCCTCCTCATACAAATACACATGTATATATATATCACATTCACCATTTATTCTATACCTGTAAATAACTCATAAAAAATATTTTGTATTCCTAAAATATGTTGAAAATAAATAAAATATAAAATTAGGGGTATTTCTGTAAAAATAATAAAATAAAAATAATTGTACATAATACATAGGTATATTTTACCTGTATATAAGACTATATATTGTATATACACTATTTTATCTTTCATAAAAATAATTAAAAATCACAGAAAATTCTTTGAAAAATAATAAACATTTTTCATTTTATTCATTTTTAATGTAAATTCATTTGTTATTTTATTTAGTTTTTTTATTTTCTCCTCTATTTTATCCCGTAGCGTCTTTTGTCCGTATCCCAGGTCCCTTCTGATTGGGCCACATCAGATTATTGACCACGGTCAACTGGTCCCCCTGACACCCTTTCTCGTCGAATCGGGTTTTGCACTGATTTCTCCAATATTTAGCCACCCGATCAGACCGTCTTTGTCCTCGATTCTAAGCTCTGAATGCTAGGATTGGATACCTAACCCTTGCCAGATACTCCCTTGCTCGATCCATGCCTAGGTTCGTAGGTCACTCCTCCTCCATGTCGGACCCTCACTCCTATATAACCTGCACCACCCCCTCCTTTTCCTCACCTTTTGGTTGTGCCACCATCTCCTGCCTAACCGTCCACCTTTCCCAGAGTGACAGCGAGCGAAAAGGAGGATATGGGAACCTTTTGGAGCGTGCTAGCCCTAGGTCTAGCGAGGTGCAACCTCATCTCCACCATGAGGAGCAGAGCCTCTGGCTGCGCCGGCCATTGAGGCCAAAACCACTATAGACCTCCGTCTGCATCCCCAGGTGCTCTTCGACCACCATCAGGTACCCCAGTTCCCTTTCATTATCCATTGATTCGATCATCTACCCGAGAAACAGAGCATCTCCGACGACGATATCCCCCACCATGTTTCACCATCCTCCAACGTTACTCCACCTCGTTTCGACTCCCTATCGCTTCTACATCATGCACGCATCCTTCTATCGACTCCAATCACCGGATTGGTGTCGCTTAGCATGTCTATTCCCCCACTCGCGTGTGACCTGCCCGTTCACCCTCATCGTGTGATCTTGGTTATTCGTGGCATTCTAACCCATGCCGGAACTACCCTCTGAGCAAGACCCTTCCTCCTGCAGGGTTGGAGCGCATTAAGACCTCGTCTAGAGGTCACACACATCATAGGAGAGCTCCAGGTCCATCATTCACCACCAAGGCCCGTCGCGGGGTCCTGGGCCCTTCTAAGCTACTCAGTCGCTGCAGAGCATCATCGCCGAGCTCTTCCATCTTCCAATAGCTCGAGAGGACGTCATAGCCATGCGCAATCGATGATTGAAACTCGCCTCCGATGAGTTCTTTCCCGTTCCTCCAGACGCCTCCCCCACCGTCCGATCGAGGCCATCTCTAGTTCCAATCCGAGTCGTTCACCTACGGGAGGTCTCCGACCGTCAGATCCATCAGAGGATCTCATCTGCGCCCTCCATCGTCGAAGCGGTATCCTTGCATCCCAGCCGTCTGATCTTAAGTGGAACACCTCTGGCTGTTGGATCACACCCAATAAGGGGTAATTTGACCTTAGGCCCCTCTCTGTTTTGCTTTTATCATTTAGTCCTGAAATTATTTGTCGTAGTTTAAAATAGTCTGGTTATTTTGGATGTGGATCCTTGTTATTTCCTATATTTGCATTTAAGTTATGTTTGTGTGAACTCACGCGGCATATCATGTGCACCTCTGGTGTATTTGCATTATCTATCTCGGACTTTATCTATGTTACACTTTGAATGAAAGGTATATGATATTTACATTTATATCCCTGTGAGGCTGATTCATGTGTTGCACGCGTGTAACCTGGGTTTTTTGCATTTTTTGCCCCAAGATTTTTATCTATGTTACTTTTTGGCACGTAAACTTTATTTTAATTGCAACGAGGTCCCTACATGTCGTGTCTTATTTTTGATAAAAAAAATATCTAATTAATTTTAAAAATTCGATAAAATTTGCTTTTAGCTCCTTCTAAGAACGTAATATTTATGGTAATATTTATGAATTAATTTAGTATTGTTTGATATTTTCTAAAAATAAAAAACTCATAAAAATCTTACTGTCTATTTTATGAAATACATAAAATTAAAAAATAGTTTTAAAAATTCCAAAAAATTTAGTGAGTGTTTGTTTCTATTTGCTTTACTTCCAATATCATTTTTGTTTTGAAATTCATCATAAAACCCCTAAAAATCTAAAAACTCTCAAAAACTTATAAAAATCATTAAATATTCTAAAAAATTCGGAAAAATACAATTTCAGTTTCTGTTGTTAGATCTTTTTATTCACTTTCTCATAAAATTAATAACCAAGATATTAGGACATTTAATTATTTTTAATTTGTCATTTTGTCCTGGCTATGCACTGTTTCCTTGTTTAGCACTTATTTGAATTTTATAAAATCACATAAAAATCAGAAAAACCTCAGAAAATTATCAAAAATACCTTAGTATTTGAAAACCCCATAAATACTTTTATTCCTGATTTTTGAGCATTTCCGGCGGCCTTAAAAAATTCAAAAAGATTGCTTGTGTGCTTTAATTTTCTTATCTGCTTGATTTTCTTCCTTATTTAAAAATATAAAATTTGCAAAATTAAAAATTAATAAAAAATATGCATTTCCTTGTCTGATTTCGACTACTTCGAAGGATTTCTCGTGCTCCTTGAGTTCGACCTCGGTCGTTATACCAGGTTAAAATAAATAGCGGAGGCCACTGACATTGTTTTTATGTGCTTGATTGCTTGATTTGAGTGGTTCTCTATTTTTCTTGTTGATCACTGTCCTTGTGATCCGGGTCGCAACGACCCTTTGGTTTTTTCTCCTAACCCGTATCGCTCGGCCGCTCATCAGCGAACACTGCTCTCCCACCTTCTCAAGCACTGCCTTCTTCCAACCCGTAAAGAGGCCTCCCGCCACACCAAGCGCCTCCACCTCGACAAACTCAAGCACTTCCCCTCCCCCAGTTCACGCCACAACACTTTTCCTTCCCTTGAGACCTTTGTCTCTTGAAGGATCACAACATCTGCACGTGCATCCATAATAAGTTTTCTCACATTTAGTCGTTTCTCGGGGCAGCCTAGACCCATCACATTCCAGGACAACACCTTCATAAAGATAACACTTTATTCTTCAGAGGGGCCACCCCCACCCCCCAAGCTCTCTGCAAATCTTCTATCCAGCAGGCTGAAATAGCTTGGGCGCCCGGTAGGAGATGTCGATTCAATGACTCCCGCTGTTGATTTCTGAACTCCCACCTCACCTCCTGCGGGAGGCTCTACCGAACTCTTCCCCCTTTTCTTCCTCACAGCAACCCCCTTCCTCTCAAAGTACCAACCGAACCGCCGAGAGTCACCACCCCCTCAAGACCCTTCCCCCCGCGATGACTCGTGATGGGGTACCTCTTAAGCATTGGCCCTCAAACCAGCCTTCCGGACAGCCACCAACCCCTCACTCTCAGGTCCCCCCAGACTTCCACCCTCCGTCCCCTGCGGAAACTCCTCCCCCTGCGACAACAAACGCACCTCCAATGCCAGCCCCGAGCACCACTAAGAATCTCTCCTGTCGACACAAACTTGGTTGAGACCACCCCCTTCAATAGGAGCACGGATCGACACTGCGGGTGATGTTCCCAAGATCACGGCCTCTGGATCATGGGTTTGACGCTCGAGCTCCTCCATCGGCTCGAGTGTTGTGCCCTCCCGCCTTAGGACCTCTTCCGTGCGACCGGGGGTCTTAGTTTGGTTGTCGTCCTTCGTTGGATTTGCAACCGTTGCAGTCAAGCAGCAGTGAAAAGGACCTGTGAGCGAACCAGACCCCTTACTCGCTAGATCCGGGTCCTCCACATCCGTCATTGCTGGAACCACCCCTCAACTTCTTTCCATTGGGTCTGCACCAACACGATGTTTTGTAAATCGGGTCGGTCTGGCCGAGCAGCCACCCCAGGACCAAGGACCCGATCCGAGTGGATTTTAGAAATGGGACGGGGGGGCCTTTGAATCACCAACTTGCGGTGCCAGAAATGGAGAAGCCGCATTTGGGAGATTTGAAACGACAGACGTTAAAGCACCGGGGTCCATCCTCGAATTGTGGAGCCGAATTCCCCTACGAGGTGCCTGATGTGGAAATACCACGCGTTGGGTATTTGAAACGAAAGATTTCAAAGCTGAGGGCAGACTTTTAGATTCTCATAATTCTCTCTCCCGCGTTGAATGCACCAAACCGCACTCCATGCGGGAAATTAAGCGTTATGTCTTCCGAGACAGGTGGTGTCGCAAACATAACTGCCGGCCCGACGGCCTCTCCATGTCGTAGCCAGAAAGTTCATCGTCCCCTCCCCTCCCCTCCCGCGAAGCTCCATACCGTCGTCTGAACTCCGACCGTCTCCAGCTCGACGTGAAGGGTTCGTCCCTCCAGATGCACTGTCCACCAATCTAGCTGTCAAGGATGAAGCTCCCGAACCTGGATAACGAGCTAGGGCCACTCGCCCCGAATGACTCCATCGCTGATGACATCTTGAACCTCAGCAATCCCCGAGAGAACCTTCTGCAAACGCTCCAAACTTTACCAGAGATAAGGGATTCCCCGCACCCGCACCAAGGACAATCTACGGGTTGATAGGAATCCGTCCGTTGCACACTCCAATCTCCATCGAATGAGCGATTTTCCTGCCAACAAGGCCTCAGCCTCCTCCCCATCGAGGCCTCGGGCCAACACCTACCACGGCGTGACCAAGACCACATCACCCTGGAATCGCTCCCCCAACGCCATGCCCACATCCGATGTCCCACTGAAGAGAAACTCCCTTCCGCCTCCTTCTCCCACCAAGAGGTTCGTCGACACCCTCGAAATCGGAGCAACCCGATTCCCTACCCTGCAGGCGTTGCTCTGATGCGCAAAGCCACAACATCTGAAACAGCGCACCGGCTCCCAACATTGACTCGCCCAGTGGTCGAGTGCTCCGCGATAGTAGCAACCTTTCCCAAAAGGCCGAGGCCTAGCCGCGGCACATGCCACTCCGTTCCCAGTTGCCCTCTTCCCACGCCGACGGCGTTGAACCTCCACCCAGCCCGCATCGCGATCGGCTCCCGGCTGACCCTGTTCCTTAATCCCACCGACGTTGTTGCCCCCCCTCCAACGCTCTCTCATCCTTCCCCTACAACATGATCAAACAAATATTTATGGAAGCAGGTCATTTCAAAACTTTGAGAATGTCTACCACCGTAATGGTATGATGGTTTCTACGAAAATAAGATTGTAAAGAGCTTTTGAGGGGGTATGAAACTCACTCGACAAATCCAACTTTCAGAGCTAAATCATTTTCTATGGATCGCAATGGTATGGTAATTCGTATTAAAGGAGCGATTTAGAAGAGCTTTGGAGTTGATGAAACTCACTCCTTGTAAAGTCTCGAGCATAGATCATCAGTTCGTTATCGAGGAAAATTGACCCTGACAATTTATTGTATACATGCTCAAATGGATCCATTGACGACCATCCAAAATGCTGAAGTCCAAGTTTTTCAAGTAGTAATCACCACCACTTATAATCCACTCTCACACTTTGTGAATTTTAGATGTGGGACTATGTTTGGGGGTATGGGTGTTACAACATGTCAGTGTCAGTTTTTCTCGATAACTATTTGACAACTTGAGCTTAACCATTTTGACTACTTGACAACTTGAGCTTAAACATAGTCCCACATCTAAAACTCAAAAAGTGTGAGAGTGGGTTATAAGTGGCTGCGATTACTACTTAACAACTTGGCTTAAGTATTTTGGGTGGTTGTCAACGGGTCCAATTTAAATCGGAATCTAACAAGTTGTCAAGATCAGTTTTCCTCGATAATGGATCGAGGACCTAAACCTGGGACGTTACACTCCTCAGCTCTACTTTCTGAGTTAAAGTTGTTTGCTATGGTTCCATGTCAGATCCCAATACATATTTATATTTATTGCTGGACTCTTCTAGGTTTAGAAGCGTGCCATGTTTTTCTGCGATGGATGTTGCTCCTGAAAACATGAGGCCATCCCCAATCTACCTTCACATGCTAGGAAAATCAAATGAAGTCTTGGTTGGCACTGAAGGCAGAAAAAAGCTTTTGCTTTTTGTTGGGTTTTTCTATATAGTCGTTGTTACGTCTTGTCTGGGAGGGATTGTCCCCCGTGTCTCTAAAAAACCAGGATTATAACAAACTTTCATGTTTCTGGCTTCCCAATGTGGAGCAAAAACTTTCTTATCTTAGTGATTGGACGTCTTGTTTAAATCTTTATTAGTTAGAGAATGTTTTTAAATAGACTTTAAATGTAATAAAGTAGTTTTTCTGAGACATGGCATTTTCTTTGGCAAAAGACATTTGATTGGTCATGATCTTTTATTTAAAATCAGAAGTAACATTGATAGTTTGGTTAATAATATTTCTGGTTTTGATTCCTCTACTTATGTTGTTTCAAATATTGAATCTACTGATTTATGACATGCTAGGTTAAGACATGAGAATTCAATTCTATGAAAAGAATGATGAAACTTGACGTGATTCCTGATCATACTACAGACAAACTCACTAAATGTAAAATATGTGCTCAAGCTAAGTTGCCTAGAAAGCTTTTTCACTATGTGAATAGGGAAACTGAAACTCTAGACTTAGTACATTATGATATTTGTGAGTTTGGCGGTGGGATGACTAGAGATAACAAAAGATATTTGATCACATTCTTAGATGATAGCAGTAGATAATGTTATGTTTATCTGCTTAAAACTAAGGATGAAGCTTTAGAAAAGTTTTTTATCTTTAAAAACAAAGCTGAAACAGAAGTTGGTAAAGTAATTAAACATCTAAGGTCAAATAGGGGTGGTGAATACACATCTAACATATTTTATGAACAATGTAAATTATTTGGCATATTTCATGAGGTTATTGCACCGTATTCAACACAGTCCAATGGAATAGCATAACAGAGAAAGAGGACCCTAACTAATATGGTCAACACACTTTTACAAAGTTCCAGACTACCATCTTACATGTGTGTGAGGGGGGGAGGGCTACCTTTGAATACAGTTTTCCCTATTTTGAATAGAGTTCCCTTAAGGGATAAAGATAAGAGTCCATTGAACTTTGGAGAAATAGGAGACCAAGCCTAAAATATCTCAAGATGTGGGGATGCTTGGCTAAGGTCTTAGTAATAGAACACAAGAGAAAGAAGCTTGGACGTATGACAGTTGATACGGTCTTCTTGTGTTATCTGAAAAACAATTGTGCCTATCAATTACTAGTAGTTCGGTCTGAGATCACGGGCATATATTCTAATATTATTGTTGAACTTCATGATGCTACCTTTTTTTAAGATATTTTTCTAATGAAAGAAGGAATTCCTGGAAATCTGACTAGTGGCATTGCCTACACATCTGGTTCTATTCCACAACAAATAGAAAAGATGTCAAATGTGGGGACTACCTCTGCTGAACCCAATGAACATTTGAGGATGTTGAACCTAGACGAAGTAAGAGGCCAAAGATTTCCAAGGATTTAAGTAGTGACTTTGTCTCCCACCAAATTGGGGTGATCCTCCCACATATAAAGATGCCATGGAATCTATTGAAGCTAGGCATTGGAAGGATGCCATTAAAAATGAAATGGATTCGATCATTTTAAATGACACGTGAGTCCGGGTCAATCTATCTCCTGGATGTTTCACCATAGAAAGCAAATGGGTATTCAGAAGGAAACTTAGACTGGACGGATCCATAGAAAAATATAAGGCAAGAGTTGTAGCCAAAGGTTTCAAGCAAGAGGAGGGTATTGATTGTTTTGACATATATTATAATGTTACTAGGATGTCTATGATTTGGATGCTCATTGTGTTGTCCTCCATACATGATTCTCACAATTCTTCAAATGGACGTGAAGACTGCCTTTTTATATGATGATCTTGAGGAGGAGATCTTTATGGACCAACCTGAGGGATTCATAGCATCTGATAATGAAAGAAATGTATGAAACCTTGCAAAGTCTATTTATGGACTAAAACAAGCTCTGAAATAGAAATAGTGGCATGAAAATTTTGATAAAACTATCTAGCCTTATGGCTTTATTGTTCATGAATCCGATAAATGTTTGTATTCTATGATTAAAGGTGATATGTGCATTGTCTTGTGTCCATATGTTGACGATATTTTGATATTTGGATCAATCATAAGGATAGTGGAAGAAACCAAGAGGTTCTTGAGCAGTAAGTTTGAGATGAAGGATTTAGGAGTTGCAAATGTGATTTTAGGGCTTAAACTGATTAGATATACTAATGGGATAGATGTGTCTCAGTCACATTATACTAAAAAAGTTTTAGAAAAATATGATTATCAGAGTTGTAAATCGGTATGTACTCTTTACGATTCATCTGAACCCCGTTACAAGAAAAATAGTGTACTTGTAGCACAGCTACGGTATTCTTAAATTATAGGAAGCTTGATGTACCTTGCGAACTGTACTCGACCTAATATTTCATTTGTGGTCGCAAAGTTGAGTAGGTATACGAGTTATCCTGACCGTACTCATTGGGAGGCCTTGGACCGAGTGTTGATGTACCTTAAGGGTATTGCACTTCTTGGACTGCATTATGGTAAATATCCTCCTATCTTAGAAGGATATAGTGATGCAAGTTAGATTGGTCAAATGGAGGACTCCGGGAGTAACGATGTAACTGGGTATATATTTACCCTTGGAGGCAGTGCAGTCTCCTGAAGGTCTATGAAACAGATCATCTTGGCTCGGTCTACTTTTGAGGCAGAGTTGTGTGCTTTGGACATGACAAGTATAGATATTGAATGACTTAGGGAGCTTCTCTTTGAGATTCCCATAGTGGGTAAGCATATACCAGCAATTTCTTTACATTGTGATAGCATGACTGCTATTGCAAAGATAAAGAGTTCAAAGTACAATCAGAAAACTAGAAGACATATCCAAGTTAGATTTAATTATATTAGGGATTTGGTGTCTTCTGAGTGATTTTTGTGGAATTTGTTGGTACCAAAGATAATGCAGTTGATCCACTTACAAAGGGACTTGGTAGATCTTTAGTCTAGAAATCTAGACTTGGGACGGGGCTGGAACCCACTGAGAGTTTATCCATCATAGCAATCCAACCTAAATGAGTGGAGATCCAATAAAATATGTTCAATGGGAAATCAAGCTGTGTAGGGAACTGGCTGGCACTCATTATGTAATACTTTGCATGTGAGTCATATCCCTGAAAAGTCAAGTACCTGAAAGATGCGGAAAAAGGTTGAACAACATGCTCTTAAGGGGTTCAAGCCTTTTTTAGGCAGGATGTAAGAAGTGCATCCTTGGAAAATGCCACCTATATGAGTATTTTTGTGGGCCAAATGAGGGTTTATCCTTTATATACTCATAAAACAAGGTAGGGTGAATGACCACTAATAGCATCAAATCAGAAGATTGTCACCATAGACTTCACTATGGTTTTACTAATCAATACCATTACATCAAAGGATTAAGTCCAAGACTTAATTCACTTTATTCATGTAATGATGAAAAGTGGGATAACTCAGGTAAAGGTTCAAATCGGAAGGTACATTAAAGAAGAGTGCGGAAACTCGAAATTTTTGGTTTTTCGTGTTTCAATAGTGAATTGATGGGGATTGTTGGAATTAACTTTATTGGGATGTTTAGTGCAACTTGATGGTCAATATCAAGTTGTATTAATGTAACTCAATTCTTGGAATTCAATGTTTCAATCATGTAGGGGTGTCGTTTAGTCCTACACCATGGAGTGTCAAAATGGGCACATGATCTTTATATGGGAAGCCTTAAGACCAGTCTGGAAATAAAGTAGAGAGGAATTTGGACCTCCACACAAATGCGTGTGTGTGTGCCCACCGCACTATGTCGGGACGGGTCGGGTCGGGCATGGGTGCAGCGCGACATGGCATGGCGTGGCGTGAAATAAAGACCATGTCAGTTTGTGTGACCGTGGATTGGTTTGAATTCCAAGGGACCCGTCCCTTAATTCTCTCACGATGTATAACCACCCTGACTGCTTTAAGTACCACTTACGAACATGTTACGGCTCTCATTCCCACCGCTTCTCTTCTCTCCCACGGTCTCGGGCTTCGTCCATAAAGGTGACTTTCGAGGATGCTTAGGCATGGTGCGTATAGTCGACGAGCGTGGAACTGTCATACCCTGTGAACGTCACGCCAAGGTCATGTATGCTGGTAAAGTGTGTGCGGTGTCACTCCAAGAGAGTCCTACAATAAGACGCTTTGGTTGTGCTCGCTAAACCTCTCTTTCTTTGTCGCAACGTTTTGCGATGATGATTGTTTTCGGATTTTTCCATTGCTCTAATCTGGATACGATTTTAATACGAATATTTTTTATAATTGATGATTTAGATGCATACATACCATGATTTAAATTGAAAACCTGTTGTAAGTAAATCTGATTTCTATATCTATATGCATACAGCGAATTTCAACGGTTAAAAGTCGAAATTTTAAAAAAATGATCAACCCTGGTTACATTTTGGTGGAAAACCTGAAAATGTTCAGTTATTTCAGTCTGTACGGCTATTGGGCGAGTAAGTACCAGGGTTAACTCTGTACTCTTCGCTGTAATTTTGTTTGGTTATAATATGTTGGACTCCTAACTTCTAGCAGACTTATAGGATTTTTCAAAGATACTGTTAGAATAATTATGTTATTTTAGTTTTATTGTCATGTTTATGTAAATTACCCACAGAGCCTTTCTCCTATATAAGAGAGATCTAGGGTTTGATGGAATTTTATCTTGTTTATTTCCCTCAACATGGTATCAAAGCGACGGTCCTAGACCGGAGCCTGTGCCCTAGTTCCTTGTCCCCACCAAAAGCCCATCGACCGGCGCCGCCTCTGCTCGCCCGAGCACCCCACGCACCTCCGCCGCCTCCTGCAAGCCTCGCTCGCGCGTGAAGCCTTTGTGTGCATGAGCCTTCGAGGTCAACAGGGCACGCGCGTGAGCCCTCTCCTGCGTGCGCCCTCCCGCGCGTGAGCTCTCTCTTCTGCGCGCGATCCCTCCACACACGTGAGCCCTCTTCTGCGCGCGATCCCTGCTGCGCACGCGAGCCCTCCACGCGCGACTGCTGCTGCACGTGCGACTACCTCCACGCGCTATCCCTACGCGCGTGATCGGGCTGTAGCCCTACCGTGATTGGGCGATAGCCCAAGGTAGTCGAACTCGTCAGAGGAACCCTCAAGGTATGGAGGGCGTTGTGGTTTGAGTCTACGTCCACAACGGCCTTCATATATGTTCACGTAGACATTATTGTCTAGTCATGTAACCCCAGTTGCAGAATATTGTTGTCATCATGTCAGACAACAAGGTAGATCTTTCGTCTCTGGGTGCCTTTAAAGGTCCAGCACCCGTTGTGAAAATGGACAACACGAACTATGAACTGTGGGCCATGCAGTTCATGAGTCTTATGCAATGCAATGGCAAGAAGCATATCCTCACACAAGAGGAACATGTTGAGAAGACTGGGGTTAACGCCTCATGGGAGGCTGACGATGCATATGCACGTGTATGGTTATCTAGTACTGTATCCATGGAGATAGCCAACGACATTCTGAGTCAACCCACTGCGAAGGCTATGTGGGATATCCTTGCTGCCACATATTCTCCTGCAAAGAATGAGTCCAAGATCTTACAACTTCAGCATGACATTTTCACCTCGAAACAGAACGGGCGTCCTCTTCATACCCTGTATATCTCTCTGAGGGGTATGTTTGAGAAGCTACACGGGTACATTCCATTGACAGCCACACTAGAACAGCTGAAGGCATATAGTGACTCAGTGATGACAGGAGTATTTCTAGCAGCCCTTGATCAGGAGTATGATGCCGCCAGAGCACAGATTCTTACAGATGCTACCATACCTCCTATGGAAGAGGCCTATCGCAGGTTGAGTAGACTCTCCATATCTCATGGCGGATCTCAGCTATCTCAGACGTCCTCAGCCATGGCAACATCTCGTGGCAGGGGAGGATCTCCACAGTTTCGAGGTAGAGGTGGTCGTAGCAGAGGAGGAGGTTACAGACCTCCTCGACAGCCCTGCACTTACTGTCGCAGGACTGGTTACACTAAGGAAACATGCTATTTTAAGCATGGGTTTCCTACTACTACATCACATGTGGCTGAGCAGACTTAGCAGGAAGGGGTCCTTCCAATGTCTTGGATCAGAGGTTCGAGGAGTTAGTGGCACGACTTAGAGAGATCATGCCTGGTCAGGGGCCAGCAAGTACTTCAGGATCTTCGGAGATAGCTGCATCAGCTGCATCAGCATCAGCATCTACGTCAGGTACAGCATATGCTCTTACTAGTTGTTACAGAGCAGATCTATTAGAATGGATCATGGATTCAGGAGCATCTCACCATTTATGTGGTGATAAAAAGCAGTTGGATGGTTTTAGTGCAACTCAGACAGGCCGATCTGTGGTGATAGCTGATGGGACACACTCTCCCATTACTGGTCAGGGGGAGGTGCAGTTGACCCCTGCAATACAGCTTCAGAATGTTCTTTATGCTCCTGATTTTTCAATGAATTTATTGTCGATTAGTCAAATCACTAAAGATTTACATTGTTGTGCCATATTTGACCCATCTGCTCTTGTGTTTCAGGACATCCTAACGGGCAAAGTGATTGGAACTGGACGTGAGCAAGGGGGTCTCTATAGACTGGTGCAGTCTCCTTATGCTGGTGTCTCTTTTGTTAGTGCTGGATCTGTCTCTCCTTACACATGGCATCTCCGCTTTGGTCATCTTCTGTTGCAAAAGATGATCCATATCCTTCCACATATTTCTCCCCGGTCTACTTTTCAATGCGAGGCGTGCCAGCTTGGGAAACATCACCGGTCGTCGTTTCAGAGTCGTTTAGGTCCAAGTCGTCATGGTATGTTTGAGTTACTTCATTTTGATATTTGGGGTCCCAGTCGTGTCCCTGATCTTCAAGGGCACAGGTTTTATCTTGTTGCTGTCAATGACTTTTCTAGGTTATCTTGGGTCTTTCTTCTTAAAAATAAGTCTGATGATGGACATGTTATTCAGTCTTTTATTAATGAAATAAAAAATATTTTCTCTGTTAGAGTGAAGTACATACGATCTGACAATGCTCTAGAATTGTGTAGTACTCAAATCTCTAAATTCCTTATGTCTCATGGGATTGTGCATCAGACATCGTGTGCATATACCTCCCAACAGAATGGGGTGGCTGAAAGGAAACATCGTCATTTGTTGGATATTACCAGAACCCTTTTGATTCAGAGCCGTGCTCCTCACTCCTATTGGGGGGATGCGATTCTAACTGCATGTTATCTGGTTAACCGTATGCCTTCGTCTGTGTTAGGGGAGAAGATCTCGTTCTTGATTGCATTTCCCGATACAGATCTATTCTCCCTAACACCACGCGTTTTTGGGTCCGTTGCGTTTGTGCATTGCTTCTCTCCTGGTCTTGACAAGCTCTCTCCTAGAGCTGTCAAATGTGTGTTTGTGGGTTATTCCAAAGTCCAAAAAGGATATTGGTGTTTTGATCCAGTTAGACGACGATACTATGTTAGTGCAGATGTCGCCTTCTTTGAGTCCATTATGTATTTTTCTCCTACAGGTGACAGACTCACTCACTCAGAGGAAGGAGACGATATCTATGTGCCTCCTCCTCCTCCATCTGTTCCATGCTCTACTCCGACACCACCACCACCACCAACGCCTACTCCACCACCACCACCGCTACCACCACCTACTACATTCTATCCTCAGGTCTATCAGCGTCGGCCCTCTGCTCATGTGCCTCCTCCATCATCCAGCACGCCCGAGGTATGTACTGATCATTTGAGTTCTTCTGATGGCACGGGTGATTTGCATGCGTAGATGGATGTACAGGGTACTGATGGTACTTCCACTCCTCCAGTTGATGACCTAGATATCCCTATTGCACATTGAAGGCAGAAGCGTGCGCGGACGATGAATCCCAAATATGGGATGGAGTTTGGATCTCAGGTTTCGTTGGAGCGTTTATCCACGGACTTTCGCTAGTTTGTTGTTGGGTTATCGGCAGTAGAGATCCCACGGTCATATCAAGAGGCACTACAGAGCAGTCCGTGGCGTTTAGCTATGGAGGAAGAGATGGCGGCGTTGCAGTCGCATGGTACGTGGAGTATTGTGCATCCTCCACCAGGTGCGTCGATAGTGAGCAGCAAATGGGTATTTACGGTTAAGCATCGGGCTGATGGTACGGTTGATAGATACAAAGCCAGGTTGGTTACTCGTGGGTTCGCCCAAACATATGTGGTGGACTATCAGGAGATGTTTTCTCCATTAGCACGTCACTCTACTTTACGGATTCTTATTGCAGTTGCTGTTGTCCGTGATTGGCCCCTATTTCAGTTGGATGTCAAGAACGCTTTCTTGTATGGTGACTTGCAGGAAGAGGTTTATATGCAGCAGCCATCAGGGTTTGCTGCTGAGGGGGAGTCCAGTATGGTGTGCCGTCTTCATAAGGCCATATATGGCCTGAAGCATAGTCCACGGGCCTGGTTTCAGAAGCTCTCGGAGTTGATTGAACAAAAGAGCTTCGTCAGATCTATAGCAGATCATACTCTCTTTGTAAAGAGACACCAGCGAGGTATTGTGATCATCTTAGTGTATGTTGATGATATTGCTATTACTGGCAGTAATGAGCAGGGCATTCAAGCAGCCAAGGATTTTCTTAGCGAGCAGTTCGTTACGAAGGATCTGGGTACACTTCGTTATTTTTTGGGATTAGAGTTTGCACAAAATGAGCAAGGCATGGTAATGACACAAAGGAAGTATGTTACTGACCTGTTATCTGAGACAGGTATGGCAGGATGTAAACCAGCTACTACTCCTATGGATCCTAGTGTTAAACTTTATGATGATGACTCTGAGGATGTGGACAAGAGACGATATAGAGAGCTAGTGGGGAAGTTGTTGTATGGTACTATTACCTGACCTGATATATCCTTTGCGGTTAGTAGGGTAAGTCAGTTCATGGAGCAACCCAAGCAGGCTCACATGAATGCTGTTTTCATGATCTTGAGATATCTGAAGTCATCTCTAGGTGCTGGTCTTCTGTTTAGAAGAGATACCTCTATATCCGTCACAGGTTGTGCTGATGCAGACTATGCTGGGTGTCCTAATGATAGAAAGTCTACTTCAGGCTTTATTGTATTTGTTGGCAGCTCACCAGTAGCTTGGAAGAGTAAGAAACAAACTGTCGTGGCTCGATCCAGTGCAGAGTCAGAATATAGGGCAATGGCCCAAGGTATTGCTGAGATGATGTGGGTTAAATCTGTTTTGACTGATTTAACTATTGAAGTACCTCTTCCTATGTATCTTAAATGTGATAATCAGGCAGCCTTGATTATAGCCAATAATCCAGCCTTTCATGAAAGGACAAAGCACATTGAAGTGGATTGTCATTATACACGGGATTTGATTCAAAAAGGGCTTATTTCGACATCTTATGTATCATCGGGAGAGAAGATTGCAGACATGTTCACCAAGGCTCTTGCTAGGGGTCCATTCCATCTCTGTTGTTCCAAGCTGAGCATGTTAGATATATATGCTCCAGCTTGAGGGGGAGTGTTAGAATAATTATGTTATTTTAGTTTTATTGTCCTGTTTATGTAAATTACCCATAGAGCTTTTCTCCTATATAAGAGAGCTCTAGGGTTTGATGGAATTTTATCTTGTTTATTTCCCTCAACAGATACAAAATTAAGAAATTTACAATGATTGATTGATTTTTTCTGGCCTGTCAGTGCTAACATCATAGGCATAAAAGATGCCATTGTAGATGAGAAATTAACATGGCAGTAGCACATGACCACTACTGAGCAATAGCAGACGCCAAACGCAGTTTTGGTTTAAACTCCAGATGATGGTTGACTTCTCCTCTTCATGGTTTAATCTCCAGATGCCTATTATGGGATCCGAGCTGTATGATTGAAGATATGGTGTTTCGTTTAATTTTTCTTGTCCATCAGATAGCTAATCTCATCCTCTCTTTAGGCTTTGACTAAATGGCTTTTGCAATTTTTAGCAAGAATACATTACGTTCTTTTTTTCAGCTGGAGTCTTGCCCCCTCACTATTTACTTGTGTGTTCATTTGTGCGAAACATTTGTAAATTGTGCATTGTCTGTTGATGGTGGAGTTTTTCCTTATCGTCGCTGTTAATTTTGTTCTACTGTAAGAGATGAAGACAAAATTGGAGCTGTGTAAGACGCTACGGGTGGAGACAGCCCCTCCTGCACCACGAGAAAGGCAGGAGCACACATCATCAAGAGAAGGTAGATGTAGCCTCATCTTATTTGTGCAGTTTCTCCTCCATAAAAGATGACCCTGACCTGGTTCATGCAAGTGCCAAGGAGACAGTCACAGGCTCAAGTCAGCAGCACTCCTCAAGCCAATGCTGCTGTGCCTCCATAATTTTTTGTTGAGTAAATTACAAAAAAAGTTCCTGAATTATATACATGATTTCAATGTCGTATCTGAACTTTAAAAAGTAATAATGTGGTACCCGAACTTTCAAATGTGCTTCAATGTGGTCCTTCACTAATGAAATTTAGTTGATTATTTCATCTTTTTAACCTTAAATTTCAATTATCATGGACCATATTGAGACAAATTTAAAAATTTGAGTAGCACATTGTTATTTTTTTAAGTTCAGGTATGACATTGAAATCAGGTGTACAGTTCATAAACCTTTTAGTGTTTGCAGAATCCAAATAAAAAATCTAACATTATGTTTTTAAAGTATGTATTTTCATCTGTATCCATGTCAAATTTCGTCCTGATCTCATACACGTGACACATTCATCCTAAACAATTAAGATTCAACTATTTTTTAGATAGTGTTGCGTAAGGTTGGATCTATGACAGGGATTTCACAAAAAGTAACAATAATAGGGGCACAACACCCTCTACCACAGCAGATGATCTGTTCTGATTGCACATGAATGAAAAGAATGTGAACCAAATTTATTTATGTCTTCAATATATCCTATTATATGCTCGATGATATATAAATATAATATAATATAATATTATATTATATTATATTAGGCAGAAGAGAATGTAATATGAACTACTAAAAGGCACCTTCCCCTATCCCTTCTGATCCGTAAGAAGGGGAAGATGAGACCACACCAACTAATCCCCTTCATTTCTTCAGTTTGTGCGCATACAAACACTCGTAGTTCTTTTCTCAATTCAATTCCCTCCAGATTAATGAATCCAAAGATCCCTTAAGGCGGTGTTCGTTTGAGGAATAAGAAGGGATATATGTCCTTATTTCTTCATTTTCTTTTCCCTTCATAGACAATCAATGCTTTGATCCTGGAATCAATATGAGGAATAAGGCTTCCCTCACTACCCCTTCATCATTAACCTCCTCTGCAAAAAGAGTATAAATAACTACCATTTATCTAACAACCTTATCTAATATAACCCTATTATCCTTCCTTATCCTCTCCCTCCTACCGAACAGAGAATAAAAAATAGGGCTGCTAATTGAACTAAATCATTTGAATCCTGTTAGGATTCTTCGATAGAAATTCAAAAAAAGTTCAATTCAAAATAAAATGAACAGAATTTGATTTGTGGATTTGATTCCCAGATGAAGCCAATCCGCATTAAACTGAATTCATTCGATAATAATTCCATTCAATTCGATTCGATACACACATACATGCATGTACGTGCGGACGCACATACACACACAGATATATATAGAATTTTGTCTAATGGGCCTCGTGCCCATTAGAGATGAGATGAGCCCGCTTCATCTCCAGTAGCTTCAGCAACAAAATACATGCTTCAGTAAGTAATATATATCCAAGCTTCAGTAATATATATATATATATATATATATATCAAAGCTTAGGTAAGTAGTATCATAGCTCTAGTAACTTACATAAAGTTACTTCCTTTACTTATAATTGATTCAAAGTTATTGATGGCAATACGAAAGTTACCAATGCATTTAGTATTAATTATATAAAGTGCTATCGATAGCAATACGAAAGTTACTGATGCGTTCAATATTACTAATACAAAGTGTTATTGATAGCAATACAAAAGTTTACTGATGCATTCAATATTACTGATATAAAGTGTCACTGATGTCAATACGAAAGTTATTGATGCGTTCAGTTGTTGATGGTAATACGAAAGTTAATAAAGTTATTGATCGTTGGATTAACATCTAATGGCTAGGATTAGGAGCTCATCTCATCTCTAATGAGCATGGGGCCCTTGGATAAACCCTATATATATATAGAGAGAGAGAGAGAGGGTTGATCCTATGAGAGCCAAAAACTGTGAGAGCATGAGAGCAATGATTTTGGACCACTAGATTCTGTCACCTCTCTCCTGATTGATTGGAGGAGGAGAGAGAATAGCATAATCTACTGGTTCAGATTCACTGTTCTCATGCTCTCACAGTCTTTTCCTCTCACAGGATATGCCCTATATATAGAGAGAGAGATATAGAGATGATCCTGTGAGAGCCAAAGACTGTGAGAGCATGAGAGCAGTGAATCTGGACCACTAGATTATGCTTTTCTCTCTCCTCCTCTAACCAATCATGAGATAGGTGACAGAATCTAGTGGTCCAAAATTACTGCTCTCATGCTCTCATAGTTATTGGTTCTCACAGGATCAACCATATATATATATAGTAGAAAACACGAGCACTTTAGTAGAATGTGTATACAGTTTGTATTATAACTGCACATTATAAATACAAAACCGCATACAAAATTGTATATTATAATACAAACATCACCTCTCTCCTGGTTGATTTCAGGAGGAGAGGGAAGAGCAAAATCTAATGGTCCAGATTCACTGCTCTCATGCTCTCACGGTTTTTGACTTTTACAGGATCAACCCTATATATATACAGAGAGAGAGAGAGGGTTGATCATGTGAGAGTCAAAATCTGTGAGAGCATGAGAGAAGTGAATCTGGACCACTAGATTCTACTCTTATCTCTCCTCTTGAAATCAATCAGGAGAGAGATGATAGAATCTAGTGGTCCAGAATCAGTCCTCTCATGCTTTCACAGATTTTGGCTCTCACAGGGTCACCGATATATATATATGGCATTTTTACCCAATGAACCTTAGAAACTTGTTATATTTCCTCTATGATCTTTTGCACAATGTAATTACTCGATAGATCCCGTAAATTACCCCAAGAACCCCCACAAACTTCTAATAGATTAACCGCATGTTTCATGGGATAAGAGTTAGCAAGTTTACGAGGTCGAGGGGGGAATTTTGTTGCTTCAAAGGTCGAGAAGGTAATTTACAAAGTTTTTATAGTTCGTGGGATAAAAATCCCTATATTTATTAATTTATATTTATATTCATATATATAATACATACATATATGCATGCATATAATATATACATATTTACATACACACATGTAACAACCCCACCTTGGGTTGATCAAGAATATTTCCGAGTATTCTTATGCAATGAATTATAGCATAATTACATCAAAGAGTCGACATGCATTTAATCTAATTCATTTGTAAATAAATAGATGTAGAAAACAATATAAGAATATATATTAGCAAATATTGCAGCATTTAAAACACATTGAAAGATTTAGCAGTTACATTGTATCACTAAGCATAATATGTCAAAAATGGCAATGGAAATAAGCAATTTCTTTTCTCTATTTTGATTTCATCATTCACAAAGTTATTAATCATATTTTGGCTACTGAGTATGAGAGAAAAAAGTCACATCAAATTCATGTTGCAACAAGTATCTAAAGGTACTCTTAAACCAAATTATAGTAGTTAGCTATTACTCTTATACTTATCATCATATATAGGCTCCATTGATATGATTTATCACATCCAGATTTCACCGACGTGATTTCCTTACTCCTAGGTTACATCTATGACATATAATAAGATCCAACCTCTTTCCTTCCTCCTTTATAAGTAAGTTCAAGTGGTCAGGCTTCAAAATACATCATGAGACAGAGTTGTGGGTCCTTCGTGCATTGGTTATACAAAATATATAAGTTCCCATCTCTGGTTCTTATTTTAACCTAGTCACTCTAACTGTGGATGAGTTACTTACTAGTATAAGAATGATAATTAAATTTAGCATGCTATTCGGAAATTTTGAGGTATTAAGAGCATCACAAAGTATTTTAATAAATTCCTAAAAAAATGTATCTATATTTGCATGCATGTATAAATATTGAATATAAAACAAGAGTGAGAATATTAGCCATCTAGTAGGAAAGTTCAAATGTTTAATAGTGTTATCCTAATTTCTCATTCCACATTTATTTTCATGTTCCCACATTCCTTACCCTACCTTTTGCATTCTCCTTTTCATTATTGATCAAAGATCAAACAAACACATGATAGGTTGTGGTACTTCTCCTAGCATGTGAAAACAATGATCTTGCTACTTCAAAGTTCCTTTTTAATGGTTGTTGGTATTCGAGGTTTGTCCATATATCCTCTTTTATTTTTTGTTTTGAATTTCCTTGCTAACAATTCATGATGATGGTTATCACTATCAAGATGACATTTATATCTCATGAGCAATATATAAGCTCTTCGCGCCATAATGTAGGATATTCCTTTAACAACAACAACAACAAAGCCTTTTTTTACAATTAAGTAGGGTCGGCTACATGGATTCTTTGCCTCCATTTAGATCTATCTTGGGTCGATCTCGGATTTATATCCAAAAAACTAAGATCCCTTCGTATAGTCTCTTTCCAACACTTCTTGGGCAGTCCTCGCCCTCTCTTAGCCGGCTCAACATCCCAACACTCGCATCTCCTAACCGGTGCATCAGTTGACCTTCTTTGCAAATGACCAAACCATCTTAAGCGGTTTTCTCGCATCTTATCCTCGATCGGAGCTACACCAACTTTCTTTCTGATTGCATCATTCCAAATCCGATCTTTACGTGTATGTCCACACATCCATCTTAGCATTTTCATTTCTGCTACAGCCATTCTCTACACATGTCTATGGTTCACGGGTCAACATTTAGAACCATAAAGCATAGCAGGTCTCACGGCTGCTTTGTAAAACTTTCCTTTAATTTTTAAAGGAATTTTCTTATCACGGAGAACAGCGGAGGCTCCTCTCCACTTTATCCAGCATGCATTTATTCTATTAGTAACATCTCCATCAATTTCCCCATCATGTTGCAAAATAGATCCCAGATATTTAAAAGAATCTCTCTTCTGAATGTTATCGTCACCAATATTCACCTCGACTCCTTCACCATTGCTTCCATCAAAGCTGCATTCCATATATTCCATCTTAGCCCTACTTATATGAAAACCTTTAGTCTCCAATGCATGTCTCCAAACCTCAAGCTTCTCATTTACTCCATCTCTAGTCTCGTCAATCAACACAATATCATCAGCAAATAACATACACCAAGGTAACTCATCATGAATGTGACTTGTCAACTCGTCCATAATTAAAGTAAAAAGAAATGGACTCAAAGCTGAACCTTGATGTAAACCAATGTTGATATCAAAATAGTCAGTCTTCCCCGTCGGGGTCCTTACACAAGATAAAGCCCTATCATACATATCCTTTATGAGATTAATGTATAGGACAGGTACTTGTCTCTTCTCCAAAACTCTCCACAGTATCTCTCGTGGGACGGAATCATAAGCTTTCTCCAAATCAATAAAGATCATATGGAGATTCTTCCTTTTAGCTCTATAAATCTCCATTGTTCTCCTCAGCAAATGGATGGCTTCAATAGTTGAGCGACCTGGCATGAATCCGAATTGGTTTTCTTTTACTTGAGAAACTTGCCTCAACCTTCTTTCGATCACACGTTTCCAAATTTTCATAGTGTGACTAAGATATTCCTGTATACATCAAAAATCATGTATGTTTCATTTTCATGGCTTTAATCTTTCAATATTGAAGATCCTCAAACTGAATAAAGAGGTTTTATCTTGCTAAGTTACTTTTTTTTTGTTATTCCCATTATTTCAAATAATAATATTAATTTCTATTATTTTTCAAGTTAGATCTTGTCTTGCTTTATCAATCAATGATAATCATAATGTGTTTAACTTCTACTCGGTGATATTCCATCTCTATGATAAACTCGTATAATTATATTGTATTTATATATTTCTTTCATCACATAAAAAGGAATATATTTAGGTTATAAAAGATATATAATAACTGTAAAAGTTAGGTATTTTTATCTAATATATATTACCGTTTTAATATTTTTCCTTCTATAGTTTTGAACTTATCTTAATCATCTATGTTCAAAATTAGAAGTATACAATGAAATCTTTAAATCAACATATTCTTCATATAATATTATTTACACGAACTTTAAAACATCGATTAACGTTTAAAAATCGAAATAAAATGAATCAAATTTGAATATTAAAAATTCAAAACAAATTGAATCTGAATTTAAGTTATCATGTTCATTTAAAATTCGATTCGAGTTCGAATTCGAATTTTTTTATACTGAATTGAATCAGAATCATGATGGATTCGAAGTTGTTCGATTCAATTAGCGTCACTAATAATAAATAACAACTACTTACCCCTCCTTAATCCTCTTTATCTTCTCCTTCCAACGAACAGAGACAATGTCATATCCATCCTTATCTCTCGTCCCTTATATCCTGCACCTAACGGCCCCTAAATGACTAATCTGTGTATTATTAATAGATGTAGAGGAAAGACCGGGATGAGTCATGATTGCAGGTAGAAGTTCTACATGCACAGTTCATGGGTTTCTACCGACATTACATGAGGAAGGTAACACTCTAGATATAAACAATTGATGATACCATGACCTTTAATTGAAGGTATCAACATCGTCAATTAACTGTTTCTTCCCTTTCCAGTTCATGGAAGTCATGTCACAGGACTACCATCACGCTTTCCTCCCCTATCGATACCAACATCATTGTTGCCCAAGTATCAACCGTCGGGCCAACAGAGACACATTGTGGTCATAAACGGAGCGAAGACTGCCGCTTCTCCACGTTTGTTTACCTTTCCTTCCAATGCTGCCTGTACTCGTTCATGAGCCAGAAAACCATGCTAATGCCATTTCATGAGCTACAAATCAATCTTAGTAGTACTAACATGAAACAGTAGGCAAGAGCATTTCACTTGTTTAGCCACACTACATCCATATCGATTTCAGAAAGAAAAAAAGGCGCATGATCCAATAGCATCCCTGATTATCAACAGTGAACAAGAACCGCTGACGCGAAAAACTCTAACATGAATTCATAAAAAAATGAATCACTACCACCATAAATAACATTTGAAAAAAAAAACAGGAGTTTTCTGTAATCAAACCAAACAGAACTACGGAATATAACCCTCAATTAAGTAAGTTTCCTTAACAATCTTAGACTGCAGATCTTTCACGTTCACGGTATTCCTTCCTAACTTAATTAAGGTTTCCCTCTTTCCCTCCCCGAAATTAGGGCACACTTCCAGTACAACCTTCTTCAGAAGCTTCTCCTCCAGACCCTCCTGAATTAGCCAATCACAATCATCGACACTTCTCAAATCAAACAAGATGCTACACATTCCTCGACTAGAACAATATTCGAGAAGTGCGCTCAAAGTAAGCTTATCGGAATGAAAGGCCTCCAAGCCTTGTTGCTTTATCAAATTCTCTGTTTGGGGATCTATTTTTGTATCTTTGTTCATGAAGACAGTTGTTCTTGACCCAATATCGGTTGGCAAAATAGGGAGCTTGAATGTAGAATTTGTACTTTCTGGGACTATGATTAATATTGGTTGGTTGGCACCATCCTCCTGCGAAGTTGGAAACTTAGCACTTGTTATCAGTGACGAGTTGCTCGAGATTACAATTCCATCATATTCCTGGAGAAGTTGTGAATAATACCCTCCTGGCTCTTCGGCACCTTTCCCCAGTTCATTGGGAATCATACCATTGATTGAGAGTGAGTACCTGCAATTTACAGCTTGCCATCACACAAAATTTCCTAGAAACCAGATTTTAGAAAATAAATGGGAGAAGATTGAGAGACAAAAATGAGCATAAATGTTAATGGAATTACATCTATGATTTCCTTGTTTTATATTTTCCAGTAGAAAAGGAATGGAAGAAACATGAAAGAAAATAACACATTGTATTTTAAATTCAGCATTAAGATCAGCAAATCTAAATTGATAATGGTGATTAGCCACATTGAAGAGAATGGCTTTTAGTACCCGTCGTTTTGCTAATCCTCCATCAGTTTTTAGCTGAAGTAAAAATATATTAACCATCGATTTTAGATACGATGATAACCACCAGTTTCTGCAGATTTTATAATAAATAAAAACTAAATAAGGAAATTGTAAAAATTGTAAAAACTGATTACCCACACAATTATTCTACAAGCACAATCAGATCTTAGTAGAAAGAATATAAAAGGGAGATTTTTACACAACCCTATATAATTTCATAATTACACGGTAAATCCTTTATAATCGTGAATTACATTAAAACCCTGGATGGTTGTTAACCATTGCATGGCATAACAATGTGTTAAGTTCCGTCAGGAATTTGGGTAATACTGTAATGGCCAATTATTTGGGTGAAATGACCCTTCAGTTGTTGACTGAGGAGAAATCCGTTGTGCGCCGACTCATTGTGGATGAAAATAGGGGGTCACTCGCAAGAACAAAGACCATATGAATTCTCTCATAAGGATCGTCCCTTTCTGCACGTTTATGAACAGAGAAGAAGAAATCATCTTCACCACGTGTATAATCTTCCTCCACCAATTGCCATTATCAAAAAGGCAAAGCTTCATATTTACAATCTTCCCACCACTTAACCCAATGATTCTTAACTACTTCTGACAAGGGTGTGCTTGGGTCAAAACATATAGATGATATCAGTGCCTATATGGATGCAGATGTTGGCCATGACCGTGATCATGAGTATGGCAAGATCGAATACATTGCCATAAGTACTGGAGTCATTCATGCCACCGAAAGAACATGAAGTTACACATGATTGTTAGTAGTCAGTGTCAACTGACAGTCTTCCGTGAAGGGGGTCCAAAGTGTGACCCCCTACGCGACTGCATCGGTATTATCCCGAGCAATGTGGTTGTGGATCAATCCACTGATCAATGAGTGCAATTCGCCGGTAAAGCTCGACGATGTGCCATTTCTCACGTCCAACCACCATGCGGAGCTCAGCCACGAGCTGTTCCAAATCCACCAGCACAAGAATGCCGACAAGGCTCACCACTTGCCCAAGGCATAGCTCTGGCACTTCTTGGCCACCACTAGCGCCTTAGCTATCGTACATGTGGTGACCAGATAAATCAGACCCAACCTCATTAACAGGTTCGTGGACTACGCTTCCAGCAACTACAATTCTATTTACGAGTACTACTACCTCTGCGCCCTCCCCACGGCCAAGGTGGAGGTCCTATACTCCCAGCAGTAAAACTTCCACTGCCAGAAGATGGGCATGCTGGGTATGCTCGTACACTCCAATATCGTTACCTATGTCTATTGCAAAAGCCTCGACCTGTCAGCCTCTGTTAAGAAACAATATGGCACCAGAGAGGTGGTCAACCTCACGGTCGTCAATGCCCAGATGCTCATTGACGCCTCTCTACAGCTCAACAAAGTGTGAGTGCACCCCTTGCGGGTGCGGTGGCCTTCGTATTTCTATTCTTAGGCATCACCATGGTCTCATCTGTGGCCGCCATGGTGTTGATCGTGGTCCACATTACGACCTTTATGGTGTTGGCCAACATGTGCCAACTCGTGCTCATGGCGAAGAAGAGGGACGAGAGGATAAAGGCCACGAATGAGGTGTTGGGAAACATGCACTGTAGAACGGATTTGACCAAGGAGGTCAAGAACCGTCGCCGGCCATTGTGGAGGCCGGCGGTTACGACGGTTGTGTCTCACAGAGACCGTAACCGCAAGTGCGTGGTCGAAGGGGGCGGACGTGGCGAGGGCATACGCCCTATATAAACCTCCCTATAGGGAGGAGAAACATCATCGCACTGGAAACTCGCTCTACGGGAGCCCCCTTCTCGACCTACCACCATCCATCCCTCTCCCGATTCCCTTCTCTCTCGTTCTTCCAGAAGAAAAGAGTCTCGGCGACATACCTCCAAGTTCCCTCATGCACATGATCAGGTTGCATGCATGGGAAGACCACTTCCTCGCAACGGTCTAGTGACTTTGGGGGGCAGAGTTCATGTGGCTCACCAGGTTCTTCAATGCCTTCAAAGACAGCATGGTGGTGATCTCGGGTAGTGCCAAGATCATGGCGATGCTGAGGTTCATTATGCCGATGGCGCTTGAGAGGGGGTTGGATGTCATGACGATGTTCACAGTGGAGGACTGCATTCCTGCCTCTTTGTTTTGTTTTATAAATAAATTTTGGGGCGAACACCAATGAGTGTCCCCCCCCCCCCCCCCGTTTTTGGCTTCAAAAAAAAAGCTGGGCGACCCATTGACGAACTTCCCACGAGCGATGTTGAGCGTGGTGTAGGCGGCAGCTTCGCTGCGGATTGAGTACTTTCAGGGGAACCAGAGCTTGCTGCTGGGGAAGCCACAACCAATCGAACCATCCCCTAAAGTGTTGATCCCTACCTCATGATTCTCGGTTTAACCAGGACGGGTTAGCTGCCTGGTAACCCAACCACATTTAGCCGTACAATGTGAAAAGGACGGAGGGTTCTACGTGTATGTAATTCACGATTATAGAGGGCCCAATGCGTAATTATGAATTATAGAGGGTTATGTGTGTAAAACTCCATATGAAAAGTGTGCAACCTATAAATAAATTATAGGAAAAAAATACAAGTATGCAGATGTAATTGTTACCATTAGAGAACGGTAAGAATCCATCAGCTTTTGACAGGGCAATGAAAGATGCCATAGTAAATTATTTACCTCAAAGTAACAAATGGCTTCCCAGTTAGCATTTTATGAATATATGCTTCATTGAGCTTTTTGCACAATATTTCTTCCACCCCGACGGTGACTTCTATTCCAGAATCTCTGAGCCTTTCAACTCCTTTAGAAGCCACGATTGGATTTGGATCTACCATTCCAACAACTACCCTTTTCACTTTAGCACGAATCAGGGCTTCTGTACATGGTGGTGTCCTCCCATAGTGGTTACAAGGCTCAAGACTGACATAGGCTGTCGCACTTTCTGCTACATATCCGGCATCTCGCAATGCAAAGACCTAGAAAGACCGCATCTCATGTCATACTTCTTGAATCTTTTCAAAAAAAATGTTTTTCAAGCAATTTAGACAAACTTTCTGTGTATCCCTTCTGATATGCGGAAAATTAACATTTGTGGTCACTAATGAAGATAGTTAAAGCTTAAAATTTTCAAGTTCAAGAGAGCAAAACCTAACCAGAGTTAATTGGAATAAACCTGCAATCGTTGAACTTTATAGCTAATGAAATTAGAAATTGGGCTGAGTTGGAATTATTAGTTCTCTTTTTCTCAGAGACCTAAGCTCCACGCAACAAAATCACACAAAACCTGGTGAATGCAGCCTTGTTAACAGTGTAAGCTAGTGAGGATAATTTTATTCATTTATCGTATAGATGTTCACAAATGGAAAGAGAAAGCACAGGAAGACAAAGAGAGGAGCTTCTAAGGAGAATATTAATATAACAATGAAGGGATGACTAAATCATGCTATGATGTTGTAAGTATCGTATATTATGTCTTGATCAGAACTTTGATCCATCATGAATTAAAGTAGAGACAGTTTGAGTTTACTTTAATTCGCTCACCTTAAATAGGCTATTTTCATATTTTAATTGTAAATGGGATGAACGTATCTTTTTGGGCTACACGTCACGGCGCAAAGCATACAAGATAATAAAAAGAAAACAATGTGTCGTAGGATTATAACTAATATTTCATTTCATGAGAATTTTAGCACTACTCATTCATTGCATGTACTAGAGAATGAAGATGGGCTACCAATTCTTGATCCTTTTGACACCCCTCAAATTGAGAACCCTCACGATTGGCCAAAGGATTTTAGCTTTGCAAACGACCATCCTAAAATGTTAAGATTGGTGATGATAACATTCATAAGAGAGATTCTTTTAGATAATTGGGATCTATTTTGCAATATGATGGGGAAATTGATGGTTACAAATAGAATAAATGCAGGTTGGTTAAAGTGGAGGGGGGCTCTACTGTTCTCTGTGATAAGAAAATTCCTTTAAAAATCAAAGGAAAGTTTTACAAAGCAGCTGTGAGACCTGCTATGCTCTATGAATCCGAATGCTGGCCTATGAACCACATAATGGCAATAGTAGAAATGAAAATGCTAAGGTGGATGTGTGGACACACGCGTAAATATCGGATTCGGAATGATGCCATCAGAATGAAAGTGGGTGTAGCTCCGATCGAAGATAATATGCAAGAAAACCGCTTAAGGTGGTTTGGTCATGTGCAAAGGAAGTCAATTGATGCACCGGTGAGGAGATGTGATTTTTGGAATGTTGGGCCGGCTAAAAGAGGATGTAAAGGCCTAAGAAGTGTTGGAATGAGACTATATGAAGGGATTTTAATTTTTTGGATCTAAGCCCGAGAATGACCCAAGATAGATCTAAATGGAGGCAAAAAATCCATGTAGGTGGGAAAAGGCTTTGTTGTTGTTGTTATCATAACCGTCGATTCTACTAATGCATCCATTCGTAAAGAGTTTGCCATTGATTTGAGAGAATAGTTCTAGATGAGCATGATGGGAGAAATGAAATTCTTTCTCGGTATACAGATCACATAAACAGACCAATGTATTTTCTTTTCACAACACAAGTATGAAAAGGAGATTCTAAAGAAATTCAACCTAGAGAAAAGTAAGGCAAAGCTTATACCAATAGCACCCTCAACCCATCTTGATCAAGACGATGTTGGAAGAAGCACTGAGCAGAGATTGTATCGAGGTGTGATTGACTCTTTACTTAATTACAGGTAGAGCTGATATCCTTTTTAACACTTAATTAGTTGCATGTTTTCAATCAAGCTCTAAGGAAAGTCACTTACATGCGATAAAAAGGATCTTTCATTATTTGGTTTCCAATGCATATTTTGATTTATTTATCCAAAGATGCACTACATAGATCTTTTTACATATGACATTGATTATGTTGGCAGTCATAAAGACAGAAAAATTACTAGTAGCACATGCCAATTCATGATCAATGCCTTGGTCTCATGGTTTTCTAAAAAGCAAAATTGCCTGACATTATCAACCACTGAAACGGAGTATAATGCAACCACATTAGCATGTTCCAACTAATATCTTTGATCAAAATTGTATTCTTTGCGATGACACTAATGCCATTAATTTGACTAAGAACCAAGTCAATTACTCTCGATTCCATCAACACTTTTTATGTGAAGATTTTCTGAAAGTAGAAATGTGTGTGGAGTTTGTTCCTACAGAAAATTAGTTGGGAGACTTATCCACTAAACATCTATCTACTCCTTAGCTTGAGAAAATCAAAAGGGACTTAGGCTTGTGTATTTTGAGATACGTCTTTTACAAAGTTTCTTTTTTAACCTCTCCCAAAATTAACAAGTTGATCAATTAGTACTTTAGTCATCGATCATGAGATGATCGATCAATACCTGAAAAGTTATCGATCAGTTGTAGCTTCTGTTTTGAATTTCGTGAGAAAAAGGAAAAATCTTCCATATTTGACTTCAAGGCTAATAGGACACCTATACTATCCTAACATATATACTACTTTTTAGGAAGCACATATTATGATGGATTTCTACCGCAACTCATCGGATTTTTCTTATTTTTGAGCAACTTGTTCAAATTTCAAATCAATTGGGCCTATCTAGTCTTTTCTTCTTGAATAACGTCCCCACATTTTCAAACTTCAAAAACTCTTGTGCAGGGTAGAAGACCTCTCCAGGGATCAACCCTGATAGATTAATATGTTCAAACTGATCAATCATCTCTATGCACAAGCGAGTTCGATTTTTTATTAAAAAGTTTCTCTGAACAAATACCTTTACTTTGAATTTGTCTTGAATGTATTTGTGTTTGTGTTTGTAGAGGGAAAAGAATGAATTGCACTAATGAGAGGCCCTCAGGTTGTGGCTTTTGTTTTGAATTTCATGAGAAAGGCAAAATCTTTCATATTTGACTTCAATGCTGATAGGACACCTATACTATCCTAACATATATACTACTTTTTAGGAAGCATATATTATGATGGATTTCTACCACATCTCATCGGATCTTTCTTATTTTTTGAGAAACTTATTCAAATTCCAAGTCAACTGGGCCTATTTAGTCTCTTCTTCTTGATTATCTTTTGGCCATCTTATTTAAATTCCAAATCAACTAGGCCTATTTAGTCTTTTCATCTTGAATAATGTCCCCCACATTTTCAAACTTCAAAAACTCTTGTGCAAGGTAGACGACCTCTCCAGGGATCAACCCTGATCGATTAATATGTTCAAACTGATCAATCATCTCTATGCACAAGCGAGTTCGATTTTTTATTAAAAAGTTACTCTGAACAAATACATTTACTTCGAATTTATCTTGAGTGTATTTGTGTTTGTGTTTGTGT
This sequence comes from Ottelia alismoides, assembly GCA_037367405.1. Taxonomy (NCBI): domain Eukaryota; kingdom Viridiplantae; phylum Streptophyta; class Magnoliopsida; order Alismatales; family Hydrocharitaceae; genus Ottelia; species Ottelia alismoides. The sequence continues at coordinate 1,416,221 of JAZKJV010000416.1, forward strand.
TTGTAAAGGGAAAAGAATGAATTGCACTAATGAGAGGCCCTCGGGTTCTCTTATATAGGAGAGGAACCTATTGGGCAAATTACAGGATAAAGACAAAATAAATAGAAAATAAGAAAAACAATACTAAAGATAACAAATATCTCAGCACTCCCCATCAAGCTGGAGCGTAGGTATCGATCAGACTCAGCTTGGAACAACATCTCTGATAAGGTCTCTGGATAGGGCCTTAGTAAGAACATCTATTGTCTGGTCTCCAAAGCTAACATGCGTAGTGGCAATAAGACCCTCTTGTATCACGTCACAAGTGTAGTGACAGTCCACCTCTATGTGCTTCGTCCTTGTTAGAAAATAGGAAGCGGAAGCGAAAACATGGAATAAAGAATACAGAAAAATAAAAACGTGAGATTTAACATGGAACCCTACTCCGTGAGGAGCGGGATGAAACCACGGGAGAAGCCCTCAAAGGGGCGTGTTTGTCTATTGAGTTTCTCAATGGATACAGGAGGTCTGGGGCTCCTTATATAGCCTCTCCAGAGCCTCCAAGTCCCACCGCTGGACAATGTGGGACTAAACACTGGATGGGGTAAATTGATCTTCTCCAGGATCCGTTTACCCTGCTACAACTCATGACGCACATAACAAATACTCCAACACTCCCCCTCAAGCTGGAGCATGTAATGCTCAGCTTGGACAAACAGAAAGAAACTCAACTCAACGCTACATGACACTACAGACAATATCAACCCAACGCGCACATTGTTGCAGTCGAGGACGTTGCTTCTCATGCCGTGCAGGTGAGGAGGACGAACAGGCTGGAGTGTGAGTCTTCTGAATCTCCTCGTCGGAGAGCGTGTGCTCTGAACTGCACCTGTCAGAGTCACTGCAACTGAAATGAGTCTCCTCGTCGGAGTACTCTGGCCCGCCACAATAATGTGGACAACTGCTCCATCTCTGAAAGGGGTCGAACTGAATAAGGGACGTGGCTATGCAATCCTCTTCGGAGTCCACGGTCGCTGGAGAATGGAGTCTGAAAATAGTCGCCTCTTCGGAGAACTGGGTCTCTCCCATCTGGCTCAAAGAATGGTGCACTACTCTGGTGTACCTATGATACCACATGAAAACCCTTGCCCTCAAGGGAATGGTCCTCTGCTCTGGAGTCCCTATGACTCACATGAAAACTCTGACCGAACAACAACAAGAATGATGGGGACCTCGAACTGATGATGGCAACATATGCTCATCTGAAAATGACCGCACACTCGTGCGTGTCTGAAACTGGACTCGGAATCAATCGTCGAGTCTGAAACAACCGTAGAGTCTGGAACTGATTGGTCTGAGGAATCTGCATCTGGCATCTGGAACACAAGACCTGTGACTCTACACATATACTCCCCCTTTCTCCCATACTTGTCGGAAAACAGACAAATCAACAAAGTTGGGAGAAGACAACATAATGGGGAAAACAAACATCACTTGAGGCTTTTCATTTTTTTATAAGTCGTTACCCCTTTTTTTGTAAGACGATCCTTTTTTTTGGCTTTTGCATCATCAAAAAAAATCGGCATGCGTGCGGCTCTTTTTTTTATCATTGCACGCGCCTTTTTTTTGAAGAATTCCACCCCTTTTTTTAATCCGTCCATCACCCATTTTTTTAAACGGCTTTGCACATCATCAATTTTTTTAAACCATCGGCCCAATTGGGCCCTGTATCAGCCTCCTGTTGGGCACCACCTTGGAACGGCTCAACATAAAAATCTTTTTTTTCTTTTCTCTCAGGGGGAGTGTTCGCGTGAGTTGGGTTGCGTCACTGCCTGGAGCTCTTTGCGGATGTCGCGTTGTGGCTTGGAGAGCCGCCTTGGGATTGAAGAGGTGCGCGTGTGCTGAAGAGGCGTTGCCTATATCTGGAGGGGGCGATGGAGCGGGAGGCGCTGCCTGAGGAAGAGATCCCGCGCCTGGACATATGTTTGGTTTTGGCGCAACGAGGAGCCATCACCAGGTCCTGGAGAGAGGATCTGGAAGGGCGAGACCTGCAGAGGATCTGGGAGATGCGGCATCTCACGAAGGGGCCGCCTGGGAAGGAGATGTGCGCGCAAGGCCTGGGAACTGCGTGCGAGGGACCAGAGCGCGCCGCCGCTGGGGCTGAAAGAGGTGCGCACGACTGGAGGAGGGAGCGTCGCAGGGGTGGTTCTACACCACGAAATGGGGAAGGCGCGAGTGCAGTTCTGGGAATCGCGTGGTGGAGAGGTGTCGCCTGGGCTTCGCGTGCTTTTGGAGGAGATGTCGCCAGGAGGGGTGGCGCCGCCTGGAGCGTGGGGCTGCGCCTGTGCTGGTGCGCGAGGAGTTCGTGGCCTGGAAGATGTCGAATGCGAGAGCTGGAGCTTGCCATCGAGGAGGCGATTGGGGTGCGCCTGCACCGCTGGTGGGACCCTAGCGCCAGGAACCCTATAATATGCGCAAGGGGGGTTGCACTCAGGGGCTCCGTGGAAGATGCGCTACTCTGATGGAGGACTGGATGACGTGCATCGTTGCCGCTAATGGAGATTTTTGCTACAGGAGACGGGGCTGCGTGACTCTGATGTTGCCCTTGCCGCAGTCAGCGGGCTTGGATCTGATGCCGCTGCTAGTGTTCCCAGTTGGAACCTGATGCCTGCGCGGGATGGGGGTTGCTGCCTCTGCATATAGGACTGAAGATGCCTGAAACTAGGGTTCAAGACATTGAACCCTAGATCTTGACTGAAGATGGAAATCGGCTTCGATCACGAGCATGAGAATAATAATCCCTTTTTTAAAAAAACTGAAAATCGAATCTTGAAAACAAAAGATAATTTCAAGAACAACTCCACGAGAATCGACCCGCTCTGATACCATGTTAGAAAATAGGAAGCGGAAGCGAAAACATGGAATAAAGAATAAAGAAAAATAAGAACGCGAGATTTAACGTGGAACCCTACTCCGTGAGGAGCGGGATGAAACCACAGAAGAAGCCCTCAAAGGGGCGTGTTTGTCTATTGACTTTCTCTCAATGGATACAGGAGGTCTGGGGCTCCTTATATAGCCTCTCCAGAGCCTCCAAGTCCCACCGCTGGACAATGAGGGACTAAACACTAGATGAGGTAAATTGATCTTCTCCAGGATCCATTTACCCTGCTACACCTCATGATGCACATAACAAATACTTCAACAGTCATGTCATGAAAGGCTGGGTTGTTGGCAATAAAAAGAGCAGCTTGATTGTCACATTCAAGGTGCATGGGAAGAGACACCTCTATAGTCAGGTCAGTAAGAACAGATCTGACCCACATCATCTCTGTGCTAGCCTGCGACTCGGCCCTGTATTCTGACTCAGCACTCGATCTGGCAACCATAGTCTGCTTCTTGCTCTTCCATGAAACTAGGGAATTCTCTATGAACACAGCAAAGCCTGATGTAGACTACCTATCCTTTGGACACCCAGCATCAGCATCTGCACATGTTGTAACTGAGAGAGATGTGCCTCTGCTGAAAAGAAGTCTTGTACCAGGTGAAGTCTTCAGATATCTCAGAATCATATGGATTGCATCCATATGTGCATGTCCGGGCTGCTCCATAAACTGACTCACTTTGCTCACGGCAAAGGATATGTCAGGCATGGTAATAGTCACATATAGTAGCTTGCGAACAAGCTCCTTGTACCTTCTCTTGTCGACATCCTTAGTGTCATCATCATAGAGCTTCATGCTCGGGTCAATAGGAGTAGTGGCAGGTCTGCAATCTGCCATGCTTGTCTCTGAAAGAAGATTTGTCACGTACTTCCTCTGGGTCATCACAAGACCCCGCTGGTTCTTGGCAAACTCCGATCCAAGGAAGTAACGTAGATGCCCAAGGTCCTTGGTCACAAACCGCTGGCCTAGGAAGTCCTTGGCATCATGAATGCCCTGCTCATCATCCCCTGTAACAATAATATCATCAACAAAAACAACAATGATAATAGTACCTCGTTGGATCCTCTACACAAACAAAGAGTGATCGACCGTCAATCGTACAAACCATTGTTGATCTATCAAGTTCGAGAGCTTCTGGAACCATGCTCTTGGACTCTGCTTAAGATCATAGATAGTCTTGTGTAGCATGCAAACCTTCTGACACTCCCCCTCAGCAGCAAACCCAGGTGATTGTTGCCTGTAAACCTCCTCCTATAGATCACCATAGAGGAAGGCATTCTTCACATCAAGCTGTTAAAGGGGCCAGTCTCGTGTCACAGCAACAGAAAGTAGAATACGCAGAGTAGAATATCTGGCAACTGGAGAAAAAGTATCCTGATAATCCATCCCATATGTCTGGGTGAACCACATGCCACAAGTCTCGTCTTATAGCGATCTACACTGCCATCCACACGGTATTTCATAGTGAACACCCATTTGCATTCCACAACAGATGTGTCAACTGGAGCAGAAATAAGACTCCACGTACCACGTGACTGTAGCGCAGTCATCTCCTCCTCCATTGCTAACCTCCACTGACTATCTTGAATAGCCTCCTAGTATGTTCGTGGTATCTCCACGACAGATAGTGCCAAGCTAAACCTCTTGAAATCCTCTGACATCCTGCTCAAGGAAATCTGGGATGCAAGAGGATAAGTAGCACTGTCGTTTCAGCTTGCGCGGAGCAATCGATACATCAAGATCATCTGTCAAGTTTGTGACCTGTGAGTTCCCCTCTTGAGAGGGCACCTGCTCATCCTATATGGAATATTGTTGCACAGACAACTCAGTAGTGCCATCAGTAGAAACAATGTGCTCATTACATACCTGAGGCGTGATAGATAACGGCAAGACCTGTGAGCAGGGGGAACAGAACGAGGCATGCGAGTAAAAACACGTGGCAAAAACAGAGTCACGTAGAAGGTGGAGTCACAGGAGTAGGTGGTAGTGGTGGTGCTGGTGATGGTGGTGGTGAGACAGTAGGAGGTGGAGTCATGTAGATCTCATCGTCGGAGTCAGATTGGGCCATTCTGTCACATGTAGGAGAAAAATACATGACAGACTCAAAGAAAGTGATGTCAACACTAACAAAGTACTTCCGCTTGAGTGGATCAAAGTTATGGTATCCTTCTGGGTACGAGAGTAGCCAACAAAAACACACTTTATAGCTCTAGGAGAGAGCTTGTCACGACGAGGAGAGACATCATGAACAAATGTACAAAACCAAACATACGAGGTATAAAGGAGAAAAGATCCTTCTTCGGGAAACGCAATCGAGAAAGGAGTCTTCTCTCCCAACACAAACGAGGGCATGCGGTTCACAAGATAGCATGCAGTTAGGACATCTCCCTAATAAGCATGAGGAGCATGACTCTGTATCAGCAAGGTTCTAGTCACATCAAGTAAATGACGGTGTTTGCGCTCGACAACACCGTTCTGCTGGGAAGTATAAGCACATGAGGTCTGATGAACAATGCCCAAAGATCTAAGGAACTCAGAAAGTTGTAAAGTGCGGAACTCTAAAGCGTTATCAGAACGAAGATATTTGCCCTTTGCAGAAAAAATATTCCTTATCTCATTATTAAAATATTTGATCACAGATCCAAGCTCAACTTATTCTTCAATAAAAAACCTAAGAAAGTCTGGAAAAATCATCGACGGCAACAGATTAAAACGGTGTCTTTGGTGATCAGAAACACGACTCGGACCCCAAATGTCTACATGTAGGAGCTTAAATAGCTGAGAACTGCTCTGACTCTGACGGGATGGAAAAGAGGAACAGTTATGCTTCCCAAGTTGGCATGTTCTCACACTGCAAAGAGGATCTCGTAGAAATTAGAGGGAGAACATGACACAACTTCTGCAGTGGAAGTTGTCCAAACCGAAGATGCCAGAAATACGGTGAGACTGGTCCAATAGGTATAGTAGAAACACCAGCATGAGGAGGTTGGACCAGTCTGTAAAGCCCTCGGCTCACAGCCACATCCAATCACCTTGCCCGTGAGTATGTCCTAAAACACAAGAGATGAAGGGTCAAAATAGCATGACAATGTAGATCCTTAGTAATCAGACTAATGGAAAGTAAATCATATGAAAGGAAGGAGCATATAAAACATTCTGAAGGTGCATGGACAGCGTCAAATGCACCTCTTTGTCCTGTAACGGGTAAGTGGTAGCCATTAGCAATGACAACCCATCTGCCAGGTGGTATGGTCCTGTGGGACCTCAACTGGGCTCTGTCTCCACACAGGTGGTGCGAAGCACCATAGTCCATAATCCACTCTGTCATGTCTGCACCAGTACTAGCAGTGAGTGTATAGGCGATACCTAAGGAGCTCGAAGAGGCTCTGAATGCAGCTACGGTATCTGTAGTGGTGGTGCCAGCAGTAGTAGTCATGATCTCTCGAATACGAGAGACAATATCATCCAGGCAAGGATTGGCCTGGGAGGTTGTAGTCTCTGAATGCACAATCTATTCTGTTACACGATCAGAAGCAGGATATCTATGCTTCAGGTAGCATGTATCCTCTACATGTCCAAGCCTACGACAATAAGTGCAAGGACCACGTTGGCATCCACCGCGACACCGCCTCTGCCATGTGTCCTCTGAACTGGATCATCCTCCTCGGCCATGAGAAGCGGTCATCGCCGAAGAGGGCGGAGAAGTGGTTATAGAAGAAATGATAAACCGGCTGAGACGGCTATAGGCCTCCTCTATGGGAGGTATGGCAACTCCGGTAAAAAGCTGAGTACGTGCAGTATCATACTCTGTATCAAGCCTAGCCATGAACACTCCAACCATCGTGGAGTTCCTATACATCTTCTGATGCTCAGTAGATGTTGTAATAGGCATGTAGCTATAAAGCTTCTCGAACATGCTACAGAGCGAAGAATACACGTATAGAAGACGGTCATTCTGCTTGACATTGTAGATATTTGTAGTTGAAGGATCTTGGCCTCATTCTTCGCTTGAGCATATGTGGATTGCCAAAGTATCCCACATCGCCTTGGCGGTGGGCTAATTCAGAATATCGTTGGCTATCTCTGTGGTGAGGGTACCACAGACAAACATGCGCATACGCGTCATCTTGCTTCCAAGAAGCATTTGCCCCAGTCTTATATGTTGGTCTTGGATCTGTCAAGATGTGCTCCTTGTTGTTGCACTGCATGAGGGTGAGGAACTGCATGGACCACAAATTATAGTTGGTCCCATCCATCTTAACGATGGGAGCCGGTCCCTTGAAGGCTCCGGACGAAAAAAATATCATTCTTGTTTTCTGACATGACGGAAGAACGCCAGACCAACGACACTCAGCTAAGGAGTAGACAGAAATGAACAAGTCTACCGGATCATACGGAGGATTGGTTGTACGTGTAGACTCATACAACCATTCTCATCAATCTTCGTTGCTCTCTAGGGTCGGAAATTGTGATTATAGGTCTGGCATCGCTTCTCCTATCAAAATCAGACCAAATCGAACCTCAAATCAAGTCGTTAGGGAGCGCGGAGGGGCACGGGAGGTCCGGGTGGCGGCCCCAGACGGCCGAAGGGGTCCTGGACAGTCTGGGGACCAGCAGCCAACGGCTTAGGGGCCAGGGATAGTCAGTCAGCAGCGGCGGCCTGGGATCGGTAGCTTGGGGTCGGTTGCGGCCTGGGTTGAGCCAATGACAACCTGGGTTGGGCCGGTGATGGCCTGGGCTGGGGCCGGCGGCTTGGGTTGGGGTTGGCGGCGGCCTGGGCTGGTCTGGCAACAGCCTGGGCTGGGACCAACGGCTTGGGCTAGGTGACGGCCTGGCATGGGGACGATCGACCTGACGCGGGAGGGCGGGTAGGGTTAGGCTTAGGGTGGGATACGGAAGTCCGGTCTAGGACCGTCCCTCTGATACCATGTAGAGGAAAAGAATGAATTGCACTAATGAAATACCCTTGGGTTCTCTTATATAGGAGAGGAATCTATTGGGCAATTACAGGACGAAGATAAAATAAATAGAAAATAAGAAAGGGATTTTTACCCGGCAGACCCTATAATCTTTTTGCAATTACCGCTACGACCTTCGAAACATCGTAATTCCTCTCCTGACCCTGTAAAGTTGCTAACCCTTACCCTATAAACCCTGCGGTTAAGCCCGTTAATTTACCCGTTAAAAATTAACCAGATTCCGTCATGTTCCTTTATATTATAGCCATTTTGTTTATTAAATTTACATTAAGTGCCACTATCATCTGAGAACCCCGGGACGATGGAAACCCCCCTGCCCTCGCTGCTTGCCCCCCTCGCTGCCGCTGCTGCTTTGCCCCGCCGCCACCGCTTCGCCCCCCCCCGCCGATGCTGCTTCGCCCCCCCGGCCGCCGCTGCTGCTTCGCCCCCCGCCGCCGTCGCCAGGTCGACGATGGAGCCCCCCCGCCCCTCTGCGCGCGATGGAGTCCCCCTCCTACCCTGTGCGCACGATGGAGTTTCCCTCCACCCGCCGACGATGGAGGATCCCCGCCCCCCCCCCCCCACACCGTCGTCGCTGCCTACGCCTCCCCTCCCGTCGCCGCTGCCTACGCACCCCCCACCGCGCGCGCGCAATGGAGTCCAGTGCCCCCCCGGTCGCCGATGGGACCCCCCATGCGATGGAGCCCCCCTTCCTCCCTGCGCGTGCGATGGAGCCCCCCTCCCACCCGCCGACGATGGAGCCAACAACCCCCCCCCCCACCCCCCCCCCCCCGTCGCCGTTGTTGGGACCCCTCCCTCACTCCACCCCCCGGTCGCCGATGGGACCCCCCGTGCGATGGAGCCCCCCTTCCTCCCTGCGTGTGCGATGGAGCCCCCTCCCACCCGCCGCCGATGGAGGACCGCCGCCCCCGACCGCTGCTGCTGCTGCGCCCCCCCCCCCACCACCACCCGTCGTCGCTGCCTCTTCGCCCCCCAGCCACCGCTGCTGCTTCGCCTCCCGTTGGCAGGATTTTTTTTCTATTTTGGCTAATCCTAATCCCAGCCGTTGGATGGTAAACTGGTTAGGTTAACTCAAGACTAACCCAAGTATTTGACTCAAATAGAGTTAAAATTGACGGCAGGGTTTGTTGGGTAAGACGGAGCAAGTTTACGAGGTCGGGGGAGGAATTACGATGTTTCGAAGGTCGTAGCGGTAATTGCAAAAGATTATAGGGTCTGCCGGGTAAAAATCCCAATAAGAAAATCAATACTAAAGATAACAAATATCTCAACAGTATTGTCTTTCTAAGTCACATATCACCTATACCCTTAATCCCATATCCCTTTGCACCATGTCCCCCAAGAGCTCAGATTTTGGAAAAACCTCGGCATCTGAACTCTAATCTTCAGCAACCCATGATCAGTTTTTTACTACTCGAGCCTACAACTCTCAAGTCTCAATATGTCGACCACTTCATTGGCCCTCTTCCATAAACAAGTTCCCCTCCTACGAGGATCTATTTCACCAGAATTAAAACAACACTTTCTTAGAATAACTTTTTTACCCATGGGATATGACATCGACCTTTGATTATATATGTCTATCATTGTAGGGGAGATTTACGCCAATCTTATTGATATCGGTAACCCTCAGAACACGTACCACCTCTGCACATCTTTGTAGAATTGGATTTTTTAAGTGATGTTACGGTCATCCAAACAATACAGTGTTGCCTCAACTGGGGCCCAGTCATTAGTGATCCACTTTCCCTAAGTGTCTTTCGACTCGTATACAGGTACTCGTGATGCAGGCCCTTACCACTACTTTAAACCCCTCCATCGTTTTCTAAACTGCATTTTTGTGGAATTTTAGAAACAATACCATTAATCTATCACATATCACTCATGACAAGTTAGTTTCAATTTACACTTCCATTAACTGTCAATTGTTCACTTCCATTAATTGTCATCTGTTCAACTGGAATCATTACTTTCTTTGTATCCTCGCTACACCGTCGGTGAACCACCTTTCTTTGAACGTCCTCGTACCCTACATTATTCACCACTTCTCCATTGCCCAACCCGGAGACCCCAACCACAAAAAAAGAGTTAAGTCCCCTATCAGTTTGGAAATAATACGCTTCAAGGGAGAAACCGAGGGGAACCCTCCACCTCCATTACCCTTTTCTCAACCAAACATCTTCTTACCTAGCCCTACTCCATTTTCCATGGGTTTTTCCAGCTTAATATGTAATATTTTGGAACTTGGCAGATGTCCAACGACATCTTATGCTATATTTTATTTATGCATATTCTTTTGCTTATTATCATGGTATTGTTATTTCTTTGACTTTCATGTCTTTCTTGCTCGCTTTTTCTTGATAAAAATGCATAGGAAAGATTGAAAAAACTATTAAAAAGAAGTTTTGAAAAATGTTAGAGTATACGTCAAATGTAAAAATGGGTAATTGGATCTCTAGAGGACCCAATTACCACATCCACAGGTTTAGTCCCACATCTACTGTGTGTGGGACTCGGTCTTACTGGTGGAGCTATATTAGAAATCCCACACCACATTGTTAGTGAAAATGAAAATGAGAACTTGTCTATTCCAGGGAACCCTAGGCTCTCTTATATAGAGGAAGCCTGTGGGTAAATTACATAAGGTGGAACAATGAAAATAAGCATGACACATGAGTACATAAATACTAGAAATATCTCTACACCCCCCCTCAAGATGGAGCATAGATGCATAGATGTCAATCATGCTCAGCTTGGAAGAACATTTCTGAAACGGCCCTCTGAGCAACGGCTTAGTAAAAATATCTGCAGTCTGCTCTCCTGAACTGACATGGGAAGTAGAAATCAAACCCTTCTGAATCATATCCCTGGTATAGTGGCAGTCTACCTCAATATGCTTCGTCCTTTCATGAAATGCAGGATTATTAGTAATAAATAATGCTGCTTGATTGTCACATTGTAACTTCATGGGTAATGGTACATCTATATACAGATATGTTAATACGGCTCGAACCCACATCATCTCCATACTTGCATGTGCCATGACTCTGTACTCAGATTCAGCACTAGATCTAGCCACCACTGTCTGTTTCTTGCTTTTCCAAGAAACTAAGGAACTGCCAACAAATACTGCAAAACCTAAGGTAGATTTCCGATCTCTAGGATATCCTGCATAATCCGCATCAGCACATGCAGAGATAGAGAGATTTGTTTCTTTCCTGAACAATAATCCTACACCTGGAAACGACTTTAGATATCTTAGTATCATATATACAACATCCATGTGTATCTGTCTGGGTTGTTCCATGAACTGGCTCACCCGACTAACCGCAAAAGCAATGTCAAGTCTGGTGATAGTTATATAGAGAAGTTTTCCCACCATTTCTCTATATCTTCTTTTGTTAACTTCCTTTGTATCATCTCCATAACTCCATACTAGGATCCATGGGAGTAGTGGAAGGTCGACACCCGATCATACCTGTCTCAACAGGCATATCTGTAATATATTTCCTTTGGGCCATCACAAGACCCTGCGCATTCCTCGCAAATTCCAATCCTAGAAAGTATCATAGAGTACCAAGATCCTTAGTCACAAACTGATGGCCTAAAAATGCTTTTGCCGTCTTTATCCCCTGCATGTCATCTCCCGTAACAAGTATATCATCAACATATACCATAATAACAACAATACCTCTGGGAGTCTTCTGGACAAACAAAGAGTGGTCAGCATTTGATCTTATGAACCCTTGCTTTTGAATCTGGAAGCTTCTGAAACCATGCTCGCGAACTTTGTTTAAGACCATATATGGCCTTGTGAAGTCTACACACCATATGACACTCCCCCTCAGCAGCAAATCCTGGAGGCTGCTGCATGTAGACTTTTTCCTGCAGATCTCCGTATAAAAAGGCATTTTTAACATCAAGCTGGAACAAAGGCCAATCATGTACCACAGCGACTGACAGAAGAACACGGAGAGTTGAATGACGTGCCACCGGAGAAAAAGTGTCCATATAATCCATGCCATAAGTCTGAGTGAATCCACGGGCTACTAGTCTTGCTTTGTAGCGATCAAGGCTGTCATCCGCATTATATTTGACAGTAAAAACCCATTTACAACTGACCACATAAGCTCCTGGGGGAGCAGCAACCAAACTCCATGTACCACGAGATCGCAGGGCAGCCATTTCCTCTTCCATGGCTAACCGTCAGCTGCTGTCTTTCAAGGCATCCTGATAATTCCGTGGTATCTTCATGGTAGATAAGGCAATAGCAAATCTCTGGAAATCACAGTGAGGCGATGGAATGAAACCTGTGAAGCAAGTGGATAAGACGCACACGTCCGAATGGACTTCCTCAAGGAAATAGGTACATCCAAATTTTCAGCAGTGTCCACCTGTACATCATTGTCCTGCACTTGTGCATTGTCAGTCCCATCGTTACTAATATCACCTGGACATACCTGGGGCGTAGTGGATGAATGACGGCCTCCATTAGCAGGATTCGGACGACGGGTGTAAAATTTCAATAAAGGGGGGACTGGTGGTTGCGGAGGTGGTGGTGGTGGTGATGGTGGTGACGGTGGTGGCACAACAGGAGTAGGTATGTGATCAGGCTGACGTACAAGAGGAGGTGGCATATAAATGTCATCATCAGTAGTGGAAGGAGTCATCCTGTCACCTGTAGGCGAGAAGTACATCACATTCTCAAAGAAAGTGGCATCGGCACTGACATAATATCTGTTGTTCACAGGATCATAGCATCGGTAGCCCTTTTGAGTACGAGAGTACCCAAGAAACACACACTTGACAGCCCTAGGTGAGAGCTTATCAATCCCTGGAGTGAGTTGATGGACAAAAGCAACTGAACCAAAAACACGAGGAGTTAGTGAGAACAATTCCCTGTCAAGGAAGACAACAAAAAGAGGAACTTTCTCACCCAACACAGAGGATAGCATACGATTGATCAGATAACATGCCATAAGAATAGCATCACCCCAAAAAGACAGAGGAGCACAACTATGAATGAGTAGGGTCCGAGCTACATCAGGAAGATGACGATGTTTTCTTTCTGCAACACCGTTCTGTTGAGACGTGTAGGCACAAGTTGTTTGATGAATAATGCCACGAGATAAGAAGAAATGGGAAAGAGCACGAGTGCAAAATTCTAAGGCATTTTCTGTGAGCACAATCTTCACATTAGAAGTAAAAATATTCTGAACTTCATTGATAAGATTTTTTATTACACCCCCCGTTTCAGATTTATTTTTCAATAAAAAGACCCAAGACAATCTAGAGAAATCATCAATGACCACTAGGTAAAATCTGTGTCCCTGGTGATCAAGTACACGACTCGGACCCCAAATGTCAATATGCAACAACTCAAAAGGGAGCGACTGCTCCTAGACTCACGACTAGGGAAAGTAGACATGTGATGCTTTCCCAACTGACAGGCTTGACTTTGATGAAATTTGGGGCAAGATATGACGCAGCTTCTGAAGAGGAAGATGACCAAAACGCAGATGCCAGGTAAAAGGAGAAGCAGATCCACTGGACTGAGATGAGACACCAGCATAGGAGGTGTAAACCAACTGATAGAGACCATCCTGCTCACAACCACAGCCAATCGTCCTGCCCGTTAGAATGTCCTAAAAAATAAGAGATGATGGGTCAAAGATAGCTCGTCAATGCAAATCCTTTGTAAGATGAATAAGAAAGTAAGTTCATTGAGGAGCATGCAAAACATTCAGCAGTCGAATGGAGGGAGTCAAATTGATCTCTCCCTGTCCAATGATGGGGGAATGAGTCACATCTGCTATTACTACTGATCTTCCTGGGGAAACCTCCCTGTAGGATGTAAACTTATCTCTGTTTCGACAGAGATGATGTATAGCACCGGAGTCCATGATCCATTCCGAAACATCAGAACTGTGACATGAAGTAAAGGCATAAACGCTACCTGATGTGCTTGTTGTGGCTGACGTGCTGGCAGAGGCTGAAGCTGCGATGTCTGAGTGACCTCCTGGCGAGTCAGTAGTGGCAGGAGGCATGATATCCCGTAGTCTGGTGACAAGATCCTCAAACCGTTGGTCTGAAGTGGATGGCGGCGTAGGCAGAGTGTGCTCGGCTACACAGGCAGATGCAGGAAAACCATGCTTAAAATAGCATGTATCTTCCGCATGACCCGGGCGATAACAGAAGGTGCATGCTTAACGGAATCGGCCACCTCGACCACGAGGTCCACGGCCACGAAAAGAGGAGGCACCTCTGCCTTGGGAAGCAGCCATCGCTGAAGGAGGTGGCGTAGACGCTGGAGAAGGAACCGTGATTCGGCTGAGTTGTCGATACACTTCCTCCACTAGAGGAATAGTAGCATCCGCCAGTATCTGCGAGCGAGCCGCATCATACTCCGGGTCTAGTGTCGCTAGTAAGACCCCCACCATTGTAGCATTCCGGAACGTCTTCTGCTGCTCAGGGGTCGCCGTCAGGGGAATGATACTGTAAAGCTTCTCAAACATCCTCCGTAGGGATGTATACAACGAATGCAGCGGCCGACCATTCTGCTTGACCGTAAAGATGTCACGCTGAAGTTGGAGGATCTTGGTCTCGTTCCTCATCTGCGAGTACGTCGCGGCAAGAATATCACACATAACCTTAGTCATGGGCTGATGTAGGACATCATTGGCAATCTCCATTGTCAGAGTGCCAGAAAGCCAGACCTTGACATACGAATCATCTTCCTCCCATGAGGCGTAAATCCCCATCTTCGCCATCGGCTCATCTTCGGTAAGAATGTGCTTCTTACCGTTGGACTTCATGAGGCTCATGAACTGCATCGTCCAGAGCTTGTAATTCGTCCCATCCATCTTGACTATTGGAGCTGGACCTTTGAAGGTGCCAATGGAAGGCATATCGACCTTGTTTTCTGACATAGTTGTCGGAGACGAAGAACTAGGGTTTGTAGACCAATGAAAGATCGTCTACATAAACATGTAGGGATATGAGTGCATATGTAGACTTATGCACTCATACCCATAAAGAGGAGTTGGCGCCGAGTGGGGGAAGGAGCGGCGGGATGAGGGGTGAAAGGAAAGGGGTGGCGGGCGTGCTTAGGTGCCACGCACGGAGGGGGGGCGGCAAGAGGAGAGGCGGCGAGGAGGAGGGGCGGCGCCCGCGGGGAGGAGAGGCGGTGGAGAGGGGTTGGCGACGGGGAGAGGAGAGGCGGCGGGGAGGGGGTGGGCGGTGGGGATGAGAAGAGGGGCGGCTAGGGTTTAGGGTGGAGGCTCTGTACCATGTCAGTGGACTTGTTTATTCCAGGGAACCCTAGGCTCTCTTATATAGAGGAAGCCTATGGGTAAATTACATAAAGTGAAACAATGAAAATAAACATGACACATGAGTACATAAATACTAGAAATATCTCTATACACATGTAATAGATGTGAGAGAGAGGCAATAAGGAGTACCTAGCCCTTGAGAGGCCTTCTCCCGTAGTTTCATCCTGCTCCTTATGGAGTAGAGTTCCACATAAAATTATGGTGTTCTTGAATGTTTATATTTCTTTATCTCTGGTACGCTTCCACACTATCATTTTCTACATGGTATCAGGGCAGGTTCAATAATTGGATTTTATTTGTTATTGGAGATTTATTGTTGATGATATTCATGTCCAAGATCGGTTCGAGTTCAGGAATTATTTATTCAATACGATTTTGTTCTTGAAAATTATTCAGGAATTTTAATTCAATACAATTTCGTTCTTGAAAATTATTCATAGTAAAAAGAATGAAATTGTTCATTGAGGAAGCTCTAGGATTCTCTTATATAGGAGAGTAACCTGTTGAACAAATTACATGAAGAAGATAAAGGAAAATAGATAATACATAAAAGATATGAAAGATAACTAATATCTCAACACCCTATCAAGTTGGAGCGTAGATATCTATCAGGCGCAGTTTGGAGCAGCATCTCTAATAAGGCCCTCTGGCTAGGGCATTGGCAAGTATATATGTTGTCTAGTCTCCAGAGCTGACATGAGTAGTGGAGATGAGACCCTTCTGTATCATGTCATGAGTGTGATGACAATCCACCTCGATGTGCTTGGTATTCTCATGGAAGGTTAGGTTGTTTGCAATGAAGAGAGCAGCCTGGTTGTCACATTGGAGGTGCATGGGAAGAGGCACCTCAACAATTATGGCAATAAGAACATATCTGCCGCACATCATCTCTATACTAGCTTGCGCCATGTCCCTATATTCTGATTTTGCAATAGATATAGCAACCACAATTTGCTTCTTGCTCTTCCATGACACCAAGAAACTTCCTATGAACACTGCAAAATCAGAAATAAACTTCTTGTCCTTAGAACAACTTGTATAATCTGCATCTGCACATGTTGTAACTGCAAGGGTTGTATCTCTGCTAAATAGAAGACCAATGTCAGGTGAGGTCTTCAGATACCTCGGAATTATATGAAATGCATCCATATATGCATGTCTAGGTTGTTCCATAAACTAACTCAATTTGCTCACAACAAAGGATATATATAGCCAAGTGATGGTCACATAGAAGGCCATATCGATATCGTATCAGTCTGCCCAGAAAAAGATATATCGATGACATCGATGGAAATGTCAGAAATGGCTCAAAATGGTATTTTTTGCATTTTTCAGAAATTAAGATCATCCAAGATATTAAAACAACAAATAACCTACAAATACACATTTATATCACATATATCGGTCATTTATACCCCATATATCGCGCATACCGATCATTTCGAACATGTCGATGTTAATGTCGATTCCTGACTTATAGATATTGGAAATGGAGTTCATTCAAGTTTTTTGAACACTAAATAACTTACAAATATACTCTTAGATCACACATATCGATCATCTATGACCCTTATATCGCACATATCTGTCATATCGAACATATCACTGGTATTGGTAATTGTTGACCTATAGATATTGAAAATGAAGTTTGTCCAAGTTCTTAGAACACTAAATAACTTACTTACAAATATACTCTTAATCACACATATCGATCATCTATGATCCTTATATCGCATATATCGACCATATCGAACATATCGTTGTTGCTGTTGATTGCTAACTTGTGGATATTGGGGACGTAGTCTATCCAAGTTCTTATAACACTAAATAACTTACAAATATACACTTATATAACACATATCTATCATCTATGACTCTTATATTGCACATATCTTTCATATTGAGCATGTCCTCGTTAATGTTGATTGTTGACTTATAGATATTGGAAATGAAGTTCATCCAAGACTTATATTGCATCACATATAATGTATAAACAAAATATTTGAGCTATTTTTGGAATCAAACAAATAAAGAGCATAATAGCATTTAAAAAATATATAATTCATAATAATATTTTTCGAAAGGAGAAAGAAGATGAATTAAAATCGATTGGACACCCAAGGTGAAGAACCATTTGTATGCATCCCCCCATCAGACCATACCCTACCAGACGGGGGTCTCGCAATCCGGTCAGCGAGCCTGGTATAGGGGGGCCAGGTTGGACCCCCTTGCGTGGGATGCACCCTTGACCTGAAACAAAATATATAAAACATGATGTGTTTTAATACTAGGAGTAGCAAAATAAGTAGTGAAATCAAGCTTAGAAGGGTTTTTAAAAAAAAGTACGTGGGTGGAGTCCCAGAAAGGGATCCACCTCAAGCACGAAAATATAGTTTGTTAAATGATCCAGGTTCTATACAATGCCTTACAATGCTCAATTACATTCTCAGAATATAATCTCCTCCCACGAAACACAATAGCATTCAACGCACCCCAAATCGCCCAAAGCACCGCAAACGGAAGCGCATAATCTTTGTGGCTGTATCCACAAATCGATCTGATATCCCTCCAGAAACTCGTACAGTCCTGTGAACCAAGCCAAGAGATGCATGATTTGCCCCACACGTCAGACGAGGACGGACACGAGAAGAACAAGTGGTCTGCATCCTTCTCCCCGACTCCACATCCGCTGCACATAGTATCCTCCACCCCCATCAACTGCCCCCAACACACCTTCGTGAGAGTCCTCCCAAACCTGAATAACCACAAGAAAACCTTAATGCGAGTAGACACTCTGCTCCTCTATATCAAACTTACATCTACGGCGACCTCTTCCGCAATAGCCACCTCCCCTTCCTTCGCAAAGAAACTATATGCAATCTTAACCGAGAATCTCCCGTCGTCGCACTTATAGTGATCTCTGTCCTCCGAGGCGACCTCTCCCCGCGCCAACAGCTGCTGCAACTCCAAGAACTCCTCACATCTCTGGTCTGAAAGCTCAAATACAAAGGTAGGTGAGAACACTTCCCCACCCCACACCTCCTGCACCACCACCCTCTTGTCCGCCGCCAGCTGCAACAATCTTGGGAAGTGATCAATCAGGATCTCCTCCCTAGCTTAGAAGGTATTATTCATCAATATATAGATACCGGCAAAATGTCGACAATATCAGTCGATATCCGGGAATTTTTGTACTGAATCCAACCATTTTGACCAATATGGGTCAATATGGCGATATATCGCTGATATATCGATCATATATCGTTGAAATCCTGGTAAATGGATATGCACCCTGATATCAATATCGCATGCCTCTCGATACTCGATACCGATATATCGGTGATATATCGCTGATATATCGTGATATGGCCTTCTATGAATAGTCACATAAAGAAGCTTCCCAATAAGGTCCATGTACCTCCTCATGTCGACCTCCTCGGTGTCATAATCATAGAGCTTCATGCTCGGGTCCATTGGAGTAGTGGCAGGCCTGCAATCTATCATGCTTGTATCAGAGAGAAGATCTGTAGCATAGTTCCTTTGGGTCATCACAAGACCTTACCGATTCCTGGCGAACTCCAGTCTAAGGAAGTAGCGTAAGCTACCAAGATCCTTGGTCACAAACTGTTGACCTAGGAAATCCTTAGCAGCATGGATGCTATGCTCATCATCTCATATAACAATGATATCATTAACATACATAAGTATGGCAACTATACCTCTCTGAGTCCTTTGAACAAAAAGCGAATGATCGACGGTCGATTTCATAGATCCTTGTTGCTCTATCAAGTCCGAGAGCTTATGGAACCATGCTCTTGGACTTTGCTTAAGTCCATAGATCGCCTTGTAAGCCTACAAATCTTCTGACACTCCTCTCAGCAGCGAACCCAGGTGGTTGTTGCATGTAAACCTCCTCTTGTAGGTCACCATAGAGAAAAGTATTCTTCACATCAAGCTGATAGAGGGGCCAATCTCGTATCACTGCAATAGATAGAAGTATACGTAGAGTAGAATGCATGGCTACTGGAGAGAATATATCCCGATAGTCCACCCCATATATCTGAGTGAACCCATGTGTTGCAAGTCTCGCATTATAGTGATCTACACTGCCATCTGCTCGGTGCTTCACGGTGAACACATACTTGAGATGTGTCAATTGGAGCTCAAACAAGGCTCCAAGTACCATGCAACTGTAGCGTGACCATCTCCTCCTTTATGGCAAGATGCCACTAACTGTCTTGAATGGCTTCCTGTTATGTTTGTGGTATCTCCACGGCTGACAGTGCCATGGTAAATCTCATGAAATCCTCTGAAAGTCTGCTCAAAGAAACTTGTGTTGCAAGAGGATATGAAGCACAAGTGTGTCGCTGCTTTCACAGAGCAATAAGCACATCGAGATCATTTGTCACCTCCTAAATCTGTAAGTTTCCCTCTTGAGAGGGTATCTGCTCATCCTGTAAGGAATAATGCTGCATAGACAACTCAGTAGTGCCATCTATAGAAACAGTGTGCTCAATACATACTTGATGCATGCTGGATGATGGGGAAGACATGTGAGAAGGGGGAACAGAGCGAGACTTGAGAGTAAACACACGTGGAAAAAACTGAGTCAAGCTAGGTGGTGGTCCAGGGGCAGTCACAGGAGCAGGTGTAGGTACTGGAGGTGGTGGTGAGGGAGGTAATGGAGGTGGTAGAGCAGGTGCAGAAGGTGGTAGAGCTGTAGGAGGCGGAGGCATGTAGACCTCCTCATCAGATTCAGATGGGGCCAGTATGTCACTTGTAGGAGAGAAATACATAACATAATCAAAGAATGTAACATCAGCACTGACAAAGTATTTCCGTCGAAGCAGATCAAAGCAATGATAACCTTTCTGTATACAAGGGTAGCCAACAAAGACACACTTGACAGCTCTGGTGAGAGCTTGTCACAACCAAGTGAATGATTGTGAACAAAGGCTACAGATCCAAACACATGAGGTGTAAGGGAGAACAGATCCTTCTCGAAAAACATAATCGAGAAAGGAATCTTTTCTCCCAAAACAAATGATGGCATATGATTCACTAAGTAGTAGGCAGTGAGAACTGCATCACCCCAATAGGAGTGAGGAGCACGACTCTAAATCAGAAGGGTTCTGGTCACATCGAGTAAATGACAAAGTTTACGCTCGGCAACATCATTTTGTTGAGATGTAACGAGGTCTGGTGTACAATGCCAAGTGACCTGAGAAACTCAGATAGCTGTAAAGTGCAAAACTATAAGGCATTATCAGAACGCAAATACTTGACAAAACAACAACAACAAAACATTTTCCCACATTAAGTAGGGTTGGCTACATGGATTCTTTGCCTTCATTCAGACCTATCTTAGGTCATTCTCGAGCTTAGATCCAAAAAACTATGATCACTTTATATAGTCTCATTCCAACACTTCTTGGTCCTTCCTCTCCCTCTTTTAGCCAGGTCAACATTCCAAAACTCACATCTACTTACCGGTGCATCAACTAGCCTCCTTTGTAAATGGCTAAACTACCTTAAGCGATTTTCTCGTATCTTATCCTCGATCGGAGCTACACCAACTTTTCTTCGAATGGCTTCATTCCGAATACGATCTTTACGTGTGTGTGCGCGTGTGTGTGTGTGTGTCCAATCCACATTAGCATTTTCATTTCTGTTATTGTCATTCTCTGCACATGTCTATGGTTCACAGGCCAACATTCAGATCCATAGAGCATAACATGTCTCACACTTACTTTGTAGAACTTTTCTTTGATTCTCAAAGGAATTTTCCTATCACAGAGAACAGTAGAGGCTCCTCTCAACTTTAGTCAACCTGCATTTACTCTATTTGTAACATCTCCATCAATTTCCCCATCATGTTGCAAAATAGATCCCAATTATCTAAAAGAAACTCTCGTCTGAATGTTATCATCACCTATCTTAACCTCAATTCCTTCACCATTGATTCCATCGAAAATGCACTCAATATATTCAGTCTTAGTCCTAATTATATGAAATCATTTAGTCTCCAATGCATGTCTCCAGATCTCAAGCTTCTCATTTACTCCATCTCTAGTCTCATCAATCAATAAAATATCATCAGCGAATAACATACACCAAGGTATCTCATCCTGAATGTGACTTGTCAACTCATCTATAATCAAAGTAAAAAGGAATGGACTCAAAGTTGAACCTTGATGCAGACCAATATTGATGTCAAAACAGTCAATCTTCCCAGACTGTATCCTTACACATGATGAAGCCCTATCATACATATCTTTTATGAGGTTAATGTATAGGACATGTACTTGTCTCTTCTCCAAAATTCTCCACAATGTCTCTCGTGAGACTGAATCATAAGCCTTCTCTAAATTAATAAAAATCATGTGGAGGTTCTTCCTTTTAGCTCTGTAAATCTCCATTGTTCTCCTTAGCAAGTGGATGGCTTCAATAGTTGAGTGACTTGGCATGAATCCGAATAGGTTTCTTTTACTTTGAAAACTTGCCTCAACCTTCTTTCGATCACACGTTCCCAAATTTTCATAGTGTGACTCATCAACTTGATACTTATGTAATTTAAACTATTTTGAATGTCTCGTTTGCTCTAATAAAGAGGCACCACGATGCTTCTCCTCAATTCTTCAGGTATTTCCTTGCTTTGAGCCAAGTCAAACCACGTTTACCTAAAACTCTTCAAACTTCTATAGGAATGTCATCAGATTCTACACCTTTCTCATGTCTCATAACCTTCAAAGCCTCTTCTACTTCCTTCATTTGTATTCGTCTATAGCTTGCACGATTCAAGTAATTTTCACTACTAGCTAGATTTCCCAAAGTTATCTCTCTATTTCCTTCCCCAATGAAAAGCTTATGGAAGTATTGCTTACATCTAGTCTATAAATCCTTCTGAGTAACAAGCACGTGACCTTCCTCATCTTTAATGCATCTCATTTGAGAAAAATCTTTAGTCTTTCTTTCCCTTGCTTTAGCCAGCCTGAATATATCCTTTTGGCCCTCCTTAGAGTCGAGATTTTTGTACAAAACTTCATAAGACTTTGACTTAGCTTCGTTTACCACCTTCTTTGCTTCCTTCTTCGTTTTTTTGTAGTTTGTGACAGTTTCATTTGTTCTATCCTTAGACACAACTTTAAAGAAAGCGCTTTTAATTTTGAGCTTCTCTTGCACCCCTCTACTCCACCACCAACCTCCTTTTTGCCTGGAGCTCCTCCCTTTGACTCACTTAGCATCTCTTTGGCTACCCTTCGGATACAAGATGCTATTGCCTTCCCCATCTCATTAGCACTTCCGTTACAATCCCAAGATAAGTCTTCTAAAACCTTCTCCCTGAAGCTTGAATGCTTCAATTGAAAATTCCACCATCTAATTCTAGTGATCCTGGAAACCCTTATTTTCTTTACCAGCCCTTTTATTTGCAATCCATGACTAACAAGCAATGTTGGGTAGTCAGACTCTCGCCTGGGATTACATTGTAATCTTTGCAATACAACCGATCTCTTCTTCTCAATGCAAAGTAATCTATCTGAGTTCTAGTCGAGTCACTCTTATAAGTAATTAGATGCTCCCCTCTCTTCTTGAAGAGAGTATTGGTAATGAAAAGATCATAACCGTTACAAAATCCAGAAAGACTTTTCCCTCTTCATTTCTATTCCCGAAACCATGTCCTCCATGGATACTAGCATAGCCTGAAACATCCTTTCCCACATGTCCATTAAGATCTCCACCTAGGCAAATCATCTCTCTTTGTGGGATAATACTTGACAGTAGTAGAAAAATATTCTTTATCTCATTAATAAATGATTTAATGACAGACCCAACCTCAGACTTATTCTTTAACAAGAAAATCCAATAAAGTCTAGAACAGTCATCAACAGCAACTAGATAAAAACAATGTCCTTAGTAATCAGGGACGCGACTCAGACCCCAGATATCTAAGTGAAGGGGCTCAAACAATTGAGAACTGTTGACTCTAACGAGATCGAAACGAAGAATGGAGATGCTTCCCAAGCTGGCAAGACTCGCACTGGAAGGAAGATCACGTGGAGATCTGTAGGAGGACATGACATGGCTTCTAGAAAGGAAGGTGACCAAAAGAAAGGTGTCACAAGTACAGTGAGACTGGTCTAGTAGGAATAGTAGAGGCTCCAGAATAAGGAGGTTGGACCAATCTGTAAAGCCCTCGCTGCTCACGGCCACATCCAATCACTTTGCCCATGAGTATGTCCTGGAACACAAGAGAAGGGGGGTCAAAAATGGCACGACAAAAATGACTAAAAGAAAGCAAGTTCATCTGAAAATCATGAGTATATAAAACATTCTGCAATGGTATGGATGGCGTTTGTTAACGCATATAGTAGTTTTTGTGTCTCTCTCTCTATTATTTTATTTTTTCAGTTGTATGCTTTATGTAATTTACCCATAGGCTACTCTCCTATATAAGAGAGCCTAGGGCTTATGGAATAAAGATCTTGTTCATTTTCCCGACATAGTATCAGAGCGACGGTCCTAGACCGGAGTTCTCGAAACCCTAACCCTACCCTACCCCACCCGTCGGCCTCTCTTTCTCTCTCCCTCTCATCGGCGCCGTCGGGGCTCACCACAGCCGCACCAGCACCCTCGTGCGCCATTGCTGCTGCTCCTGCGCTCCCTGCGCGAGTACGCTAGCGCTCCTGCGCAAGTGCGCAAGCCTCCTCTGCGCACTGCGCGCTGCACCTCCTCCGCCCACTACGCGAGTGCGCCTCCTCTGCGCGTTGTGGCCCCCTGCGCCTGTAGCCCTCTGCGCGAGTGCGCCTCCTTGCCCGCGCGCTAGTCTTCTGCGCGCCGCGCTCTTCGCGTGCGATCCAGTAGGCGGATGCTCCTCTGACTGCGCGTGCTCCCAGTTGCGTGTGCGCGTGATCCCTACGCGTGTGCGCGTGTGCTGAGCCCTAAAGCGCACACCGTCATCTACATGGGTTTAGTTGCTTGAGGTCTACACGTGCAACTAAACCCGTCTATGTCCTTGTAGACGAATTTCATCCTCTGTCAATCACTCCAGTCTTCAGTCTCCAGTATGTCAAAAAGCAAGGCGGATATCCCATCCATTGGCGCCTTTCGTGGTCCAGCGCTATTGTAAAGATGGACGGTACAAACTATGAACTGTGGGCTATGCAGTTCATGAGCATGATGAAGTCAACGGGTAAAGCACATTCTTACCAAACCAGAGCCTGCTGAGAAGACTGGAGCCAATGCCTCTTGGGAGGCTGATGACGTTGTTAGAGTATTTGGAGCATGCGTCACTTATGTAATAGGTGGGTAAATGGATCCCTCCAAGATCCATTTACCCCACCACTGAGTTTAGTCCCATACCGCCTAGTGGTGGGACTTGGAGGCCCTGTGGAAGCTATATAAGGAGCCCCAGGCCTCCTGTAACAGATGAGAAAGTCAATAGACAAACACGCCCTGTTGAGGGCTTCTCCCGTGGTTTCATCCCGCTCCTCACGGAGTAGGGTTCCACGTAAAATCCCGTTGTTCATATTTTATTATCTTTTCCATGTTTTCGCTTCCGCTTCCGATTTTCTAGCATGGTATCAGAGCGGGTTCGTTTCTCGAGGATTTCATGTTCTTTATCAGTTCGAGATTCGATTGTAATGTTTTGTTTGAAGATTAGTTTTTATGGAACAAGTTGTTCTAAGATTAAGGTATAGAGTTGGGGTTTAGGGTTTCTTGAAACCCTGTGTCTGGATGTTTTTTTTTTGAGTTCACGATATTCCAGATCCAGGCGCTTTCTTTTCAGCAAAGTGCAGGCCTTCAAGTTTTTTTTCTCTGGGCAAGTTCATGATCTCCAGGGCCCCGCCTCTCCACGCCCAGGCGAGGCGATCTCGCATCTCGAGCCCGCTGGCAGTGCCCATCGTGCGCAGGAGGCGCACTCCTGTGCGCAGCAGACCCAGAAGGCGGCGCAGGTTTCTGCACAACCCTACATCACGCGTTCATGCGCGCAGTCAGCAGCGCCCATGAACCCCCAAGCGCCTCCCTCTCTATCGCCCCCAGGTGACCCTACGAAACTCGCCGCCGATCCCTAGGCGGCGCTGTTGTGCGCCCGCACCTAGCGGCGCCATCGCCGCCCTCGCGCAAGCAGCGACTCCCCTCGTGCACTAGTGCCTTCCGCTGAACAGACCCTCTCGCATCATCTGACAACGATATCCAACAGCAGGCGGTTCCGCCCACGACACCCCATCTGCGCGTATCGTCAACGAAGCCCCATCTCCTTGATCTCCGAAGCAGCACTCGCGCCATCTCCAAGCCAGATGCAAGTCGCGCACTCCAGGCCTCGCGCGATCCTTTGGCGGCGCCCTCCTCTCAACTCCATCCTGTCAGCAGCGGAGGATATGAAAAGGGAGTAGGGTTCCCGTTGGCAACCCTAATTAAGTAGCGGGTCCTTTAAAAAAAATTGTTGGGCTGTGTATTTAAAAAAAAAGGGAGTGAGAGAGTAGGCCCCAAGTGGGCCACCGTTGGTTAAAAAAAACGAGGGGAAGGTTGCAAAGCATTAAAAAGAGAGAGAGAGAGAGAGAAAGATGAAGAGAGCTCTACATTATTGTAAAGTCCAAATGGGCTATTGTATTTTCTTTAAAAAAAAAGAAAAAGAAAAAAAAGGAAGAAGCGTACAAAAAAAAAGGTCGTACGCAAGAAAAAAAAGAGGTTTTCAAAAAAAATGAAGAGGAACGCACAAAGAAAAGCCGTGCGGAAAATATTTGAGAAAAATGTTGCAAAAGCCGAGAAAAAAATTTTGTTGGGACGGCTTATTTAAAAAAGAATGGACGGCTTATTACAAAAAAAATGAAGAAAAGCCGCAAGGAAATTTTTTTTAGACTATTCATCTTTTCCCCATATTTATGTATTATCTTATCTTCTCCCAACGTGGTCAACAATGTCATTCAGATCAGTATGGGAGAAAGGGGGAGTATATGTAGAGTCACAGGTCTTGTTCCAAGATTCAGATATCAGATTTTTCAGACCGGTCAGATGTTCAGACTCTACAAATTTCAGACTCGATGATGACGCATGCCAATCATTCTTGTTGGTCGGCCAGAGCTTTCATGTGAGCCATAGGGACTCCAGAGCAGAGGACTATTCCCTATGCCATTAAGGGCAAGGGTTTTCATGTGGTATCATAGGGACTCCACAGTAGAGTACCATTCTCTGAGCCAGATAGACACTCCAGCCCCGTTCGTCTTCCTCACATGCACGCCATGAGAAGCAACGTCCTCGACTGCAGCAGTTGTGCGCGTTGGGTTGATATTGTCTGTAGTGTCATGTATTGTGAGTTGAGTTTCTTTCTGTTTGTCCAAGCTGAGCATTGCATGCTCCAGCTTGAGGGAGAGTGTTAGAGTATTTGGAGCATGCGTCACTTATGTAATAGGTGGGTAAATGGATCCCTCCAAGATCCATTTACCCCACCACTGAGTTTAGTCCCATACCGCCTAGTGGTGGGACTTGGAGGCCCTGTGGAAGCTATATAAGGAGCCCCAGGCCTCCTGTAACAGATGAGAAAGTCAATAGACAAACACGCCCTGTTGAGGGCTTCGCCCGTGGTTTCATCCCGCTCCTCACGGAGTAGGGTTCCACGTAAAATCCCGTTGTTCATATTTTATTATCTTTTCCATGTTTTCGCTTCCGCTTCCGATTTTCTAACAGACGCATACGCCAAAGTTTGGCTATTTGGTACGTTGGCAATTGAGATTGCCAATGACATTCTACATCAACCCACGGCCAAGGATATGTGGGACATTCTGGCGGCTACATATTCGCAGGCGGAGAATGAGACAAAGATTCTGCAACTCCAGCATGATATATTCACTATAAAGCAGAATGGTCGCCCTCTACATTCTCTCTACACATCACTGAGATGGATGTTCGAGAAGCTCTATAGCTTCATGCCCCTAACAGCCATGCCAGAACAGCAGAAGACATATAGGAACGCGACTATGGTGGGCGTGTTTCTTGCTGCACTCGATCCAAAGTATGAGGCGGCACGATCCCAGATTTTGGCCGACTCTACTATTCCTCCCATGGAGGAAGCTTTCCATAGACTGAGTCGGATCACAGTTCCTTCCACGGCCACGAATCAGAATACTTCAGCCATGGCAGCCAACAGGGGTCGCGGATTTCATCATCAGGGCCGTGGACGTGGACCCCGTGGGAGAGGAGGCCGCACTCGGCCAACATGTACTTACTGTCATCGCGTTGGACACAATGAAGACACATGCTACTCGAAGCATGGATTTCCTGCATCTGCACGAGTCGCTGAGCAGATAGAGCCTCCATCTTCTACTACTTTGGATCAGCGGTTCGATGATCTAGTTGCCCGTCTGAGGGGCATTATTCCCCCATCTGGCCCAGCACCCACTACTGAGAGTCAATCTGATGCTGTTGCTTCTGCCTCTGCGTCGACCAGTGCTTCAGGTAGCATACTTGCATTTACCAGTAGTAGATCAGATACATTACCATGGATTATGGACTCGGGTGCTACACATCACCTACGTGGCGACCAGAGTTTACTTACAGGATACACTCAGATTCCTCAAGGCCGAACAGTAGTCATTGTCAATGGTACACATTCCCCCATCACTGGTCAGGGGGAGATTAGATTGACATCTTTTATGCAGCTCAAGAATGTGCTACATGCACCTGATTTTTCAATGAATTTGTTGTCAATTAGTCAGATTACGAAGGATCTACATTGTCGGGTAATTTTTGATCCATCTTCTCTTATTTTTCAGGACATCCATACGGGCAACGTGATTGGTCGTGGCTATGAGCAAGGAGGCCTCTACCGCCTGAATCAGACTCCATTCGCTGGAACCTCATCCCTTCCCACTGGACCAGTATCTCCTTTATTGTGGCATCTGCGCTTTGGACATCTACCGCTTCAGAAGTTGTATCGTGTGTAACCCCAGAGTCTTCCTCACACATCTATCCAATGTGAGGCGTGTCAGTTGGGAAAGCATCACAGGTCGACCTTTCCCAGTCGTCCAGGTCGGAGTAGTACCTCCAAGTTCGAGTTATTTCATATTGATGTCTGGGGTCCGAGTCGTGTACCTGATCATCAGGGACACAGATTTTATATAGTATTTGTGGATGACTTCTCTCGTGTGTCATGGGTGTTTTTGATGAAAAATAAATCTGAAGCAGGCAATATTATTATCCATTTTCTGAATGAAATTCAAAATGTTTTCTCCACATCTGTGAAGTTTGTGAGAAGTGATAATGCCCTAGAACTGTGCACTCATGTCCTTGCCAACTATTACTCCTCAAAAGGGATTATTCACCAAACATCATGTGCTCATACCTCTCAACAAAATGGAATTGTTGAAAGGAAACATCGCCACCTACTTGATGTCACAAGATCACTTCTTATACAGAGTCATGTTCCCTACTCTTATTGGGGTGATGCAGTTCTCACTGCATGTTATCTAATCAATCGTATGTCGTCCTCTGTCTTGGATGAACAGATTCTGTTTTCCCTTATCTATCCTGGGAAGGATCTGTTTTCTCTTACTCCCCGTGTGTTTGGTTCAGTCGCCTTTGTCCATCAGTTGTCTCCTGGTACTGACAAGCTCTCTCCTAGGGCTGTCAAGTGTGTCTTCGTTGGGTACTCCAGAACTCAAAGGGGTACAAGTGTTTTGATCCTCTGCGTCGGCGGTATATGGTCAGTGCCGATGTTACATTTTTTGAATCTGTAATGTATTTTTCAGCCTCAGGTGATCAGCAGCTACCTCCACTGCCTACCGATGCCATATACATGACACCACCACCTCCAACAACGTCACTACCACCACCACCGTCACCACCACCACCACCACCACCACAAATCCCCGTCTCACCACTACCGTTCCATTATACCCGTAGGCATCCTCCCGCTCATGGTCATGACTCGTCTCCTAGCTCGCCTATGGTATGTAATGAAGATACTTCTATTGATGGATCTAATGATATTCATGAGCAGGATATGTTGCAGGGGCCAGATGAGGACACAGCTGATTTAGATGTTCCTATTGCTATACGAAAATCGAAGAGGAGTTGCGTTACATATCCCTTGTCAGCTTCTGTATCATTTGAGCAACTATCTGGGGATTTCAGAAACTTTGTGGTGGCCCCGTCAGCTGTGGATATTCCACGGAATTATCAAGATGCTCTGCAGGAAAGTAGATGGCGGCTAGCAATGGAGGAAGAAATGGCAGCACTTCAATCTAGAGGAACTTGGAGTCTAGTTCCTATACCTCCAGATGTGACCCCGGTGAGCTGCAAGTGGGTGTTTACGGTGAAGCACAATGCAGATGGTTCTATTGACAGATACAAGGCACGCCTTGTTGGACGTGGTTTTACACAGACATATGGGGTGGACTACCTTGATACATTCTCGCCAGTAGCCCGTCATTCAACTCTCCGGATCTTGTTGTCAGTCGCAGTTAATCGAGAGTGGCCGCTGTATCAGTTGGATATGAAGAACGCGTTCTTGTATGGAGATTTGCAGGAGGAAGTCTATATGCAACAGCCACCCAGTTTTGCTGTTGAGGGGGGTGTTCCAAGGTGTGCAGACTTCATAAGGCTATCTATGGCCTTAAGCAGAGCCCCAGAGCATGGTTTCAGAAGCTCTCAGACCTCTTTGAAAAACAAGGATACAAACGCTCCAATGCTGATCATTCCTTGTTTGTACAGAAGACTTCTAGAGGTATTATTGCAATTATGGTTTATGTAGATGACATCTTGATTACAGGAGATGATGAGCAAGACATAAAGCAGGCGAAAGAAAAGCTGGGAAGAGAATTTGTCACTAAGGATCTTGGAGTCCTTAGATATTTTCTGGGGCTGGAATTTGCTAGAAATCCGTATGGATTAGTAATGTCGCAGAGGAAATATGTTACAGATCTGTTGAGTGAAATAGGTATGCTTGGGTGTCGGTCTGCTACGACACCAATGGATCCCAGCATGAAGCTCTATGATGATGACACAGAGGAGGTGGACAGGAGAAGATACAGAGAACTGGTAGGCAAACTGTTGTATGTCACGATCACTAGACCCGATATATCATTTGCAGTGAGTCGTGTGAGCCAGTTCATGGAGCAACCATGTCAGGTTCATATGGATGCAATACATATGATTCTTAGATATCTCAAATCATCTCCAGGTGCAGGGTTGCTATTCAAGAAGGGAAAGGGGATTTCTATCTCAGCATGTGCGGATGCAGACTATGCAGGATGTTCCAAGGACAGGAAGTCCACCTCAGGTTTTGCAGTCTATGTTGGAGATGCTCTAGTCTCATGGAGGAGCAAGAAACAGACGGTGGTAGCTCGATCTAGTGCTGAATCCGAATATAGGGCTATGGCTCAGGCTAGCACAGAGATGATGTGGGTGAAGGCTGTACTTACAGATCTATGCCTAGATGTACCACTTCCTATGAGCTTGGAATGTGATAATCAGGCAGCCTTGTTCATTGCAAACAACCCAGCATTCCATGAGCGGACCAAGCATATTGAGGTTGACTGTCACTACATACGTTACATGATTTAGAAGGGGTTCATTGCTACATTTCATGTTACCTCAGAGAATCAAACTGCTGATATATTCACCAAGGCATTACTACGAGGCTCATTCTAGAAGTGTGCGTCCAAGCGGAGCATGATTGATATCTATGCTCCATCTTGAGGGGGAGTGTTAACGCATATAGTAGTTTCTGTGTCTCTCTCTCTGTTATTTTGTTTTTCAGTTGTATGCTTTATGTAATTTACCCATAGGCTACTCTCCTATATAAGAGAGCCTAGGGCTTATGGAATAAAGATCTTGTTCATTTTTCCCAACAGCGTCAAATGCACCTCCTTATGTCATGTGATGGGTAAGTGAACCCCATTTGCAATGACAACCCATCTATCATAGGGTATAGACATGTAAGACCTGAACTGGGATTTGCCTCCATACAGATAGTGAGAACCACCAGGATCCATGATCCACTCTATCATATCTGCACTACTACAATCAGTAAAAGCGTATGCGATACCTGAGGAGCTCGAAGAGGCTCTAGTCGTAGCTGTAGTAACTGTAGATCCTGTAGTGGTAGTGCTGGCCACTGGAATCATGATCTCCCAAATACGAGAGACACAAGTCGTAGATCTGGCTGAGGAGTTGTAGTATCTGAAGGCTCGATCCGCTCTGCCATTTGAGCAGATATGGGGTATCCATTCTTATGATAGCATGTATCCTCAGAGTGCCCTGGATGATGACAATAGGTGCAGGGACCATGTTAACATCCACCTCTGCCACGAGGACCATGCCCTTTGAACTGAGTAGAACCTCCTATGTCGCGAGAAGCAACCATCGCTGAGGAAGGTTGTGTGGTGGCAGCAGGTGGAATAAGAAGCATGTTGAGATGACTGTAAGCCTCCTCTATGGGAGGTGTGGTCGCCCCAGTAAGGAGCTGCGCTTGTGCTGCCTCATACTCTAGGTCAAGCGCAGTCAAGAAGACTCCAACCATCGTTGAGTTTCAGTATGCCATCTCATGCTCTGTGAAGGTGGTAATCAGCATGAAGCTGTGAAGCTTCTTGAACATGCCACGAAACAAGGAGTAGAATGTGTGGTGGACGGTCATTCTGCTTTGCCCTATGTTAGAGTATATGTGTCATATGTATAGATGGGTAAATGGATCCCTCCAAGATCCATTTACCACATCCAATGTTTAGTCTCACATTTACCAGTGGTGGGACTTAGAGGGTATGTGCTATATAAGAAGTCCCAGACCTCCTGTATCATATGAGAGAAAGTGCAATGCAACATATGGCCCTTTGAGGCTTCCTCCCGTAGCTTCATCCCGCTCCTTAGGGAGTAAGGTTCCACGTAAAAATCCCGATCTTCTTCAATGTTTTATTCTTTTATCTGATATTAGCTTCCCCATTCTTATTTCCTAACATGGTATCAGAGCGGATTCAATTCTCGAGGGTTTATTTCTTTTCGAGATTCGATTTTTGATGTTTTGTTCTTAAAAGGTTTTGTTTATATCGAAGATTTGTTCATTTGTTGGAGAAAATTCTAGGGTTTCGTAAACCCTATTTTCAAGCCAGCATTCGTAGGCCATCTTCTTCTAGGGTTCCTGCTCCAGGCCTCCATCGGTGTCATCTTCAGGCATGCTCTCTACAGCCTACAGGACTCCCCTCCAGGTGGAGCTCAAAGCAGCTCGGCTCCTTCCTCACAGTTCTCGGCTCCTAGCCGCAGCTCCAGTCTCATCTCCTCAGACGGAGGCTGCACCGATGCCATGCACCCAGGCAACGACGCCTCATCCTTCCTGAAGGGTGGCGACGTTCGAAGTTCCTCTCCAGGCGATGCTGGCGAGTAGCGACACCACTTCCATCCCTCAGCTGTGACTCTGAGCGGCGGAGATCCCAGGCGGCCGCATCTTCAGTCATAGGTGGTGTCTTCCTTGAATCGTGCACCTCCATCCTCAGCTAGAGGCAATGTCGCACACCCTCTAAGTCCTTTCTGGCGATCCTCTTCTCTCGAAGCGCAACTCTTGAAGCAGCACCACCTCGCGGGCGATTACGATCCAGATGGCGACGCTCCACCCCAACTCCTTCGCGTGGTTCTAAAGCCCCGTAACTTCAGGTCGTGGCCCCTTCGCACCAGCAGGTATGGCTCCATGACGGAGTCACCCTTCTCCATCACCCTGGCAACACCGTGTCTCGCGCGGTGCCTCTTCTCCAGCAGGTAGTGGTGGCAGATCAAGGGATAGGCAGTGGTGCGTAGATCAGGGGATGGGTTCCCTTCAGGGAACCCTAACCTCTTCGTGCATGTGAGTAGAAAGGGGCCCAATGGCCATTTTTATTTAAAAAATCATTTTCTTTTGGGCTGCAAAAAGGGGGGCTACTCTTTTGGGCCCAAGTAGGCCATCAGAAAAAAAGAGGAAGAGGTCAGCCGTTAAAAAAAAGAAGGGGTTGATTTTAAAAGAGAGAGAGGTTGCTGCATATTTAGGCCTACTTTAGGCGGAGAGATTTTGTTTTAAAAGAAGGAATTTCTTTGAAAAAAAAGAGGTGCGTGCACGTAAAAAAAATCATATGCCGAAAAAAATGAAAGAGACGGCTATTAAAAAAGGGAGAAGGAAATAGCCGATAAAAAAATTGATAAGAAAAAGCCGAGAAAAAATTTGACGGCTTATATGATGTTTTATTTCTCCCCATTTTCATGTCTTCTCCCAACTTTGTCGATATCATTGTTTTCGACAAGTATAGGAGAAAGAGGGAGTATTGTAGAGTTCTACAAGTCTGACTCCAGATTCTCCAATTCAGACTCCATGCCAGTATTCAGACTCTACAGTTCAGATTTCAGACTCGACATTTAGATTCCGAGTTTTCAATTTGATTAGCACATGTATGCGATTATTTTTGTGCGGTCCCCATCTTTATTTTTATTCTCAGAGTTTTCATGTGTTCCATAGGGACTCCAGAGTAGAGATCTCATTCCCTATGCCATGTGGACTAGGGTTTCATGTGGCTTCATAGGGACTCTAGAGTAGACATTCCATTCTCTGAGTTAGTATGGGAGAGATCCAGTTCTCCGATGAGGAGACTTTTCAAACTCCATTTTCCAGCGACCATAGACTCCGACGAGGATGTCTCCATGGCTTTTTCAATTCGACCCTTTCAGAGAAGGAGCAATTATCCACATGATGTAGCGGGCCAGAGTACTTCGCCGGGGAGACTCTTTTTCACTTGCAGTGACTCTGACAAGCACAGTACAGTCTGTACTGAGCACATGCTCTCCGACAAGGAGATTCAATTTGACTCACACTACAGCCAGTTTGTTCCTCCCCACTTGCACAGCATGAGAAGCAACATCCTTGACAGCAGCCGACAATTGTGTTTGCGTTGAGTTGATATTGTCCGTAGTGTCTTGTAGTGTAAGTTTAAGATTTCTTTCTATTTGTCCAAGCTAAGCATTGCATGCTCCAGCTTGAGGGGGAGTGTTGGAGTATATGTGTCATAATGTATAGATGGGTAAATGGATCCCTCCAAGATCTATTTACCACATCCAGTGTTTAGTCCCACATCTACCAATGGTGGGACTTGGAGGATCTGTAGAGGCTATATAAGAAGCTCCCGACCTCCTATATCATATGAGAGAAAGTGCAATGCAACATATGGCCCTTTGAGGCCTTCTCCTGTGGTTTCATCCTGCTCCTTAGGGAGTAGGGTTCCACGTAAAAATCCTGGTCTTCTTCAATATTTTATTCTTTTCTCTGACATTAGCTTCGCATTATAATTTCCTAACGTCCTGTATATGTCAAACTGAAGCTGAAGAATCTTGGTCTCATTCTTCGCTTGTGCATAACTAGGTAGATGTCAGAATATCACACATCACCTTGGCGGTGAGCTGCTTCACAATATCATTGTCCCCAGTCTTGTTTATCGGCTCTAGCTTTGTCAGAATGTGCTCCTTATTGTTGCACTGCATAAGGGTCAAAAACTGCATAGACCACAACTCGTAGTTGGTCTCATCCATCTTCATAATGGGAGCCGAGCCCTTGAAGGCACCACAGGAAGAGAAGACATCACCCTTGTTTTCTGACATGATGAAAGACAGTCGAAAAATCGAACTCGACTAGGGAAGTAGACCGAATCGAGCAAGTCTACACGATCATGTGAAGGAATAGTTGTACATGTAGACCCATACAACCATCCTCGTTACTCCTCAATCCGTGTTAGAGTCGAAAAACGAGATTTATGTCCGAAATCTCATTTTCCGGTCAAAATCAGACTGTTTTAAACTGTAGTTTGTTCACAGAGGAGAAAAAATGCTCATGTGGGCCGAAAAAGGTCCCTCCGCATCCTGCAGATGATTCTGTAAGGGTTGGCAACATGTGTAGGGGCCGATGGGTGAGATCTAAGGTAAGGTGGGGTACAAGAACTCCAGTCTAGGACCGCCGCTCAGATACCATGTGAAGAGAAAAGAATGAAATTGTTTATTCATGAAGCCCTAGAATTCTCTTATATAGGAGAGTATCATGTTGGGCAAATTGCATGAAGAAGATAAAGGAAAATAAATAATACATAAAAGACATGGAAGATAACTAATATCTTAATAGTATGCAAGTTCTGAACATCGTCATCAAGAAAATTCTACGATTCTTGGAACCCTAATTCTGAATGCTTTAACTTTCATGATCGGTTCAAAGTTCTGCAAACCGTTCGTAATCACTTGAAAGCGTAATCAACAATCTCTACGCATTATTGATTCTGGAAATTTACAACAAGTTTGGGTTCATATGTGAACCTTAAGTCTCGGAGAAGAAGAAGAAGAATTCATGATCCAGTGCATCGGGTCCAGGCCGTTTACATCGCATATCATGTTCATCCCCATGTTCGAGCCACTGTTATTCTTTGCTCAAAGCCCCATTTTCAACATTTTTTTATTGGAAATTGGGTGAGTCCCCACTGCAGGGATCACCGCCTAATATATTTCATTAATAACGTATTGTAATACATTACCGAGAGAGCCAGAAGTTATACAAAGCGTTACAATGTGCTACTGGGTTCTCACTGTAGAAACGCTGATTTTTGAAAATAAGCTCGTTACGGCCCATCCATATAGCCCAGAGAGCAGTTAGCGGTTTCGAGCAGTCCTCACTAGAATTACCAGCAAACCTTCGGATGGATTCCCAGAAAGCATGCATCCCTTCACGCTACAGCCAGTGGATATCGAGATCGACCTAGACCCTCTCAGACCAAACGCAACTAAAGAAGAGATGTTCGGCATCTTCAGTCGCGTCACCGCACATGTCGCATCGAGTGTCCAGAAGGTGGAGGATGCGCCCCCTCCTACTTTGTCCATAATCCTCCCATGTCTAAGGCACCAGAGAAAAACTTTGACCCTTACCAGAATGTTTGTCGCCCATATTATGCGCATATCATGACAAAACTCAGCATCCCTTTCCTCAGTACTCCTCGTCAGATAAAGATATGCCTTCTTTATCGTGAAAGATGTGACTCCCCAACGGTAGTGGTCGTGATCCCGGGAGAAGGGCTCCCATCGTGCAAGGGAGTCCAAAAGAGCCAAGTATTCGTCACCACGCTGTTCCGAGAGCTCGGCAAGAAATGTCGGTGCCCAAGCATCCTCCACCGCCACCTGAGATAGCGTTGCCTCCTTCATTGCCGACAATGAGAAGAGGCGAGGGAATTTAGCCTCTAAGCATCCGTCACCTGTCCAATTATCCCGCCAGAATTTGAAAGTCCTGCCATCCCCAACAACAGGTTGGAGGTAGGAAGCCAGCTGAGGCATAATCACTCGAATACCAGCCCACAGTGGAGATTCGAACTTCACCCGCCGCGGCACCAGATCGCCTCTCACCCCGTAGATCTCCCGCAATAGATTTACCACCTGCATGGTAGACGATCCCCAAATACGGATTGCCCACTTCAACAAGAAGGCCTTGTTCATGCCCTCCAAGTCTCTGACCCCCAAGGCCGCCATCTTCACGTCTCTTGGTGATTTCTTCCCATTTGACCATGTGCATACCCGATTCCTGCTTTTTACCTTTAAACCAGAAGAATCTCTTCATCAGTGCCTCTAATTTTTTCCTCACCCCGACCGGCATCAGCCTCGTAGATATGAAAAAGGTGGGGATGGCAGTTAGAACGTGCTTCAGGAGGACCAACTTCCCCCCACGAGAGAGTGAAACCGCTATTCAGCCAGCCAGTTGCTTTATCCTCATCACAAGACCATCCCAATCCGTACTTCTGAGCTTGGTCGCTACAAGAGGTAATCCCAAGTAACGTATCGGTAAGTTCCCCACGGTGCACTCTGTAATAGTTGCTAAGTGGGCTCGATCCGCGGCATCCATCCCAAAGTCAGCAACAGTTGATTTATGTTAACATATATATTAGTTTCATTTGTATCTCTCTGTTATTTTTATTTTCAGTTGTATGCTTTATGTAATTTACCCATAGGCTACTCTCCTATATAAGAGAGCCTAGGGTTGATGGAATAAACATCTCGTTCATTTTTCCCAACATGGTATCAGAGTGACGGTCCTAGACCGGAGTTCTCGAAACC
Organism: Ottelia alismoides; assembly: GCA_037367405.1. Taxonomy (NCBI): domain Eukaryota; kingdom Viridiplantae; phylum Streptophyta; class Magnoliopsida; order Alismatales; family Hydrocharitaceae; genus Ottelia; species Ottelia alismoides. The sequence goes on from JAZKJV010000416.1 coordinate 1,453,538, forward strand.
CTAACCCTACCCTACCCCACCCGCGTGCCTCTCTCTCATCGCCGGCGCCTCCGCCAGCGTCTCCGCCGCGCCTCCGCCAACGCCTCCGCCTGTGCGCATACACGCGCGAGCACCTGTGCGCATGTGCGCCTCCACCTGTGCGCGTGCGCGTGCGCCTCCGTCTGCGCCTGTGTGCGTGCACCAGTGCCTCCGCCTGCACCTAGTGCTCACCTTCGCGCGTGACTGCGCGCTCATCCACGCGCGCGACTGCGCGCTCATCCTCACGCTGCGCGACTGAGCGCTCTGCCTTGCATGCCTGCGTGCTTCAGCGGGCACCGTAGAGCCCTAAGTGTGTGCTAAGCCCTAAAGCGCACACCGTCAACTACATGGGTTTAGTTGCTTAAGGTCTACACATGCAACTAAACCTGTCTATGTCATCGTAGACGAATCTTATCTTCAGTCAATCGCTCCAGTCTTCAGTTTCCAGTATGTCAGAGAGCAAGGCGGATATCCCATCCATTGGCGCCTTTCGTGGTCCGGCGCGTATTGTAAAGATGGATGGTACGAACTATGAACTGTGGGCGATGCAGTTCATGAGTATGATGAAGTCAACGGGTAAGAAGCGCATTCTTTACCGAAGCAGAGCCCGCTGAGAAGACTGCAGCCAATGCCTCCTGGGAGGCCGATAACGCATACGCCAAAGTTTGGTTATCTGGAACGTTAGCGATCGAGATTGCCAATGACATTCTACATCAGCCCACGGCCAAAGACATGTGGGACATTCTGGCGGCCACATACTCTCAGGCGAAGAATGAGACGAAGATTCTGCAACTCCAGCATGATATATTCACTATAAAGCAGAATGGTCGCCCTCTACATTCACTCTACACATCCCTGCGAGGGATGTTCGAGAAGCTATACAGCTTCATGCCCCTGACAGCCACGCCAGAACAACAGAAGACGTATCGGAATGCGACTATGGTGGGCGTGTTCCTTGCTGCACTTGATCCAGAGCATGAGGCGGCACGATCCCAGATCTTGGCCGATTCTACTATTCCTCCCATGGAGGAAGCTTTTCATAGACTGAGTCGTATCACCGTCCCTTCCACAGCCACGAATCAGAATGCTTCAGCAATGGCCGCCAACAGGGTCGTGGATTTCATCATCAGACCCGTGGACGTGGACATCGTGGCAGAGGAGGCCGCACTCGGCCAACATGTACCTACTATCATCGCGTCGGACACAATGAAGACACATGCTACTCTAAGCATGGATTTCCTGCATCTGCACGAGTCGCTGAGCAGATAGAGCCTCCATCTGCTGCCATTTTGGATCAGCGGTTCAAAGATCTAGTTGCCCGTCTAAGGGGCATTATTCCCCCATCTGGCCCAGCACCTACTACTGAGAGTCAATATGATGTTGTTGCATCTGCCTCTGCGTCTACCAGTGCTTCAGGTAGCATACTTGCAGTTACCAGTAGTAGATCAGATACATTACCTTGGATTATGGACTCGGGCGCTACACATCATCTATGTGACGATCAGAGTTTACTTACAGGATATTCTCAGATTCCTCCAGGCCGAACAGTGGTCATTGCCAATGGTACACATTCCCCTATCACTGGTCAGGGGGAGATTAGACTGACATCTTCTATGCAGCTCAAGAATGTGTTACATGCACCTGATTTTTCAAGGAATTTATTATCAATCAGTCAGATTACGAAGGATTTACAATGTCGGGCAATTTTTGATCCATCTTCTCTTATTTTTCAGGACATCCTTACGGGCAACGTGATTGGTCGTGGCTATGAGCAAGGAGGCCTCTATCGCCTAAATCAGACTCCGTTTGCTGGAACCTCATCCCTTCCTACTGGACCAGTATCTCCTCTGTTACGGCATCTGCGCTTTGGACATCTACTGCTTCAGAAGTTGTGTCGTGTGTTACCCCAGGGTCTACCTCACACATCTATCCAATGTGAGGATTGTCAGTTGGGAAAGCATCACCAGTCTACCTTTCCCAGTCGTCCGGGTCGGAGTAGTACCTCCAAGTTTGAGTTACTTCATATTGATATCTGGGGTCCGAGTCGTGTACCTGATCATCAGGGACACAGATTTCATATAGTTATTGTGGATGACTTCTCTCGTGTGTCATGGGTATTTTTGTTGAAAAATAAATCTGAAGTAGGCAATATTATTATCCATTTTCTGAATGAAATTCAAAATGTTTTTTTCCACATCTGTGAAATTTGTGAGAAGTGATAATGCCCTAGAACTGTGTACTCATGTCCTTGCCAATTACTACTCATCAAAAGGGATTATCCATCAAACATCTTGTGCTTATACCTCTCAACAAAATGGGATCGCTGAAAGGAAACATCGCCACCTACTAGATGTCACAAGATCACTTCTTATACAGAGTCATGTTCCTTATTCCTACTGGGGTGACGCGGTTCTCACAGCATGTTACCTAATTAACCGTATGCCGTCCTCTATCCTAGATGAACAGATTCCTTTTTCCCTTATCTACCCTGGTAAGGATCTGTTTTCCCTTACTCCTCGTGTGTTTGGCTCAGTTGCCTTTGTCCACCAGTTGTCTCCTGGTACTGACAAGCTCTCTCCTAGGGCTGTCAAGTGTGTGTTTGTTGGGTACTCCAGAACTCAAAAGGGGTACAAGTGCTTTGATCCTTTGCGTAGGCGGTATATGGTCAGTGCAGATGTTATATTTTTTGAATCCATAATGTATTTTCATCCTCAGGTGATCAGCAACTGCCTCCAGTGACTACCGATGCCATATATATGACACCACCACCACCAGTATCATCATCACCACCACCACCACCACCAGCTCCACGTACTATCCCCGTTTCACCACTACCATTCCATTATACCCGCAGGCCTCCTCCAGCTCATGGTCATGACTCATCTCCTACCTCGCCTAAGGTATGTACTGAAGATACTACTCTTGATGGATGTAATGATATTTCTGAGCAGGATATGTTGCAGGGGCCAAACGAGGACACAGCTGATTTAGATGTTCCTATTGCTATACGCAAATCGAAGAGGAGTTGTGTTACATATCCTTTATCAGCTTTTGTGTCATTTGAGCGACTATCTGGGGATTTCAGGAACTTTGTGGTTGCCTTGTCAACTGTAGATATTCCACGGAATTATCAAGATGCTCTGCAGGATAGTAGATGGCGTCTAGCAATGGAGGAAGAAATGGCAGCACTTCAATCTAGGGGAACTTGGAGTCTAGTTCCTATACCTGCAGATGTGACCCCAGTGAGCTGCAAGTGGGTATTTACAGTAAAGCAAAATGCAGATGGCAGTATTGACAGATACAAGGCCCGCCTTGTTGCACGTGGCTTTACACAGACATACGGGGTGGATTACCTTGATACGTTCTCGCCAGTAGCCCGCCATTCTACCCTACGGATCTTGCTGTCAGTCGCGGTTACTCGAGAGTGGCCGCTATATCAGTTGGATGTGAAGAATGCGTTCTTATATGGAGACCTACAGGAGGAAGTCTACATGCAACAGCCACCCGGTTTTGCTGTTGAGGGGGAGTGTTCCAAGGTGTGCAGACTTCATAAGGCTATCTATGGACTTAAGCAGAGCCCCAGAGCATGGTTTCAGAAGCTCTCAGACCTCTTTAAAAAACAGGGATACAAACGCTCTAATGCTGATCATTCCTTGTTTGTACAGAAGACTTCAAGAGGTATTATTGCAATTATGGTTTACATAGATGACATCTTGATTACAGGAGATGATGAGCAAGGCATAAAGCAGGCGAAAGAGAAGCTGGGTAGCGAATTTGTCACTAAGGACCTTGGAGTCCTTAGATATTTTCTGGGGCTGGAATTTGCTAGAAATCCGTATGGGTTAGTAATGTCGCAGAGAAAATATGTTACGGACTTGTTGAGTGAAACAGGTATGCTTGGGTGTCGGCCTGCTACAACACCAATGGACCCCAGCATAAAGCTATATGATGATGACACAGAGGAGGTGGACAGGAGAAGATACAGAGAACTGGTAGGCAAACTGTTTTATGTCACGATCACTAGGCCTGATATATCCTTTGCAACGAGTCGTGTGAGCCAGTTCATGGAGCAACCACGTCAGGTTCATATGGATGCCATACATATGATACTCAGGTACCTCAAATCATCTCCAGGTGCAGGTTTGCTATTCAAGAAGGGCAAGGGGATTTCTATCTCAGCATGTGCGGATGCAGACTATGCAGGTTGTCCCAAGGACAGGAAGTCCACCTCGGGGTTTGCAGTCTACATTGGAGATTCTCTGATCTCATGGAGGAGCAAGAAACAGACGGTGGTAGCCAAATCTAGTGCTGAATCTGAATATAGGGCTATGGCCCAGGCTAGTACAGAAATGATGTGGGTTCAGGATGTGCTTACAGATCTATGTATAGATGTACCACTTCCTATGAACTTAGAATGTGACAATCAGGCAGTCTTGTTCATTGCAAACAATCCAGCATTCCATGAGCGGACCAAGCACATTGAGGTTGATTGTCCCTTCATACGTGACATGATTCAAAAGGGATTCATTGCTACATCTCATGTTACTTCAGAAAATCAAACTGACGATATATTCACCAAGGCATTACTACGAGGCCCATTCCAGAAGTGTGCGTCCAAGCTGAGCATGATTGATATCTATGCTCCATCTTGAGGGGGAGTGTTAACATATATATTAGTTTCCTTTGTATCTCTCTGTTATTTTTATTTTCAGTTGTATGCTTTATGTAATTTACCCATAGGCTACTCTCCTATATAAGAGAGCCTAGGGCTGATGGAATAAACATCTCGTTCATTTTTCCCAACAATTTAGCCTTGTTGATTTCCAAGCCAGACATCTCACCGAAGATTTCTGCCAGCTGCACCATGTTGTCAATCTGGTTGTTGATACCCCCCATAAAGACAATGGTGTCGTCCGCATACTGTAACAGGGGGATGGAGATGTCCCCCTACTGTAGCCCACGCACCAACCTGTCCCAACAGCCTGATGTAAGATTACCCCCAGAACGTCCGCCATAATAACGTACAACATCGGAGCCAGAGGGCACCCTTGTCTCACCCCCTGTTGCAGTTGGAAGAATCCCCCCTCCGGCTTGCCATTCACTAGGATCTCGTAAGATGAGGTGGTGATGCATCTCTTCATCCAGTCCACCTACTGCTCTGGGAAGCCCCTCCTCCATAAGGAAGTCCATAAGAACCTCCAGTCCATTGAATCATACGCCTTAGGGTAATCAATTTTCCAAAGCGCCCCTCTTGCTTTCGAGCGCTGCCAGTCAAGACAAATCTCGTAGCCATGACGAGGCCATTAGCCATTTGCCTCCCCGGGATGAAGGCCGTTTGGCCCTGAAGAACGACGGTGCCCAGAACCCCCCTAAGCATGTTCGCCAGAATCTTCACGATGATGAGGTAAATCCCGTTCGAAAGAGCGATCGATTGATAATCCTCCACCTGCTGAGGGTAATCTTTCTTCGGAATCATGAAGAGTAGTGCTCTGTTAATCCTTTCGAGACCCTTGTTTCCATCCATGAATTCATTAATTACCTCCATCAGCTCCTCCTTCAACAAATCCCAAAACTCCCTGTAAAAAAATTTGGGAAGCCGTCCGGGCCAGGGATCCCTTCCGAGTTCAGACCGAAGACCGCCTTCCTGGCTTCCTCCATAGAAAAAGGAAGAAGTAGACTCTCGGCCCGCTCCTGAGATAACATTTTCACGCCAGTACCCATCCATCCCCAACCACTCCCTTCCCTTCTCCTCGAGGCGGCCACGAAATGGTTTCTTAAAGCCCTCCCAATAGTGGCCTCCCCTGTAATCCGCTCCCCAGCGATCTCGACCTCCTGAATGTGATTCCGCCGCCTCCGACCTAACGCCACAGAGTGAAAGAAGGATGTGTTAGCATCCCCCTCCAGTAGCCACCTTTGTCTGGATCTTTGACGCCACTCCACCTCCTCCTTTTTATCCTCCAGCATTATTTCCTCTAACAAAACATGCCAATCTGAGAACTCCTCCTGTGACAGCTCTCTTTCATCGTCTAGGCGATCCCACGCTGACACTCTATTCTGAAGCTCCGTCCTCCTCTCCCTGCGCCTGGCCTTGACGTCCCTTCCATAGTTTAAAAGGAAAGATCTCAGCATGGAGAGCTTAGCCACAAACCTATTGACCGTCGAGCCATCCACCGCGTTGCCATTCCATATCTCTGTGACCTTGTCATGGAACCCCAGTTCCATCAGCCAATCCGCTCAAAGCGGAAGCAAAACCGGTGCTTGTTTTCCTCCTCTGACGACCAGAGGATTGGAGTGTGGTCGGATTGAGTGCGAGGTAGTGCCCACGCCCTCGATAGAGGAAACTTCAATGCTCCGACCGGAGAGAGCAGGAAGCGATCCAGCCGCGAGCGCAATCCTCGATTTCTCCAAGTGAATGATCACCCTGCGGCATCAATGATAGACAGCCCCATAGGGAGAGACATCTCGCGGAGCGCAGCCGAGCCCGAGTCACGCCCTCCACCTCCCTGCAGTCTGTCATCCGGAAGCAAAGTGATGTTGAAGTCGCCCTGACGATCCAGACCCCCATCCCGGCCGATTCGCCCAGGACCTCCAACTCTTCCAGCAAGTCGATCCCCGCGACTAGGTCCATAAACATTCGAGACCAAGAGCACAAGACCGTCCCTCCTTCTGCGAAGTCGCACCGAGAGGCAGTGAATGGATAGTTCCGAACCCACAAAGTCGAATAAGTCCTTCTTCCACGCTGAAATCAAACCGCCAGATGTGCCTTGCGACCCTCGCTCTGCCAGCTGGAATCGGCCCCCACCATCTAGACTCCTCATCTCTGGCTCTGCGTTGTCCTGCAGTTTCGTTTCCTAGAGAAGAAATATGTCCGCACCTGCATCTGCTATTAGGTTCTTAACTCCCATTCTTTTCTCCGATCTTCCCAACCCCCTAACGTTCCACGATAAGATCTTTAGGGTCATAGAGGATGATGCGTCGTCCTAGGTGGTACCAGCCCCAAAAGCTTTGCCACGCCCCTGACCAGAACACGGAAGCGATTCTGGGAATCCCACAACGTCGATGACGAGGTAGCGACATCAGGTTGAGTCACTCGCTCCCCCGCCACAAGATCTATCGCGGCCTCTGCCTCCGAGCTGTGGAAGGTTTTCTCACGTAACAAGACCCGAACCTGGGCGCCTCCTTTCCCTCATCTTCGTTCACCCTCGAGTTAATAACATCGGAATGTCCGCCTGGCAGTGGGCTACGGATTTGCTCCATTCCCAGTTCATCCATCCTTTCCCTCTCCTCCCCACCCAGAACCTTCTGATCACTGTGTTGCTCCCCTGCTCCACTTTGACCCCCCACCCTCGAGGTCCTCCTCGCCAGCCGGTGCAGGATTGGGAAGTAGCCTAGCCCCACTCCTGTCGGGACTAACGAAACCAGATGTTGGCATCTTAGAGATTGGGGCTCTATGTATACATCTGAAACTGCCAAAGAAGAGGACTTTGGTCGCCCCCCTCGGAAGTTACGTCTCCGCAAGACTCTCCTTGATCTGATGTGGCTTCCGAATCGGGTCCTACTCCGGATCTGTCTTGGGGTGGTCTGAGGATTCACCCGGGATAGAAATCACGTTGCCCGACCCGAGGAGCTCTGCCACGTCGGCCCACGACTTGTTAGACACGCTAGGGCCCAATATCCCCCCTTGGGGTGTGACCCAACCGAAGAATATGGTTAGATCCTCAAGCGCATCACGGAAGTGTGAGCGTCGTATCGAATACGACGAGGAACGACTAGTCGCACTAGTTGTTCTGTGCAACGGAATTTTAAAAAAAAATCATGCGACGAAACCACATGATCCAAGAAGACTTCTCGGATCGTTTCGTCTAAACCACAAACAAGTAATAGGATTACCTCTTAAAGCGTGGTTGCAATCGAATCTCTAAACGAAGAGACCTCCTGTCTCAAGTCCGATCCGACGGAGGAGACGCTTGCGAGCGCGGGGATGAATCGCGTGCTTCTCGCAATCCATGTTGATGATCCAAGCGATGGATCTCCTTATCTCGACACACGAGATCCGACGTCTTCTTCACGAGCGAGGCGCACCGAAGGAGACAGAGATCCACGAGCAGACGATCGAGCAGCATAACGACGACGCTGCGGCGATAAAGACTCTCTCTAGGGCATCCATGGTGGATGGCCATGAGAGAGGGAGAGAGAGTAGACATGTAAAGAGAAAGAGAGAGAGAGAGAGAGATGTGCTACAATAGCATATGTTCCAAAAGAGCATGGTATGTCTCTCTATTTATAGGGTTTTGGGTTCTATGGATGTTAATCCATGGGACATATAAAATCAATGGATGAGATTGATTTATGTCTAATCCAATGGTCAAGATTATTGTTGGAAAAAACCAACAACTAATAATCTAATTTAAATCAAATATATTTGATACATCAAATATAATTCAATCCTAAATTAGATCAAGTAATTAAGGAGAAATTAGCATGGAGATTACTCCCCATAAGGAAATGGGGGGACGGCTACTACATTCCTTGTGGGAATGTGTAGCCATCCACCGTGTCCTCATGGTGGAGGCAATCTCATGCAATCTCATGAGATTGCATATCTACATGAATTTCTCCCATAATTTCCAACAACTTCTGTTGAGATTTATTCTTCAAAAATAATTCATAATTAATTTTGAGAATATTGCAATCTTGCCATTGGAAAATTGTGAATCACATTCACAACCCAAAACAAAATATAATTTACATTTTCAATTAATTACACAATGTGTATCCAATACACATCATTAATTAATTAACAAATATAAATTATAATTAACTCTCTCTAATACATTATAAATCACATCTATAATATATTGTGAATAATATGGATAGTGCTATCCACATTAATCATATCCATGATAATTAAATCACATTTAATCATCTTGGATCTCTATTCTCATGTTCCCAAATAATATGAATCACATTCACATTATTCACATCTTTGACAATTAAATCACATTTAATTATCTTAGATAACTCTCTTTATAATATGAATCGAATTCATATTAAATCACATTTAATTATCCATTTTCTCAATGCTCGGATACATTTTATCAACAATAAAATTATCCTGAACTCTTTCAAGGATAATGTGCTTTCTCCGCGAATACTTGGAGATAAGGACAGGGCGATTGTATTGTTCCACGTATAGTGACTTGGATATTGAGATAACATCTCAAATCCAGATCTCGGGCCTCCCATAGATGCTTGATTAAATCAAGATCGCAAATATAATCTTCTTATTGCATCTGAATCACATTCAGATCAATGTCCAATATTTAGACTAAGATCAGATTACTTCTCTACTGAGAGGAGTCACTAAAATCCAGACCCGTTTCATCACTCCCTAAGAATGGAAGCGTCATGGTTATACAATCGTTTATGATCACATCACCCTCAGGTATTCCCAATAACTATACATCCTGCATACTGGAAGACTCAGAATAAACCCGAAGTATTAGATCAACTTTATATTGTCTACTTCAGGGTTTTATCAGTAAGTTTCTCATTTTGATCATTGGGAGTTGGTATCGATCATATACTTTCCAAAAGCATATATCATACCTAGATCTTGATCATATACTTTCCAAAAGTATATATCAAACCTACAAATTCAGTCAAGCTTCCAAAGCGAGACGACCGTGCGCACGGAATTTGTTTCTTCCCAATATCTCATGAGTGAGCTCATGTCTTTCGGTTCAGTAGTGAACCTGTATGATCCCTTTGAGAGATCGTATTACTCATATGCCCTTATATGCACACCAGCGCGTCGGTGTATAGACCTTGGTTAGGTCATCAACCTATTGATCTGCCAAATGTACATACTCAGACATATAGTAACACATCTGTCTTCGGTCAGAGGATGCGTACCTATATTATGACAGCATACGATATAGGACTTTGGTTATCTCGATCTCGTTAAATCAACTCTTTGACTTAACTAATCTGACACCTCCGAATCTCTATTCCTATGCAGAGGACATGCATCAAGAGGTCGGTCAGATATCAGCCTAACTGAGAAAGGATTGTCATCTCTTACTCAGGCTGGAGATCATCTCTTAATAATCATTTGACGGTGCTTGATAAGTCCTCAATCTAACTCATTAAATATTCATCTGAGCACCAGCCTCTATGATTCAATAATTGAATCAACGGTTGTATGATCATTAAGATGGCCATGGTACATAACCCTAATTGTATTAAGGAACCTATTATGCAAATTATGTATTCTTCATTTCAGATTAGAGAATGATATTTGTAATAACATTTATTGCATAATGGCTCGTCGTGGGCTCGCATGTCCAACAATCTCCCACTAGCCCAATGAGCCATTAATGGGCTAATCATTTACACCCACACTCATGTGACAATCATAGGCTATTTAGAAAAATAGCTAGGTAAGATGATCAGTCACTCTGTTCTCAAGAGACTATGCCAAGTCCATTTACGGCACTTGCATGTCCCCTAGTAACAGTGCTTGCATCCAATGCGAATGTTGCATCTTATGCAACCAATACTCAATTTTGTTATAGTGTTCTTGACACTTTAGCTCGATAATTATTATAACCAGTATGTCCATAATCCTTATCAGAATGCCTTTATTCATGGAGATCTCTATCTCCTCAAGTATCTACAGCTAAGATCCTTATAGATCACTATCTACAAGGTCTTAAACTTTTGAAGGTAAGACTTTGAGATCACTATCTCTGAGTTTCATCATCTTTGAAGATATTGTTATTACGCAATCAAGTGTTTTATCTCCATAGTAGGATTAGTAACAGTTTAGTACTCCCACTGCATGGCAGACATCTGGCCCTTGTACACATCATACACACAGCTTCTCGTAACTGATGCACAAGGGCAAGCAGTTTGCATTCACATCCTCAACTCTTTGAGGTGCTATCCCTTTAGATAGGTCAGTACCATATCTTTAGGGAAGGAAGCCTTTCTTGGAATTTTCCAGAAAATGGAATAAGTCCAAGGTGTACTACTAATGTGACGGTCCCAATATCCTCTTCCTTTCGCTTATGAACGACTTCAGAACTAAGATCTAAGAGGTATCCTTGAGATCATATCTCAAAGTATGGAACAACCAAATTATAAAACACTTATTATTATCCTTATATCATTCCAAATGATTAAAATAATATCTACATTTAGCACGATGAACACAATGGCACTCCCACTAAGCTTCACATGGTTCATCAAGATTTTTATCTGAAATCATAACATTTATAATTTCATCAAATCTTATGTTCCAACTACAAGAAGCTTATTTGAGTCCAAAGATGGAGTTCTTTAGCTTGTACACCTTGCTTTCCTCAAACATGAAGCCTTGGGGCTATTTCATATGAATATCCTCAGAGAGGTATTCATAGAGGAATGCAATCTTGACTCACATCATGAAGATGTCATAGTCAAGTTGTGTAGCTATAGTTAGCAATATTCTGATGGGTTAAAGCACGGTCACTGTAGAGCAAGTCTCATCGCAAGCGATGTCTTCTCTTCGGTGTGTAGCTCATGTCTATGAACCGTGCTTTGAAGGTCTCTACCTTCTCATCAGGTTCCCTCTTTCTCTTGAAGATCCATTTACACCATAATGGATCTTACCTATATAGTTGAATCCTCGAGGGTCTATATACAACATTTGTATATGAAGTCTACTTTAGACTTTATTGCTAACATCCATCTTTCCATGATATGATCTTCAGAAGCATCATCACATGAAGTTAGATCATTGTCAGATTCAACTGACACATGGAATCCATCCTCAAACTTATTTGAAGAGGTATTAATGTTTCATCTTTAATTATCTATTTAGTTTCCGATTTCAGGAGCCTCATTATCTTCTCAAGATTAAATGAGTTCCTTTACTTCATTTTCATATTGATTCTCAAGAGAGTCATCCTCTAAGAATCACATTCTCAGAGATGAGATCCTTTAAGAATCTCAAGGTCATAAAGTAGGTACCCAATACCATCCTTTATTTTCCTAATGAAGTAGTACTCTCCAGTGCCAGATTCCAGCTTAATCACATGGAACCTTATTAAGGATATATATATATAATGTAGTCTCTACCACATATATATACATACCTGGAAACTAAGAGATAATTACGCTAAGATTAATCATTTATCACATCATGTCACACATGATCAATTGTATCTCCCTACAACTCTATTGAGTTAAGGTTCATTAGGAGGATTGAGATAGGAATGATATTCATATCTCCATAAGGTATTCCTTGAATTCATCTAATAGGTACAAGCTACCTTGGTTAGATCAAATTCATTTCAACTTCCTTCAAACTTTGGTTCTTAAACCAAATTGAGAAATCTTTGAACATTTCAAAGGTTTCTTAGGTGAAGAGAAGAAATTTCATATCATACATAATCATCAATAGATATCACATATCCATAATGTTTACTATGATATAGATGATTCACATACATCAATATGTATGAGATCTCGAATACCTTGACATCTTACACCTTTCCCAAAGAAGGGCGTATTGGACATTTTACTTTGAATACAATATTCATAAGTATGCAAGTTTTGAAATTTTAGACATTCTAAACTTTCATCTCTTACTTGTCCATTGATCTCATCAATATACATATGTCCAAAACATGATGCCAGATCATTGTCAAATGATCTTTATCCTCCTATTGATCTTTAAAGGTTTAATTTTCAGAATTAGAAATCTTAATGAACCATTCATTAATTTTCTAATTTAGTGGAGTCCACTAGATGTTAGATTACTATCTGAAATATCTCCATCATAACTCTTTATGATAAGTCTATTCCAGATTTCATGTTTATTCCCAACATTTAGAAATAAATAATGAGTGTATTCTAATATCCAGGTCATAGAGACACTCTCTAAGACTAAGGGCTCTCCCACTGAAAATATGAAGTATATTCATCCGGTTGAAATTGTTGCAATAATTGCATCAATTCCAACATGGATGGCCATTAAACCTTAAGATCAAATTTCTGATATTTTAATACAGATGCAACCAATTGCAAGTGTCATTAGAAGATTGATATGCAATTATTAGACTTTGTCTTATCAAATAAGTCAATTTCAATGATTATATGTACATTATTCTGATGTACTATCCGATTCCTTCTCTAAGGATTCTAAATAGATTTGATAGTCATACTATCAATACATCAACTTATTGCAGTATTGGCATTCATCTAACTCTTTGGATATCATATGGAAGTCACATAAGTACAGTCAACTCTTTGACTATACTTCTTGCTTGGGTCCAACCCATGGTTCCACTGCGCTCCCTTTATCTATAAGCAATCATTGCTTAAGACAAAGGATCTCTTATGTTAAAATCAAAAAATTTCAATATAAGAGTATTTCAACATTTATACATGCTTCATTCAATTCATACAATATGAATATTATGAAGCTTCAGGAATGACTAGAGTAAAGATAGTAGAATGATGACACTCATCGTATCTACATCCATTTAAACTCTTAAAACTTAGGTTCAGGTAGGTACTCAAATAATTTGAATACATCATCTCCTGTAGAGCCGCCATTCTGCATAATGTAGAGAACCATGTCATTCATGATTATATGTCGAGAGCACATATGTATGCCAGAACATCTTCTTAGATTTTATAAGGATTATTTGATATTTACGATCATTATCGACATGTTACTTCAAAAGTACATTCGATGAGATCAAGACTTGTAGAGACATAAAAACCCTAGGGTTTTAGTCCTATTATCTATTTATTTATCATTACTCATTATTATGAGGAAACTTGCACATTGCAACCACATACATTATGTGTCTAATTGCAAGTACAATATCTGGATCATAGGTCCAATCCATGATATTTTACTGGTTATTATTGAGTATAATATCGAGTGGGTTTAATGAAGGATCATCTGAAATAAGAAATTTTCATAAATATATTTTAATATATATTTTTACTTTGATTTAGGAATTTTTATATCAAAGTTGTCTTGTCATGTCAATAATGAAAGTTCATTCCCTTAATCACTTTCAATGTAAGAGATATACTTACCATTATATCTCAAGCAAGATCTGGGATCTTCTTCCTTATCTTTGTTACATCTCAATAATATGAGAACCTGTAACTCGGATAAAAAGAAGCGGGAACATATTCCGCCTTGCAAGTCTAACTTGCATCTCCTAATTCGGTCTTTAACACCCGGGCCCACCACCCCTAAGGTGATGTTGACCCGTCATTAATTGAACCAACCGTCAACAGGAATACAACTCGCTATGCGCAATCCAATATCGCCCCAATAATATGAGGACCCGATATTGGGGTCACTACGCATACGTCCTTACTCTTTCGAGAAGCGAAGAGCCCGATCCAAATGCAATATATGCAGGAGCTATCACTTCGGACAGGCGTCTCCTACATACAATATCTGGCGATGGAACCTTTCGCATTGACAGGAGACCATGGATGTCACTTATTTGATCATTTATATCATATTCAAATTTTAATTAATTATCATGAATCATATTCACATAATTAATTCTTCCAAGGGAAATACACATCTATTCATAATAGAGTGTTTTTAATTTGATATAATTAACTTAATCATATTAAATTAATTTTCAATCCAATTCAATCAACAAACTTGATTTTACTTGAATCTATGATATTATCTTAAAATACGTATTAATTCGAATTTTAATAATTAGAAAAATACATCATGATCTCTCAGGCGTCATTCGTTCCCTACCCGCTATCATGGCCAGTACCGGCAGGAGTGGGACGGACCGCATACGCTGCAACCTGCTACCTCAGCGATCCCTGACTAGACACCATATCCGCCTCGAGAAAAAATAATGCCGAGTCAATCACTCTGTACTTGAGATGATCATCGGTTCTTCAACCGAAATTATACCATATAGTAATAATCAAAACATTTTTTATTATAAGGAAATCTGCTAGACAAATTCCCAATCCTATTCAAGCAAGGAGTTTGATTATTGTGTTTCCAATTTTGATCTAGATCAAATCTAATCAATCTATTGGTTGAAGCCAAGTCAATTAAGGAGATAATCATCATCCAATATTTCTCAAATATTTTCCATAATTATTTCATGAAATTAATAATTAATTTCACTAATTGACAATCACATGGTTCTTGATTAGGAAAGTAATTTCAACAGTGACCCTACTTACTAAAATTAGCATATCTCAATCAATTTAAATCCAAATTAAGCAAAGTAAGTTTCCAAAGTTTGCTAATTTGATTTACAACAGAACCTATGTGATTTGCACGCATTTCAAGGCGTTTCTAAACAGTAATTAACTTCGTAGTTACGTTAAGATTCGCAGTTCCCGTAACAGTGAATACATGTTCATTAAAACAACCATATCTCGAGCAAACGGAATCCAAATTACGTAAACTCGGATCCTATGGTTTCCTTATTTAATGGGGAACAAAATCCAAGTGCTATTTTTGTGTTCAAACAATTTAAACAGGGCCGAAAAATTACACTAAATAGAGATGCGAAAATGAAATGCGATAAAACTTTCGCAACCCTAGCGTACCCAAGTCGCCTTCGGTTTTATGGATCGTATCCAAAACCTTCGACCTAAGGCTCTGATACCACTTGAATGATATGGTTAGATCCTCAAGCGCATCACGGAAGCGTGAGCGTCGTATCGAATACGACGAGGAACAACTAGTCGCACTAGTTGTTCTGTGCAGCGGAATTTTAAAAAAAAAATCATGCGACGAAACCACATGATCCAAGAACACTTCTCGGATCGTTTTGTCTAAACCAAAAACAAGTAATAGGATTAACTCTTGAAGCGTGGTTGCGATCGAATCTCTAAACGAAGAGACCTCCAGTCTCAAGTCCGATCCGACGGAGGAGACGCTTGCGAGCACGGGGATGAATCGCGTGCTTCTCGCAATCCATGTTGATGATCCAAGCGGTGGATCTCCTGATCTGGACACACGAGATCCGACGTCTTCTTCACGAGCGAGGAGCACCAAAGGAGACGGAGATCCACGAGCAGACGATCGGGCAGCATAACAACGACGCTGCGGCGATGGAGACTCTCTCTAGGGCATCCATGGTGGACGGCCATGAGAGAGAGAGAGTAGACGTGTAGAGAGAGAGAGATGTGCTACAATAGCATATGTTCCAAGAGAGCATGGTATGCCTCTCTATTTATAGGGTTTTGGGATCCATGGATCTCAATCCATGGGACATATAAAATCAATGGATGAGATTGATTTATGTCTAATCCAATGGTCAAGATTGTTGTTGGAAAAAATCAACAACTAATAATCTAATTTAAATCAAATATATTTGATACATCAAATATAATTAAATCCTAAATTAGATCAAGTAATTAAGGAGAAATTAGCATGGAGATTACTCCCCATAAGGAAAGGGGGGGGACGGCAACCACATTCCTTGTGGGAATGTGTAGCCGTCCATCATGTCCTCATGGTGGAGGCAATCTCATGCAATGTCATGAGTTTGCATATCTCCATGAATTTCTCCCATAATTTCCAACCACTTTTGTTGAGATTTATTCTTCAAAAATAATTCATAATTAATTTTGAGAATATTGCAATCTTGCCATTGGAAAATTGCGAATCACATCCACAACCTAAAACAAAATATAATTCACATTTTCAATTAATTACTCAATGTGTATGCCTCTCTATTTATAGGGTTTTGGGATCCATGGATCTCAATCCATGGGACATATAAAATCAATGGATGAGATTGATTTATGTCTAATCCAATGGTCAAGATTGTTGTTGGAAAAAATCAACAACTAATAATCTAATTTAAATCAAATATATTTGATACATCAAATATAATTAAATCCTAAATTAGATCAAGTAATTAAGGAGAAATTAGCATGGAGATTACTCCCCATAAGGAAAGGGGGGGGACGGCAACCACATTCCTTGTGGGAATGTGTAGCCGTCCATCATGTCCTCATGGTGGAGGCAATCTCATGCAATGTCATGAGTTTGCATATCTCCATGAATTTCTCCCATAATTTCCAACCACTTTTGTTGAGATTTATTCTTCAAAAATAATTCATAATTAATTTTGAGAATATTGCAATCTTGCCATTGGAAAATTGCGAATCACATCCACAACCTAAAACAAAATATAATTCACATTTTCAATTAATTACTCAATGTGTATCCAATACACATCATTAATTAATTAACAAATATAAATTATAATTAGCTCTCTCTAATACATTATAAATCACATTTATAATATATTGTGAATAATATGGATAGTGTTATCCACATTAATCATATCCATGATAATTAAATCACATTTAATCATCTTGGATCTCTATTCTCATGTTCTCAAATAATATGAATCACATTCACATTATTCACATCTTTGACAATTAAATCACATTTAATTATCTTAAATAACTCTCTTTATAATATGAATCGAATTCATATTAAATCACATTTAATTATCCATTTTCTCAATGCTCGGATACATTTTATCAACAATGAAATTATCCTGAACTCTTTCAAGGATAATCCGCTTTCTCCGTGAATACTTGGAGATAAGGACAGGGCGATTGTATTGTTCCACGTATAGTGACTTGGATAATGAGATAACATCTCAAATCCAGATCTCGGGCCTCCCATAGATGCTTGATTAAATCAAGATCGCAAATCTAATCTTCTCATTGCATCTGAATCACATTCAGATCAAATGTCCAATATTTGGACTAAGATCAGATTACTTCTCTACTGAGAGGAGTCACTAAAATCCAGACCCATTTCATCACTCCCTAGGAATGGAAGCGTCATGGTTATACAATCGTTTATGATCACATCACCCTCAGGTATTCCCAATACATGTACATCCTGCATACTGGAAGACTCGGAATAAACCCGAAGTATTAGATCAACTTTATACTGTCTACTTCAGGGTTTTATCAGTAAGTTTCTCATTTTGATCATTGGGAGTTGCTATCGATCATATACTTTCAAAAGCATATATCATACCTAGGTCTTGATCATATACTTTCCAAAAGTATATATCAAACCTACAAATTCAGCCAAGCTTCCAAAGCGAGACGACCGTGCGCATGGAATTTGTTTCTTCCCAATATCTCATGAGTGAGCTCATGTCTTCCGGTTCAGTAGTGAACCTGTATGATCCCTTTGAGAGATCGTATTACTCATATGCCCTTATATGCACACCAGCGCGCCGGTGTATAGACCTTGGTTAGGTCATCAACCTATTGATCTGCCAAATGTACATACTCAGACATATAGTAACACATCTGTCTCCAGTCAGAGGATGCGTGCCTATATTATGACAGCATACGATATAGGACTTTGGTTATCTCGATCTCGTTAAATCAACTCTTTGACTTAACTAATCTGACACCTCTGAATCTCTATTCCTATGCAGAGGACCTGCATCAAGAGGTCAGTCAGATATCAGCCTAACTGAGAAAGGACTGCCATCTCCTACTCAGGCTGGAGATCATCTCTTAATAATCATTTGACGGTGCTTGATAAGTTCTCAATCTAACTCATTAGATATTCATATGAGCAAAAGCCTCTATGATTCAATAATTGAATCAATAGTTGTATGATCATTAAGATGGCCATGGTACATAACCCTAATTGTACTAAGGGACCATTATGCAAATTATGTATTCTTCATTCAGATTAGGGAATGATATTTGCAATAATATTTATTGCATAATGGCTCGTTGTGGGCTCGCATGTCCAACACCAACATATGAAGTTGTAACGACGCTTGGTTCCCAACAGCCGCCTCTGGGGAAAGATGCACGCCAAGAGATGGAACCACCACGCACCGCAACAATTCGCCTTCCTAGCGACCTTCCATCTTCTCCGACCGCGAGTCCTCCTGACGCCGATCATCGTCTCTTCTTGCTTTCGTTTCCGGCCAGCTCTCACCCTGCACCGCCTTGCCTCTGGCTCGAACAGGTGTCTCCGCTTTTGTGATCTCGATCAGAAAGTTCCACCTACCTACCCGGGCCCTCCGCCACCCGAGTTTATCTGTTGTTAACCTTCGAACCTTCAAGATTGGCTCTAAAGGCTCCCCAGGACAGGTGCCCAACGATTCCACGCGCTCGACCTCCGCCACACCAACCATCAAAGCACTTAGGACTCCAAAGTTACGGAGTTTCAATGGCACGCCTTTGATGCAGACTCATTCGACTGGAGTAGGAAGATGTGAACCATCATGTGCCTACAAACTGCACCATCTAAAGCCCGTCCAGCCTTCTTTTGACCATCTCAAGAGCTCGCGGGCCTCAACGTCCGACAGACCTCTCGCCAATATCTTCGTAGGAGAAAGCGGGACCAAGTCCCCTCAAAACTGGGCCGCCAAAATCAACCCCACATCCGACGCACCAACGAAGTGGGCCGTCTCCGGCTCAACCCCCTCACCCAAGAGCAGGCAAGGAGATCAACCTCCCACACTCCTACGCACACCGGCATGGAGGGACAAATACTGGCACTGTGCGATAGGCCTTCGCACCGAAAGCAACGTATAACATCACGGCACTGCCGAGCCCAGTGAGTGATTGAACCGCATCGAAAGCAACCTCTCCCGAACGGATTGACAAAAGTTCTTTTGCCTCCTTCAACACGGTAACGACGTCGACGTTCCCTACGACTCGTAACCAAAACCCACCCTTCTCTTGGTCCATCCCCCATCCTACTCCATCAGGAAAGAGTGAACATTAAATGTATATCCAGCCCCATTTTCAACATATATTGTGTTTACCTCAAGAACCCTAATTATATTTAGCAGTAATCATAGACGTGATTCATGACGGTTCGATTTTGTGCATACAACGACAGCAATTGAAGTGATCAACCCTAGCAGCAACACACCGCCATCATACTAAGCACCCCCTCTTCTCTGCAACTCCAAATACATCATATCTCCATGAAACCCTACTCCAATAGTCAGGTGGATCATGCGCACAAAGCTCCTCGAGTCTAGCAGTAGTTCTAACGACGTAGATCTCCATCGAGAGGCGCACAAAGAACCTCCTCCACACCCGTGAGAAAAAAAGGAAGAGAGGGGTTGCAAATCCAGGAGATCTCCTTCATCATCACAACTGATAACACAACCTCGATGATGCCGCCTTAAGCTCCAGGCGGTGACACGCTACAGGCCACGACCTTGCTTGCCACCAACAAGCCTCATCCTCGAGGTAGAAGAGGCGCGCAATGTTTCCTCTTCAAGAATCATCCTCTAGGCCTACATCTACATCTTAAGAAGGCGCCGATCAACCCTTACCTCCACGAATCTCCCAAAGGTGATGGCTCCTTGCAGTCTGATCTCCAAGTAGTTGCGGCAAAGATTCCAAGCAAGATGTGTTTCTCCATTTGGGAAAATCTTATCGTGACGAAGATGGGTTTCATCGGAGAGGGAACCCTAAATAGAAAAAGGAGGCAACGTGTTCTTTTTGGGCCTCAAATTTCGACCTACAGTTGCTCAGCATTATTAAAAAAAGGGGGAGATGATTTGTTTAGCCCCAACAGTGGGTTGATGCAGATTCGGATCATGGTTCTTAAAAAAGAGGCCACATTGAAAAATTTTTGCAGTATTTTGGGCCCACTTTGGGTCGTAACATTACAAAAATACAAGGTAAGAGCTACGTTTTTGGGTTTAATTAGGCCATGAGTTTTGAAAAAAAAAACGAGTGTATAAAAAAAGAAAAAGCAAAAACGTACGTAAGAAAAAAATGATTTGAAAAAAAGGCCGAAAAAGGGAGATCGAGTTATTGTTTTCTTTGTTATTCCCCATCTTTATGTATTCTCCCAACTTGATCGATGTCATTTATTCCTATCAGTATGGGAGAAACAGGGAGTATTATGTAGAGTTCTACAAGACAAATTCAGGCTCTCTGATTCAGATTCAGACATCCAGATTTCAGACTCTACTAGTTTGATGCGCACATGTTGCGATCATTATTTGAGAGGTCCACATCTTTGATTTGGACTCTGTGGAGAGAAAATAATGAGCTTTTTATTCATAAGGCCCTAGGGTTCTGTTATATAGAGGAGAAACATGTTGGGCAAATTACATAAAGAAGATGGAAAGAAGAGATAATACATAAAAGAAATAAAAGATTAATAATATCTCAACACTCCCCCTCAAGCTGGAGCGTAGATATCAATTATACTCATCTTGGAACAGCATCTCTGGAATGGTCCTCTGGCTAGGGCCTTGGTGTGGCTAAGGCCTTGGTGAATACATTGATGTCTGATCTCCTGAGATAACATGACTGGTGAAGATAAAGCCTTTCTGAATCATGTCTCAAGTGTAGTGACAGTCTACCTCGATATGCTTGGTCCTATCCTGTAAGGCAAGGTTGTTGGCAATGAAGAGAGCAACCCGGTTGCCGCATTGGAGGTGCATGGGAAAAGGCACCTCAATGGTAAGAGCAGATCTAACCCACATCATCTTTGTACTCCCATGTAACATGGCTTTGTATTCTAATTATGCATTGGATCTGACGACCACCATCTGCTTCTTGCTCTTGCATGACAGCAACGAACTCCCTATGAATATTGCAAACCAGAGGTAGACTTCCTATCCTTGAGGCATCCCGCATAATCTGCATATGCACAAGCTGTATGCATGGTTCGAAAAATCGCGCCTCGAGGCGCTCGAGGCGTACGCCTCGAGGCGAGGCGCGACCAAACCGTTCTGAAACGCACGCCTCGACTGGCAGCTGTGAGGCGATCGCCTCGATGGGCGAGGCGAGGCGAGGCGGGCTGAGGCGAAACGTTGGCTGAGGCGCAACTGTGAGGCGTTGGGGGGTTTAGTGGGTCACGTGCTTCGCACGTGACCCACTTATAACCCTTTCTCTTCAGCAGCGACTCCCGCACATCCTCCTGGACTGGAACCCTATCCCGCACGAAGAGAAGCTCATCGCCAACTCGCCGCCTGTGTGCTGGGAAGCCCATAGTCGCCGCCGCCCTTCTTCCATCTTGCTCTTGTCCCGCATCGTGTTGCCGGTGGCCTCTCCCGCAGGCTGCAAGCACGTTTTCTCAAATCTGGTTGTCACAGACTCACGGTATGGTCTTCAAGGGGCTGGTTTTTTTGGGTTTGCGGGTGCGATGTTTGGTGTTGATGCTCTTCTTTGCTATGCTCACATGAAGGATAAGAAATAAGTAAAGCATATATCTCGTTCTTGTTTGTTTGGTTTGATTAATAAGGAATGAATTATTGTCGTATGTGGAGACAAAATGTGTGATATTGTATGAACACTTTAACCGATTGTTTAGTCCCAAGTAAAATTCATGTGTGGTAAAGAAATCATTGCTGTAGGGATTCTGTTTTCCATTAAGTTTTGTGTTTATGATCATGAGATTGGTGTATTCATTTTATATATTTTGTTTAACCGTACGGTGATTTGTTTATTTTTGTTGCTCGAAATCATAGAGATGTCAAAGTCAAGGAAAGGCCCCAAGACTTCTGAAGGAAACAGGAGTGATCCGGCATGGAAATATTGCGTTCAACTTGAGATGGAGGAGACTCAGAAAGCTAAAGGATATGTGTATGTCCAATGCAATTTTTGTGGTAAGAGGATTACTGGTGGAGTCGCTAGACTCAAGCATCATCTCGCGAAGACCGGAAAAAATGTGAAAGGTTGCGCACAAGTTCCTGATGAAGTGTTGAATGAAATGAAGGCTATATTATCTTCCAACGAAGAGAAAAGTAAGAGAGCAATGATGGAGATGGAACAATTGTGTAGAGCTGGTAGTTTTGAGATGCAAAATCCATTTGGTGCTGAAAATCAAGCAATCAGTCCATCTGGATCTAGTAACATGAAGAGGGCAAGAGGTCCCATGGACTTCTTTGTTGCCGGGCCATCACCATTGGGAAGTCCAAGTCCAACGACTACGATTGGGACGAGTGGTCATCAAACTACATTGAACGAGACATGGAAGAAAGAGGAGAGAAATCGTGTTTGTCGTACCATTGGCAGATTCTTCTTCGAGAATGGGTTGCCATTCAATTGTGCTAGTAGCCCTTCCTTTCCGGCTATGCTTCATGCTGTCGGCTCCTTTGGAAGGGGATTGAAGCCTCCATCGGCTTACGAGCTAAAGAGTTGGATTTTGAAAGAAGAAGTAAAGAGCATTTGGGATGTTATGGGTGAGGCAAGGGCTTCTTGGGCGGAAACTGGTTGCAGCATAATGTCGGATGGTTGGACAGACGTAAAAGGTCATTCTTTAATAAACTTCTTGGTGAACAATCCGAAAGGTACTTGGTTCTTGAAGTCTGTCGATGCGTCCGATAAAGTAAAGAATGCAACGTTGCTTTTTCACCTATTGGATGAGATTGTGGAGGAGGTCGGCGAATGCAATGTTTTGCAGGTTATCACAGATAATGCGTCGAATTACAAGGCGGCTGGACAACTGTTGATGGAGAAAAGGAAGCATCTTTACTGGACTCCATGTGCAGCCCACTGCATAGACTTGATGTTGGAGGATATCTTGAAATTGCCTCTACCCGCTTCAGTGTTCAAGAAAGCAAAAAGGATCATTAACTACATCTATGTGCATGGATGGGTTTTAGCCATGGTAAGGAAGCAAATAGGAGGAGATTTGGTGCGACCAGCTGTCACACGTTTTGCTACGGCTTTTCTCACGTTACAAAAATTGATGAGCATGAAGGATCCTCTGGAGTCTTTTTTTACTTCTAGTAAATGGAAGAAGAGTCCTTATGCTTCCAAGCCTCAAGGGAAAAGTGTAAGTCAAACAATTTTGAGAAGCAAAACTTTTTAGCCTGGTGTTGCCTATGTGATACGAACGACGAAGTCGTTGGTTATGGTTTTGCGCATGGTGGATTCCGAAAAATATCCACCAATGGGTTTCATCTATGAGGCCATGGATAGAGCTAAGGAAGAAATTGCGAAAGCATTGGGCAATGATGAAACAAAATACCGAACATTGTGGGATATTGTGGACGACAGATGGGATCGCCAACTCCATACCAATTTGCATGCGGCAGCCTACTTTCTGAATCCTCAATGCCAATACGAACCTTCCTTCTCCAAACATTTTGAGATAAAAAAGGGTTTGTTTGATTGCATAGCGAGGATTATAGAGGATCAATCTGTAAGGGAGAAAATCGATCTACAGATTGATGCTTTTAAGCATGCAAGAGGCTTCTTTGGATGGGAAAGTGCAATAAGTACATGAAAGAAGAGGAGTCCTGGTTAGTATGTATCTGATTTTGTTATTTATTTCTTTCAATTGATAAAATATCTAACATTAATTTTGTTCATGAAATTTAACATTTTCAGCGGATTGGTGGTCTCAATTTGGGGATGAATGTCCCGAATTGCAAAAATTTGCCATCCGAGTTTTGAGTTTGACTTGTAGTGCATCGGGTTGCGAGCGGAACTGGAGTTCTTTTAATCAGGTAATATTTCGATAATATTTACAATTATATTATATCAAGATTTATGATTAATCTAATGATTTATATTGGAAATCCACCACTAGATCCAGACAAAGAGAAGGAATCGACTCACACAAGCCAAATTGAATGATTTGGTCTATGTGATGTTTAACCTAAAGTTGAAGCAGAGAGAGATAAGGAGAAAAACAATGGAGGATCCACTATGCTTGGATGACGTAGATTCTAGTGATGAATGGGTGTCGGAGCTCCAAAGTTGTGACTTTGAGGCGTATCAAGAACTTGATGCAAATACCCCCATTGAAGATGAGGTTGTAGAAGCCGAGGATGAAGCTGATCAACAAGACAATTCACGTCGGAAGAGGAGGAAGGACAAAGGTAATGGCTTCCTATTATTTTGATTATCGAATATCTTTGTTTATGTTAAACACAATAGAAGTAACTTAAGTAACATTATTGTTATCTAATTTAGGTAAAGCGGTAGTGGACGTCGATAATGAGGAGTTTCATGACGGTGATGATGAAGTTAGTGATGAAGGGGAAGATGAAGCAAATTTGAAGTATATGGATGACTCATTGGATGATCCAACAAGTAGCAGTTCTTCATATGATGATCTTTATGCAGATGTTGCAGTTGGGCTTGGAGGCTCGGAACCTTGATTAGAATTTTCTAAAGCTACATCTTTTAGAATTTCTTTGCGTTTTAGAACTAGTGGACATGGACTGGAAGTAGAATATTCGAACTTCTATTATGTTTTCTGAGCATTGTAATATTTTGTCTTGAACTTTTAGACTTTTACATTAGCCCAAGTAATCTATCAGCCATGTTTATTACTCTTCGTATCGAAAAGTTACTACAAATTTTCTTTAATTGCTTAGGAACATTGGAATTTTATTAGATAATATTGTCTTACTGATATTATTACAAGATTCTTTATTAAATTTATCAAATTACATAATTTGGGTGGAAAAACTGAGGCTTACGCCTCGACCGCCTCGAGGCTACGCCTCGCCTCGATTCTAGGGTAACCGCCTCGTTCCGCTTTTCGTTTTTTCCAACCTTGGCTGTATGTGCCTTTGTTAAATAGAAGATCAGTGTCATGTAAGGTCTTCAGATACCTCATAATCATATGGGTTGCATCTATATGTGCATGTCGAGGTTGCTCCATGAACTGACTCACCCCGCTCGCTGCAAAAGATATATATGGCCTAATGATGGTCATGTATAAGAGCTTCTCAACGAGCTCTCTGTACCTCCTCTTATCTCTCTACTCAGTGTCATCATCATACAACCTCATGCTAGGGTTCATGGGAGTAGTGGCAGGCCTGCAATCTGTCATGTTTGTCTCATAGAGAAGATATGTAACGTACTTCCTTTGGGTCATCACAAGACCTTGCTGGCAAATTCAAATTCAAGGAAGTAACGTAGACTGCCAAGGTCCTTGGTTACAAACTGCTGACCTAGGAAATCCTTAGTAGCATGGACGCCCTGCTCATCATGCCATGTAACAATGATATCATCTATATGAACAAGTATGTCAATTGTAACTCTCTGAGACCTATGAACAAACAATGAATGATCTGTAGTCGATCTCACGGACCCATGTTGCTCTATCAAATCCAAGAATTTATGGAACCATGCACTTGGACTCTGCTTAAGGCCATAGATCATCTTGTGAAGTCTACAAACCTTCTGACACTCCCCCTCAGTAACGAACCCAGGCGGTTGCTGCATGTAGACCTCTTCGTCCATATCATCATAAAGAAATGCACTCTTCGCATCAAGCCGATATAGGGGTCAATCCCATGTCACTGCAACAGAAAGAAGGATCCACAGTATAGAAGGAG
Organism: Ottelia alismoides; assembly: GCA_037367405.1. Taxonomy (NCBI): domain Eukaryota; kingdom Viridiplantae; phylum Streptophyta; class Magnoliopsida; order Alismatales; family Hydrocharitaceae; genus Ottelia; species Ottelia alismoides. Next base: position 1,479,904 of record JAZKJV010000416.1, read on the forward strand.
AGAGTATCCTGATAGTCCACCCCATATGTATGGGTGAACCTATGAGCCACAAGTATCGCCTTGTAGCGATCAACAATGCCATCTGCTCGGTGATTCGCCATAAACACCATCTTGCATCCTACAACATATGCTCATGTAGGAGCTGTAACAATGCTTCATGTGCCGCATGACTGTAATGCGGTCATCTCCTCCATGGCAAGATGTCATTGACCATCCTGTATCGCCTCCTAATATGTTTGTGGTATCTCCATGGCTGACAATCCCATGACATACCTCCTGAAGTCCTTTGAGAGTCAGCCTAAGGAAACATGGGTTACAAGAGGATATGTAGCACAAGTACGTCTCTGCTTCCCAGAGCAATAGGCATATTTAGATCGCCTCCTTCTCAACCTATAAACTACCCTCCTGAGATGGTACATGCTCATCCTGTAAAAAATCATGTTGCATGGACAAATCACAAGTGTCATTAGTAGAAACAATGTGCTCATTACATACCTGGGGCATGCTGGATGATAGGGAAGGCTCGTGGGCAAGGGGTACGAGGCCTGCGAATATAGAAATGTGGTAACATATGGGCCAATGTACTGAATGGTGGTGCAGGTGTAGGCATTGGATGTGGTGGTGGTGGAGGTGGTGTAGGCATTGGAGGTGGTGCAACCATAGGAGGAGGCATATATACCTCATCTCAAGAATCAGACAGAGTCAACCTATCACTTATAGGAGAGAAATACATAATAGACTCAAAGAAGGTGACATATGCACTAAACGTAGTGCTTCCGTCGAAGCGGATCAAAACAGTGATACCCCTTTTTGGATACGAGAATAGCCTACAAAGTCACATGTAACATCTCTAGGAGAGAACTTGTTGCGTACAGGCATCGGATTGTGGAAAAAAACATCGCCAAACAACAAGGTGTAAAGGAGAACAGGTCCTCAAGAAATGCAATCGAGAAAGGAACATTCTCTCTTAAGATAAAAGATGGCATGTGGTTCACCAAGTAGTAAGCAGTTAGGACCGCATCATCCCAAAAAGAGTGAGAAGCACGACTCTTGATCAAAAGTGTCTTAGTCACATCAAGTAAGTGACGGTGTTTGTGTTGGGCAACTGTTAGACTTGTAAGCCCTTGGCGACCCATTAATGCAATAAAAGTTATTGTTTTATCATGCCCATCTCAAATAAATAGTTGTGAATGCACTTGATATTAAGGTCCCTTTGTACAATTAGGGTTATGTACAGTGGCCATATTAAATACCATACAATTAGGAGGATACAACTGAAATTAACATGTGATATTTAATATAGATCTCCAGTCTGGGAAAGAGATGACAATCTTTCTCTAAAGACCGATTTCCAACCGACTTCTTCATGCAATTCCTCTGAATAGGAATAGTGATTCTGAAGTGTTGGAATAATCAAGTCAAAGAGTTGACTTGATGAGTTCGAGATAAACTAAGCCTTGAAGAGGTTGATGATGAGGGACCGTTGTGCCCGGCTCTTAGGTGTGATTTCCGATAGATGTATGCTTTGCGATGCGGCGGTTGAGTCCGTGGAGCATCTCTTTTTATATGCCCCAAGGTGTTTGAGATTTGGCAGGGGGCTGATTTGGGTTGGTGTTGCACTACTGACCTCCAGTCATTCTGGTCTTCGCTTCGGGCTAATAAGGGGAGGCCGATGCTGGAGGTGCTATATCCGGTGGTCGTGCTTTGGGCGATTTGGCGGGGGAGAAATGACTTATTGTTCTAGGGCCAAAGATTCTATAAGGAGAATGTGGGCTCTTTTGCAAAACACCTGGTGAGGGATTGGGCGTCGTAGTGACTTTGTAGTGTGGTTTTTGTTTTTTTTTCTGATGTCCTCTCTGTTCCCTAATCTTATTGAATAAGATTTTTGGGGAGTGCACCGTCGAGTGTATCCCCTTTGCTTCTGGATTTCAAAAAAAATAAACTAAGCCTTGTTACGTAACTGTCACGATCAGACAAACATGCTTTGACCGGAGATAGATATACATCTATATGTCTGAGAGTGCACATTTGATAGACCAACATATTGGTGACCTAACCAAGGTCCATATATCGACGAGTTGATGTGTATATGAAGATATATGAGAAGTGTGATCTCTTAAAGGAATCATACAGGTTCATAGTTGATGAATCAAGAAACAGAGCACACTCGTGAGATAATTTGTTGTCATAATGAATTCCATGCATGATCGTTTAATTTAGGAAATAAGACACGAATTCGAGATGTTAGTATATGCTTTTGGAAAGTATATGATTAAAATTGTCACACAATTATCGAATGAGAAATCTATTGACGTGTTCCAAGGAAAACAGTCAAATTAGGATTTGAATTTAGGATATATCAAAGTCTTCTAGTATGAAGGATGAATAAGTATTGGAAATACTCAGGGTTAAATCTATCATCATATCATCTAACATGATACTTCCATTCCGAGGGAATGATGAAACTAGATGGATTTTAGAGGCTCAATTTCTTAACTTAATGATTTGAGAGTTAATTGGATTAAGTCTCACCTCATTTGAATCTAATGTCCAATTTCAATTTCAATGTCCAAATGTTAAAAAGTGAAATGGCGATGACAATGAAAACATACACATTCCTTGAGCTTATTTTTAAACTCCAAATGATTTGGACTATGATTAGAAATGGTCAAAGGAAGCTGATTCAGCTCAATGATGCATTCTCCAGCTCATGGAGAGTGTGATGCGTTTAGTTGAGCTCACTTAGAGTTTAAATTATTTCAGCTTGAGCTCAACATTTGTAAGTGATGTATTTGCTAAAAATTGTATAAATCTTGAAAATTGATAGTTATCCAAATTTCAAGTCATTATACGTAGATAGTATGATCTCTCCCACATTATCTTCAAGCATCTGATATTTTCTTCTCACGAGTCCTAATTGGATTAGGACTCATACTTAATGATATCATTAATCTGATAATAATGAATATGTGTATATCTAGTGTGGATATGATCCACTCCATATATATTTAATGAATATGAATATTGATTCATAATAATTAATATATATTAATTTATATGAATATGATCCACATAATTATTTCAAGGCATATTGTGAATATGATTCACATTGAATTTTAAATGTAAATTGGATTTACATTTTTATTTGGGTTTATGAATATGATTTATAAGCTGTAAAGATCTTTCTCATAAAATTACCAATTATGATAATTAGATTATCATGATCAAGACCTTAAATGTTGGATTTCAGTTTCGTTTAGGTAAGCCCGGAAAGAGAAATTCGATGGAATGTCGGAGGAATTTCGGTGATTGGTTAGAAATTGGAAAATTACTTGAAAACTCATTTTTTTTCTAAAATTAAGATTTTTAATATTCTTTAACTCAATAAATGAGGGAAATACACAGTTTTTTTGCTAATAATAAAATATTAACATGATATATTATATTAAATCTCCATCCAATCGCTCCAACGGTAATAAAAGTAGTATACTACTCAAAATCAATATCAGATTTAGAACTGAAATTAGAAGCCGTTAGTTTCAACTCTTGAATATGAAGAGAATGGTAACACGTGCAATAATAACAGAGAAAAATATAGGCCAACAAAGAGTGATAGCAAAATGATATCTTACGTAAGAATTAAAGATTGAAATGATAGCTTAGAATTTGTATCCAACCAAAATACTTTAAAATAAAAAATATTTACTTTTAGGAATAAAATAAGGTACACACATACACTCAGAAACACAAATCTTTGTAACATGTACGTCTAATAGATGCACTGTATAGCTTGTGATCATAAAATATATGCTATGCAAGACACACACACAACTAACACCAAGAAACCGCATAGCATTCACAAGAATAATCTATATCCAACTTGATAGTCGGCAAATACTTACAATCACAAGATTTTGAAGGTTGCTAACAACCTAGCTCTCACACAACTATGCGCGCTCCTTGTAATAGAGAGAAGCTATAAGAAAGCAAATCCTTAAATTTCGGATTTCGATTTCATTTCACCATATCCGGAAAGAGAAATTTCGGAGAATTTTGGTGAAATCATCGAAAATCTTAAAAATGGCTCTAAGCTGGACCTTTTCCCGTAAACTAAGGTTTTTAGTATTCCTAAATCAATAAATAAAATAAAAATGCACACTTATTTGTCAAATAAAATTGTAAATATAAGTTCTGAAGTAATATTATTGTCATAATCATCACACATATTGATATGTAGAGAAATGTCTTGCCTAGAGTTAGAACTGTATGCTAAACTGGAAGAAAAGTCATGAGAATAACCTTGTCAGTAAGAATGAGATGACACATATAATAACTACTAATCAAATCATATATATATATATTAAAATAAAGAAAAAACCAAAAAATAAACCTCTTTAGTTAAAAACTGGAATTCAACTCTTAAATCTTGTGGCTAACTGATTTGGTTTGGATTTAGATCTAAAATTTAGAAACTAGCTAAAGAGACTTCTTCAAATAACATAAAACACTCTAACAACTCAACACATCCACGAATAAATAAGTGAAATTCATTAATATATGCAAATTTCGATGAAAGCGAAGGATAGATTCCCATATTGTTGTTGTTTCGTCGAAACAGCATACAATTTCAATGAAATTTCGTTGACATTTCGTGGATATTTCGTTGAAATCCTCGAAAAAGAAATAAGGTAGCGTTTCGATTTCGGTGACCTAGGGAAATGGAAATTTCGGAGAAATTCGGTGGAATTTCGTTGAAATTTGAGGCCATGATCATGATAATTAAGCAACAAATTCAATCCAATTTTACAACAAACAGGAGCATGTATGTGGAGACACATGATGCCACCAATGAGAGTCCTAATTGGATTAGACAAGACACTCAATTTATTTATTGATTTGTTACCTTATTTATTGATTGATTTAATTGGTAATTAAAAGGAGATAACTCAAGTCTTGTTTGAATAAGGACTAGATCGCAATCATTGGTTGTTCATCCAAAGGCCATCATCATAGTAGTGCCCCCATAGCGTAAGACTCTAAGGGGCGTCTGCTATGAGTATAAAAGAGAGGGCATGCCTCTCTCTTGAAGACACATGAAATAGATGAAAGTGTTGAGATATTTGTATCTCATTGTATTTTATTCTTATTTATATTTCTTTCATGAGCCGTTGATGTAATTTACACAGGGCTTTTCTCCTATATAAGAGAGCCCTAGGGTCTCTATAATGACATGCAATTTCATTCTTCCAACATGATATCAGAGCAACGGTCCTAGACCGAGGTTCTTGTATCTCACCAAAAACCTAATCATGTCCACCCTCCCCCCTCCCCCGCCCCCGTCGGCCACCAACATCCCACGATCTGATTTAGACCTAGAACCGTGATTTTGGGGACATAAATCACATTTTTTGGCTATGGACTATAACAACGATTGAAGATGGTTGTATGAGTCTACACATACAACCACTCCTTCATATGATCATGTAGACTCACTCAGAGTAGTCTACTCTCTAGTTTGTTCAGGATCTTCTGCAATTTATTTATCATGTCAGAGAACAAAGGTAATGTTTTTTCGTTATCCGGTACCTTCAAGGGCTTGGGTCCCATCGTAAAGATGGATGGGACCGACTACGAGTTATGGTCCATGCAGTTTCATACACTTATGTAGTGCCATAACAAGGAGCATATTTTGACTGATTCCGAGCCGACGGACAATACTGGGGTTAATGCTTCTTGGAAGTAAGATGATGCCTATGCACGGATTTGGCTCTCTAGGAAGCTCACCACGGAAATTGCAAACGGCATTGTCAATCACCTACAGCCAAGGCCATGTGGGACATCTTGGCTAACACATATGGGCAAGCCAAGGATGAGAGCAAGATCATCCAGTTGAAGTATGACATAATTTCGACCAAGCAGAATGGCCGGCCTCTTCATGCTCACTTCTCACATCTTCGAGGCATGTTTGAACAACTCCATAGCTTTATGTCCATTACTACCGGCACTGAGCAGCAACACGCATACAGGAATGCCACTGTGACAGGGGTCTTTCTCTCATCCCTTGACTACGAGTACAATGCAGCATGTACTCAACTGCTTACTAGAGAGACGATACTACCAATGGAGGAGGTCTACAAGACGCTAAGCAGAATCACTACTTCGTCTACTACTATGGCACAAACTCCCTCTGTAATGGTAGACCCTCGCGGCAGAGGGGGTACTTCACAGTTTCGCGAGCGAGGCTCCCGTGGTCGAGGAAGAGGACGTCAGCGTGGTCCATGCTCATACTACCATCGTCCATGTCATTCAGAGGAGACATGCTATCTGAAGCATGGGTATCATGCGTCTATCCGTGTAGCTGAGCAGACAGAGACGATTCCGGCTCCTTCTCATGATGCAAGGCTTGATGATATTGTCTTTAGATTGAGAGAGATGATGATTACATCGTCTACTCCAGCTGCAGGATCTTCAAATGTTGCAACTGCTGCCAGAGCTTCTACGAGTTCGTGCGGAAGCGTTACGAGTCCTCCTTATGGGGCGGGATCCGTGCCGTGATTCCAAGCCTTAGGTCTTTTCTACGGCCTCATTTGGGGAATGGTCTTCGCTTCCGTTTTTGGCTTGATGACTGGACGGGGGAGGGGGCTTTGGCCAATCGGTTTCCGAGGTTGATGGCTTTGGCCGTGGACAAGGGGGCGCGGGTGACGGAGGTGGCTGAATCGGGGTCGTGGGCACCGGCGTTTCGTGCTGCTCTCTCGGACCAAAGGATGGAGGATTTCTTGAGGTTGTTGTCTGAGATTCCCCCAACCGAGGAGTTGTCGGGTGACCCCGACCATTTTGTGTGGGAGGACGGTAGGTTCTCAGTGAAGAAGGCTTACAGGAGGCTTGCTACTGGGTTGGTGGAGCGGGACGAAGATCTTTGCGCAGATTTGAAGGTGATTTGAGCGGCTAAGATCCCTACTCGGGTTAAGGTCTTTCTTTGGTGCCTAAGAAGAGACCGGATATGTGACAAAGTGAGAAGAGCCAGACTGTTGGGCACGACGGATACGAGGTGTGACAGATGCAAGGACGGTATAGAGAATGCGGACCACATCTTCTTTGCCTGCAGGTCTTCGGTTAGTGTGTGGCAGTCGTTGGGGCTCCTGTGGGTTCAGGCCTCCGATGCAGTGAGCTTTTGGGGCTCCATTCGGGCGGTGGGGCTAGGGTCTTCCAGTGATGTCTCCAAGCCTTTTACAGCGCTCTGGGCTATTTGGCTGGGCAGGAATGAAATGGTTTTCAATGGCCATCGGTTTTATGTTGAAAATGTTCTTGCTAAGTGTAATGCATTGTACAACTTCTGGATCTCAAACTGATGTATCTTCTTGCTTTTTAATGAAAGCTTTGGTGTGGTGACTCCCGCCTTGGGAGGACACCCCTGTCTTTTTTAGTCAAAAAAAAAGTATTGCTTATGCACTTACCAGTTGTAGCAGTTCAGATCTGACTGATTGGATCATGGACTACGAAGAATCTCATCATATATGTGGAGATCGAGCTCAATTTAGTTCTTACAGATCTATCCCTCCTGATAAATCAGTGGTGATTGCAAATGGGGTTCATCTACCCATTGTTGGTCAGATGGAGATTATCCTAGCCCCCTCTATGTACATGTAGAATGTCTTGCATGCTCCAGCATTTCAAATGAATCTTTGACCATTAGTCGGATTACTAAAGATTTACATTGTCGTGTCATATTTGACCCATCTTCTCTTGTGTTTCAAGACATACTCATGGGCAGGGTAATTGGATGTGGCCGTGAGTAGAGGGGACTTTACAGACCGATTCAGCCTCCGTGTGCTGGTGTTGCTACCATTCCTTCTGGATCTGTTTCTCCCTTCATATGGCATCTTCGCTTTGGACACCTTCTTATGCAGAAGCTGTGTCATGTTCTCCCTCAGATCTCTACTCGTACCAGCTTGGAGTATGAGGCATGCCAGCTTAGGAAGCACCATCATTCTTCTTTTCCAAGTTGCCGGAGTCGTCACAGTAGTCAATCGTTCGCGCTGTTTCATTTTGACATCTAGGGTCCTAGTCATGTTCCCGATCATCAACAACATCGATTCTACATGGTTGTTGTGGATGATGTTTCTAGATTATCTTGGGTTATCTTGTTAAAAAATAAGTCGAAGCATGTCATGTCATCAAATCGTTCCTTATTGAAATTAAGAACATTTTTTCAGCTATGTGAAGTTTATTCGCACTGATAATGCTTTGGAATTTTCTAGTTTACAGCTGTCTGACTTTCTCAGATCTCTTAGGGCCCGTTCGGTTGGGGGGTTACCTCCCAATTTGGGCGGGTTACCCCCCAAACCCCATATTCCTAACCCACTAGTGGGGCCCACTCCCTTCCCATCAAAAAAAAATAAATATTATACCATCATATCATCTAAAAATCATAAAATACTCAACTTCTACTCACTATTCCAAACTTCAATACAATCACAGCACAACAACTACCTACTTTTTCAAATTTCAATGCAATCATATCATAATAACTACCAACTTTTTCAAATTTCAGTGCAATCACATCACACAAACCCTCACAACCCTTAACCAACCAACCAAACACACAAACACAAAAACGGGTTATCCTCCCCCGGATAACCCACGAACCAAACGCACCCTTAGTATTATTCATCGAACTTCTTGTGCTTACACTTCGCGGCAGAATGGTGTTGTTGAACGCAAACACTGTTATCTTCTTGATGTCACGAGGACTCTTATGATTCAGAGTCGAGCTCCTCATTCGTTCTGGGGTGATGCGGTCCTCACTGCATGTTACTTAGTGAACTGCATGTCTTCCATGGTCCTTGGATAAAAGGTTCCTTTCTTGGTTGCATTTCCCGAGAAGGACATATTCTCCCTTATCTTTGGGTATGTGGCCTTTGTCCATAATTTTACTCCTAGTCGTGACAAGTCTCTCCAAAAGATGTCAAATGTGTGTTTGTTGACTATCCTTGTACCCGAAAAAGGGTATAGATGTTATGATCATGTAGGGAGAAAGTAATATGTGAGTGTTGATGTCACATTTTTTAGTCTATTATGTACTTTTCTCATACAGGTGACAGGTTGTCTACCTCTGACTCTGGAGAGGATGTCTCTCAGAGGGTTGCTGCAATGTATTAGAGCTGGCCTCGTATGGGAGAGAGAGGTAGAGCGAGTCGGTTGTCGAAAATGCGACTTCCGAAATGAGAGATGGCACGAGAATGATTTCAACGTTGTCAATCGACAAATACATATTATATTCGAGGGGGATGCGGAGGTTTTGATCTCTATTTGAATTTAGAGACGTCTGTGTCAGGATGTTGTTTCAGAAGCCGGGTATCATCCCACATGGCTAACTGATGAATTCGCACATGCCCTCCTACTACTAGAATAAAAAGGCATGGCTGGAGAAGGAGTGGAGTGCATAAGCACGTCTTCGTTATCTTCACCAACACCACCTCATGTGGAGTCTCAGTCATCTCCACCGCTACCTCCACCACCTCCACCTCCATCTACCCTGATACAATTCCTGCCAAGGTTTTACATTCGCAAGTCCTCTACTCATCCCTCTTCTCATGCGTCTTCCCCGTCATCTAGCACGCCTTAGGTATGTAATGAACACATTGTTTCTACTGATGGCACTGTGATATGCTTGTACCACAGGATACTGTAAAGGAGTTGATACTAGAGAACAGAGAGGCTGATGATCTTGGTATACCTATTGCATTGAGGAAGCTGTGTCGTAATTGTGCCACTTATCCTCTAGTTGCTCATATTTCCTTGGATCATCTTTCAGAGAAGTACAGGAGGTTTGTCTGGGACTCTCTCCTGTCACTATCCCACGAACATACCAAGAGGTTGTAAAGGATAGTAGATGGCGACTTGCCATGGAGGAGGAGATAACCGCTTTGCAGTCTCGTGGAAACTGGAGTGTTGTTTCTGCTCCTCAAGGTTCCTCTATTGTGGGATGCAAATGGATGTTTAAGGTAAAGCAATAGGCAGATGGCAGTCGCTACAAGGCAAGGCTTGTAGCACGAGGGTTCACCCAGACTTATGGGATGGACTATCAGGATACATTCTCACAATTGGCCGGACATTCGACATTGTGCATTCTTCTATCGGTTGTTGTGTCTCGGGACTGACCTCTTTACCAACTTGATGTGAAGAATGTGTTTCTATATGGAGATTTACATGAGGGAGTATATATGCAGTAGCCACTAGGGTTTATTGCTAAGGGGGAGTCTCAGAAGGTATGTAGGCTCCACAAAGCGATTTACGGCCTGAAGCAGAGTCCGAGAGCTAGGTACCGGAAGCTGTCAGAGTTGATAGAGCAACAGGGGTTTCTCGGTCCATTGCGGATCATTCGCTCTTTGTTCAAAGGACACAGAGAGGTACAGTTGCCATTTCGGCTTATGTTGATGATATTATAGTCAGAGGTGATGATGAGCCGGGCATTCAGGCTACCAAGATGGTCCTAGGTCAGCAGTTTGTGATGAAAAACATTGGTAATCTTCGTTACTTCCTTGGATTAGAGTTCGCCAAGAACCAGCATGGTCTTGTGATGACCCAGAGGAAGTTTGTTGACTGATCTTCTTGAGACAGGGAAGACCGGGTGCAAGACTGCTACTACCCTGATGGATCCAAGCATGAGACTATATGATGATGACACTGAGGAGGTAGACAAGAGGAGATACAGGAAGCTTGTTGGGAAGCTCCTCTATGCTCCTATCACGAAGTGAAACATATCCTTTGTTGTAAGCAAGTTGAGCCAGTTCATGGAACATCCCAGGAAGTTCATATGAATGATGTCTATATGATTCTGAGATATTTGAAGACTTCACCAAGTACTTGTCTCATATTCCACAGAGGTACTTCTCTTGAGATGACAGTGTATGCAAATGCAGATTATGCAGGATGCTCTAGAGACAGGAAGTCTACTTGTGGTTTTGCTATTTTTGTTGAGAGCTCACTCGTGTCATGGAAAAGCAAGAAGCAGACAGTGGTTACTAGATCTAGTGCAGAGTCTGAGTACAGAGTCATGGCTCAGGGGAGCACAAAATGATGTGGGTTAGATCGGTCTTGACCGATCTTGCAATTGAGGTACCTCTTCCCATACAGCTCCTATGCGACAATGAAGCAGCTCTTTTTATTGCCAATAATCCTGCATTCCATGAACAAATCAAGCATATTGAGGTGGATTGCCACTATACCAGAGACATGATCCAAAAGGGTCTCATATCCACCTCTCATGTTTCTATGGGAGATCAAACTGCTGATATATTCACCAAAGCCCTTGCTAGAGGTCCATTTCAAAGATGTTGTTCCAAGCTGAACATGATAGACATATATGCTCCAACTTGAAAGGGAGTGTTGAGATATTTGTATCTCATTGTATTTATTTCTTATTTCTATTTCTTTCATGTGTCGTTTATGTAATTTATCAAGGGATTTTTTCCTACATAAGAGAGCCCTAGTGTCTCTATAATGACATGCAATTTCATTCTTCCAACAGAAAGCCTTTGCCTTCTAAGTACCTAAGTAACCTTGATCACTGAGAGAGGAGTTTAAAGTATAGAAAACTCTCCAATACATGTCCTCTCTCTCTCTCTACAGCCCTACATGTCCACTATCAAGCATGCATCTTCTCTTCATAGGTGTAGCCCTACGAGAGAGAAGATCGCATTCTTCGCCGTGCTTCGCGTACGTGCAAGAGGACTCGATTTTGTGAGATGAAATCAGAAGCTTGAGATCTTCTTGGTATCATTCTTGGGTAGACAACTTCAAGAAGAACTAGATATCAAAGTTCGTGGGAAGCAACGTGACTCATCATCATGCCTACGAGAGGAGAGTCCTCGGATCGGACTTCATTCGGGAGGTCTCTTTGTTATAGACACTCACGCTTCAAGAGGTAACCCTGGTCTCTTCCAAAAATTCATTAGAATATAAGAAACCTTATTAGAAAAATTATTTCCCTAACTAATGGTTTCGCAAAGTAATTTGTTGTGTTAAAATTGCTTGTTCATACGATGAACACACGAAGTTTTTTTGCAATTTGTTTGCTAATTTCCCGCATTTCCGTGATGCGAAGCTCATAAAAGTTTATTTAATTCCTTCAGCAACACCGTTCTGCTGAAAGTGTAAGCACACGAGGTCTGGTGTACAATGCTACGAGACCTGAAGAACTCAAATAGTTGTACCGTGCAAAACTTTAACGCAATGTCAAAGCAAAGAAACATGACAATAGCAGAGAAAATGTTCTTTATTTCATTAATAAATATTTAATGATAGACCCAACTTCAGACTTGTTTTTCAACAGAAAAATCTAAGAAAGTTTAGAATAATCATCCACGACAACAAGATAAAAATATTACCACTAGAGATCAGGAACTCGATTGGGACCTCAAATATCTAAATGAATAAGCTCAAACAAATGACTACTGCTACGACTCTAGCAACTAGGGAAAGAAGAACGATGATACTTCCCAAGTTGGCAAGCATCGCACTAGAAGGAAGAGCGCGTGAAAATCCGTGGGAGGACATGACACGGACATTGTAGAGTAAGGTGGCCAAAATGAAGATGCCACAAGTAAGCAGAGACCGATCCAGTGAGAACTGTAAAGGCACCGGCACTAGGAGACTAGACTAGTCAGCAGAGCCCTCGCTGCTTACGGCCACATCCAATCACCCTATCTGTGAGTATGTCCTGAAACACAAGAGTAGAGGGGCCAAAAATGACACGACAATGCAGATCCTTTTTTACCTGACTAATAGAAAGCATATTCATATGAAAATCATGAGCATATAAAACATTCTGCAAACACAAGGATGGCATCAAATGCACCCCCTATCATGTGATAGGTAAGTAAACCTTGTTCGCAATGACGACCCATCTATCGGGGGGTATAGATCTGTAAGAATTGAACTATACTATGTCTCCACACAGATGGCGAGAAGCACCGGATTTCATGATCCACTCTGCCATATATGCTCTGCTACAATTGGTAAAATCATAGGTTATACCTGAGGAGCTCAACAAGGCTCTAACATCGGCTGCAACATCTAGGGTACTTGTAGTGGTGCCGGCAGCAGGAGTGTCATAATCTCCCTCGGACGGGAAACAATATCATCAAGGCATGAATCTATCTAAGGAATCGAACTGTCTGAGGGCTCAATCTGCTTACCCACACGAGCAGATGTGGGATATCAATGATTCTGATAGCATGTATCCTCAGAGTGACATGGATAATGGTAATAGGTGCAAGGGTCACGTTGACGTCTACCTCCTCTACCACGGAGACCACACCCTTTAAATTGTGTAGAACCTCCTTTGTCGTCAGATGCAGCCATCACAAGGAGGTATGTATGGTGGCAGTAGGTGGGATAAGCCTATTGAGGCGACTATAGGCCTCCTCCATAGGAGGTATGGTTGCTCATGTAAGAAGATGTATGTGTGTGACCTCGTACTCCAGGTCCAGAGCCGCCAAGAAAACTCCAACCATCGTGGATTTTATGCCATATGTTGCTCCGTAGAAGTGGTAACGGGCATGAAGGTGTGAAGCTTCTCAAACATGTCATGAAGCAAAGAGTAGAATGGTCGTTCTGCTTGGTCGTATATATATATATATATATCAAACTGAAGCTGAATAATCGTTGCCTCTTCTTCACTTGGGCATATATGGCTGTCAGAATATCCCATTCGCTTTGGCGATGGGTTAGTTCACAATGTCATTGGCGATCTCTACGGTAAGAGTCCCAGAGAGCCAAACACGTGCGTACGCGTCATCTTGCTTCCACTATGCATTGTCTCAAGTCTTATACATCAGTCCTAACTTTGTCAGAACGTGATCCTTGTTATTGCACTACATAAGGATTAAAAACTGCATGGATCACAACTCATGGTTGGTGCCATCCATCTTCACATTGGGAATCGGGCCCTTGACCAGATGAAGAGAAGATGTCACCATTGTTCTCTAACATGATGAAAAGATGATCGAAACAAAACTTGACCGGGGAAGTAGACCGATCCGAGTGAGTCTAGATGATCATATAGAGAATTGGTTGTACGTGCAGACTCATACAACCATCCCCGTCAATCCTCGATCTGCATTAAGGCTGGAAAAGGTTATTTATAGGTATAAAATCACCTTTTCTGGTTAAAATCAGACCGTTCAGCAGATCTGAGCGATGCTGGAGAGGATAAGGGCCCTCGAAGGCTTATTGGTGACTGGGAATCGCCATCGAGGACTGGCGGGGTTGGTGGAGGCACCGGTGGGTTGGGCGACACCATATGAGGGCCGAGGTGGCCCTTAGGTGACACACGGTGGCCCAAAGGGGGCCTGTGGCGACATTGTATCCCAAAGGTAGGTTGGGAGACACCTACGGAGGGCCATGGATGGCCCTATAGCAGCACAGAGAGGCCCTAAGTTGGCCTTGGCGACGATACAGCCCTTAGGGCCTGTTTGGTTGCAGGGTTGGGCAGGGTTGGCCCAACCCTGGTTACTATTCACAAGGGTACTTCCTCCTCACAGATTACTATTCACCCACCCCACCCCAGCCCAACCCAACCCAGCCCAACCCAGCAACCAAACAGGCCCTAGGAAGGTTGGGCAATGTCGAGGCCCTCTGTAAGGCTAGGCTACGTACGAGGGGGCCTTCAAGGAGGTGTGACAACATCGTATAGCACATGGAGAAGAACTCTGGTCTAAGACTATTGCTCTGATACCATATGAAGAGAAAATAATGAGTTGTTTTTTCATGAGATCCTAGGGTTCTCTTATATAAAGGAGAAGCATGTTAGGCAAATTACATAAAGAAGATGGAAAGAAGAGAGAACACATAAAAGAAACAAAAGATAAATAATATCTCAAAAGGCTCAGGGTTTTCATGTGATCCATAAGGACTCAAGAGTAGATATTTCATTCTCTGAGTCATTGTGGACTTGGGGTTTTCATGTGGATTCATAGGGACTCCAAAGTAGAGATCCCATTGTTTAAGATGATATGGGAGTGGCCTAGTTCTCCAACGAGGTGACTCTTCAGACTCCATTCTCCAACGTCTGTGGAATCCGACGAGGATGTTTTCATGTGATCCATAAGGACTCAAGAGTAGATACTTCATTCTCTGAGTCATTGTGGACTTGGGTTTTCATGTGGATTCATAGGGACTCCAAAGTAGAGATCCCATTGTTTAAGATGATATGGGAGAGGCCTAGTTGGAGAGAGGGCCCCATAGTGACGTTGTGGTCTCTATCCACGAGTTCCCCTTTTCCACTGCACGCGACATCAATGCCAAGGGGAAAGAATGCAACTAACCAATAAGCGAGGTAGATGCTGCCCACTATAATGACCTGCTCAATGCTAGCGCTCACTCTCGCGGATGCATTGCGGACCGGGAACCGACAGCTTGCTCATAAGTAGGTTCAGCGGATAATAAGGGGATCAATCAATTGAAGAAGAAGTACACTCACTCCTCTTCTTGAGTCAGGACAAAAAAGAGTCATCACTTTCAGGACGAGAATTTCCAAGTTCCCGCTTGTTCAAAGCCTCAACCAAGAGGCATAGATAGCGCTATCCCCCGGAGGAAGAACAAAGAGGGGGGTATGACCGGGCTTATGAGATATAGTTGAGGCCTCCAACGAGGACACTCTTCAGACTCCATTCTCCAGCGTCTGTGGACTCCGACGAGGATGTTTCCAATACTTTCTTCAATTTGGCCCTTCAGAGAGATGTAGCAGTTGCAGACCAGGGTTCTCCATGTGGAGACTCTATCCAATTTTAATGACTACACAATATAGAGCACACATTCTCTAACGAGGAGACTTGGTTCAATTCACACTACATCCCATCAGTTGCTCCTCAGCAACACGGTATGAGAAGCAATGTCCTCAGCAAGCAATCAGCAGAGTTTGTGTTGAGTTGATATTATTCGTAGTATCCTGTACTGTGTGAGAGAACGATTTCTTTCTATCTGTCCAAGCTGAGCATTGCATGCTCCAGCTTGAGGAGTGTTAGAGTATGTGTCACGTAAATAATGGGATAAATGGATCCCTCTAGGGCAAAATTACCGTATCCAGAGGTTTAGTCCCACATCTATTATGAGTGGGACTCGGTCTTACTGGTGAGGCTATATAAGAAGCTCCACACCACATGTAACAGATGAAAGAGAGAGCAATAAAGAATATCCAACCTTGAGAGGCCTTCTCCCGTGGTTTCATTCTGCACCTTATGGAGTACGGTTCCCGTAAAATCACGGCATTTTCAATGTTTACATTTATGTATCTTTGATACGCTTTCGCACTATCATTTTCTACAAGAAAGATTAAAAATTTTGAAGTTTAATTTCCTAACTTGTTGAAAGTATCCCTTATGTTGTTAAGGGCATCTTTGTCCATGTACTTATAAAAGTTTGAAATTGGTCTCAAAAACTTTTTTCAAAGCTCCTTAATAATTTATTTTGTCATCATGAAAAAGGGAGGAGAATGTTAGAAATATATATCCCAAAGACCTTGTTTTAATTAATGACATACATTTATCGTTGGACACTCGTATTTTCTATTATCGTTAAAAATGGAGGAGAAATGTACCCACTTCAATGGTCTAGTGGTGGTGCAGTGTGCAACCCAAAAAAACCAGTGTTCAAATCCCTCCTTGTGGGGGTTGCACTAGGTAGCCGACAGCCAACGTAAAAAATAATTGGATCTTTCGACATAGATTTAAGCAAGAATCTATGTAGCTGACCCTACTTAAAAGCAGGAAAAGGCTTCGCCATTTTACTCGCATTTTCTATTATGTATCTTGCTTGTACTTAATGATATCAAATTCAAAATCATCCCAAGTCAAGAACAAATGTATATATAATTCAGTTTGATTGTTGATGTAACATATTATTGTAAACACCCACAAATGTTGATGCATGCATGGATATTCATATAAGCCAAAGCACATGTCCAAAGAAGATAGCTCAGACCCGCAACTTTCCCTAGAATTGATTGATCAACCAGAGAAACCGAATCAATCAACTTGGACTCGTCTATAATCTGATTGATCGACCTATGTCACTTGATCGATCACCTTGGTTAATGTTCACCTTTGATGGATCATCTGGTATGAACTTTCTAGATGGTCGTTGATAGATCTTTGTTTTTATGATCGCTTAGTTTTCAAACTCAAATATTCAGCGGTCATTTAACAATAAAAACTGGTCAATCAACTTTCACATTCAGATAGATCAATTACGATCGAGCAACATGTTTGCACTAATCGATTAACATTGAATTCTAACTGTTCTTTTCGAATACAATTTACTTTCTAATTAAGGTCCGACGGTTATGAGATATTTCCATTGTCTATGAGCACTATATAAAAACCCTTAAATCCTCTTTGAAAAACATCTCGTATTATTTCAATATTTCTCTCACACCATTCTAATATTGTTGTATTTCTGCTGTGAGATCTTGTGCATAACTATGCATTGAGAGAAGCCCACAATTTCCATTGTAGCAACCCACCACCATTACCATTCAATCGCCAAGCTCTCTAGGACTCGTTAGAGAGATCTCTTCAGGAAATTCCACTATCGTGATTCATTCTTTTATTTATTTTAATACGCATTTAGCTTCCAGTTGACTCATATTGCTATAGTGCTTCTACTTGTAGTGGTTAGCATTCAACGGATATATTTGTATCTCTTTCCACTTAACAACTTTTGCATGAAGACTTGATGTTTGATCCAAGTTTTGCAGGCATTCGTGTTTGATACAAGCTCTTAGGTTACCTTGGTGGTTGATCCAAGAAGATCAGAAGCTTTGGTATTTGAACCAAGCTCAATAGAATTCGGTATTCGATTACATGTTGAAGCTTTGGTGTTCGATCAAGAGCAGAAGTGCATCTGTATAAAACATTGGTGCGCGATCCAAAATTGTAAGTGTTTTGGTGTTTGGTCCAAAGCACTTGCAAAATGGTTGAGTTGTCCGTGGCAAATAATTCTAATAGTAAAAGGTTAATCGATACGATTGATCCGGAATCCCTAGTTGAGGAATTAGGTCGTAATTTCATGGGTTTCCACATTAACATCCAGTGTTGTAAAAGTCGCCCGACTGGCCCAACTATTAGGTCCGACTAGTCTAGTCAGTGGGGTGGCCGATCGAGTACCGACTAATTCCGACTGGGCACACTAGTCGACCAATTTTTGCTTAGAGATACCATATTTTGTTGTTTTTCATAAGCAAACTTATTACAATATGCTTAATGTTTTATTCATGGATCGCCATATCGCGATATATCGTCGATATATCGGCGATATATCGGTATCGACAGGTCACCGATATATCGCCGATATGGATATATCGGGTATCGACAGGAAAAATGCCTATCGGCGATATATCGGTATCGACATTGTATCGATATGTTGCCGATATCGATATGTCCTTCCATGGTTTTATTTAGATTTAATTACTTCTTTTATTTTATTATGATAGTATAAAAATGTACAAAACCTATGTAAATATATGTATAAAAATGAGTTATATGTTTAAAACAATCATAAAATTCAAAGCCGGACTAAATCCGATTAGTCGTCCGACTACCGGTTAATACTTAGTCAGTGACCCGACCGACCGAGTACCGACTATCGACTTTTGCAACCTTGTTAACATCATCATACAAGTTATTGCTTATCTAGTTTGATATTTAAAGTTATACTTTGATTAGTGATGTGTATTTTAATTTGCAATATGTTTTAGAACTACTAGTCACCCCCCCTCTAATAGTACCTCAATCTTACATGTATCAATAGTTATGCCCTATGGACATTGTCGCATCATCGCTTTTTCCATATCACAAGCATGCCTTTCACTTCCCGTCGACTACACACTTTCCAGGTTGCAATAATTGGATTGAGGAAGGCGATGGAGATCATTTCTGAAGGTTCGAAGTTGGAAGAAGATATTGACGCATTTATTGCTATGGAAGGATACTATGTTGGTCATGCATTTAAGCTTGTGGATGTGGTTGGTAAGATGATGTTCTGGCTCTGGTTAGTTGAGTGCCTCCCTCTGCCTTTTGCTCCTAGGTCGCCGCCAGTGCGAGTGGATCAGGTGGATGTGCCTCATGAGGCAACTCTCCCTAATACTTCAATTCAGAATCCTATGGATGCGGCTTTTGTTGTCTCAAGACTGATCTTCAGGAGGATGTGGACCCTTTTTTTTGATCTGATTGGCCTGGGCAGACCCCAACCCCAGCCACCTGGACCCATAATGTGGCATGTGCTTGCTTATGCTCCTGAAATAGCACATTACCGCCCTTGCTACCTCCACTCACCATTAAAATCCGCACCCCCAACTTCAATTGAGTAAATAAAATTTCTCCTTCTTTGATTGTTTACCACCGCATGAAAAAATATAGTGTTTGCATGCCCCTCTTTCAGTTATTTCTGACGCAAAATCTACCTCCATTCCAACTCTCGCTTCCTACCCCTATCCTCAAGGATCTTCTGCACCACCCCATAGCTCATAAGCTCCTCCTCATCCAGATCCCTGCAATCTTCCAACGAGTCTAGCCTTTCCATATCATCTTATGCATGTCTCCTTTGTTCACACAAAAGGCAAGTCCTTCCTGAAGGCAAGCAATCTATGTCACAATGCAGCCAACTTCAAAGCGAACCGCACAGTAGTTGACCCCTTCACCTCCAAATTAGACCGAAAAGGATGACCATGTCTCTAAAACCATCCTTCAACAATCAACAATGATCAAATCTGAAGTAGGAAGAAGACCCTCCGTTGCTTCATGTATCCAAGCACAAAGGTGTATGATCCAACCTCGACCAAGGGAGGGAAGTAATGCAAGCCAAAATGAACATTTCCAGAGGCTAAATGGACAACAAGAAACGATTGATTCGCGATCTGAAGGAAGAGCTTCTCCACATATACTTGTAATTCACCACATCAAGAACCTCCAAAGCAAGCTTCTCCACCACCTCAGCAAACTAACCAACCCCATGATCCGGCACTCCTCTCCCGCCTGGCCTATCCTCTGTACACAACGTGACGTTACAGTCACCATCCATGATCCAAGCCAACTCCAAGAACCTAGCCCTAACCTAACTTGTCCCACAAAAGCGCATTCGAAGAAGCTCCCGGAACACCATAAACGAAAGTCACCAAAATCTTGACTGATCCTTCTTGCTAATCAAGACAACAAAAATCGAGTGCACCAATAACACTTCCTCTAACAGATCGAACAACCCTCCATTCCAAGTAACAATAATCCCACCAGAGCCTCCATTCGTCAGCACTGCTTTGAACTCAGTGAGATGAGGGCCAGAAATGAAGCTCTATCTCACAGAATCCCAAGAGTCAATCTTAGTTTCTTGCAAACACACCACATCCATCTTCCACGCAGCAAGCAGGGAACCAACCGCCAAACTCTTCTCTCCACATCACGCACTTCATTGGGACACCGAGGGGGAGCACCCGCCACTCTATGCATAACTGCCAGTTCAAACAATCTTTTTTCCTAACTCCTTTCTGCCAAAATAGACGATTTGTCAACCAACCCCTCCTCCGGAGTGACCACAACAACATCCAACACTGACCCACTTTCTATCTCTGTCCCCTTTTGCATCAGGCTCCTCCAACCTCACCCCAACATCCTCATCACCAATGAGAGCATCCACCTAACGGTTATGCTCAAGTTGCCTTGTCTCCCAATACATCGCATCTGCATGATTTTTTAGTTCTGAGCCAACAACAACCCATTGAGAACCAGCAGCTTCATGCATACGTTTCTCTAAGCCTTCTCCATCCAACCCCCCCCACCTTTGCGCAAACTCAAAAAAAAATATCTAAACGGGAACTCAAGGTTGAGAACTCCAAATTTGAAAGTAGCTCAACATAATCCAAAATCAAACATGCTTACTAAATTTATCTAGATCCAAGAAGCCACCATGACCCACATCCAACAAGTACCCTTCCACATGGCCATGCGATTCGAGAAGTAATCCTGAAGTGGTGCTTGAGAGAGATCACCCCTAATTGATCGGTCCACCACCTTTCTGCAATAATCTTGCAATGATCCTTGATCTCTCATCTCATCTGATGTCGAAGAAGAAAGGGTCACCTACCATAACCATGCTCTCGTCGACAAGTTTTTAATCACTAGCTGAAACTTTAGTTTTTAATCACTAGCTGAAACTTTAGTTTTCTCATGACAAAAACAAGCACAATTGGAACAAGTTCCAGTGACTCCCTGGGAAACGCCATCTTCCACCATACAAGGAATTCCCCCACTAACACAGGTTTTACTTCCTCCGACAGAAGACTTAGTAACAAAGTGGCAAACCCTTGACCTTTTTTTTTTGAAAGCTAACCCTTGACCTTTATAACTTTCCCTGCTCCATTTCTCGACAGATGCCCAAGCCTCTCCCTAAGAGTTCTCTACTTTTCTGCCCTTCTCTCAGGAGATGTTTCACTTCATGTTCCTCCAAGCTATGTACATACATGCTTTGGCCTCCTAGATGAACGATGTCACCACCACAAAAAGATAGTCCAAGAATCTCTCCCGTAGTTGAAGTCATCGCCCACACACAATCCTTATCTTTAAGTTCATTAATCAACATTTTGTTGATCGGGCCCCGTCAAGGCAAGGTATGTCTTCTCCCATCATAGGTCGTGCCAACAGAACTCCTTCCATTCACATAGCTATCCAATGACCCTCTTTGCCACAGAGAAGGCAACTAACATGCTCTCGGCACACATCCACCATATGGCCATGGCTGCCACATTGTGAACAACAAATGCTCTAGGAAATCTTCAATTCTAAGAAGGTGCATGGTCTTCCTCGATGGGCCCAAGAGGGTACACCCATGGCCCTCTTCCTCTGTATCCCTAAAACCTCCACCCAACCATCTCTCTCACCCTCACCTAGATGATGGTGTTCTAACTAATCACCCTTTTCTTCCCTCCGTGCACTCTCCATCCGATTCCGTTCTCCAGGAAACTATTTATAAAATACGATACAAGGGCACATGGGCGGAACCAGGAATTTCATCAAGGAGGGGCCGAGTATACAACTATTACGTATGCTCAAAAATAGAAAAATCTATGTATATTTGAATGCTATTTTTAAATAGAATTAATATTTTTTAAATGAACCTCTTTCAATCTTGATAAAAGTAGAATTTAAATCTATTATTATTGTTAGAATTTCAAATAGATTGGTATTTTCCGTAGCTATTTTTAAAATTGGATAAATATACTAATTTAAGCCTCTCTAAATCCATCCCAAAAAGGATAAATTATCAAGTGAAATTTTGAAACAAAAAAGTTCATGATTAAAAGGAAACAATAAAATGTATTTTATTTATAAAGAGTAAAAAATAATGGAAGAGATAAATAAACTCGAATACAATTTTATATCAAATTATTTTAATACTTTGGAAGTGATTGGATAAACCACATAAAAGAAAGTAAAATTGATGGAGATAAGATTTGAACCCTGGTCTCCAAAATATTAGCCTTACCACTCTACCACTTAACCATTTAATAATTCTACAATATTTTTCTAACAATAATAATTATAATACAATAAAAGAAGGGCCATATTAAAAACTTAATACATTTTATACGTGACGTATAATAATCATAGGGGGTTATAATGTATACTAGTTCAACCCATGACTCAGAATACAATTTTCTATCAAATTATTTTAATACTTGGAAGTGATTGGATAATCCATATAAAAGAAAGTAAAATTGATGGAGATAAGATTCGAACCCCGGTCTCCAAAATAGTAGCCTTGCCACTCTACCACTTGACCAATTAATGATTCTACAACTTTTTTTAACAACATTAATTATTATATAACTAAGGAGGGGCCGTATAAAAAACTTAATACATTATATAAGTGACGTATAATAATCATGGGTGGTCATGGTCCCTCCATAATGTATACTAGTTCCGCCCTTGCAAGGGCATCACCTGAGGAAACTATATCAAAGGAGGAGGAGGTAGCGATAAATTGGCTTTTATTTATTTTTATTTTTCCACTAAAGGATTGTCTAGCATTTACATGTCCACAAATTCTAGATCATTTAGGTATATTTGGGTGTTAACTATAATTACGTTGCATTTTGGTGATATAGAGTGCCTGAACAAACCAATGCCCCTTAAAGATATTTTTCATAATCCGCATGGCCTCTTAAGTATTTCTAACAACAATTGGGCGAACAAAATAGATGGAAACAACGGCCTGCTGAAAAAAACGGATATCAACAGATTGTTAGGTACAGATGATGATAAACGAGACCTCGGCATGGGGCTGACCGGCTTTGGGATGGAAGCCCTCGCCGACGACGACGCGGTCCTTGACGATGACGCAGCCCACCATGGGGTTGGGGTTGGTGCACCCTACGGCCCTTCGGGCCAACTCCACGCACCGCCTCATGTAGTATCCGTCCTCCTCCTCCTCCTCGCTTCCGCATCTGATCGTGCTCGGACGGAATCCATTCCTGGAACCAAATCCGAGAGCGAGTGGGTTCCTGTTCCTCCTGTTGATGGTGCGGAAGGGGTGGAAGAGCTTGGGATGGCCCAGTGAAGAGGGGTGCTGTAGCATCATCGTCTTTCTTGTTTTTCCCGAGTCCAAGGTAGGGAGAATTGAAGGAAAGATAAGAGATGCATAGCTTACAAGGGATATTTACATCCATGACTTCGAGAAGTTTTGTATTTGTGCACGTAGCCCTCAGGGTTATGGGTGTGAGACGGAGTGATTATTCATGATTTTTCATGTAATTAGTAAGGGTTATGGTTGTGAGACGGAGTGACTATTCGATGTTTCTCGTGTAATTCGTGATTATCAAGGGTTTTGTACATAAATACAAAACTACCCGAGGTTATAAGCATAGATATCCCTAACTTAAACGTGCTCTCATGCTAAGAAGGCTTGTCGCCTATGGTCCCCTTTAAAAAGACAAATATGGATAAGGGGATGTTCAAGGATAACTTTATACACATTTGATTCACAATTCATTTCCAAGTTGCTTGCAGAGTGATTTTTTTTAATAATTAGTATCGAACTTGTGCATTGCACCGTAAATTTTATAAAAACATATCTATGTCATCTTAAAAAAGGCATATTAAAACGTGTATTTGTAGCATAAATAATATTTTGTAACTTCTTGTTCATCTCCCCTTTTTGATCCCAGGTTCCAAGAAAAGGGTGGGATCCGCCATACATATCACAGGGGTTAGGGGTGACCAATCCGGTCAGTCAAGAAAAAGGAGAACAAAAAAAGACATGACATTTCTCCCAAGGCCCCCTATTTCTATATAAAAGACTTGAAAGTGAAGGAGACTGGTAAAGTGGTCGAATCACCTACTTGAATCAGCCTGACTTAGTGACATCCCTATCTGGGCTGACTGGTTGTGGACTGCGATTTCACATCCTTTTTGAGAATGCTAGTCTCTCACGCATGCCTCCTGCTCTGCATGCTCTATGGTCAGCCTCCTGCTCCCCACCTACCTTGTGAATAAATGCGAAAGCCTCTCTCCTCTACCTTTTTCCTTTTGGATCTTAGGCAATCTCGGGATGACTTGAAAGCCTCAGCCTCCCCCTGGGTCAAGGTGAAGGGAGGGATGTCAGAGTCCTACTTCCTTTGATCTACACAAGGTCTAAATAAAATGATGTTATTAAAAGTACTTAATATCCACCTTTTGAAGATAAATGATACGGAAATATTTTTAAAATAATTAGTTCATATATTTTTGAAAGAGGATTGATATCTATGAATCATTGTATACAAATATGAAGTTGCAATTCTCATATTGATATCTATAAATCCTTGTATACAAGACGAAGTTGCAATTCTCACTTAGTAAATTGAAAAAATAATCTAAAAAATAACAATTGTATTAAAGTCCAGATTAATGGCGCTACTTCATTTTTAAATTCTTATAACAATAATCTTACCCTTTATCTAAACCTTATTGATTTTGCAAATAAATGATTATTTGTAAATTTATTTTAGTGGAAGAACAACATTTAAATGTCATATCCAAAATAAATTTCCATACAATTATAGTTTGTGCAAGTCAAATGCACAACCTTTGTATTTACATCTTCATGGCAACAATATATTTGAGAGTCTACCTAATAATCGCATCAATTGAGTAGGTATGAGGTCACGTATAAGGTACATTTTTGTAACTCTATGGATGTAGGTGTAGCTGGTGGCAAGCTCTAGCTTGGAGCTGTGCAACATACATCTGGCTCACATGATGGGCATACATACATGCATACATACATACATATGTGTGTGTGGATATATCTATATCCAACTCACTATCATATCTATTTTATGCATATTTTGATGTTCATAACCATATTCGATTTAAGATGGATACGGATACGAATATTATGTTGATATCTAAAAATATTAGTATCCTTGTAAGTATATACATCTCGATATGCAAATATAATTATACATTTATTTATGACTATATATGATAACACATTTATACATTCTTTCAAAATACTTGATTAAATTGTTATACGCTTAATAGGTTTAATATGTTTGTTTCTCATATAAGTCATCCAAGCATGCATATATAAGATAATCTACACAATCTATATGTTATTTTCCATTTTTATGTCATTATAAAATTTTAATGATATAGTTATATATTTGTTCATATTTTTATGTGCATGTGTATCTATATTCGTATTTAAAAATGTATATAGATATAGTTCTCTTGTATCAGTGCACAATTATTTACATCTGTAACAATACTAACTATATATGCTAACGAAATTTCTATTGCCAAACATTAAGCTGTCTATAAAAAATATCATTTCACTCGATGCACACCTTAAAAGATAAATAATAAAATCATGTTTAAATTTCATGAGAAAAATCTTATAATTGATTTTTCAAACAAACTATTATTTTTGGAAAGATTATGTCAAATTACATTATTGAATATAACTGTCAAAATAATTAATATAAGAGTAGCCACCACTGCTCCTTATCGAAGCCAATATTGGGGCACCACCATACCACTGACGAAGTTTGCTAGAGTTTGATCAACAAACATGAAGTCACCATTGCGAAGAGTCCCTTGGTCATCTCTATAAGTGTGTGCTTGTGAGAATTGGAGAGCCAAAGAAGTATCTTGTATAAGAGAAGCTCCCAAGGGGACATCCTCAAAGGTAATGGATTTTATCTCCTCTTATAATTGGTTTCACATGATTTTACAGGCCAAATTGCTATAAATACCTAGAGCCCAATGTTTTCTCGTGGCATGATACGATTGTTTGAACAAGGTTGCATGTGATGTTTTACAAGATTCTTAGTGCTACACGTGTCTGTTTTCAAGGAAAATACATCATTGTGTCAAGAATGAAGAGAGGAATGCATATCTGCAAAAATATTCAAAATCGACATTTTTCAGGATGCAATTGATCAATCACACTAGAAAGGTTGATCAATCAATTGAAACCACTATAAATTGCATAATTCTCCATTGATTGATTAACCTAGTGATGCATCGATTTTCTACCTCTCTTAATAGAGACAAGTTGTAGTATAGGAGGCCGAAATCAATTCGTCAAACACTGCACTTTTGATTATATGGTAAATTAAACTTGGTAAGTGAACCAAGGTCGAACTTAGAGAACAATGGTACTTTAGTTGTGTGGTTCAATTTAATTTATGCATTTAATTAATTGTAATGCTAAATTTCTATATCACAAAATAAGGCTAAGATGAACTATATGCAATGACAAATAAACAAATAAAAGAGAAAGAAAGAAACAGAGAAATAGATCTATGATTATACTCTTAATCCTCTAATCAATTAAATCCTTAAATAATTCACTGGTCTCAAGAAACGCATTCAAGTAATTTTTGATCGATTTAAACTCCAAAAATACATGCCAAATATTGATCTGAATAATCATGCATAAAGATCCAGTCAGATTTGCATATTTTTATTCCTTAAATAATAAATTTTATCTCACTATAGATAGAGGAATTAAGATAATCACATTCTAACTATTAATTCCTATAGAAAATAAATCAAATATCCCTAAAATTCATTGTCAAAATCATGATAAAACCTGCATAAGAAATGAAGATCTTTGAATAATAATTCAAATCAATCAAGTTATATTCTGTCCACA
Source organism: Ottelia alismoides (assembly GCA_037367405.1). Classification (NCBI taxonomy): domain Eukaryota; kingdom Viridiplantae; phylum Streptophyta; class Magnoliopsida; order Alismatales; family Hydrocharitaceae; genus Ottelia; species Ottelia alismoides. The sequence goes on from JAZKJV010000416.1 coordinate 1,507,093, forward strand.
AATTACCTAGGACAATAGAGCATAAAACAAGTTTAAAATGACATAAAATACACATAATTTGGATAAATACATAGAGAGATATTAAATAAAGAAGTATATGGGCTTAAATGCAATAAAAATGAGTTTCTATAAGAAAAAGGTCCAAAATAGTGCTTATCTGCAATTATCAAAAGCCATCAGGGTCTCTGCTGCATTTTACCCCATGCGAGGGCATGTGTGTGATTATCAGATTCCTAGGGGTGCTTTAAAAATATCCAAGTCACGTGAAAAATTCAAGTGATTGGTCCTAGTTGCGATTCACTGAAAGTGAAAGAGGATCAATGCAAAAATACCAAACCATGTGTAGGTTGCACATGAGTACGATCCTATTTGGGCAGTGGCTCAATTCGAGGCGCCTGCTTTGGTGTTGATGTGGCGCACACGAAGAGGCTTGGACCCACCCAAGGTTGGAAGCTCGGGAGGGTTCGATTTGATGGCTGAAATGCATCTCTGATGCGGATCTAATGATTGGAGTGCTCTGATCAGGGACCATAGGATCACAAGCGATCCAACAGCACCTGCTTGCTCTGGTGTTGGCCTCCTTCTTCGACTAGGGCGGTGGGGCGGCAGAGGTCTGGAAGATGGTGGAGCTTGGAGTTATTGCTCCTTTTGCATGTGACAGAGCTTTTGTAGCCGAAGGAGCTCGATGCGACGGCAATTGAGGGAGGGGGATCGAGATCCAAGCTCCTCGACTTGGAGGAGGCTTTGAAGGTCGATATGACTCGAGGCGGAGATGGTCTTAGCAGAGGAGCTACTCCTCCTCCTCCTCGATGAGGTTTAAAAGGAAAAGGGAGGTGGGGTTCCATTGAAAAGCTCTGCCTCCTCCCTCGAGGGTTCAGTCAAAGAAGAGGACATGAGTGATGGCTCCTCCAAGGGAAGATGAAGGTAGAGAACTGAGGAGGATCTGGATCGAGCAAGAACTCTCCTCCTCTCAGATCTCTCTGGGGAGCATGAGGAAGAAGAAGCCATAAGTTCCTTTCGTCTGTGGTGTCGTGAGGCTGATGTGCTCCAAAAGGCGGAGAGAAGAGGAGCAGAGCTCCGATTGTGGGGGCGTGGGAACGGAGACAAGCACCAACCTATTCAAGGCTAGAAGTGGGAAGACCTGGGAGATAGGTGGAAACGAAGAGGGAGAAGGGCGAGGTGAAGTTGGCTGACAAAAATGGATTCATAGGTATTGAAGCTTTAGCTGTAGGTCCTTTGAAAGGACTTGAAGATGGATTGGGTCGAAGGGGTTTTGGGTTTCACTAGAATCGAAGAAGAAGAAGAAGAAATGAAGGAGGGAGACTGAGACGCGAAAAGGATACCTGGAAGTGGACTGCGAGCAGAGAGGGGCAGAGCAGATCGCTTGGGGATGAGCTGAAGCTCTTGTCTTCGCTTGAGTGCTCTAGTGGAGGAGCACGAGCTCTTCAGCTGGAAGATGTGCTTCTTACATGGCTAACAAGGGGACCGCGGATGTCATCGCCTTCTTCTCATCATCACTCAGAGAGGGACTCATGCCTCTGCTATCACCAGAGCAGAGTTCTAGGCTGGGGGAAGAAGGGTGAAGTGGTGGATGGCTTGTACAAGTGGTGTGGATGCTAATTTATAGGGTGATGATTGAGGAGATAATGATCAAGGAGGGGTGTCTTGATGGGTTGGCAGAGATGGCGGTCGACTGGGGGTTATATGCAGCTGGTAATGGAGGTGAGTCATGGAGAGGAGAGGATGGGATCCGAGGTAGAAGGTGGCTACATTGAGTGGTTCGACGTCTGTAATGGCTGAAATGGTGAGTTGACTGGGGTCAATGGCGAACGGGCATCGATTGGATGTGGTCGAGTGATTGGGATGGAGAGAGAATGAGTGGGTGGGCGCTGAGGTGGCCCAATTAGAGATCACCATTTAGTTGATTGTTGACCTAAGAGAAGAAATGAAAAGAAAATAGAATATAAATAGGAAGAAAATCCAAATAAAAATGGTCAACATGAAAGTTGTTGTTCTCAATGAGATCTGCAACTTTCATGAATGTCACAAAAACAAAAGAAGTCATTTGTACAAAATACATTTTGCAGGAGTATTAATTTGCCAGTTAATCTCCATATTTTTGTCAATGTTTAAATTTTAAAATGGTTTCTTGATGAGAATCAATATTCACACAATATACAACATTAATCTAATTTTTATGGATTTTTATAAGTTAGAAAAGGTGAAAATAAAAGTGTCGAAGATAAAATATGTACGATACATATATAAATTCAGATCTTTTTTACTTCTCTTTGATTTTATGCATTTTTATGGATTGAGTTCTTTATGCCAAGTTAGTAAATGATTCAAAGAATGTAAATGAAAAATAATTAAGTCAAAATAATTAGTTTTTGTAAACAAAAGAATGAGTGCAAATTCAGTGATTTTTAGGGTTTATTTATATACAAATATTAACCTAATTTAATGTCATATTTGCAGAGTTAATTACATCAGTTTAGAGGGTTTATTTTGAGAATTATCAAGGAGATTTTGTTAAGATGTTCATAAAGAGTAGATGAATCATGGATTCATCACCTAGAAAAGTGATAGATTGAGGGTGCACACTAGATTGGTCTAAGGTGCATTTGTTTCATGCCCTTGAAGGTGTGATTGATCAAAGGCGTAGAATGAACCCTGATGAAACTTAGTTTTGAAAAGTAGAAAAGTAGAGGGTTATCAATCAAGGAGTAAGAGTGGTTGTTCAACATGTAGGGATAATCAATCACCTTCCCCTTAAAATCATGATAGTGGGCAAGGTTGATTACTCAACGAAATAAGTTTATCATCGAAATTGGGAATCAGGATAATCAACCAAATCAGTAAGGTGATCTATCAATGTGGATCATTGGATGACGACTTGAAGCATCCATTGAACGATTATCTGAAGCCAGTTGATAAATCAATGTAATATAAGTGTGCTTATAGGAAAGTGATTAATCATATTGATAATGGAAATAAACAAATAAATATTTATGCATAAGCTCTAAATAGGATCTCAAATATTAAGTCCATTCGCTTGGAAGAATACAACACGTATTGTCCAGTGTCTTATTAAAAAAAATAACTCCAACTTAATAAGTTCGTGAAAGAATGATAAACAAAATGTATAACATATCACTAGCTATAAGGACATGTTCGAATGATTGAATGCTTTGGTTCATGGATGTATTTTACGATAATTGATAAATGGAGAAGGTGTCACAAGGGATGGAATGCGCATCCTTAGGTCTCATGTTAGACACCTTGAAGGTCACAACTCCAAGAATAGAGCGAGTGAGATGACCGAAGTATTTTTTGGATAATCCATATGTTGCTTGACGAAGTTGATTGTTTCACAATTGGCATTCTTTATCTCATACTTGGACATGAAGGTCAAACTCAGAGTGGTATTGAACATGGTTGTGTAGAGTGGTACTCTAAGTATTACCTCTATGAGAGATGTTTTGGGATTGGTGGATGAAAAAGGAGAATGGTAAATCAATTTCTCATACTTTGGTAAAAATAAGCGTCTTCAAGAGCATATTCCCCAATCATGTTATAAGAAAGGGATTGATGATCTGAGAGTCGAGATTCATGCCATATACCATTAAAAACTCTTACTAAGGCATAGTGGAGTTAGGGAACATTTATGATAGTATTCATACATAAAAGATAACTAAAGAGCATGCTTGTTGAACGTATGACCCATACGAGCTATTTGTACACATTGTGTAAGCTCATTTTGCAATGTGTGTACCCTATTGAAAGAGCAAGTATACTTTCTTGGTCGCCATTACACTAGAATTTAGTGTTAGCTTCTTTAATGGACAATTTTTCATGACATTACCTTTTACGTGAACATAATATGAGTACTTTATAATCGACAACAATAGCAGGTGTGCGTGTGTGTGTGTGTTCGAGCTACCATCGATTGACCTTCATAAGAGAGATCGCATTAGTTTTAATGCAATTTAAATTACTTCCACTTACATTTTTTATTTTCTTGAGATACATTGTAAAGAGATATGTTTTTAAGAACATGTTGTTATATATTCATAAGAATGCATGATGCATCTCCTTTTGGACACGAACTATATTTTGATAGGTTTAATGAGAGTGAATGTAATATCTCATTTCAATTATGTTATTCTTTGGTAACTAAATGCATTTCAATAGTTAAACTTATATGCATGAGATAAGTTTATTGAATATCGTAGATCATGGGTATGTTAGATTGTTGGTATGATGTCATGTCATGTAAGTCTTGGTGGTCAGAGGGGCGTGGTGTTATAGTTTTTAAGTGTTGATTAAAGTTTTCTCTATACATTAATTGTTGAGATATTTATATCTCTTTATATGTTATAGTGTAATTTTTATATTTCAATCGGTTATCTATGTAATTTTCCCTGGAGTTTTTCTCTTATTAAGAGAGCTCTAGGGTTATGATGAATGCAACTTTTCCTTTCACCTTTCCACATAGTATCAGAGCGACGGTCCTAGACAGGAGCCTGTGCCCTAAATCTGTGCCACACACCAAAACCCTCATGTGCCGCCGCCGCACGCCTCATCCTCTCGGGCCTGTACCGCCGCCTGTGCCACTGTGTGCTTGTGCAACCCTGCACGCACGCATCCTGCATGCTTGTGCGCTCCAGCACGCACACCGATGCACCTCCGTATGCATGTGCGTGCCTATGCACCTTGGCACCTCCGTGCATCTGTGCTCTCGTGCACTCCTGCGTGATTGTGTGCTCCAGCGCGCCTGCACTCCCGCGCATGCCCTCGTGTGCCCTAGTGCGCCTACGCTCTCGGAAGGCTCTGTTCAGATCTCCTAAGGTGTGACGTGACCCTCTAAATTACTATAGCCTTCTAAGGGAGTCTTCAAAGAATGGAAGTGGTTGTGGTATGAGTCTACACTCGCAACCATCTTCCTATATGTCTGTGTAGACATTCTCTGCCAAAGTTTGCAACCCCAGTTTTGAGAAATTATTGTCATCATGTCGGACAACAAAGCATATATTCCATCTCTAGGTGCCTTCAAAGGTCCAGCACCCATTTGTGAAGATGGATGGAACCAATTATGAATTGTGGGACATGCAGTTCATGAGTTTAATGCATTGTAATGGCAAGCAACATATCCTCACACAGGGGGAGCCTGTTGACAAAACCGGGGTTAATGCCTCACGGGAGGCAGATTATGCATATGCACGAGTATGGCTCTCTAGAACAGTATCCATGGAGATAGCCAATGATATTTTGAGCCAACCCACGACGAAGGCTACGTGGGACATTCTTGTCGCTACATATTCTCCGACGAAGAATGAGTCAAAGATTCTGCAACTTCAGCATGATATCTTCGCTTCGAAGCAGAATGGTCGTCCTCTCCATACCCTTTACACTTCGTTAAGGGGCATGTTTGAGAAATTACATGGGTACATTCCCTTGACTGCTACACCAGAGCAACGCAAGGCATACATGGATTCCATGATGACATGAGTCTTTCTAGCGGTACCGTATCATGAGTATGATGCAGCTAGAGTACAGATTCCTACTGATGCCACTATTCCTCTGATGGAGGAAGCATATCACTGGTTGAGTAGACTCTCCATATCTTCTGACAGTTCTACCGCATCTCAGTCTTCTTCAGCCATGGCAGCATCTCGTGGCAGGGGAAGCATTACGTAGTTCCGTGGCTGAGGTGGCCGTGTAAGAGGGGGAGGCAGTAGACCTCCTCGTCAGCCCTGCACTTATTTCCATAAGTCAGTTCATTCAGAGGATACATGCTATTCTAAGCATGGTTTTCCCGCTTCAGCACGTGTAGCAGAACATATCCAACAGGGCAGCAGTTCATCTGGCGCATCTGGCCAGAGGTTTGATGAGTTAGTTGCACGGCTCATGGAGATTATGCCATCTCCCAAGTCAACTATCTCACCATCGGGATCTTTGGAGGTAGCAGCCTCTGCCACTGCATCCACATCAGGTACAACATATGCTTTTACTAGCTGTTACAGGGCAGACTTGTCAGAGTGGATCATGGATTCTGGTACATCCCATCATCTCTGTGGTGACAGAGAATAGTTCAGTACCTATAGCACGACTCAGTCAGGCAGATCTGTGGTGATAGATGATGGGACACACTCTCCTATTATCGGTTAAGGGGAGGTGCAGTTGACCCCTGAAATGCAGCTTCAAAATGTTCTTTACGCTTCTGAATTTTCTATGAATTTATTATCTATTAGTTAAATCACCAAGGATTTGCATTGTCATGCCATATTTGACCCCGTTGCTCTTGTGTTTCAGGATATTCTGACAGACAGGGTGATCGGAACTGGTTGTGAGCAAGGAAGCCTATACAGACTGGTGTAATCTCCATATGCTGTTGTCTCTTCTCTTCGCACTGGATTTGTCCCTCTGTATACGTGGCATCTACATTTTGGTCATCTTCCTCTGTAAAAGTTGCGTCTCATCGCTCTACTTTCTAGTGTGAGGCCTTCCAGCTTGGGAAGCATCATAGGTCTACATTCCAGAGTCGTCAGAGTCAAAGTTGTCATGGTCTTTTTGAGTTGATTCATTTGGATATTTGGGGTTCCAGTCGTGTTCCTGATCTATAGGGACACCATTTTTATCTTGTTGCAGTTGATGAGTTTTCTAGATTATCATGGGTCTTTCTGCTTAAGAACAAGTCTGATGTGAGTCCTATCATTCAGTCATTTATATAATGAAATAAGAAATGTTTTTTTTTGCAAATGCCATGTATATACGTTTGGATAATGCGCTCGAATTCTGTAGTACACAACTTTCTCAATTTCTTAGGTCTTATGGGTTGTGCAACAGACATCTTGTGCTTATACATACCAATAGAATGGGGGCGGCTAAGAGGAAACATCGCCATCTCTTAAGTGTCACCAGAACTCTTTTGATTCAGAGTTGTGCTCCCCTCTCGTACTGGGGGATGTTGTTCTCACTGCGTGTTATCTTGTAAATCGTATGCCTTCATCGATTATGGGAGAAAAGATTCCATTCTCGATTGCATTTGAAGGACCTTTTTTCTCTCACACCTCGTGTTTTTGGTTGTGTTGCTTTTGTTCATCAGATGTCTCCAGGTCTTGACAAGCTTTCACCTAGACAAGTCAAATGTGTGTTTGTTGGGTATTCCAAGACTCAAAAGCGGTACCGTTGCTTTGACCCTACTCTACGAAGGTATTATATTAGTGCTGATGTCACCTTCTTTGATACCATCATGTATTTATCTCCTACAAGTGACAAGCTCATCCCTTCAGAGAGTGGAGAGGAGGTTTACATGCCACCACCTCCACCAACAGCTCCTACATCTCCCACAACGCCATCACTACCACTGCATTCTCCACATCCACCACCACCAGCCATGACTCCAGCCACGTCTACCTTCTTCCCTTAGGTTTACCAGCACCGACCTCGTGCTCATGTGCCTTCGCCAACATCCAGCATGCCCAAGTTATGTCCTGAACATTTGAGTTCTCCCTGATGGCACTAGTGATCTGAGTGTGCAGGATGATCTGGGAGATTCTTGAGGATACGGTGGACCTGGATGTGCCTATTGCTCTACGTGGGAAGCTACGTGCATGTACAATGCATCCTCTTTCTTCTCATGTCTCTCTGGAACGGTTATCTGGGGACTTTCAGTGATTTGTTGTTGCATTATCGATGATACAGATACCAAGATCATATCAGGAGGTGTTATAGAGTGGCCCTTGGCGTCTTGCTATGGAGGAGGAAATGGTTGCTTTACGATCTCGTGGTACTTGGAGTGTCATCTCCGATCCTCCGGGTGCATCTATTGTCGACAGTAAGTGGGTGTTTACCATAAAACATCCTGCAGAAGTTTTCGTGGATAGATACAAGGCCCGGTTGGTTGCTCGAGGATTCACCCAAACATATGGGGTAGATTATCAAGACATCTTTTCTCCTGTTGCGCATCACTCTACACTATGCATTCTTGTCGTCGTTGCTGTAATAAAGGACAGGCTCCTTTTCCAATTGGATGTCAAGAATGCTTTCTTATATGGCGATTTGCAGGAAGAAGTGTATATGCAACAACCACCTAGTTTTGTTGATGAGGGGGAGTCTGATATGGTGTGTAAACTTCATAAGGCTATATATGGCCTTAAGTAGAGTCCGAAGGCATGGTTTCAAAAGCTCTCAAAGTTGATTGAACTACAAGGGTTTGTTAGATCTACTGCGGATCATTATCTTTTTGTTAAGAGGACCCAAAAAGGTATTGTTGCTATTTTGGTTTATGTGGATGATATTACTGTCACAGGCAGTGATGATGAAGGAATTTAGGCAACCAAGGATTTTCTTGGACAACAGTTTGTTACCAAGGATCTTGGTAAATTGAGGTATTTTCTTGGACTTGAATTTGCAAGAAACCAGTAGGAAATGGTAATGACACAAAGGAAATATGTCATTGATCTCTTATCTGAGACATGTATGGCAGAATGTAGATATGCCACTACCCCAATGGATCCCAACGCACAGTTACATGATGATGACTCTACAGAGTTTGATAAGAGACACCACAGAGAGCTAGTAGGGAAGCTTTTGTATGTCACAATTACCATGTCTGATATAGCATTTGTTATTAGTAGGGTTAGACAGTTTATGGAGCAACCTAGGCAGTCACACATGGATACAATCAATATGATCTTGAGGTATTTCAAATCTTCTCCAGGTGCAGGACTTCTATTCAGGAGAGACACAACCATGACAGTGTCAAGTTGTGCGGATGCAAACTATGCTGAGTGTCCCAAGGACAGGAAGTCAACTTCAGGATTCATTGTGTTTGTGGGCAGCTCATTAGTTTCATGGAGGAGCAAGAAACAGACAGTTGTGGCCATATCTAGCGTAGAATCAGAGTATAGGGCAATGGCCCAAGGGAGCATAGAAATGATGTGGGTCAAGTCTGTCCTGACTGACCTAACTATGGAGGTGCCTCTTCCTATGCATTTACATTGTGATAACCAAGCTGCACTATTTATAGCAAACAATCCAGGTTTTCATGAAAGGACAAAGCACACTGAGGTTGACTGCCACTACACCCATGATTTGATTCAGAAAGGGTTTATATTCACTTCCCATGTCGCTTCAGGCGACCAGGTTGGTGACATGTTCACCAAAGCACTTGCAAAGGGACCATATCACCGTTGGTGTTCCAAGCTGAGCATGATAGATATTTATGCTCCAGCTTGAGGGGGAGTGTTGAGATATTTATATCTCTTTATATTTTATCTTGTAATTTTCATATTTCCTTCAATTATCTATGTAATTTTCCCTAGAGTTTTTCTCCTATATAAGAGAGCTCTAGGGTTACGATGAATGCAACGTTTCTTTTCAGCTTTCCACATTAATCAAAATGTCATTTTTAAATCTTAGGGTGATTCATGATAGTGAAGATTACATATTTTCATAGGAATAAAAAAGTCACTTACAAAAGAGCCATAACCAGACAAACTCAGAGTACAAATGGCATAAATTGATTGAAATGACATTTGTATTAGTTAATTTGACGATCAATCATATCAAACATTGAATAATAAATAATGGATATTTTTTTATAAAAGAATTGAGTTTGCTGGAAGAAATATCAATCGATTAAACATTCATTAAGCTGATTAGCAAGAAGCACAATGCGAATGAAAAAGTAATTACCGGTTAAGGATAATGCAATGTTCGGATGGAGGCAACAAAGAATTGACGGTTAGGCTGATTAGTCGATTGGTTTTTTGAACAATCAGTTGAGTGCCATGGGCAGTCATTTTTGGAGCATTTTTCATTTTCTAATTACTTTCAGAGATTTTTTTTGAAATATTTTGTATGATACAAGAAATATGAGGACACAAAAAGCATCTTCCTTAAGTTGTATGCATTTGATCCTTTGCCTGATGATGAATATGTGATTCATCATGTTAGTTAGCTGGAAATAGAGCTTCGTCTCAGGTAACTAGATGTATCCATGCGTTTATAACTCATAATTAACATTCATGTAGTTGTAAATAATTTGTATAAATTAGCACTTCAATTTGCATCCATATTAACTTGTATATATTCACCTAAATTCACCCATTTTTAACTATAACTCCAATTGACATAAAACCAACTCCATTATGTACATATCACTATTATTAATCAATGACAAATCCTAGAAAAATACTAACTTGTATATTTGTGAGATAAACCCAAACCCTAATTTTAGGACTGAAAGCCCTAAAAGCATATATCTCGCATACATTGTCTAATTTCATTATATTCACTTTTGAGTTAATGTACACTTAATTGTCTACAAATCAAGACCAAATTCAAAAGAATCAGAGTCCATTTGTGAAACTTCGATTTTGGGACCAAATTGTATATTGTACATATTTACTGATTTTTGACTTATTATTGCATGTACATTTTTAACTCTTTTTGATTTATTTATTTTTGATTTCTTTATTTCATCTCATTTTTAACTAATTACTAAAAATAAAAATCCTAAAAAAACTGAAAAGCAAGGAAAATGGCTAATCCTGACTTGAGTATTGAGCCCAATTCACCTGTACATATATCACATCCCTAAATTATTTCTTACATTTTCTTAATTCGTAAAAACCCAAAAAATGTATTTCATCACCAATTCATTATTTTACATCATGTTTGATTTTTACATTCAATTATTCATCTATATAAAACCAAATTAAAATTACAAAAGACTAAAAATTGATATTGTGTATTACATGAAATATCAACAAAAAAAATCATCTCTCTCATACTAAAACTCATTTGCACTTATGTCCTTCACGAACTTTGTAGATCTCTCAAGGATCTACAAGTTTCATCTATGCATTTATTCCTTTGCATTCATCTCCTATTTTATTTTATTTTTGCATTTCCATGCATAGTCAATGTCTCAAGTCAAATATCACATACAAGGCATTCTCTCATTTTCCCAGCTCAGCACCTAGTCAAACTTGCCTCTACCCAGTCAACTCTCCTCTTGTCCTTTAGCACCGCTCTTCTTGGTTGTTGGATCAAGTTCGATCTGACAGCCATGATAAACCCCCCCCCTTTAGCCCAGCTTATCCAGAACTATTGAATCTTGGACAATCCAATGGCTGATGTATCTCCTCCTTCCTCCAGATGCCTTGCCCTAATGGTTGAAGCCTTCACCGTCCATCTCCAACCATCATTCCTCCCTCCTATATGATCAACCCCGCAACCTCTGGCCTTCGACCTCTCCAATATTCATTCCCCTAACCACCTATATCCTCTCTCTCATCTCTTCTAACAGCAACTACCTCGCTTATCTCCTTCAACCACATGACAACAAACCCATGACCAACACCTTAGGTCGATCCCCTCTCCATCCCTATCTCTTTGCAACCAACTCCCTCCAGCTGTCTGACCCCTTATCTTCTTTGACCAGCCAATTCATCAACCTTACAACTCGTCTCCCATATAGACTCGAACTCCCTCTCTATTTGAATCCATCTACCATATTTGTCGCTCCTCATCCACTAGAAACAAGAGATAGGGAGAGAGCACAAGTTAGAGGGATGGTGACAACAACCCTCACATTCAAGCAAAGACATCTCGATCAGGTGTGATCCAAGGCGTTTCGAACATCTTGTGGATGTACCACTCAAAGATAACATGAGCCCTGTCGTGCTTCACCTGTGGCTTGAGGCGAAGTTCGGAGTCAAGAATCCTCTTCCAACATCTTCGATGACCTACGTGTATATCCTTTGACCTATTTCTTCTCTTTCCTCTTCTTCTCCTTGCTTCTCTTCTTATTCTTCTTCATTTTTTCTCCTCTTTCTTGTCTTCTCCTCCCACCCATGTAACTCCACCTTCATTTCTCGACTTCACCCATTTCAATCTGCAAGGCATTTACCTCCATCTTGCACCTCTTTGTGTTCCCTTATCTCTCTTAGCGACCACTCATCTCAAGTGAACATGTCACCTGAGTCCCGCTCCTTCCACCATCCTCGCATTAGAGCAACTCCACCCTACATCACATGGTTTTGAACTTAACATCAGACTGAGATATAAATCTCGAGACATAATCATATTTGTAGGAACTCCATCAGAGCACCATCAAGGACAACAGCTCCACTGACATTCCTTGGCCATTGTCTGTTGACAGGAGAAGGAACAAGGGGTCATCACTTCACCGGAGCCAAGAGTTGCCCTCCCTGGAGTCGAAGAAGAAGAGGGGGTCTCCCTCAACCTAAAAGCAATGTTTGATCTAGGCAATCTCGCATTTCTACTGTCTAATCCAAAGAGATCTGAGCCAAGACCCTCGGAACATCGAATCCTGCAAAGGAAGGCACGAGGTCTTGCGGACCGGGCCTGCACCTAAACCTAGAACAGTTTACGTGTGGTTAGTACGTGATCAGATAAATTTATAAAGATGCCCTGCTACTTCCGATAATTACACATAAGCCCTCTGCTCCATCACGTGAGGCACATCCCATGTAGTGGCCCTTTTTGCGCCCGATGGGCCGCGAAATCGGCCCTTTAAAAGAGTGTAATTAGCACTTGATATGTCATCGCAGTCAGGATGAATCGGGTCGTCAAAGACAATCTAATTGGTACGTCAATAAGAATCAGATGGTCATATTTTTTACATGGCAAGAAACCAAGGTCAAACGTAGGGACACGAGCCTCTCTCGTATTATCCAGATTTTTATCTATTTAACTAAGTGTTGAGTTAGAGCAAAATAGGTCTAAAGGACAAGACAATGCATTAAAGAAAAGAGTAAACATGCTTTTTTTAAATTTTAATTATGCAAATAGATGCGATGTAAAGCAACACAAGTAATATGCCCTAGATCAGAATAATGAGCAAATTTAACAAAAGTCGATTTCAAGTTCAATTAAGAGGTTAAGCTTGATGGTTATTTTCAATAAGGCATAAGCTTAAGCACTAAGGGATGCATGGCTTCTAAAATAATACAACAAAAATTTTGTATCCAAAATAACAATTGACATGCCATTAGAAAGATCATCAAATAAGCTTCAAAATGAAACTGAAATCAACAGAAACAGAAATACGATGCTCAATATATACAATAAAGAAGACAGGGGCATAACTGAAAGAAAACATGAAATAAAATTGCAAACAGGTCCCTGGGAGGGACTAAAATATAATAAAAATAAGATCAGGACCTTTCCTGTAAAATACCAACACGCATAGGGGTATTTTTGCAATTTCTGAAACCTGCGAGGGTATAACTGCAAAATTCCCACAGTGCACGTGATACGCACGTGATCTGGACCTGTCTACAAATTAGAGAAGATGGCGGGGCCTCTATGCAAATTACCCAGATGGCACGTGCTATGCACACGCCATCCAGGCTCGGAGGAAGGCTCAGGCTCGGCAGAGGCTTGGACTGCTTCGGAAGATGCGAGCCTCCAGGCTTGGGCTCGGATGAGGCACGGGACATCCGAGCCTGGAGCTCGGACGCTGAGGCTCGGAGCTGCTCTGGAATGGACGTGTGGCCGATCGTAGGCCATCCGATCACGAAGATCGAGTGGCTCCTGGAATCGTATGCGTGGCTGCATCCGCGCCGTTGGATGATCGTCGGAGATTAACATCCAATGGCATCTGCTCTGTCTTCCTTCTCTATAGCTGGCGGCATAATCAGAGCTCCGACGACGAAGCTCCTCCTCCGCCTCTCGTTCTTGGACGACGTGAACCTCCCCAGAGATCCCTAAGGGCTCGTCGAGATAACTGGAGGTTCGAGGAAGACGCAGGACCTCGTGGAGTGGACCATCGGAGCTTGGATCATGACGGTGACATTGACGAAGTGAGCTCCGGTTGTGCTCCGGCCAATGAAAGATTCGCTGTCCTGCATCGTTAGCATATGAACGAAGCAAAAGGGCGTGTGTACATGAATGAAGTGGAAGCTCGGCGAGCGAAGAAGGCGGGAGCTCAGAGCTCCTCCGCTGCGAGGGCGGAGGAGATGGGTCGGATGCGATATGGGGAACTGTAGGAAGAAGAGGGTGATCTGAAGTGGGCACGTGAATGGTGGATGAAGGATGAAGCTCGGGAAGTGAGTGATGAGGGTCGAGAGGGAAGAGAACGTCCTAATTAATTAAGTAAAAATCAAAGAAAAATGCAAAGGAGGCAAAGGGGAATTACCTGATCGGAGATGGTGGTCGGAAGCTTGGGCTGGGGCTTGAATCGAGCCCCGGGTCGTCGCTGGACCCCGTCAGCAACTCGGGGCAGCTCGAGCGTGCGCGAAGCGACGCGACACCGCCATGAAGTGGCGACGGGTCTCACCGGAGGGAATAGGTCATCCTTGCTCAATCCTCCGCCTCCCCCTGTCACAGGGAGACGGAGGAGGGTTGGGCCTTCCCCCGCATAAAGATAGACAACGGTAAAAGGTGAAGGAGGCAGAGTATTTAAGGTGTCGAAGTTGGCGGTTCTGGTTACTGAGGTCGTGGTTTGGCTGAGGGCTACGGAGTAGCTGGAAGTTCTACGATGAGGGATGACTCGCGAGGGTCGTGGAGGAATGGGCTCGGTCATGGGGTGGTTTGAGAGAGAAGAAGTCGTCGGGAATGATGGGGGAAATAGGAAGGGTGAGGTATCCGCACGAGGTGGAGAACGTGCGGGTGATGGGCTACTCGAGGTGGAAGACGATGTGCTGGCCATTGGATCTGAAGATCCAACGACGGGGAACGAGGCGCTAAGGAGCGGTAGGGATGTGATCTGAGACGAAGCGATCAACGGTTGTCCGACCTGCCACGTGTCAAGCTGAGGCAGCGACGCCAACGGGTGGTTCTGATCTGAGATGGAGATTGATCGGGCGATTGATATCCAAGCGGGCATAGACTGTAGTGATGGATCAGCGGGAGCGCGATTGAACGGTGCACAACGCGCCACGTGGCATAAGGAGGGAGAGGCGACAACGGGCGGTGGTGATGGGATTTGTAGATGATCAGACGGTGGAAAAAACGTGTACGTGGAGAGGGTTGGGCCGTTGGATTCAAGATGAAATCCAACGGCCATGGATGCAGGCGGATGATACAAGGAGGGCGGGCCACGTGGCCCAATCAGAGTATTCCAAAAGAAATTTTGATTTTTGAGAGGCTAAATGGACGAATTTGAGAAAACTCAAAACATGAAATATTTAGATCTTGATGAGATCTACAAGTTTCATGTTGACCAAAAGTGGAGATGAGGTCATATGTAGATACAAAATATTTTTGAGGGTATTTTTAAGGTTAAAAATACCACAAATTTTGCTTTTGCCATTTTTTTGTGATTTTTAATTTATTCAAGACTCTAATAATTACAAGACTTTATCTGGATTTTATTGACACATATTTAAGCAAGAGGGTTAATATATGTAAATTATGATGATGAAATCGGGTTTCATCACCCCCTATACTTAAACTATGCTCGTCCTCGAGCATCAAAGAGAATGAATAAGATGGATTAACTCCCTTGTGCATTTGAGTATAGGATCCAATCTGTTCAAGTCCACTCAACTTTAGTGGTCCAAAATTCTAGAGTTCAACCCAGCCTTAATCAAGAGGCACCCAATTCCTCTAATTCTCCAGACTCTCTCTGATGTACAATATACTAAGGATATGAATTTTATTGTTGACTGCAATTTCAAGAGTAGAGTCAAATCGTCACCCAAAAGTCTTGGTCCGAGAAAATCTCCTAAGGACCCAATCCTCAACACTAGGGAATAAATCAAATCTTGCATCTAATCCACCGTCTCTTTAGTTGTCAGACTTTAAAAATGAAGATGGATGGCCAGTAATGGAGGGCATGGGATTGTGTCATTTCTTCTCTCCCTCTTATTGGAACAAGGATTCTCTCTAGTGCCTTTGTACGCAACACCATTTTTTTGGTGTTGATCAGTGCAACCGTCAAGAGAAGTTGGAGCTGTCTGCACTTTGTTTTCTTGGGAATACACCGGGGTGTGTCTCTTTTGAGTACTTATCGTACCTTCGACACCCAGACTTGTAGCATTTACGATGCATAGCCCTTTTTTGGTGCAAGGGTTAGCGCACTTGGGAATACACCGGGGTGTGTCATTGATTTGTATAATTTTTGGCTAGCTCTATTGCTTTTACCAAGGGTTAGCGCACACTGATCAACATTTTTTATTTATTTCACACCCTGGAACTT
This sequence comes from Ottelia alismoides, assembly GCA_037367405.1. Taxonomy (NCBI): domain Eukaryota; kingdom Viridiplantae; phylum Streptophyta; class Magnoliopsida; order Alismatales; family Hydrocharitaceae; genus Ottelia; species Ottelia alismoides. The sequence goes on from JAZKJV010000416.1 coordinate 1,523,273, forward strand.
AGGTCAATATCAAGAGATTAGTATAAGAACCAAGTTCTCATACTGGCTAAAATTGCTGACACTTAGGTTTCATGAAGCCTTCAAAGATTTTATCCCATCCTCGAGCATCATTAGAACAAGTCCAGACTCGAATCCCTCATCCCAATTCCTCGGGGTGAAAAGTCAACTCATCTCGTCGAAACCGCAGTCGTGCATGTGATGTGCTGATCATATTCTTTTTGTCTGAGACTAAGCATGAAATATAGCATGCAAATCTAGAAATCTAGGGGAAAGTGGATGATCAAGTCTAAGATCATGATGGCTAAGGCTGGTTAACCTAAAATCTCAAAGACCTCACAAATCAAGCTTCCTTGAAAATTTCAGATCCTGGGTGGAAGTGTGAAAGTAGAGGGTTGATCCAACTCCTTCATTCAAACACAATTTTTTTTAAGCTTCAAGAGATATTAAGACTGCCTAAACTCAATTAAGTAGATGCATCTGCATTCAGCCAGTATGGATGTAAGTATAGGCCGGAGCCGTTGCTTGAGGACGGGGCCTTACGCGATGTCCTCTAAACCATCCAATCTGCTAAGGGCGAACCCTCACTGAACGTGGTTACTTAATTGGGCTTAATAGTCACTAATGGCTCCTAAAGGATTTTTGGATTTTCTCATTTTTATGGATTTTAATTTAAAGGTTAAAACACTGGTTAGACTCAACTTTCCTTGGAGAGAAAGTAAAATTTTCAAAATTATGTCACAAAAATAAAAATTTTCGAAACATTTTCAAAAGATTTTTCAAAACAAGGAAAACTCATTTTTCAAATCATTTTTTGAAAATATTTTTATAAAAATAGTGTAACATAATATAGAAAAGTCGTGAAAACAATTGAGTCCTCTTAGTTCAAAGGATTTTTACTTTAGCTAAAAAGTTTTAAATTTTTCAAAATTTTCAGATTATAGCTAAAGTAAGTACATTGTATATACGGTATACACCCCTATACTTAAACTTTGCTATGTCCTCATAGCGCTAGATGATACAAGTCCATAGGTCCATTTAAATATAAAGGAATATACGGGAGCTAAGAGGGGCTCCCCCTATACTTAGGTTAGAAATAACCTAAGTATAAAGGCAAGGAAAGATGAGTAGAGAAAATCACAAGGACTCGGGTTCCCCCTATACTTAGGCTGAGATTAGCCTAAGTATAAAGATGGAGATTTGATGTTGGGAGATACCAAGGTGAACGAAGAAGAAGGATGGATTTACAAGTGAGTGGATGAATCTACGGAGATGAATGGAGTGTTTAAGGCTCTCGGGAGTGTATCGGACCAAACATGGCTCAATCAAACAAGAAAGACCCTCAATTTCACCAACTCACACATGAAACCAACCGAGGTTGGTTTATTATCTTGTCGGTTTTATTGGTGATAAAAACATTATAATTTACGCAAAAAAACAATGTCAAGTAAGAATCAATGCGTAAACAAGGGTGTTGCTCTCCCAAAACTAAAATTTCACTCCAATTTAGGTTGACTTGCAATTTAACAGTCCCGATTTTTCTTAAGGTTGTCACTAATTAATGTGAGCACATAAACCAAGCGTTCATCGTCTACTGTTCATTCCCATTTTCCATTAATCCTAGGTGATCAAGCTAGGAGGGGAAATCGAGAAAAACTATGCATTCGATGAAAATCATGATCTAAGCTAAGCGATAAAACATGTAGTGACTTTGCGAAAATATGTGAAAAAATAGGGCTGTTTTAAAAAACCAAAATAAATATGTATGAAGTCGATCAAAAAGCCGCACCTAACATGCTTCTATTAGCGGTGAAGAATTTCTTTTAAATTTGGCTAAGTGAGGCGATGCTACTTGCGTCTTTATTTATAGTGTGTCCTACCTATGAGGAAGCACGTAAAAGAAAAAAATGAAATACGCTCAAAGAGCCATGTGCCTGGTCCTAGGTCGACACTCAAGTGGGGATGATCCCCACACAACCACAATCGTTCGATTACAATCGCGAGCCTTCAATTGAAGACCGCTGTAAAAGACGAATTATTACAAGTATATGAATGGAAATGAAAATGCAAGACATTTTTTTCTTTCTTTTCTATTTGCTCCAAGCAAGCTTCTGTGGCTCTTCGCAGCGAGAAGCACCGGGTCCTCGCCTCCTTGAACACCAAGAGCCCTGCCACAGAGACAAAGGTTAGAGATCAAATATAAAAGAAAAATTTTGTAATGCAAAGTAGATGAACAAAGTGACTTATATAAAAGAAACACTAAATTAAATAAATAAAAAATCCCAAAAATACAAGAAATGAGCCGTGTCCCCGACAACGACACCATTTGACGAGCCGTGAAATCGGCCCTTTAAAAGAGTGTAATTAGCACTTGATATGTCATCGCAGTCGGGCCGAATCGGGTCGTCAAAACCATCTAATTGATACGTCAATAAGAATCAGATGGTCATATTTTTTTTTACTTGGCAAGAAACCAAGGTTGAACTCAGGGACACGAGCCTCTCTCGTATTGTCCAGATTTTTACCTATTTAACTAAGTGTTGAGTTAGAGCAAAATAGGTCTAAAGGACAAGACAATGCATTAAAGAAAAGAGTAAACATGCTTTTTTTTAAAATTTTAATTATGCAAATAGATGCGATGCAAAGCAACACAAGTAATATGCCCTAGATCAGAATAATGAGCAAATTTAACAAAAGTCGATTTCAAATTCAATTAAGAGGTTAAGCTTAATGGTTATTTTCAACAAGGCATAAGCTTAAGCACTAAGGGAAACATGGCTTCTAAAATAATACAACAATAATTTTGTATCCAAAATAACAATTGACATGCCATTAGAAAGATCATCAAACAATCTTCGAAATGAAACTGAAATCAACAGAAACGGAAATACGATGCTCAAGATATACAATAAAGAAGACGAGGCATAACTGAAAGAAAACATGAAATAAAATTGCAAACAGGTCCCTGGGAGGGAGTAAAATGTAATAAAAATAAGATCGGGACCTTCCTTGTAAAATACCCACACACACAGGGGCATTTTTGCAATTTCTGAAACCCATGAGGGTATAACTGCAAAATTCCCACAGTGCACGTGATACACATGCGATCTGGACCTGTCTGCAAATTGGAGAAGATGGCAGGGCCTCTGTGCAAATTACCCAGATGCACGTGCCATCCAGGCTCGGAGGAAGGCTCAGGCTCGGCAGAGGCTTGGACTGCTTCGGAAGATGCGAGCCTCCAGGCTTGGGCTCAGATGAGGCCCGGAACATCCAAGCCTAGAGCTCGGACGCTGAGGCTCGGAGCTGCTCTGGAATGGACGCGTGGCCGATCGTAGGCCATCCGATCATGAAGATCGAGTGTCTCCTATAGTCGTATGCGTGGCTGCATCCGCGCCGTTGGATGATCATCGGAGATTAACATCCAACGGCATCTGCTCTATCTTCCTCCTCTATAGCTGGCGGCAGAATCAGAGCTCCGATGACGAAGCTCCTCCTCTGCCTCTTGTTCTTGGACGACGTGAACCTCCCCATAGATCCCCGAGGGCTCGTCGAGATAGCTGGAGGTTCGAGGAAGACGCAGGACCTCATGGAGTGGACCATCAGAGCTTGGATCATGACAGCGACGTTGACGAAGTGAGCTCCGGTTGTGCTCCGGCCAATGAAAGATTTGATGTCCTGCATAGTTAGCATATGACCGAAGCAAAAGGGCGTGTGTGTGTGAATGAAGTGGAAGCTCGACGAGCGAACAAGGCGGGAGCTCGGAGCTCCTCCGCCGCGAGGGCGGAGGAGATGGGTCGGACGCGATATGGGGAACTGTAGGAAGAAGAGGGTCATCTGAAGTGGGCGCGTGAGTGGTGGATGAAGGACGAAGCTCAAGAAGTGAGCGATGAGGGTCGAGAGGGAGGAGAACGTCCTAATAAATTAAGTAAAAATCAAAGAAAAATGCAAAGGAGGCAAAGGGGACTTACCTGATCAGAGATGGTGGTCGGAAGCTTGGGCTGGGGCTCGAATCGAGCCCCGGGTCGTCGCTGGACCCCGTTAGCAACTCAGGGCAACTCGAGCATGCGTGAAGCGGCGCGACACCGCCATGAAGGGGCGGTGGGTCTCACCAGAGAGAATAGGTCGTCCTCGCTCAATCCTCCGCCTCCCCCTGTCACAGGGAGACGGAGGAGGGTTGGGCCTTCCCCCGCATAAAGATGGACAGTGGTAAAAGGTGAAGGAGGCGGAGTATTTAAGGTGTGGAAGTTGGCAGTTCCGGCTACTGAGGTCATGGTTTGGCTGAGGTCTACAGAGTGGCTGAAAGTTCTACGTGGGTTGAGGGATGACTCGCGAGGGTCGTGGAGGAATGGGCTCGGTCATGGGGTGGTTTGAGAGAGAAGAAATCGTCAGGAATGATGGGGGAAATAGGAAGGGCAAGGTATCCGCACGAGGTGGAGAACGTGCGGGTGAGGGGCTACTCGAGGTGGAAGATGATGTGCTGGCCGTTGGATCTGAAGATCCAATGGCGGGGAGCGAGGCGCTAAGGGGCGGTAGGGATGTAATCTGAGGCGAAGCGATCAACAGTTGTCCGACATGCCACGTGTCGAGCTGAGGCAGCGGCGCCAACGGGTGGTTCTGATCTGAGATGGAGATTGATCGGGCGGTTGATATCCAAGCGGGCATAGACGACGGTGATGGATCAGCGGGAGCGCGATTGAACGGTGCACAACGCGCCACGTGGCATAAGGAGGGAGAGGCGGCAACGGGCGGTGGTGATGAGATATGTAGATGAACAGATGGTGGAAAAAATGTGTACGTGGAGAGGGTTGGGCCGTTGGATTCAAGATGAAATCCAACGGCCATGGATGCAGGCGGATGATGCAAGGAGGGCGGGCCACGTGGCTCACCCAGAATAGGCCACGTGGCCCAATCAGAGTATTCCAAAAGAAATTTTGATTTTTGAGGGGCTAAATGGCCGAATTTGAGAAAACTCAAAATATGAAAGTTGTAGATCTTGATGAGATCTAGAAGTTTCATGTTGATCAAAGTGGAGATGAGGTCATATGTAGATACAAAATATTTTTGAGGGTATTTTTAAGGTTAACAATACCACGAATTTTGCTTTTGCCATTTTTTGTGATTTTTAATTTATTCAAGACTCTAATAATTACAGGACTTTATCTAGATTTTATTGACACATATTTAAGCAAGGGGGTTAATATATGTAAATTATGATGATGAAATCGGGTTTCATCAGCGCCCACACCCTTGTGACTCTTGGAAACCATATCTGTACCCCCTGATACATGGTCAAATTACAAAAGGAGTGCAATCACTTTTCAAAATTATAATCATGCCCTCCAAAGGTTATTTTTGAAATATTTGTATTTATTTCTATTACATTTAGGCCCCAGAATTATTTCGATTGTATTTTGAGCACTTGGAGTCCAATTTTTGTGTTCTTAATGTTGCTTTAAAACTCTTTCAATTTTCTATCATATAAACAATGAATCATTAATTTTGTGATATTATTGAGCACTAATTAATTGATCAGAATGTATGCATCTTCTGTGAGACATTAGTGATCTGAATTGATTTCTTTTTACTTAGAAAATTATGAAAATAGGGGGCATGCTTGATAATTAATTTGGGAATTAATTGATCTAATATTTTATAAAAACAATCAAATGTGGCTCAATATTTAAATTGAGAAGAGATTGAGTGTCCTACTTGTTTGCTTGCATTCTTTCTTTGCATTCATTATCATTGAAAATCTAAAAAATATTACATTTATTTATTCTCTCATATTTGCATAGCATTTTTTTATGCACAAAAAATATAAAATCATTCATCATATTTGCTTCAACTTAATTGCATATTTTTTAAAAATCCATTAAAAAATTTACAAAAAAATCCATTAAAAATTCATCTCTTGAAAACCTAACCTTGAGTTTTTTAAAATTTATTATAAACTCTCATATTACCTCCATGAGTTAGATCTTGGGATTTATTTAAGTAAAATAAATAATTTCCACATTTAAATTAATTCAATAATTATTTTTTCTGTGATTTTGATAGCTCGCTTTTTATTACTTACTACAACTGGCACTAATTTTTAAAATTAAGAGTGGTGATGGGTGGTGTATCAAATGATGATGTTGTTGACCGGGAGGTATACGATTCGGTGTTGATTTTTAGATGACTTAGTACATATGTTTTCCACCCCCAGGTAGTCTGACCCCTTGTTTTTCTTGTAATTATTTTCTCTATTTATTTTTCTTAGCATTTTTATTCATTCTATCTATAATATATATTTTTTTGTATCTCTCTCTAATATAAATAGTTTTAGTGTGAGGGACCTGGTGTACTGGGAGCGGCTTTCTAGGAGGCTAACACAACTTAAGGAGATCGGAGGCAAGCGATTCTATGGATCGAGCCCGCTGAGTAGGAACAAATAAATTTTTTTATAGTGTTTAGATTAGGTTTTTTTATTGTATTCAGACATTTTTGTAATTAATATATAATAATTGCTCATTTCTAGCGGTCTTCGTTTGAAGACTCACTTGTGTACCCATACTTGGACACTTGGCATGTTGGGCCCATTTTTTGTGGTGCTTGACGTAGATCTAAGACTGCACTATAGCTATTAGAGCTACTAGGGTTTATTTATTACGTTCATAGTCCTAGGATTGCACATTCACTAGCAGATGCACTAGATGTTATACTTAGGCCAAATTAACATGTTTTTCACTCGCTAATAGAACTATATTTCTAGGATCGATTTTCTGATGCTTTAATATAGTGTAAATTTCAATTATGTTTAGCATACTACATGGAGATTATGGGGATCACTGTAAGTATTTCCATCTGAGCATGCATCATTCTTTTATCAAATTGCATCAGCTTTTCTGACTCCTTCGTCCGTGTTTTCTCACTTAGAATTAAAGGAAATTGGGACTATTTGATTGACATGCTTGATCTTGGACTTCAAAGCAAGCGATTACCTAATCTAAAGTTGGTATTGCTAACATTATTGATTAATTAAAAATCGGATAAAAAATGAACATCATTACCTTAAAGGAGAGTAACCCTAATCTGTGTGTGTAGGTACTTACCTCCAGACTATGAGTGGGTGAGAATGTAGACTTAAGATTAGAGCTCAAAACCCCAGACATGTGTCCTAAGTCGTTAGATCCAACGAGCTGCAAGTGCTCGCCTCCAACCATAGAGAGATGTGTTGGGTGTGCAAGTCTACTATTTCCTTTAAGGGTGTGATATAACCCTACAGCATGGGCACATCACTCCTTTGATTAAGGTATAGTAGAACTACATCTGTGCATCAAGGAAACTTACTTGTGTGTAATGGATTCAAAGATTGTATTGCCACCTAACTTAAAATTGAAAAGACAATCAATCAGTTTTTTAAGTTCTTCACTGTGTTAAGTTTGTGAACCTGGGGTTTGAATTGTGTATTGAATTGTATGCGTGCAAAGACTGTACACACCTCTATGAGATTCTCTCACCTCTTAAATTTACATGCTCCCACGCACATCTCTTGACATCGAAAGATGGAAATTTGGAGCGATTTTAGTCCATACTCCATGGATTCATTGAACACTCCAATTTTCAGGTCTTTTTGAGTCTGCAAGGACTCTCTTCATGGACCCCCCCATTCCTAGACCCTCTTCTAGGAAATGAAACTCATCCTCTTGTGTTAGGGTATGGTCAGACCCATACTAATCCCCTATTCTCCTCCAACACCGAGAGTGACCCTCTCCTTGGTGCCTCTAGATCATTTTCTTTATCAATAGCTTATACGAATCCACTTTTTGATGATATTAAGAAGAAGCATAGATGTTGCCCAAAAGACCACCACTGAAAGATGAGGACCAAAATGATCCTATTCAGGCAATATTGTCTAGCCTTGTATAGACAAGAGCAGTTGAATTAGACCCTTAGAGATTAGGTGAACCGTTTGAGAGCTGTAGGAGGAGAAGATGATCCTATGATGGAAGCATACAAACCTGTAGAGAACCAGAACAAGAGTTAGCTTAGGCCGACACCGCCTTAAGAAGCATATGACCCAAAACCTTATTTCTTGGCTGTACTCCCTAAATTCTGTGGAAATGAGATAGAAGAACGTTTCACCTTCCTACAAGAATTTGAAATGATCTATGATAATTGGAGCAACCCTCGGGTCAGTCATGATTATATTAGGCTGTGTATGATTCCCTTTTCCTTGGCAGAAAATGTAGCATATTGGTTGAAGAATTTAGGGATAATAGTAACCACATGGAATCGGTCCAAAGACTTTTTCTTGAAGAAATTTTATCCTCTGAACTGAACCAATCATATGAGAGCCCATATCACAAGCTTTACTCAGTAATCTCGCGATCCTTTCCATGAGGCATGGGAAAGATTCAAAGGTTTGTTACAAAAATGTCCTTGTCATGACATACAGGCTTTCTTTAGTGGTCTTACCCTTGATATGCAAGGGATAGTGAGTGATGCCTATGGAGGAAGTTACATGAACAACAATGTTGACACCGTCTAGAGAATCTTCGAACACATGGCGGAAACTAGTCGCTTATAGACCACAGACAGAGCCTATTATCAGACATCTTACCTGAGCACCAGCTGAGGTGGACAAGAAGGCCATGATTGAGGTAACAAAGGATATGATTATGAACATGTGGATTTTATTTGATAACCTGACCATAGTGGAGCAGATGAACAAGAATGTTGGTGAACTCTACAAGCTCACTGAATTAAAAAATCTCACAAAATTGCCGAAGCAGGTTGAATAATTAACCAAGAGGGTAGCCCATCTGAGGTTATCTACCATGTCTACACCTTTTATTCCCATGAGTTGAGTCCACCCCCTTCAGGAACATCCGATGCAAGGGGACTATATCGGTCAAGAATAATATAATGTCCTGACTTATCATCAGATTGAGCCACCAACCGAGGTAGTCTATGAGGAATCTCCACAAGTGTAGGAGGTCAATGGAGTATGGTACACTACTGTTCCCACCAACTCCACTTCCCACACAACATCAGTTTCATTCAGCCCCCACCTATTAATAGCCATAACACAGACAACAATTCCAGTTGGGCCACTAGAGCCAAACATTTTTAAATAATCGTATCGCTAGCCACAACAGAATTTCCAATAGCAGAACTACCATCAAGGACCATTACACAATTATCAGTATTAGTACCAACAACCTCTTCAGAGGCAAGAGATCGGGCCATCCAATGCGAACACCCTAGATCTCCAATGTATTTTTGATAAACTCTAGAGGATAACCAATGAGATGCATGACATGAGGGTTGACATCAATCAGGTGTCGTAATGGTAGGACAAGCACTCCACACCGAAGACCTTGCTTCTCGCCCAAGTTCTGGTCAATCCCAATAACCTGAACCAACAACCACAATAGAAACCTCGGGATCATGTATACATTCTAGAACATGCATTTTCTAGACATGAGATCTTTTTGCATGATGATACTCATCACAACTCTCTCAGGAGTGGAAGGACTGTACAAATGCCTGATCATGCTAAGGAGAGAGAGAGAGAGGAGGAGTTTGAGCATCTACTCGAAAAAGACTCGGAAGAGGAGGAGAATCATCGGCATTCCAATGGTAGTAGGAGCACCCATTTATCATGACATGAGTCATCCAGAGATGAGGCATTCATACCTTGACCAACAACTGAAACACCATTGGAGTCCCTACATTTTTCCCATGAGCACAATGTCAGTCCTGTACATAGTCCAGTTCAGAGTCATATTTGAATAAAATTAGAAGATTACATGATTCTGATTCTGATATGTCTCTTCCATCTCCTCCAATAAACCCCTTCCCACATGCCCTTAAAAGGGGGGAGGAAGGAAAATCCAACAATTCAAAAAGATGATTCTGAGTTGGCTCGAATTGACAAGGAATATGTTAAGATCAAGATGTCGTCAATGAGCGATAAACACGAAATCTACCTCTTTAATAATGTGGAATTGTCATAGTACAGGGGGCAGATTTCGGTCAGCAAAGGCCATATCTTCAAATATGTGGAAATTATTTTTCTTGACAAGTCTACCAAGGTCAAACTCAGGGACACGAGCCTCTTCATCTATTTATCAAATATTGTAGATGAATTGATGCGAGATTATTTTCTTAATCTTTGGTCTTCATGCAAATGCGCAAGAAAATGCAGATACGACAATGCGAGAAATGCAGCTAGAATCACAAATCATGATGCATGTAAATTTTATGTGATTTCTCAATGCAATTACAAGGTATGTTCACATAATGCATGATTAAATGCAAAGGATACGCATGCAAAAGATTAATTACAAAGATCACCTACAGAATATGAGCACAAATTATAATTCAAATTCAGAGTCGAATTGAGAAATAAGGATGATTACCAGCATTGAGATGAAAGGTCAAGAGGCATTACAGGTCACATACTATAGCATAAATAATTCAGTGTCAAATCATAAAATTAAACATGCCAATAGGTAGATGATGGAACAAACTTCAAAAAAACACTAGAATCAATAAAAACAGAGATCAGATGCTCAAGATATGAAGTAAACAATGCAATGGCATATTGTAATAAAATGCATAAAATAAAGGATAAATAATTGCAAATAGTTCCTTGGAAGGGCCTATTTGCAATAACCAAAAATCGAAGGGGGGCCTATGTAATTTTTCCTTTGATGTGGAGGGGCATTTCTGCAATTATCCAAACCCGGCATGGCCTTTACGTAAATTTCCTAAGCGCACATGTGTCGCACGCACCTGGGGGCTTATTTGCAAATCTAGAGAAGACTAGGGGTGTTCCTGTAAATAACCCATGCCCCACACGTGTAATGCACACATGGTAAGGTTCGGTGGCGGTGCACCTTCGGATGGAGGCTCGGTGACACGCGACGGCTGTTGTTGCTTCATCCAATGGATCGGGTCGTACGAGCCTGCAGGTCCGGTTGGGGAAGATGTAGCATGTCCTAGACCGTTGGATGGCTGCTGCAAGGTGCCATCCAACAATGCATGTACTTCTTCCGTCAGGGAGCAGCGACATATTTAGAGCTCCAACATCACAACCAGAGCTCCTCTGAGCTCCCCAGTCTTCATCGAAAGTCAGTGGCCCTTAATGGCCACCCGGAGAGGATAGTCTGCAGTCGAAGAAGCACTAGGGTAGCTGTAGGAGCCTTCCAACATAGCCTCGCCGGAGAGGCTGCTCGAGATCAGAGATGCGGTGAATATTCTAACCATTGACTTCCTGCAAGGGTTAGCAAATAGTTAAAGCTGTGGAGGTGCGCACGTGAGTGAAGTGAAGTGGAATGGAGTCCCATGGAGGTAGAGGAGCATGGGACAGGAGCTCCTTCTCCGGCGAGGTGAAGAAGGAGATGGGGCGGGGGTGATCAGGTTGTGGAGAAGGGGAGATGGTGAGTGGACGGGTAGGCAAAAGTGAGGACGACATGGCAGAGGTAATTTGATGGTCCAGAGATGGTGAAGATAATTGTGGGCGGTGAAAAAATTAAGAGAAATGTCAAAGAAGACATGAGAAGAACCTGGAGGTCGGAGAGGAAGACAACGATCAGAGTGGCTAGCGTTGAGCATCAGAAGATGCTCGGGTTGTCGCCCAACGTGCGCGACCGTGCACGGAGCTCGGCGATGCTCGGGGTCTTCTTCTACATGGTCGGAGGGCCATGGATCACACTGGGGGTTAGATGGCCATCTTTGCCTTGACACACCACCCTCTGCTGTCACTGGAGGGCAGAGGAAGCTGAGCCATGGCCCTGCGAGTGGTGGATAAGGGTGGAATGCGACAGAGGGAGGTATTTGTAGGCAGTGCTCAGGCTTTACAAGATGGAGAAGGCGTGACTTGAAACAACTGAGATGGAGGAACATGGTGAAGGCTGGGAGACTTGAAGACCACACAAAGAAGACGGATCTTGGAGCTGCGTGGGGGATGTATTATGATGAAAGAGGGTGATCGAAGCGGTAGCCAAGAAAGGAAGGGGGCGTAGTGGCCGCGAGTCGTAACGCCGGGGAAGGGAGTGTGCTGGAGGTTGACGAAGAGATTTGGACCGTTGGATCATGCGAGCCAACGATCCAGATGGAAGGGTAGATAGAGGGCTAAGATCAGATTCTTAGATCTGATCCTGTGGCTATGAAGAGGGTGGGGGTTAACGACCTAGATGGGAGTTAGGGTCCCATCCAATTGCGGAGATTTCACAGGTGATGTGGTGATCATAGAGCCATATGATTAGAAGGGAATTGGGTGGCTGAGCTTTAGGTATGAAGGTGCGGTGGGGATGAGAAGGGGGAGTCGATCAGATGGTTGTGAGCGAGTGAAGGATGAACGATAGAGATGGAGGTAGGGAAGGCTTGATCCAAGGGCCAAGAATGAAGCCAGGTGGTGAGAAGAGGGAAACCAAAGACAAATCTAAAAGAAATAAAAGGAAGCAAAATTAGGAAAAAGTCAAAACATGAAAGTTGTAAATCTTGATGAGATCTACAAGTTTCATGTTGGATAAAAAAATCAAAAGAGGTCATTTGTACAAAAGTGTATTTTTGGGTGCATTTTTAAAGGGTAAAAACACATCTTTGGGGTTTTGATATTTTTGTATTTTTTATTTCTTTTAAAAACCAAAACAAATATATACAATATTTATTCTAATTTTTAGGAGTTTTTAATAAAATATAAAATAAAGAAAGAGGTTAGTAATTAAATACAATAAATATAGGTTAATTATACACAATTTATATACAAGATAATAATAACAAATTAATCATGATTTTTACTGAAATGTTTAAGCTTGTGTATTAATAATTGGATTTTGGCATGATGAATCTGAGATTCATCATGCCCCTATACTTAAACTATGCTCATTCTCGAGCATCTAAAGAATGAAGGGGTCAGATTAATTCCTGACAATGTATGTGAAATTTCAAGGCTCAATTCATAGAAGACCCTTAATTTAAGTGATTGATGAATCTCAGATTCATCACTATAAAAATCATTAATTGAGCTCAAATCCCTAAAAATCATTGCCATTTCTTCATTTATATTGCATAATTAGCATTCATACATGTTTTGATAAGAATTGCATTTTATTACTCTTTATTGCACAAAATAAGAAGCCAAAAATTTCAGCCCAATTGTCTTATAAAATAGCCTAACTTCCCTTATTTTTAATTAATTCATGAAAACTCCAAATGACCTAAAATTACCTCCACTGTTTACAAATCACTAACAAGAATAAATGAAAAATATAAAAAATAACTAACCTAAATAAATGGACCAAAAACCCAAACCCTAGTTCTTGGATTTCCAGACTAAAACCTCGATATCTTCCTCATCCAGTGTCTGATTTGATCCTACTCAATTTGAACTAATGTACATTCGATTATCTTCAAAACAAGATCAAGTTCAAATGAATCAGAGCTCATATGTGAAAGTTGGGTTTTGGGCCTCTTTTGTACATTTTGTATTTTTGCGGTTTTTGACCTATTATTTTATGTACATAATTGACTCATTATATTTTATTTATTTTTCATTTGTCTTATTTGATAAAAGTTTTATTAAAATTTGTAAAAATCCAAATCCAAACTGAGCTTGAAATCATAGAAACGGAGTCCGAGTCTTCACTAACTGTCTGTACAAAATTGTCTTTTTCACATTTTATTTTATTTCTTATTTTTCTTAATTATTAAAAATCCAAAAAAATAGATTAATGTGTAAATATTTATGTTTGATTTATCCTGTTTTTTACGGATTTTTATATGGTTTAAAAATGACAAAAAATTAGAAAATCTAAAAATCAAGGTATTCTAGTACATGGGATACCCCAAAAATACCACTTTGCACAAATGATCTATTTTGGTTTTGGTTTTTTAATGAAATTTGTAGCTCTCGTTAAGACGAGCAACTTTCGTGAAGAAAAGTTTTCAATCCGAGGACGTTTGCTATTTCTTTTCTATTTTTCTTTGTATGTATTTTTTCGATTTTTTTAGGGCTGACACGTGGCAGCTCCTGGAGCTGCCATGTGTCACCCATTTTTAAAATTTATTTTGTTTATTTTTTTAAAATTACTTAAAAAATTAAAAGAAAAAAAAACAAAAAAACATATAATCAATTGCCATGTGGAAGCACTAGTGTCGTCCGATGTCGGCCGATCGGACGACACCTGTGCGCCACCCCCTTCCTCTGTCTCCTTCCACTTTCCCAAAACTACCTGCCACCTCTCCTTTTCCGGCTGCTAATCACCTCCGCCTTCCTTCTTTGGCCAGCAACCATCACCCCTACGTATCTCGCAGTCAACCTCCAATCGCCATCGCCTTCCTTTAGCGGTCGCGCCGCCTTCCCTCTTCGATTAGCTCCGCGAATCCCGCATGCCACCCATCACCGATCTCGCCCCCTCAACTTTGCATGCTTTCTTTCTCCGACTGCACCCTTCTCCTATAAAACACATCACTGCCCCCATTGAGAATCATTCATCGATAGCTTCTGATTCAAGGAGGAGGCGGCAGTGACAGAGCCCCTCCTCCATCTTCATTGGCGAGGTCCGATGTACTCCTCAACACCGTCGCAGACCACCCTCCGCATGCTACTACTTCGCTCCAGAAACTCATCGTGGAGCCAACGATGATGCAACATCCGCGCTACTGCTCCGCCGCGTCAGCCACGGGCCTCCACCTGTAGTTCCTCGTCAGCGCCCCCACCGCCGCTCCTCTGGCTACCACCACTTCTGTCGGTCGCCCCCTCTACCAGGAGCCTAGCAACCACCTTCGACTGCCGGATCCAAAGTCCCAGGAGGTCACGTGCTTCTCTTGTGTCGCCTAGGGACATTTGCAACCAGACCCCCGGAGTGCGCCTCAATCCTGAAGAATCCCCTCGCACGTGATCTGCACGTGGGGGTGGTAAACTTTGCGCTGAGCCCCTTGTAGTTTCCTAATTTGTTGAAGCATACCCACCTCTCAAGGGTCACGTGCATAACACGTGACCTCTAGAGAATTTTGCGAAGAAGCACCTCCAGTTTTCCCTATTCACACCAAGGTCCAGGCACCCCAAGGGCACATGCGCAACACATGCTCCTTGGGAACTTTGCAAAAGTATTCCTAAGGGTATAGGTATTTACATTTTTTGTCCCTGCTCTGCATTTTTTGTATAATTTATTTATTGTAATTGCATTGAGACCCCTATGTTCCCCTTTTATTTTGAACCTCTACTTTGCATTATTTTATTATTTAAAAAATTGCATGATGTTTTCAACTAATTCTCTACCATATGGCATAATTGTGATATTTTTGTGATCTGTGGTTAATTAATGATTAATTTTTTTGTGGAAAATTGCATATTTATCCATTTTATGCTTCGAAATTCATAAGTGAGTAACCATTGCTCGAAAAATTGCCAAAAATTCATTGATTGTATAATTAATTGTGTTTAACACCATGCCCAAAAAGAATTGCATTTACATACATGATTTGCTCTGTAAAAATCATTTTGCTTATTTCAATCTTTAATTTTGAATAGGTATTAAATCCAAGATTTTGAAGATTTAGGATTTTTCTGATCAATCACCTAAGATCTTGGATAATTTTATCTCTTGGAAATAATTAGGTTTAATATTTGTTATACTTAATTATTGAAATTCTTTGTGTTTGCATTCATAAATTGTTAAAATATTTACATTGCATCCAAAAATTCCAAAAAAATTACATTGCATTCATTTCATCATAATTGGCATCATAATCCTTAACACTACGGAATAAGTCTATTCTTGCTTCAGTCAACCATCTCATTAGTTTGTCAGACTTAAAAGTGTAGATTGACGGCTAGATGATGGAGGGCATAGGATTGTGTCTATTTTTCTCTCCCTCTCATTGGAACAAGAGGCCTCTCGAGTGCCTTATTACTCAACACAAGTATATTTTTATTTTTATTGATCAATGTGTCCGTCAAGAGAATTTGGAGTCGTCTACACTTGTTTTTCTGGGAGTACACCGGGGTGTGCCTCTTTTGAGTATCTAAGATACCTTTGACACCTAGACTTGTATCACTATACGATGCATAGCCCTTTTATGGTGATAGCATGACTCCTTGGTCCTAAAAGCGTTTGGTCCAAGTGGACACTTTGAAAATGGTTGGGAGCACTCGCCATTGGTGGAAGCCCTTTGTAATTTGACTTTGAAGGATAAATCTTTTCTTTGAATATTTATTTTTTCTTTTCTTTTCTTTTCTTTTTAGCTAGCTCCACTTCTTTTACCAAAAGTTGGTGCACATTGATCAACAGATAAATTAGATTTCATCACACCATGGCACACAGGTAGATATCAAATGATAGTACATGAACTTGTTCACATATTGGCTAGGGTTTTGCTGATACTCGGGTTTCTTGAAGCCTTCATTAAGTTTATCCCATCCTCGAGCATCATTAGATCGGTTCTAGACTCAAATCTCCAGTCCCAATTCCTCAAGTGATAACTCAACTCATCTCATCAATCATGCTTTTGTGAAAGTGTTGTGCTGATTGTATTCTTTTAAAGGTAGAGATGAAGAGTACAATATAACACTCAAATCTTTCAAACTAGGGAAGTGTGGATTATTAATTTCAAAAATCCAACGACTAAGGCTAGCTAACTCAGACTCTCTAGATCACAGAAATCAAGTGTCCTCAAAATCCTTAAGCCTTGAGTGAATGTGAATGTGTCAAGATACACCATCTCCAGAGTTAGTGAATTTTGTGATTTTTATCTTTTGCAAATTTTTATGAATTTTAATTTTTCATTTTTAATTCATTTGTGAGACAATGACTGGCCCATGCTCATATGAATAGTTGCGTCTACTCCCAACCAGTATGGGTGTAAGTACGAACTGTTAGACTGACCCGTGTTACTTGAGGACGGAGCCATAGACTGTGTCCTCTAAACCATCCACTCTGCTAAGGGAGATCGAAGTCCCCCACTGAAGAATAACTACTCATTTTTAAGACTAGTAGTCCGAGTCTTTACCATTTTTTAATTTTCTAGTTTTTTATGAAATTTTTGAAAAAGATTATTTTTAATTACAAAAAGTTAATCTCTCAATTTTAAAAAATATTTTTACAATTTTTTTTTACAAAAATCAGTTCATAGGTCAACTTATACCAAGCCCAAAAAGTTTTCAAAATTTTAAAATATGAGCTATGGCTAAAGTATATATACAATAATATACGATACACCCCCTATACTTAACTTTTGATATCTCCTCATAGCACAAGTGATATGAATCCATAGCTCTGGTTAAATACATGGTGATATAACGGAACTTATCGGAGGTTCCCCCTATACTTAGGTCAAAAATGGCCTAAGTATAAGAAGACTGATAGAGGGAAGGATGATGGGTCGGGTTCCCCCTATACTTAGGCTGAAAATAGCCTAAGGATCTGGAAATTGGGCTGGGGTCCGAGGCTTGTTAGGGTTAGGGGTGTTCATGTACATATGCCATAGAGAGGATGGGGGGTGAGGGTGGTGAATTTTTGCAGACGTAGATGTAGGAGGGGAAGGTGTATCCAACGTGGCAGATGCACGGGACGAGGTATGTATGGGTGTATACACAGAGATGGTGCGGGTGGTGCATGTGTATGTGCGTGGGGGGGGGGTGTAGATCATCTAGTGATCTACTCACTTTTGTTCTCTTTTTCTTACACACGCGAGCCCTCGAAAGAGGGCCACTAGAAATGCGCATGCTACATTTTTTACAATAGAATGAATGAAGTGCTGATTAAAAATTCCTTGAATCTCTCTTATGTTCTTTTGTGTCTCCTTGCAGCAGGAGCTCCCATCTCCGTGCCTCCATGGGGATCAAGCATCCTCGATCACCATGGACCCTGCCACAAAAGAATAATGTTAGAAAAATATCAAGAAAAATAATAAAAAAATGATGCAAATACAACATGATGAGAAGACATGAGAATTTTGAAAATATTCACGTCAAAAATATTTCAACAAAATCTGACAAATAAATAAAGGTGAGCAGTGTCCTCGTCAACGACGCCATTTGATGAACGCAAAATCTGCCTCTTTAATAATGTGGAATTGTCATAGTATAAGGGGTAGATTTCGGTCAACAAAGATCACATCTTCGAATATGTGGAAATTATTTTTCTTGGAGTCTACCAAAGTCGAACTCAGGGACATGAGCCTCTTCGTCTATTTATCAAATGTTGTCGATGAATTGATGTGAGATTATTTTCTAAGTCTTTGGTGTCATGCAAATGCATAAGAAAATGCATATACAATAATGTAAGAAATGCAACAAGAATCACAAATCATGATGCATGTAATTTTTATGTGATTTTTCAATGCAATTATAAGGTATGCATGGACATAATGCATGATTAAATGCAAAGGATATGCATGCAAAAGATGAATATAAAAATCCCCTACATAATATGAGCACAAATTGTAATCCAAATTCATGGTCGAATTGAGCAATAAGGATGATTTCTGGCATTGAGATGAAAGGTCAAGAGAAACTATAAATAACAGAATATAACATAAATAATTCAGTGTCAAATCATAAAATTAAACATGCCACTAGGTAGATGATTAAACAAACTTCAAAATGACACTAAAATCAATAAAAAATAGAGATCAGATTCTCAAGATATGAAGTAAATAGTGTAATGGCATATTGTCATAAAATGCATAAATAAAGGATAAATAATTGCAAATAAGTCCTTAGAAGGGCCTATTTGTAATAACAAAAAATCGGCGGGGGCCCTCTGTAATTTTTCCTTTGGTGTAAGGGGCATTTCTGTTGTTATCCAAACCTGATAGGGCCTTTATGTAAATCTCCTAGGTGTGCACGCGAGGCACGTGCTTGGGGGCTTATTTGCAAATCTGGAGAAGGCTAGGGATGTCCCTGCAAATAACCCATACCCCGCACGTGTAACGCACGGGGCGAGGTTTGGTGGTTGTGCATCTTCGAATAGAGGCTCGGCGACATGCGTCGGCTGTTGTTGCTTCATCCAATGGATCAGGTCGTACGAGCCTGCATGTCCGATTGGGGGTGACGTGGTTTGTCCTGGGTCATTGGATGGCCTCCGCGAGGCGCCATCCAACTACGCATGTACTTCTTCTTCCGTCGGGGAGTGGCATCATATTTAGAGCTCTAACGTCGCAGTCAGAGCTCCTCCGAGCTCCCTCATCTTCATCGAAGGTCTGTGGCCCTTCGCCATCTATTAAGGATGGCCTGCGGTCGGAGAAGCACCAGGGTAGTTGTAGGAGCCTTCCAACATAGCCTCGTCAAAGAGGCTGCTCGAGATGGGAGATGCGGTGAAGATTCCAGCCATTGACTTCCTGCAAGGGTTAGCAAATAACGGGAGCTGTATAGGTACGTGCGTGAGTGAAATGAAATGGAATGGAGTCCCATGGAAGTGGAGGAGCGTGGGACTGGAGCTCCTTCTCCGAAGAGGTGAAGAAGGAGATGGGGCAGGGGTGATCAAGTTGTGGAGAAGGGGAGACAGTGAGTGGATGGGTCGGCGAAGTTGAGGGCGGCATGGCGGAGGTAATTGGATGGTCTGGAGATCGTTGTTGGCGGTGGAAAAATTAAGAGAAAAGTTAAAGAAGACATGAGAAGAACCTGGAGCTCAGAGAGGAAGATGGTGGTCGGAGTGGCCTGTGCTAAGCATCAGAAGATGCTCAGGGTCGTCGCCTAGAGGGCGTGACTGTGTACGGAGCTTGATGGTGCTCGGGGGCTTCCGTTACATGGCTGAAGGTCCATGGATCACACTGGGGTTTGATGGCCATCATCTCCTCGACACACCACCCTACGTTGTCACCGGAGGGCAGAGGAAGCTGAGTCATGGCCCCACGAGTGGTGGATAAGGGTGGAATGCAGTGGAGGGAGGTATTTGTAGGCGGAGCTCAGCCGTTACAAGATGTAGAAGGCGTGACTTGAAATGACTGAGATGGAGGGAACAGAGTGAAGGCTGGGAGACTTGAAGACCACGCGAAGAAGACGGATCTTGGAGCTGTGTGGGGGAGGCGTTACGAAGGAAGAGGGTGATCAGAGCAGTAGCTAAAAAAGGAATGGGGGCATGGTGGACGCGAGTCGTAACGCTAGGGGAAGGGGGTGCTCTTGAGGTTTAAGAAGAGGATTGGACCATTGGATCATGCGATCCAACGATCCAGATGAAAGGGCAGATGAAGGCATAAGATTAGATCCTTAGATATGATCCTATAGCTATGAAGAGGGTGGGGGTTTACAGCCTAGATGGGAGTTAGGGTCCAATCCAATGGCGAAGATGATGCGAGTGACATGGTGATCATAGAGCCGTAGGATAAGAAGCGAATCAGGCAGCTGAGGTTTAGGCGTGAAGGTGCGGCAAGGATGAGAAGGGGGAGTCGATCATACGACTGTGAGAGAGTGAAGGATGAATGACGGAGATGGAGGTGGGAGAGGCTTGATCCAAGGGTCAGGAATGAAGCCGGGTGGCGAGAAGAGGGAGGGGCCGCGTGGCAGCTCCAGAGAGCCCCACGTGGCTGCTTCAGAAAGTTTAATAAATATAAAAATAAAGATAAATCTAAAAGAAATAACAGGAAGCAAAATTAGGAAAAAGTCAAAACATGAAAGTTGTAGATCTTGATGAGATCTACAAGTTTTATGTTGGAAAAAAAGTCAAAAGGGGTCACTTGTACAAAAGTGTATTTTGGGTGCATTTTTAAAGGGTAAATACATATCTTTGGGGTTTTGATATTTTTTGTATTTTTTATTTCTTTTAAAAACCAAAACAAATATAGACAATATTTATTCTAATTTTTAGGGGTTTTTAATAAAATAAAAAACAAATAAAGAGGTTAGTAATTAAATCCAATAAATATAGGTTAATTATACACAATTTATATACAAGATAATAATAATGAATTAATTGTGATTTTTATTGAAATATTTAGGATTGGGGATTAATAATTGGATTTTAGCATGGTGAATTTGAGATTCATCAATGAGTTTATAGATGTTATTCCTGCTATGAAGAAGCACTTCAAACCAAAATGTACACATAAGAGGACAAGCAGGAAGAAAAATACAAGAACAGAAAAACATGTGCTATCCATAGTAATAATTTGTGCCATTAGTAATGAGATTCCGAGGAAGAAACATGATATGGGTGCTCACTATATGCCGAGTCAGATCGCTGACATTGCGTTTGCATGCACTCTACTAGAAAATAGATCCTCAATTAATCTCTCACCCTCTTCATTGATTGAGAGACTTAATCTAGGTCCTCTTTAGAGATCAAGAGCATATCTATAGTTCGGTGACCGATCTATAAAGAGACCTAAATATGTGTTAAGGAACGGTGTTGTATCGATCAAGAGATGAGAATACAAGGTTGATTCCATTATTCTAGACATGAAAGTCCCTCGACGCTGGAAGAATTTCCAGATAATAATTGGTTGCATCTTTAAGGACATATGTGGTATTGTTCGATTACAATGATGGGATGATCTAGTTTTGTACTCACAGAGATGAAGTAGCGTTGGAAAAGAAGCAGACAAAGTGGGAGAGATCAGATTCTGAGAGAAGCACTGAGTATTCCGTATCAGAAGCAGAATGTGATCAAATGGACACTGTAGGGCCTTGGAGACAGAATCCAACCATTGTAGATGAGTTTCTCTCACATGAGGATGATCGTGTGTTGGATACATGTTGCGAGTTTTCCAGAGATCCTCTTCAAGGCATAGGAACAAATATAGATCCCTACACCCTTGATGATGCAGAGGTCGATCCAGGCATGTCCGCCTATTCTCCATGGGACAATCGAGGGATAAGGATGATGAGACAGACATGGTGGTTACCGATTTTCTTGAAATATTTTGCAATCTGACTTCTGATCAATAGACACAGTTGGTGGTAGTGACAACAAAGACATATTTGACCATTGTTAGCACAGAGCTAGTGGCAATTGAACTATACATCCCTGATGATCATACCTTACATGAGCTCAAGCCCTTACAACCAACCCTCAAATATGCCTTAATCATCAGTTCGTGATTGACCGAGGAGTAGGAGTCTCGCTTGCTAGAGATCTCGGAAAAGAATCTTAAGGTGACAGGCTGGAGCATTTCTGATCTCTGTGTGATAAATTTTGCTCTGTGTCCACACCATATCTACTTGGAGGATGATGCCAAACCCTCTCATGAGTTCCAACATAGGTTGAATCCAAACTTGCGAGAGGTCGTAAGAAGGAGATATAGAAATGGTGTGATGCGGGTTTTATTTATCCCATCTCCAATTTCAAGTGTATGGCACCAATTTACATTGTCCCAAAGAAATCAGGCATTCAGATTGTCAATAACGACTATGGAAAGGAGATTGTGAAGCGAGGACCCATGTTATGCCACGTCTATGTGGATTACAAGCACCTGAATGCTACTACAAAGAAGGATCACATTCCCCTTCCTTTTATTGATTAGATCCTAGAGTGACTAGCGGTGAATGATTTCTTATGTTTCTTGGATGGATATTCATGCTATAATTAAGTAGCTATAGCTCCCGATGACCAGGAGAAAAACACCTCCACATGCCCTTTCGGAACGTACTCATTTAGGCACATGCCTTTCAGGCTATGCAATGCTCTGGGAACATTCCAAAGGTGCATGATCACGGTCTTTGTTGAGATGGTAGGTGAGTACCTGAAAGTCTTCATGGTTGACTTCTCGATCTATGGAGATACTTTCAATCTATATCTAAAACATCTAGACTGAGTCCTACCGATATGTTGCAAGGCAAATCTAGTACACTCCTCGAAAAAGAGTCAATTCATGGTGTTGGAGGGTATTTTGTTGGAGCACATCATCTACCAAAAAGGAATGGAGGTCAACCCTACCAAAGTAGACATGATCAGAAAACTCCTTTTAGACAAGTGAGTCCAAGGTGAACCGTTTCTATAGTAAATGTTACTGTAATCTTTTTATATATTAATAATACTTATTGATTTTCACTCATTATCTGAGATTAATGAATGCAAGCAATTATAAGGTCACTTAGTACAATTAGGGTTTTGTACCATGGCCATCTTGATGATCGTACAACTTTTGATTTAATGGTTGGTTATAGAGGCTGGTGCTCATACGTTATCTAAAGATTTAGATCGAAGACTCATCTTGCACCATCAAATGTTGTCAAGAAAGGATCTCCAACTTGAGAAGGAGATGGAAATCCTTACTCCAAAGGCTATTATATGATCGACCTCTTGATGCAAGTCCTTTGCATTGGAATAGAGATTCGGAGGTGTCGGATAAGTTAGGTCAAAGAGTCAACTTAAAGAGATCGAGATAATTGATGAATCTCCATTTCATCACCTTTATTCTATCAATTTGGCCTTAAAAACCTTAGCTAATGCATGTAAATACCTCTTAAATTGCACAAATTAACATTCATTCTTTGTTGTATAAATATGGTATAAATCACTATTTTCAAAGCTAAAATTATAGAAGAAAGAAAAGAAAAGAAAAATAATAAAATGACAAAGGTATTTTATGATCCTAAACCCCGAGACTTAGGCATCGCGATTATTAGATTGACAAGGAATAAAGTAGGGTGAGATAAGGGCCAAAAGCACAATAAGAATCACATTTATTTATTCATTATTTATGCATTTTTTGATCTATTTTATTTTCTACTTTTTATACCTCAAATAAAGAAATTTTGTATATGAATGTTGTAGATAATAATATATAGAATACAAAATTGAGTTTATACAAAAATAAAACAAAGTGTACAAGTTCTATTCTGAATAAGATTCCAAAATCCCAACTTCCCATACCCATATCTCTCAAATAAAAATTCAAAATATATTAAAATCACCTTTAATTGTATAAACTTTTTATAAGATATTTAATGAAGGTAGTTTCATATTTTTTGAAGTTAAGGAGTGGAAGTTAGGTTTTTGACCCCTATAGTACAATATACCCGAACAAAATACTCATTTTATTTATTCTTTTATTTTCACAATCTTATATTTTTATAATTTTGTAAATATCATTTATAATATACGTACATATTAAAACTAAAAGAAAACCAAAAAGACAACATTAAAATAAAATACCTAAATACAAGACATAGACAAAATACCTATACTTATACCCATATATTTAGGGATATTTACACCCATAACCTTAAGTAATTTTGTAATTACCCTAGGAACCTTTCATAATCATGAATTACATCAAGGACCTTGAATAGTGGTTAACTCTTACACTCATAACCCCGTGTTAACTTCCATCTAATTTTTCGTTAAATATGACGGTATCCGTCAAGTATTTTACATTTTAAACCCTTTAAATTTTTATTATTTACGAATGGATCCCTTCCTCCTCTAACCAGCAATCCCACCGTGCCCACCTCCAACTCCTTTGACCAGGAAACACCCCCTCGGCCATGTCGACATCCTCGCTGACCTCCCATTCCTCCCCTCGCCTTCTGCGCCTGCAAGCCTCACGACTAGAAGCCCCTCCCCCAGCATGCCTGCAAGCCATCCCTCCGATCTCCTACAAGCCACCACCTTCTGCTTGAAAGCTCCCTTCTGCAGTCTCCTGCATGCCCTGCCCACCCAACCCCCTTCCACCTCAGGCCCCCTACAAGCCCCGCCCGTCGCCACCCACCCCCTCCGGCTGCAAGCTCCCGCAACACCCCCTCCCCCCACCGTGCTGCTTGCATCGTCCCCGCCCGTTGCCACCCACCACACCCCAGCTGCAACCCCCCCTCCCCCCCATGCCGCCTGCATCGTCTTCGCCCGTCGCCAGCCACCCCCTCCGGCTATAAGCTCCCACAACAACCCCTTCCCCCCGTACCGCTTGCATCGTCCCAGCGCACGCCTGCACCTGCGACACCTCCCCCCTGCGTCGCCTGCACCTGCGACACCCACCCCCTCCCCCCACGCCACCTGCACCTACAACCCCACCTCCACCGCCGGTCACCCCCACCCCTCACGCACGCGCTCTTGCACCTGCAACACCCCTCCTCCCGTACTGCCTGCACATGCAATCCCACCTCCACTGCCCCCCTCCTTGTGCGCCCCTACCCCCACCCCCCACGCACACACGCCTGCACCTGCAACCCCATCTAGCAAGCCTCTCCAATCGTCTCCCCCCTTCCCCCAATCGTGCACAACTGCACTTGTGACAACCCCTCCCCCCGCTCCGCCTGCACCTGCAACCCCACCTCCACCGCCCCCACGCGCCCCTGCCCCCACCCCCACATGCACACGTGCCTGCACCTGCAATCCCATCTAGCAAGTCTCAGCGGTTGCCCCCCTTCCCCTCTCGCCCCGTACGCGAATGCACCTTCAACCCCACCTCCACCTGCAAACCTCGCTGGTCTTCTCACCGTTAGATCGCATATCGGTTAAATTAACTCACTCGTATGGTTGAGTTAATGAACAAAACTAATGGAAGGTTATGTGTGTAAAACAGAGCATTTACTCAGGGTTATGACTTCTGTCACAACCTCAAGTCCCTCATCTTCTTTAATTTTTTGAAGTCATCCTGTTGATCCTTCCACCTCGAGAGCTTCACAAAAGTTGTGTGCCTCACATCCGTCTATCTTGCGTGATCATCAGATCTTGGTAATCTACCTCGAGCATGTCAATAATCACCGTCTGTTCTCCAAACTCACTGTCTATAAATAAACTGCCAAGCACCTCCTTCCCTTTTTGATCCCCCTTCGAGCTTCGCCAAGCATTCTTGCGTGTGTGCCGAGGTCCAGGGGACAGATGCGAGCCTCCCCGTGCTTGGAGATGGTGTAACAAGGATGAGGCAACTGTCTACAGTGGTCCTCCGACCACCATGTCCTTGATCCCCTTCTCAGGTATAAGAGATGATTTATCTTATGTTTTAGGTAATTTTAGTTCCCGTCTTTCTATTCTAGTCTTTAGTTTAGCATTTTTATTAGTAGGTAGAGTAGATTAGCCAAATCTCCTCGTCGGAGCTCTCGAGCTCCGACTTGGTTTCACTCTGATTCGACCTACCCCCAACTCTCTCATCACAACCATCACCTTCCCTAATGTTTTCTCCATCCAATCCTATCTCCCAGCCAACCGGATCGAACCTCGATCTGCGACTCCGTGTCTCCCCTCCTCCGCTCGTTGGAAACATGCCGTCACGCTCCGCCAACTGCTCATTTCGCGTACTAAGGGGTTGATACACTTTTCCCTCGACCCTTTTATCTCTCTATGTAGGTATTTGGAACGGAAAGATCGCAGGAGGTGATTTTGACAGAGGCGACGGTTCCTGGGGCACCTCACCTTCTCCGACCTCCAGGCACTTCGCCCGTAGTCTCCAGAGATTTTTGACGCTTCCAACGGATGAAGACCGGCCTGGCAAACATGTGGAGCATCTTTGGAACGTCGGAGCTGCACTGAGGCGGAGGGGAGTGCCGATCGAAGCTCGCATCTTAGGCCGTTCTTCCTTGTTCTTTAGGAAGAGCAACCACCATTGGGTCAACGTCGTCCCCCCCAGTTTGATCGACCACTGTTGGATCAACAGAAGCCTTGACCGTCAGATCACTTCCCACGATCTAATCTCAAACATCCATCGTTGAAATGTCATCGGTAAGCGAGGAGGCGCCACGTGAATTAGTGAGCGACATCCAACCATCCACCAGTGCCTAATATGGGGTAAATTACACCTTTAGCCCCGATCAGTTTTTGTATTTATTAATTAGTCTTATAAATAAAGTATTCAATGTAAATAAATTGGTAAAATTACATGCATGCCCATGTAGTTATTTCATATTCCATTTAGGTCCATGCCAAGTGACCTCACGTGTTGTGGCCATTTTGCAAAGTTGCCCCTTTTACTTTTTATAGTCCTTGGATTTTATTTTGTTTACATATATGCCCTGTCAGCAATTGTATTTTTGTGTGCTTGTTAGATTTATTTAAAATATCTATTGTGCTCCAGAAATCACAAAAAATAGGTGTAGGCTCCCGATTTCATATAGTTTCACGCAATGTTTTTAGTTTGCAATTTTGGACCTTTTTGCTATTTATTAAAAATGAAATGAACACATTTTTGCCCATGTCTAGTTTATATAAAATATACAAAATTAGACAAACTTTATGAAAAATTCCCCCAAAAGTATATTTTATTTATTTAAGTGTATTTAGCCTTCAGACCAAAAATCATTTAAAATAGAAAAAGAAAACTCTTAAAAATTGAAAAACCCAAGAAATCTTTATAAAAAATCTAAAAAATTCTCAAAAACCTCAAAAATAGTTTTGTCTATTTTTAAATTTTCTCTATATTAATATATATGTATTAAAATTGATTTAGAAAATTTTGGACTTAATTTTCTATCATTTATTTCCATTTTAATTTCGACCTATTATTTTATCCTTGTTTTAAGCTATTTTTTATTTTTAAAAACCCACATAAATTAGCAAAAACTATCAGAAAAATCATAAAACCAATAAAAAATTATTTAATATCTAAACTATTCAATTCTATAATTTTTAATTATTTTTAGTTATATCTATATTTTTATTATCTATTTTAGCATATATAGCCTTATATATTTTATTATATACATTAAAAAGAAAAAGAAAATATAAAAATATTTAAAATGCAAAAAGAAAATTCAAAATTATAAAACTAAAAACAAATATATATAATTTCAATATATATATCCACAAAATATAATGAATGACATGTCTGTACATAATGCTCTTTGGTTAAAAATAACCTTAGGCTACCGATTTTGCTCTCTGTGGTTCGACCTCTACATGCTTGTTTGCTATACCTTGTGTTTTGTAGAGAATAATACATTTTGACTCACATTTTGTCTTATTCATTTATTGATTCATTCGTGGGTTGATTGCTGATTGATTGAGGTTTATTGAGTAGTCAACACACCGACTGCGGTTTTGCCTTGTGAATTCGTACGATCCTTGATCAAATCTCTCTCATCAAATGGCACCGTTGTTAGGGAGCAATGTGCGTAGCCTATTTTGTCATTCATTTTGTACAGTTCTTCTATATTTATTGATTTGTTCACATAATTATTTATTTATTTTGATTGCACATAAGTATTCAATTATTCTTTGTATATAGCTCATTTTGATTACATTATTCGATTATCTGTGCTAACATATAACTTTTTGTGACTTTTTTGTAAGGACCTGCTACACGAGGATGGTTTCTTAGGAGGCTGAGGCAGGCGAGCTTGGTGGAGACTGGTCTTCACCCATTAACCAGTTGGAGAGGTGACAAATTAAGCAAAGAGAAACTATTTAGCATAGAATTAGATTTATTTTATTGGTGAGAGAGAGAGACTTATTAATTTGTAATAATTCAAACTTGGACATTATTTTTCACAACAAGGTTCAATGCTCGGGTGTTTATTCTTGGAGGCCTCGTTGCAATTTTTCACGTTTTATCACCTTCTTTTATTTTGTTTTAGGATGTTTTGAGTTTTCTGCCTTTTTTTATTTGTTTTATGTGCATGGAGCCCCTAGACTTAAGTTGCTTACCTCGGTAATTAGGTCCAAAGCCTAATAAGAATGCATGTACCTATAGCCTTTTACATTTGGATCTAGTCAAATTAATAAATGTTAGTTATTTAGAGTTGAGATCAGAAGTCGAGAGCGGTCGTATATACCGCATGCAGGACCCGTTGTGGTGGGCACCGATCGACATCGAAGACTAGACCTTGGTCTCATTTCTGAATAATTAATAGATGGACTGTCATCGATGGTGCTTGTAAAACCCGGTCTATAATTACCTTATGTATCACCTAGATTTCTGAAGTAATGGTGCTTCTATCGTACGTGACCGAGTAGGGCCTTGTCAGTGATGGTGTTCCCGCCTTGTGTGGAACATCGACATGATCTGAAGTACTGAGCTTAGGCCACACCCTCACATGTGTGTTTCTCATCGATTTGAGTCAGAGTAGGTCCTTGCATGCTCACGGGTGATTCTGTTGCTAGCAGGGACCGAAATAGTGGTTTTGCCTATTGGCTTCCTCTCTCTATTTCTTTGGCTGAGGAGGGATCCGAGAAGGGTCACAAGGACCTCAAAAATGTAGAAAAAATGTTACAAAGGAGGATGACAAGTACGAGATGCTTTCTGGCAGTAACTCTCTCTCCTATAGGGTTAGTGTGATAAGGACTTGTCAAAAGATATGCCTGAAAGAACAACTCTAAAACTGAAAAGATAATAAATAGTCGATCCTTCATGGCTTCACATGACGTGAGTTGGTGAACCAATTTTGTATTGTGTTTGTATGGATCTAGATTAAGGTTCAAAGATCAAGTCCCACATATTTGCGCAAATTTTGTCATGTATGTGTCTTCCTCTTTGACCCCCACCCAATTCGAGCATTTCTATTATTTTGCACCCAATTTTTTTCCTCGTTGACCATCGTATCCTTCATCTTGCATCGATCTTCTCTTGCTTCACGATGGCGATCTATGGATGGCTTAGTCGAGACTCCACCAACACCTACATCGATTCCATGGACTCGACATCGTCAATAATTCGAGGCAATTCCTGAGAATCCAGCCCAATTTTTGTGGATTGATCTCCAGACTCCTCGTCTTCTTCCCACCTCCTTGATCACCTAATAAATTGGGACCACCTTTGTCCCACAAGCGTCGTTGCGAATGGAAGCCAATTTCAATCGTCATCTTTTTCAACCAGTTGGGATTTGATTTCAAGTGCTCTGATTGGGATCCTTTAATAGATAGAAGCCAAACCCAGTTCTGGATCCCAACACTGAGTTCATTTCTTCAGACTCAGACCCAGAGATGACACCTCAAGGAAAGGGCAAAGGACAACTGCCTCCCCAACCCAAGCAAGGACATATGCCAGATCAGAATCAGGTGAATGCTCAGATGCTGGCTTCTATTCAAGCCATACAACAACAACTGACCGGTAGGTGTCGCGACCCCAATTCCAGGCCGTCGGATCCTCCCATAATTGGATCTGGTTATTCAACAATAATTTATTCAACAATCACAACTAACATTAAGATTCAGACTGCAAATAAAGTATATTCAGAAGAAAGTATTTCAACACTTTTCCATTCACAAAATAAAGTTCAGATGATACATTGTCCCACTATAACCATTTACATGTACATCAGCTTGAAAGGAAAATATACAAAAGATTACTAACTACCTTACAAAGTAAAGTTACTGTGGCTGTCTGGATGTCTACTAAGGTCCTTGCATTGGCTCACCGATACCTATTGGGTTTTCCATAAATCATAGGATAAAAATTAGCGAATGCTAAGTAACGAAGAAGGGAAAAGCAAACAAATGGGTATTTTTTTAAAACTTGTTATCACAAAAAGTTTCATTCCTTCTCATTAATTTAAGTCCTATTCCTTTCTATTCCACGTCAGGGATTAGTCCTGGGAATTACCTCACCACTATAAGGACTCCGAAGCTGTGGACACTTCGGGATTGGAGATTGCATTGATCTTGGTATGCTTATACCGCCGCATGTCACCTCAACCAATCCTCCAATACTACCCCGATAATTTTCTTTTATTTTATTAAATAGGATCTCAAACCCTCAGCTCGGAAAATAAATGAGCACATTGTCCTCGAGGACTCAGTTGCTTAAAACCTCAGGCTAGCATTTAATCATATAACCTACAGCTTTAAATACATATTATCGTGACCCAGCCGCTTCTGAACCACTCGTGCCTCTACATGGCACGACCACATCTTCCGTCATTCAACCCAAAGATATTTGCTCCCAGTACCACGCATTGCAAAACATTCATTTCGTGCGCACTTATCATAACAGGGCAACCGTGTACCACCTAGGTAGGGAAACGCCAATACGGGTTCCTTCCGACAAACCTACAGGTTGCATGCTCGACTTGTAGTTCTACTCCCAGTCATCCTTAACGTGACACATGATCCTTTTCAGGATCCAACTCAAACCACATCAATTCCCATGATGTAATTCTTTCGTTAAGTCTTCGATCTGCATAATCGGCAATACTTAGTATAGACTCACATATATATTATTCATATGCACATATACTCGTATTTATGCTTATTTTAACTCCCAAATCCTAACTTTCAAAGCCACCACATCGATTTGATGCTTAAACCTTATTTTAGTAGGAATCACAAAGCAATTGTTCAGACTTTATCAAAAATAACCAAAATTAGGGTTTTTTATAGCACAGAACATAAAATCAAGAATTTCAATAATCTCGTTTGAAAACCCAACAACAAAAGGAAGGATTTCGTTACCTAATCGAGCTCTCTCTCGTGTATGCAAGGCTTTATCGTGTTTCGTTTTTAGAAAGGATGTTTTAGGGCTCCTGAAAAGATCGAATTTCATTTTTGTACCAAAAACGCTAAGAACGTGTCAAGAACACGAATAACAAACGAAGAACACGAAGAACACGAAGAACGTGAAGAACACGAAGAACACGAAGAACGCCAAGAACATATTTCCTCGTGAAATTTCAGCAGAGCTTCCCCTTATACGGGGTGATATTTCTAGGAAAATTTCGGTAGAGTTTTCCCTTGTATCAGGACATATTTCTCGGAAAATTTCGGCAGAGTTTCCCATTATATGGGGACATATTTCAAAATAAAAACGAAAAGAGTTTCCTTAATAAAATCAATCGTGAGGAAAACAACAACAAAACTGAAAGAATATACTCAAACAACAATAGATGAAGAATCGGTAGACACCACGCATCTTAGGTGAGTGAATGTGTGACGAATCACAGGGTTCACTGACGTGCATAGCCGCCCGCACCTAAGTAGGGTATTACACAGATTTCTCCATCAAAATAACTGTAAAAGCATAATTGAAAGAATAGAAACATAAGCGATGGAGAATCGGTAGACACCACACATCTTAGATGAGTGAATGTGTGATGAATCAGAGGGTTCACTGACGTGCATAGCTGCCCGCTCCTAAGTAGGGTGTTACATAGATTTCTCCTCGAACCACAACAGAAAACGAATCGGAAAGAAAGATGAATCAAGAACAAAGCTTGAAAGAAAAGAGGATGAATTGAAATCCTAGCTTACGAAACAAACTAAGAGATGATCATACCTTTCTCCTCCTTGTTCTCTCGGTAGCGCTTTGCTAGCGCTCCTCCCTCGCCTCCCACTCCTCCTCCCGACCTCTCGACCCTAGCCCTTGGGGTGGTGGTGGTAGTGGAAATCGTAGAGAATGAATGGGTAGGGGGGGTCTATTTATAGGCTCTAGAAAACCACTAACCATGGTTAGAAAACCATGGTTTAAACCTTAACCATGGTTTAGCAGCCCATGGTTTCAGCCCATGGTTTTGGCCAAAACCTATCCCAAACTCGGGGCTTAAGTTAGAACATTCCAGATGATTCTAGATTCGCTAATGACGCTTAATTAACTCTAATCGTGATTAACTTTCACTAATCGTGATTTAACTTTCACGGTTTACGCTTATCTTTTGGTAACCATTGATTAGTGTTGCTAATGATCATTAGAGGTTTTCAATCCATCATTAGTTTCTTTAATCACACTTAATTAGTCTTAACGACAGTCATTATGGGTTAATGACTTCTTAACCCTCCTTACTTCTCTTTCTTCCTAAAATCATAACAAATCGAAACGAAGTCCGATTCACACGAAACAAATTCTGTTGGTTTTCTCTTGATGAGCCAGATCTTATTATATAGGATCCGAGATATGCCAAGTTCAAGGCTTTACAGTAGGCCCTAGCACAGACTGCATTTTAGGATATGCTGAACGATATACGAAATAGACCAGTGAGAGGAGGAGACATACCGTCAGAAGGAGAATGAGACAGACCCCGTAATGATCCAGGTGAAGAAGAACCAGAACCAGAAAGGCAGAAATCGATGCTGAAAGAGACATACAACCATGGAGATAGAAAGATGATCGAGTGGATCCTCATTCCACTGTTGCATGCTCACTTTGAGCTTAAGTCTCAGTTACTCGCTCTTTTACCATCATTCCATGGGAACACCAACGAGGAGCCATACATTCACCTGCAGCAGTTCTCGCGTATCTGCTGAACTACCCACTACCCCATTGTTCCCTTGGACGTAGTGAAGATGATGGCGTTCTCCTTCAGTTTGCAAGACAAGGCCCTATACCGAGTCAATCATTTTGGGGAAGGTTGTGATGACTTAGGAGGAACTGAAATCTACCTTCCTTCACAATTACTACCCTCTCGGTCGGCTCAACCAGATGCGATCCAAGATCAACAACTTCTCCCATGTTGCCCATGAAACTATCCATGAAGCCTGGGAGCAATTTACGGACCTGCAGGAGAAGTGCCCCCATCATGAGATACCGAGGATCAGTCTGGTCCAACGCTTTTTCGGGTCCTGAATATAGAGAGCCAAAGGCTTGTAGACGCAACCTGGGGGGGATCTCATTATAATAAAGATGAAGACTTGGTCTGGCAGATTTTTCAAGAAATGGTCGAAGGAGAGGCCGCCCTCTCTTCATCCCACGCATATCAGAAACAACCACATATCCTCAAGAAGCAAGTACACATGGCAACATCTCGTGATGCGGAGAGAGATGGGATCTCCAACCCTAGCATCATCGGGGGCCATATCTCGAAGGTTGACATTATCAAGAAATGATCACAAGATCTCGAGAAGCTCGTTGTGATTGAACAGAGGATGCAATATTTAGACAAGCTGGATCAAATTATCATGCAGTTGGAACTGCTAGTGAGCACCATCAGTTCTGTTCTATCGACAACATCATCTTCTGAGATTCCTGCTGAGAAGAAGGATACGCCATCATCGCAACAACACCCTCAGCCAAGTCAGTAACCACCGACAGTCCCGTACGTGTACTACGTGCAATCACTCGAACAAGGCCCACCGCAGTAGTAGATGGTGGTTTACCAGCCAGACTTCCTTCCACCTTCCGATCCAGCATTCCCATTACCACCATTGATTCAGTAAGTCAATGATGTATGGAGTAATGATGCACAACTAGTTCGTCCTACCAGACACTCACAAGGCCAGCCACCGGCCAACATGGCTTACCACCAGCCCTAGGATGGTCATTATGGGTAGTCCTCCCAACCTCTACCTCAGTATCACCAGCCTATGCAGTATCAAAACCAATGGAGGCAGAATCAACAATATTCACAACCGCAATACCACCAAACATAGTCGTACCAACAATACACGGTTGCATCACCTCAGCAGTACCATCCTCCCCCATATCAACAATACCATCTTCCTCCACCTCCTCATAACCATCAACAGTCTTAGCCTTAGCATCCAAACAATCAGCAACAACGTGGTCTGCACACATAAACTTCTGAGGCGATTCCAGTGAACCCTACCCTGGATTGCTTTTCCCAACTTGTGAAAGGCCTAAAAGATATGACAAAGAAGCTAGACGACCTGACAACCACAAAAACTACCATCCTAGCCCAGTTCAAAGCGAAACCTAATAGCTTTAAACGTAAAGAGCAGGTAGAATGTAATGTCCAGTCTATGCCAGTAGAGTCAGATGATTATAATATTACTTTATCTAATGCTTTCGCTCTCAGGAGCGGTAGGACTTTGCCTCCATTTACTGCAAGCCACAGGAAGAATAAAGATTTGATAGGTGAATCACCATCTTCTGCATTAGTGGTGTTGGCTACAAGATCAGGTGAGGAAGAATGAGGAGGAACCATACCAGCTGCCATCCATCTCCATCGACACCCGTAAAAAAACAAAAAAATCAAAAAATTTTAAAAAACCAAAGAGATGTTTGAAGTCGACACGAAGCCATGCCAACCACGGAGGAGCCGCCAGCAGCAACCGATCCTACGCCAGCCGACAGAGTAGAGGCTGCGCTTTTTTCTTGTCCACCTGCACCAGCATCTTTGTCTCCAACTTGTACTTCCTTTTGTGATCCAAATTTACATAATATTATGGACATAGATTTTATTGTAAATAAGAACAATGCTTTTGATTTCAGTAATGTGAATATTCCTTTTGCTTATGCAATAGAAAAATCCAAAAAAAAAGAAAAAGAAAAAGTGCATTATCTGATGTCGGAGTTGTGGATATTATGAATAATTTGACTACTGAGATTCCTTTGATGAAAGCCATGGTATACATGCCCTTGTAAAGAAAGGTTTGAAGGAGGCATGCACAAACAAGCGGCAGCCAACACGAAATAACAACCACTAACAGGTAGAGAAGCACGTTCTTACCATGGCCACAGTCAGAACCATCAACAATCTCCCGCAAAAGAAGCAAGACAAAGGAGCACATTTGATCAGTTGCGAGATTTTTGATCAAGTCTTCTAGCGAACCTTGCTTGACATGATTCTTCCATCAACCTTCTTCCCTCTTCATTATTGCAAGAATTCGGGCTAGGTCCTCTCAAGTAGATACGAATGATCCTTCAGTTTGCATATCGATCCATTAAGTGACCTCGAGGTCTTTTGGAAGACGTTGTGGTAAAGGTACGCGACATGCAGTTTCCAATTGATTTTGTAGTCCTTGACATGGACTCTCCCACGCCCTTATCCCAGACTCTTATTATTCTAGGCTGACCATTCCTAAGCACTGCAGAGGTCGTGGTTGATACTTGGTCTGGAAAGATCACTTTCAGCTCGAGCAACAACAGAGTTACAATAAACATGATTTGCGAGCCTAAAGTCGTAACTGATGAAAGTAATGCAGCACCACTTGAAGCAGACTGTGACTTCGTTGCAGAGATCAGAGACACATCACTCTCTTTGAATGACCCATGGACGCATGAAATCCTCTTTCTTGAGGAGGACCTAGAAAGCACAGTCGATGTAAGCTCCGATGACACTTGGGAGAGAGAATCCACTTTGCTGATGCATCTCTTCGATTCAGATGAGTCACTCCATCCTGAACACAATGAATTCATTGTAGATCTGTTCGAGACATCGTCAGAAGATCAACAAGACACTGAGGTCCCTACTCCTCCAGAGTTCAGGCAAATCATCCTCCAACCAGCATAGTTTCATAAGTGATCGAGAAGTCAGCCAGATTAGAACCTGAACTAAAGCCACTTCCGACAGTCCTTAAGTATGCTTTCCTTGTGGGTGCAGAGAATATCTATTCGGTCATCATCAGCAGCGGGATGACCCCAGAGCAATAATCTCGACTCCTCGAGGTTCTAGAGGAAAATCGCAAGGCACTTGGTTGGCACGTTTCAGATCTCCATGGGATAAATCCTGCTCTGTGCTCACACCACATCTATTTGGAAGAAGATGCCAATCCATCCCGACAGTTTCAAAGAAGACTAAACCTAAATATGAGGGATGTCATCATGAAAGAAATCATGAAATGGTGTGACACGTGCTTCATTTATCCCTTCTCCGATTCCAAATGGGTGAGCCCACTGCACGTATTCTTGAAGAAATCAGGCCTTACTGTGGTTACAAATGATAAAGGAGAGGAGATATCTACTCGGGTACCAACATCCTGGCATGTATGTGTTGACTATCGCCACCTGAATCCAGCAACTAAGAAGGACCACTTCCCCTTGCCATTCATTGATTAATGTATTGGAAAGATTGGTTAGCAAGGAGTTCTTCTAATTTTTGGATGGGTACTCTGGGTACAACCAAGTGGCAATCGTCCCTGAAGATCAATAGAAAATGAACTTCACTTTCTCGTTTGGCACCTATGCTTTTAGAAGAATGCCCTTTGGTTTGTGAAACGTACGAGCGACATTACAAAGATGCATGCTTGCAGTCTTTGCTGAGATGGTAGGCAGTTTTCTCGAGGGGTTTATGGACGATTTCTCCATCTATGGTGTCAGCTTTGATTATTGTCTTGAGCACATGGACAAAGTACTTCAGAAATGCCACGAGGCCAATCTTGTATTATCATGGGAAAAGAGCCACTTCATGATCACAGAGGGGATTGTGCTGGGTCACATCGTTTCCAAACATGTCTTGGAAGTCAACCCGGCAAAGGTAGATGTGTTTGCTAATCTAGAGTCACCTCAGACTGTTAGAAATGTGAGTTCATTCCTGGGGCATGTGGGATTCTACAGAAGATTCATCATTATTTCTATCTCGTCCTCATACATAATTACTGTGCAAGGAGACTGAATTTAATGTTGATCAACAAGTTCTCCTTTCATTTAATCAGCTGAAGGAGCTAATCACTCAAGCTCCAATCCTACAACCGCCAGATTGGTCTCTGCCTTTTGAGATCATGACAGATGCGTCAGATTTTGTAGTTGGGGTTGTTCTAAGATAAAGTAAAGACAAGGCGCCCTATGCCATTCACTATACCAACAAAACACTAGATGAAGCTCAAAGAAATTACTCTGTGACAGAAAACTGCTGGATGTGTATTCTCCCTTGAGAAGTTCAGATCCTATTTGCTTGGATCAAAAGTCACTATCTACACTGACCACTCTGCTATTCGATACTCACAACAGAAGAAGGATGCCAAACCTAGACTAATCAGCTGGATACTTCTCCTCTAGGAGTTTGATTTGGAGATCAAAGACAAACCTAGGGTCTAGAACGTGGTAGCAGATCACCTTTCCAGAATTGAGCAGCAAGAGACTCCACTGAGCAACACACCTATTATAGACACCTTTCCTAACAAGTCAATTCTGGTTGTGGATTCACTCCCCTGGTATGCTGATATTGTGAACTACCTCATTTCCAGTGTGGTCCCGTAAGATTTAACGAAGATCAAGAAGGACAAATTCTTGTCCAAAATCCATTTCTACCATTAGGAAGATCCACTTCTATTCAGGGAAGGAGCGGATTGTATTTGCCGTAGGTGTATCCATCAGGAGGAGTATCATAGTATCCTTGAGCATTGTTACTCTCTCAAATCTGGCAGACACCACTTTGGAGATAGAATGACATCAAAAGTATTGCAGTGTGGCCTCTGGTGGCCTACATTATTTAAGGATGCTACAACATATGTTGAACACTATACTGGCTATCTACGATTGAAAGGTACCTTACAGTGAAAGATTCAATGCCCCTAAAGATCATTCTGATCGCAGATGTATTCGATGCTTGGGGCACCGATTTCATGGGACCCTTCCCTAACAGTTAGGGAGACGAGCACATCCTTCTTGCCGTTGATTATGTGAGTCGTTGGGTTGAAACTATCTTTGCTCGAGCCGCAGACAACTGTAAAGTGTCTCTCTTTCTGAAAGTAAACATCATCTCGCAGTTCTGGATTTCGAAGATACTGATATCAGATGGGGGTAGTCACTTCATTAACAGAGAGGTCAAGAAATTAACAAAGGAGCACGCCATCGAGCACCGACTCGCATCTCCTTACCATCCTCAGACAAATGGTATGACAGAACTATCCAATAGAGAAATCAAGATGATACTTCAGAAGCTTGTCAAGTCGGACAGGAAAAATTAGTCCCAACTTTTGGACCCAGTCCTTTGGGCATACAGAACCGCTTACAAGTATCCATTGGGCATGTCGTCCTTTCATCTTGTATACAAGAAACCATGCCACCTGCTAGTGAAGTTGATTCATAAATCATTGTGGGTAGTTAACATTTGCAATTTGGACTCACAACAAGGTGGTCAAAAGAGGAAAGATGATCTGAACAGGCTCTTGGAATTCAGATACTATGCATATGATAACACATTGATGTATAAGGAGAAGGTTAAATGCTGGCATGACCGGGACATCAGACGAGTGACCTTCGAGTCTGGATAGAAAGTGTGGCTATTCGATGCAAAGTTGAAGATCTTCCCGGGGAAATTAAAGACCAAATGGACAGGGCCATTCAGAGTTTGAGAAGTGCGTGACAACAGAAGTATTTTTGTACCAGAATTGTCTCCTGACGAACAACCATTTATCGTCAATGGTCTGCCATTGAATCCATACCTTGAACATGACACTTTTCTGGCTGTTGTCGACTCTATCCAAGTACTATTCCTTGAAGAAACACCCGCAGCAGTAGCAACATCACAAGATTCATATAATGTCACTAAAAAACTCTTCCTTTAAGCACTCTTATTTCTTCTTCCCATCTTTTCTTCTTGTCACTTTCAGCTTTCATTATCTAAAAAAAAGTTTTGCATGTGTATCACCTCTTTTTTTATCAGACTTATATACTTAGGACGTACTTTATCCTAAGTATAATGGGGTGTGCACCCCGATTTCTTTTATTCTTTGGTCCTTTCCACTGCCTCCTCTTCTTGTCTATACTTAGGGATATCTTATCCTAAGTATAGGGGGAGACAATCTGAGTACGATCTGTTCATTGCCACCCTTGACCCTCCCTGCCTTGTGTACAGTCTGCTATACTTATGATTAGTTGATCCTAAGTATAGGGGGATGGTCAACTTCTTATTTCCTATTCTTTAGGCTTTTCTATACTCAGTACGAGTTATGTCTTTTTTCTCTCTGATCTATGAAGACATAGCTCAAGCTAAGTATAGGGGGTCGTATATACTGCTTATATACTTTAGCTATAACTTGTACTTTTGTATTTTTAATAAAAAGGGCTGAAATACTTTATAAAATATTATATAATTCAGTAAAATCACTTAATAAAAAGATGAATATTATTCCTCAAATTCTTTGTGTATATACAGATTAATAAATCAGGTAAAAATACTTTTGCAAAATGTTTGAAAATTAGTTTGAAAATCTTTTTGAAAAATCTTTGAAAAACTAATTGGAAAATATTTTGTAAAATGTTTTCAACCTTTGTAAAAATATTTTATTTCTAAACATTTCTTTTCTTTATGTGAAGTACAAATGTTTGATAAATGATTTACAAATGGTTTGAAAAATGGTTGCAAAATTTTTTTTGAAAAATCTATATATACTATTTGAAAATCTTTACAAAATGATTTTCACATGTGTTAAATGTTTGTAAAAATTATTTGCAAAAATTATTTTAGACTATAATTTTCAAAATTGTTTGAAAAATCATTCTGAAATAAGGTTGCGGAATATATACATTACATTAAAATTCTTTATATACATATACATAAAAAAGGATCACTTATCCCATGTAAATTCTTAAAAACCCAACTATTGTAAATATAAGATGCATCCCCGTGTAAGTAGAGTATTTCGGAGCACACACACACACACACACCTCTTGTTGATAATGACCTAACTTGGACACCTGCACCTTTCACTTGGCTCAACTCAGTTGCAGTGGTGAGGGGATTGGATTTATCTGTATGACTCGCACACAAGTGGAAACATTTGTCCTTGTCTAGGGAGGGAAGTGCACCCCAACCCATCCAGTAGCAGAGACATCTAAAGATAAGAGAGTACGGGTTTCAATAATGCTTCAAAAGATGGATAGTCTACTGGCTCAAGAGGAAAAACTCCTTATGTATATGCTGTTGTATATAGTATTTCAAAAAAAATGCAAAAAACAAAAACTCCAAAAAAGTGGACATGCCTGATTGAAAAATAAAATGTCTGCCGGAGTGTATATACTTGTATAGTCAATAAGCAAGCTTGAGCTTCAAAGTAATATCATGTGAGCCTGAAACTGGATGACTTGACTACGCTGGTCATGCATCCTAGGATAGGTAGCTACACTACCGTCCATTCTTCTCTTCGCTCCCTGCTCTTGAGCTGGTTGTCACTTGAACTTAGAAGGGAATACCCCGCTCCTCAAGGAAGAAGTTGCTGAATTGGGGAATCACTGGGTTGTCATGCTGGAGAAGTCAGTTTCTTTGTCATTTCAGTTGAGGAGAGCCACCATCGCATACACTGTACAAGTAAGATTCATAGTCGTGAGGGTTTGCATATGAATTGAAGTATTCTGACCTGGCTATTGAGGAGACTTGAGCGGAGTTTTGGGATTCTTGAAGGCTGTGGTGTTTCAAATCCTATTCCTGATAAGGTTCTAACTGCACTAAAATTCCAAAGGTCTGACTTAAGCCCAAACTTTGATTTTGTGAAGAAAAGCTTGATAATTAAACTGAATCCACTTTCTTTCTTTTTCTTTTCTTTGTTTTATTTTTTTCTACACTTATTGCGTAAGTGTTTGCTAGGGACTAGCAAAGGCAAGTATGGGGGGGGGGGGGTAATGAATCTCCATTTCATCACCTTTATTCTATCATTTTGGCCTTAAAAACCCTAGCTAATGTATGTAAATACCCCTTAAATTACATAAATTAACATTTATTCTTTATTGTTAAATACTGTACAAAATATTAATTTCAATGCCAAAATTATAGAATAAAGAAAATAAAAAAATGAAATAAAATTCCAAATGTATTTTATGACCCTAATCCTCGAGACTTAGGCATCTTGATGATTAGATCGACGAGGAATAAAGTAGGGAGAGATAATGGCCAAAAACAAAATAAGAATCACATTTATTTATTCATTATGTATGTATTTTTGGGACCTATTTATTTTTCACTTTTTATACCTCAAATAAAAAAATTTCGTACATGAAAGTTGTAGATAATAATATATAGAAAAACATAAAATTGAGTTTATACAAAAATAAAACATAGTGTACAAGTTCTATTCTGAATAAGATTCCAAAATCTCAACTTTCCAGACCCATATATCTCAAATAAAAACTCAAAATATATGAAAATAACCTTTGATTTATAACTTTTACAAGCTATTTAATGAAGGTGGTTTCATATTTTTTGGAGTTAAGGAGTGAAAGTTAGGTTTTGGATCCTTATATTCTAGTATACCCGAATAAATTATTCATTTTATTTATTCTTTTATTTTCTTAATCTTATATTTTTATAATTTTGTAAATATCATTTATAATATACGTACATATTAAAACTAAAAGAAAACCATAAAGACAATATTAAAATAAAATACTAAATACAAGACATAAACAAAATACATATACTTATACCTATATATTTAATATAACTATTTACTTAAGTATGCAAATAAATCCATAAAATCATAAGAAAAATTATTTAAGTATATAAAAATAAGTTGTAATTTTATAAAATAAGAGAATTAAATAATAAAATGAAAAATACAAAATAAAAATAAAATAGCTAGAACATAGATGAATATACCTATAAATACACCCCTAAAAATTAACTAATAATAAATAACATCAAAAAAATAAATAAAAATCATATTAAAATACTATATAAAATAATAAACATGTTTTAAATTTTATACTAAAAAATTAATAAAATCATTTACTATTTTTAATTAATTAATTTCTAATAAAGGAGCTCTTTTGTCCTAGAGCGGGCACACGTGGACCAATCACCTTCCTGGGAATGTGGACCCCGGTCAACTTCCCATCTTTTAGCTCTGACTTCTGTCAGAGCCTCGAGTTCCTCATCTTCTTCGATTTTTCGAAGCCGCCCGGTTGATCCTTCCACCTCGAGTGCTTCACAAAGATTGTGCGCCTCACATCCGTCTACCTCACGTGATCATAAAATCCTGATAATCTACCTCAAGCGTGTCAATAATCGCCATCTAAGTTTTCTAGGACTCCTTTTCTATAAATAAACTGCCAAGCTCCTCCTTCCCTTTTTGATCCCCCTTTGAGCTTCGCCAAGTGTTCTTGCATGTGTGCCGAGGTCTAGGTGACAGTTGCGAGCCTCCTTGTTCTTGGAGATGAGGTAGCGAGGACGAGGCGATGGTCCATGGTGGTCCTCCGTATACCCTGCTCCCTTAGCCCCCCTCTCAGGTATAAGAGCTGATTTATCTTCTATCTTAGGTAGTTTTAGTTCCCGTCTTTCGATTCTAGTCTT
Organism: Ottelia alismoides; assembly: GCA_037367405.1. NCBI lineage: Eukaryota > Viridiplantae > Streptophyta > Magnoliopsida > Alismatales > Hydrocharitaceae > Ottelia > Ottelia alismoides. Next base: position 1,565,970 of record JAZKJV010000416.1, read on the forward strand.
TAGTTTAGCATTTTAATTAGTAGGTAGAGTAGATTAGCCAAATCTCCTCATCGGAGCTCTCGAGCTCTGGCATGGTTTCACTCTGATTCAATCTACCCCCGACTCTCTCATTACAACCATCATCTCCCCCTGCATTTTCTCCATCCAATCATATTTCCCAGCCAGCCGGATTTAACCTCGATCAATGACTCTGTGTCTCCCCTCCTTCTCTCTCTTAGTGAACTTAATCTCCAACAAATCATGAGAATAATACCATAATGTAGTAAGTCCAAGCAACAACAAGCAACAGATCGATCGGGGATAAAAGGTGGAGGAAGGAGGTCATGCGGTGGAGGTGCGAGAGGAGGAGGGAGGATAGTGAATCGTTATAGAGGGAGGCGGTGGAGGGGGGAGCGATGTCAGCAATGGTCGGAGAAGGGAGGGGGCGATCAGGAGGATGAAGAGGGGATCCAGGGGTGTCGAGTGATGGAGGTGAGAGGAGGGAGGGTAGTGGAGGTGCAAGAGGAGGAGGGAGGGCAGTGGATCACTAGAGAGGGAGGTGGAGGAGGGGGAGGTGGAGGAGGAACTACGTCGGTGGTGGTCGAAGAAGGTAGGGGGACGAAGCAGCATTCCAGGGTGACGAAGGTGGAGGAGCGATAGGAGGAGGGAGGGTAGCGGACTGCTAGAGAGGGTGGTGGTGGTTGGGGGAGGAGCGGTGTCGATGGCGGTCAAAGAAGGGAGATTGGGAGGATGAAGTGGGATTCCAAGGGAGTCGGGGATGAAGGCTGGATGAGAGGGAACAAATTTCGGGCTTCGATTGGTAGGGGCCCGCTAAACTTTTTGCAAAAATTTGCTACCATATTAAAACTATAGTGTGGTCACAACGTGGTAGCAAAAACTTACCACCACACATGGCGACTACAAATAGTCGTAAAGACGTAGCGACTACGATGTAGTGGGGTTATAGTTGCAAAACCGTGGCTAAATGACGTATGACTACACTAATACCACATAGTTGCAACGTTGTATTCGCAAAACCTGCATTTTCTTGTAGTAGCTTAAACAATTGCCTGTTCATGAGGAACAATCGTGCACCATCTGTAAGCTTTGAATCTCTACATTGTTGTTCATGTGCACTTCTATGACAATGAAGGGTCCCATCCACTTGGACTTCAACTTTCCCTAGGAAATCTTCAACTTGGCATTGAATAACTACACCTTCGCCCCTGGGATAAAATTCTTACATCTGGTATGCTGATCGTGATAATGCTTGATTCGGTCCTTATAAATCACACTGTTATCAAATGCCATGTTTCTGATTTCTAAAAGTTCATTTAGGTCCATCTTTTTGCTCTATTGTCCTTCATGTGTATTCTGTTTTACTTCTTTAATGCCCATCAAGATTTGTGGATCAACACGACAGGCATATGACATGACTTTCCATATACCATTCAGAATGGGGAGGTTCCAAGCGGGGTCTTGTAAGCAGTTTGGTATGCCCATAGAACTTGGTCAAAGATCCGGAACCATTTATTCCTGTCCTGGCAGAATAGCTTTTGTAAAATGCCCTTCACCACCCTATTCGATACCTCTACATGTTCAATTGTGGGTGGTATGGACTAGCGACATGGTGCTCGATGTCATAGTCCTTTGTTAACCTTTTTATTTCTCTGTTAACGAAGTGTCTACCCTTGTTAGAGATGATGATTTTGGGGACCCCGAACTGTGAAATGATGTCATCTTTCATGAACTTGCAGTCAGTTTTATTGTCCGTAGCTCGGGTAGGGATAGCTTCCACCCACCTACAGATATAGTCTACCGTTAATAGAATGTGCTCATAGCCGTTGCTATTAAGGAATGGGCCCATGAAATCTATGCCCCATGCATCGAAAACATCAACCATAACTACAAGTTGCATGGGCATTTCATATTTGAGACCAACGGTCCCTTCCATTCTCTAACATACTGGACACGACCTAACAAATGCATATGCATCACAAACATGGTCGACCAATACATGCCACACTAGAGAACTTTTAAGAAAGCCCTCTTCTCATAGCGTTGTCCTCCTGCCTCCAAGGAATGGAAGTAGATGAGGACACTCATGTATTCCTCCTGAGGAATACACTTCCGTCAGACACAATTTGGACCTTCGAAGAAAAGGAACGGATCCTCCCAATGGTATTTTCTAGATTCAGACTTAAGTCAGTCAATGCTTCTCTTTGGATAATCTTGGGGAATGGTCCTAGACACCAAGAATTTCACCATGTTGGTGTACCATGAGACCTTTCGACAGAATAGATCGACTCATCTGGGAAGGAGTCCTTGTTGGGGTTAGTCTCAAGGGAACTCTGTGACTCTATGTGGGAGAGATGATCATAGGGAACAGAACATATGGGATCCCTTCTCTCCTTTGTCCTAACAGCAAAGTCAGAAGCATCCACCAATATGGAGCATGTAGGATAGGATCATCCATGATCTTCCTCTTTAGGAGCTCGAAGGCCTCAAGACACTTGTGATCTATAATGAACTCCATGTATTTTCCTAAGAGCTCCGTCAATGGTTGGGCAATCTTAAAAGAGTCCTTTATGAATCTGCGATAAAGATCGACATGCCCGAGGAACGACTGCACTTGATTGATGTTGGTTGTGGTTGAAGTTTATTGATCACATCCACCTTAGCATGGTCAACCTCCATTCCTCTCTTGGAGATGACGTGGTCCAACACAATGTCCTCTTGAACCACGAAATGACTCTTCTCCTAAGAGAGCACCATATTCACCTCACTACACTTCTTTAGGACTTGATCCAAATGAGATAGACAAGAGTTGAATGAATTGCCGTGTACCGAGAAGTCATCCATAAAGACCTCTAGGAAATCACCCACCATCTCGGCAAATACCGCAATCATGCACCGCTATAAAGTCCATGGTGCACTGCATAACCTAAAGGTCATGTGCTTGAATGTGTACACACCGAATGGATGTGTGAATGTGGTCTTTTCATGTTCCTCAATAGCGATGACTACTTGATTGTAACCGAGTACTCATCTAGGAAATAAAAAGAACTCTTTCCCCACAAGTTTCTCTAGGATCTGATCGATGAATGGTAAGGGAAAATGATCTTTTTTCATCGTGACAATCAAGCATCTGTAATCCACATAGACACACCATGACATGGGTACTTGTGTTGCAATCTCCTCTCCATCCGAGTTGGTGACTGTCCGAAATTCTGGCTTCTTATGCACTACATGAAGTGGTGCAAACCACTTGGAATCAAAGATGAGATAGATTAACCCTGCATCACACCATTTCTCTATTTCTTTCTTGACCACATCCTGTAAGCTTGAATTTAGCCTGCGTTGGAACTCATGAGAGGGTCTAGAACCTTACTCAAGGTAAATATATGTGAGAATAAAATGAGGTTAATCCCACAGAGATTGAACATGTTCCAGCTTATGGCCTTGCGGTTCTGTTCAAGAATCTCTAGCAAAGAAAGATTCTTGTTCTCCAATCCGACTAGAACAAATAATGACCAACAACTTCTGAGATGGGCCCGCAAGGAAGGCATACTTATGTAATTTTATTTTCTTGTATTGCAAATACACCCATGTGTTTGCACGCATCCCTAGGTCGCATTTTACATCATTTTTGAATTCCAAAAGTTGCATTTTGTTGAGTAACTTGTCCTCTATCTATTGTGCCATTTCTCACATTTTTGTAATTGCAGTAGATTTTTAAATGAATTAATTGGTTGATTTGTGTAATATTTTGCCCAGTGAGACCTTTTAAATTCTAATTAATTTTCTGTGATTCCAAAAATCCTCAAAAATTCACAATAGCTCTAGGATAGTGAACTTAACCTTGCATAAAAATTTCATGTCATTTACATGCATATCGAGGCCTGAATAAATTGTTTAGTGATTTTCTTATTTTAAATTTAATAACTTTATTTCACATTGAAATTTAGGTCTGTCAATTTTCCTAGATCCCTCATCATTAGAACTATCTAGGATAATTTTATTTCCTGAAAAATATGTGATTTAATATTTATTAAAAATAAATTAGTGAAAATCACCCTGTCTGCATGTTTAATTCACTGTAAATTCATTTAATATCTAAAAATTAAAAAACAATAGGGTAGCTTAGTTTCATCATAATCCATCATCTGGCCAATTTTCATAAATTTTGGACTTCATTTGATATCTTAAATTGATTTAACTTTAAATTGGCTTGATATTGCATGTGTCCTGCATAGAAAACAGAAAAAGACCAAAAAATAATTCCTCGAAAATCATACACTTGAAAAGTTGCTGAAATATACCTAAGGAGACAGATGCCTCCCTGAGTTCAACCTTGGACACTACCAAGTAAAAAAAAATCACCGCTTGAAATTGACTCAAATCTAATTAAAGTGGTTTTTGATTGGCCCGCTCGTATCCGACTGCAACGAACGACATCTAATTAATTTGGACATTAATCTGACCGAATTAAGCAAGGGTGCGGGGCGGTTATCAAAATGGCGCCGTTGCCGGGGAAGCACGGTTTAGGTTAATTTTTAGTGATATTCTCTGTGTTTGATTTTCTTTCCCCGGGTAGTCTGACCCCCGGTTTTCTTGTAATTATTTTTTCTCTCCTTTATTTCTTTGCATTCTTTTATTTTTTTGTGTCACTCTCTGACCTCAATTTGTTTTTGTGCGGGGAACGCGAGGAGTCGAGGACGCTTCAAGGATCTAGCATTTTAATTTTATTGAGTGAAAGAGAGGCTTTGTAATTTTCATTATTTTTATTTTTATTTTATTTTTCGCATTATTTCCAGCAGTTCCCGTTTGGGATCTCGTGCGTGTAAACATAGTGGAACTGTGTCCCCGTGTGCTGTGTGGATGAATGTAACTTAGCTTGCACTAGCGGCTCCCCAAGCCAATCTAGGAATTGCTTGTACTTGTAATCATTAGGACCACACAACTCACTTAAAAGACACACTTAGACCGCAGAACTTAGCCAAAATAACCTGTTCTTCATGCTAATAGAACTGCTTGTCTAGGAGCGGCTTTCATCGCCTGCATTTGCATTTAGATAAAGTTTTCAATTCTGTTTTGCATCCTGCATAAAAAAAGCGAAGGGATCACTGTAAGTCTCCTGAACTCAGCATAGCATCATTATTTTTATCTTGCATCAGTTTTTTCTCGATTTCCCCCTCTGATTTTTCACATTTAATTAAAAGGAAATTGGGACTGATCGATAGGCGTGCTGTGTGGTTGGACTTAATCAGTGAGAACTCAATCTAAAATCGGGACTGCTAAACATTATTGACCAAAAAAAAGAGAATAAAATTTGAAAATTGTTTGCGGGAGATTAATCCCTGACCTTGTTTTCAGGCTGAGTGAGGGTACTTGAGTGTGTGTGAACACCTTAAGGCAGAGCCCAAATCCCCGCCTTCCATATCACGTTCTGACTGATCCTAGCAAATATCACAAGTCGAATAATTTCAGATTCATTGACTAGTATCAAGTAGCCTCCGCCTGTCTCAGGTAGATAGGGGCGAAATTGCAGTACTTTGCGACAAGTTGCCAGTAACCCCTCGGGGTGAAGTTACGGCCTTGTCAGCCTTCGCCTGCTTGCAGGTAGATAGGGGTGTGGTCATTGAATCCATCGGCTTGGGATAGGAGCGAAGAAAGGAAGGACCGACGGTATCTTAGGCGACAGGTTAAACAGGGAAGACGCATCCGGCTCTGAGCCGACTTCCCTATAGGACGCGTAATCCTTGCTATTTTTGCTTGAAAATCACACTTAAAAACTACAAGATTAATTGGACTCGATTTTGAGTCCTTCACTGTGTTGAGTGTGAACCCAGGGTCTTGGATCCTATCTTCTTCTCGCCATATCAAGATGAGCAACTGGGGAGATCTCGAATCTTTATTCACCGATCTCTCTATGGGTCCCCCAAGTAACTCATCTTCATCGGCCCAAGCGCACCTTGGACCACCCAGGACTCATGACCCTCTTGAGTTCTGGTTCCCTATCACCCAGGGTGGTTACTCTCAAACCAACCCTTTCCTCTCCTCCGAGATTATCGAGGAAGACCATTGCCTCGATAATCCCTTCCTTGATTTGTCCTCTGACACCGATCTTATTTCCCACACAGGACTAGAGGACAAAATGCCACCTAAAATGCCACCGGATGAGGAATAGATACGATAGATTCTTGCGCGCCTTGCCGATGCCGAACAGAAGAATGCAGATCTCACAGCGCGGATGGGACAGATCATAGTAGCAGGAGGAATCGACTGACCAATGGTCGATACCTACAACCCGGCGGAGAACGAGATTCAGAATTGGTTAGCACCAGCGGTTCCCGCCCAGGCATTTGAGCTGAAGCCCCACTTCCTTAGTCTGCTTCCGAAGTTCAACGGAAACATAAATGAAGAACCATACACTTTCCTCCGTGACTTCAAGCTGGTGTGCAACAATCTTAGCCATCCCACTGTTGGCCAAGATTATATTCGACTGAAGGCCACCCCTTTTGCCTTAGGAGATAAGGATGCTCATTGGTTGAAGAACTTAGGGGTGCTATGTACTACATGGATGCAGTTCAAGGACCTCTTCCTGAAAAAGTTCTACCCTCTCAGTAGGACTAATCAAATGAGAAAAAGATCGCCAGCTTCTACCAAGGACCTAGTGAACCCTTCCACGATGCATGGGATAGGTTCAATGACTTTGTGCAGAAATGCCCTTGCCACGGCATTTCTAAGGCGATCCTAGTCCAGACCTTGTTCTGTGGTCTAATCCCGAAGATGCAAGGGTTAGTCAGTGCCGCCTGTGGAGGAAGCTATCTGAACAAAAACGAGCACGCCGTATAAAGATCTTGGAGCAAATGGCGGAAACCGGCAGGTCGCTGGCCACCAGGGCCTATACGTTGTCTCCCTCAATTCTATCCAATGAGACAACCAGAAGGACTGTAGCGGATCTGACCGAGGACCTCATCCCCAGCATGGGGATGATTGCCGAAAAGCTTATCATGGTCGAGCAGATCCACAAGAGGGTCACTGACCTTGAGTCTCTCTCGCATCTACAGAAGTAGGTGGAGGAACTCACTGAGAAGGTAGCCAAGATGAAGCTACCTGCCCCTTCTGCACCACCTGCACCTGTGCATCGAGTCCACCTTGTGCAGGAGCAGGCACCGGGGCCCCACAGTGGCTGGATGGAGGATCAGACTTACACCCAGCAGGACCAGCATGCAACCCCACAAGTAGAGATCGGATACGAGGAGCCTCCGCAGGTGTTCGAGATCAACGGGCTGTGGTACAGTCGTGACCCCGTCAGTAGACAGTCGGGGATGGGGAATGGTCAGCTTCACCGACCTGCCCCAGCTTACCAAGCAACCAGCTATGTCCCTGCACCGCGCTTTCAGTCCAGACCAGAACAAGTGTACCAGCCTCAGCAGCACCAGCAGCAGCAGCGCACATATCAGCAGGGCCCAGCACCGTCCCACCAGCAGCAGCAGTACCGGCATGGCTAGCAGGGCCAGTATAGAACCTCGTCCGCGAATCAGCCAGCTCAGCCCACCGAATTGGAGTCTCTCACCTTGGTGATCCAGACCCTGTCTGATAGGGTCCAACAGATGCAGAATGACTACCTGGACATGAGAACTGATATCAATCGGGTCTCTCGTACCCAGGACCAACAGATGACGCCAAAGACCCCAATTCCCGCACAGGTTCAGGCCAACCCGAATAGCTTACACCATGGCCAGAACCGACCTCGAGATCAGGTATATTATTCAGATATCTATTTATCTGAACATGAGATCCTTTCGTACGATAATGTAAATCATATGTCCCTCAGGAGCGGAAGGACCGTGACCATACCTGTTCGGGCATGGGCACAGAAGGAAGGAGCCTCCGAGACTTTACCTGAGGAGAACTTGGAGGAAGAAGAGGAGGAGCATCACCACCACCATCGCCGGCAGAAGAAGAGGACATCTCAGTCCTCGAAGCAGCAGTCCCGCATCTGCATGGAGTCCGATGAAACCGATGAAGAGCCCGCACCTCCATCTGAGGAGGATCATCCAGCAGTCGCGGAAGAAGCATCACCGGTTTTCGCCTCAACATTTTCATTTCAGTCAGAGTCAGAGTCCTAGTTTGTTTCAGAATCAAAGTCATGTAAAGAACTCAGTTCCCGAAGTTAATGAAAATCTTTCAGTTTCTGAACATGAGTTGGAGTCAATAATCCCTTTCCCCTGAGCTCTCAAGGGTGGAAAGAAGAAAACCAAAAAAATCCAAAAAGATGACCCTGAGATGGCAGAGTTCCGCAATAAACACATCAAGGTCACAATCCCCTTTGACAAGTACGTGGAGATGACCCCTGCATTCCAAAAATACCTTAAGGTGAGATGCACACCTATTAGGGTTAGCAGGAAGACCAAAAGTCGTGTTGAGAAACACGTTTTATCAGTAGCCACGACTTGTGCAATAAAGAACTCGATTCCAAGGAAACGAAGAAACATGGGTGCACATTATGTAGTGAGTCATGCTGATGACATCGCGTTTGCACGCACTCTCCTAGACAATGGTTTTCTCCATCAATATGATGCCGACAACCCTCTATGAGAGGCTTAATCTCGGACCTCTTAGGAAATCTAGAGCCCTTCTACAGTTTGCTGATAAATCAACCAAGAGGTCCCAAGGAGAATTGAGGAACATTGTGATCAAAGTCGAGGGGCAAGAATACATAGTGGACTTCACTGTCCTGGATATGGAAACCCCTCGTAATTGGAGAGACTCCTAGATCATTCTAGGTAGGACCTTCCTCAGAATAGCAGGGGCCTTATTTGATTATAAGATCGGGAAGATTCAGTTCCAAACTCCAAGCGGAGATGAGGAACTCGAAATGAAGCAGACAAGATGGCAGAGACCGGATTCAGAGTCCAGCACCGAGTACTCTTCTACCCGAACAGACTGCGAGCATGTAGACTTAGTTGGGCCATGGAGACAGAACCCAGCCAACACCGATGCATCCATCTACTCCGAAGAAGATCCAATGCATGAGTCAGTCTGCGAGGTCCTCAGAGACGAGTACAGCTCAGAACCTGCATCGCCCTACATATTCGATGACATAGAGGCCCGGTTGGGCCTGTCTGTCCTCCCCTCTTTAGGACAATCGGAAGATGAGGATGACGAGTCGGACATGGCTTTTGCTGACTGCATGGAGACTTTTGACGATCTGACTCCTGAGCAGAACAACTTGGTGGCAGCTATCACAGAGAAAAATCCAGCCACTTCCAATACCGAGCCAGATCAGATTGAGCCAGACTTCTTAGACGAACACACTATTCCTGAGCTCAAACCCTTACCCATAACTTTAATTTACGCCTTCCTTGCGGGACAGGACAAGAAATTTCCGGTCATCATCAGTTCGCGATTGACCGAGGAGCAGGAATCTCGGCTTGCTAGAGATCCTGGAAAAAAACCGCAAGGCGATAGGCTGGAGCATTTCCGATCTCCACGGGATAAACCTCGCTCTGTGCTCGCACCATATTTACTTGGAGAATGACTCCAAACCCTCTCGTGAATTCCAACGTCGTTTGAATCAAATTTACGAGAGGTCGTGAAGAAGGAGATAGAAAAATGGTGCAACGCGGGTTTCATTTACCCAATCTCCGACTCTAAGTGGGTGGCCCCAATCCATGTTGTCCCGAAAAAGTCAGGAATTCAGACGACCACCAATGAAGACGGAGAGGAGAACGTGACGCGAGTACCCACGTCGTGGCGCGTCTGTGTGGATTACAGACACCTGAATGCCGCGATGAGAAGGATCATTTTCCCCTGTCGTTCACTGAACAGATCTTGGAGAGACTTGCGGGGAAAGAATTCTTCTGCTTCCTTGACGGGTTCTCGGGCTACAATCAAGTAGCCATAGCTCCAAAGGACCAGGAAATGACCACATTCACATGCCCCTTTGGTACCTATGCTTTTCAGGCGCATGCCTTTTGGGTTATGCAATGCTCCAGGTACTTTCCAAAGATGCATGATTGCTGTATTCACCGAAATGGTCGGCGAATTCCTGGAAGTCTTCATGGACGACTTCTCGGTCCATGGCGATTCCTTCGACTCCTGTCTTAGGAATTTGGACTGAGTCCTCAAAAGATGTTGTGAGGTTAATCTGGTGCTCTCTTGGGAGAAAAGTCACTTCATGGTGACAGAGGGCATAGTGTTGGGGCATGTCATCTCCAAGAGAGGAATGGAGGTTGACCCTGCCAAGGTGGATATGATCAGACGACTCCAGCCACCAACCAATGTCAAACAGTTGCGGTCGTTTCTCGGGCATGTTGGATTTTATCGTAGATTCATTAAGGATTTTTCAAAAATTGCCCGACCTCTAACTAAGCTTCTAGGCAAAGACATGGAGTTTATTGTTGATCACAAATGTCTTGAGGCCTTTAAGCTATTGCAGGGAATGATAATGGACGCACCCATCCTACAAGCCCCAGATTGGTCTCTACCTTTTGTGATCATGATGACGCCTCAGACTATGCTGTTGGGGTTGTGCTAGGACAAAAAAGAGATGGCGTCCCGTTCGCAATTCACTACGCAAGCAAAGTGCTTGACACCGCTCAGCGTAACTATACGGTTACGGAAAAGGAAATGCTTGTGGTAGTGTTTGCCTTGGACAAATTCAGATCTCACTTAATCGGATCCAAGGTAATTGTGTTCACTGATCACACGGCACTACGATATTTGATGGAGAAGAAGTACGCGAAGGTGCGTCTTCTTCGGTGGATTTTACTTATCTAGGAGTTTAACTTGGACAACTGTGATAAACCTGGAAAGAAGAACGTAGTGGCCGATCATCTCTCTCATCTCGAAGATCTTAATACTTCCGAGGATTCACCAATTCGAGACTCCTTCCCTGACGAGTCGATTTTTGTTATCGACTCACTCCCATGGTACGCCAATATCGTGAATTATCTTGTCTCCAAGAAGTTCCCGAAGATTGGCCCAAGAGCCAAATCGACCGACTGAAGTCAGATGCTAGACACTACCATTGGGAGGATCCGATCCTTTTCTTTGAAGGATCGGATTGTGTCTGGAGACGATGTATTCCTCAGGAGGAATACCAGAGTGTCCTTTCTTTATGCCACAGCTTAGAGGCAGGAGGACACCACTCCGGGAAGAGGACCGCATGAAAGGTACTTCAGTGTGGCTTCTACTGACCGACTTTGTTTCGCGATGCCACTGCCTTCGCGAAGTCGTGCCCAGTATGCCAGAGAATGGGAGGAACCGTCGGTTCCAAGGATGACATGCCAATGCAGCCGGTCATCATTTGTGATGTCTTTGACGCCTGGGGCATTGATTTCAGGGCCCATTCCCTGTTAGCCACGGGTTCGAATATATCCTTCTTGCGGTGGATAATCTATCCAGATGGGTGGAAGCTATTCCAACCTGAGCCGCAGACAGCAGGACTGTCTGTAAATTCATCAGAGAGCACATAATCTCTAGGTTCGGGATCCCCAAAATGATGATATCAGACGGGGGTAGCCACTTTGTGAATCGGGAGGTGAAGAAACTCCTGAAGGACTACGACATCGAACACTGTGTCGCGAGTCCTTACCACCCACAAACCAATGGTATGGCTGAGGTGTCGAATCGGGAGGTGAAAACCATATTGCAAAAGCTTGTCCGCCCGGACAGGAAGGACTGGTCTCAGATCGTGGAACAAGTCCTCTGGGCGTATAGGGCGGCTTACAAGACACCGTTAGGCACCTCCCCATTCCGAATGGTATTCGGAAAGCCGTGCCATTTGCCCGCAGAGTTAGTGCACAAATCAGAATGGGCAATAAGGAAGGTCAACTGGAACACGCACCTTGGGCAGAAGCAAAGAGACATGGATCTGAATGAGCTTGTGGAAGTCAGAAACCGCGCATATGACAACAATTTGGTGTATAAGGACAAGGTGAAGCGTTGGCATGATAGATATATCAGACGAAAGACCTTTGTTCCTGGACAGAAGGTATGGTTATTCAATGCTAGGCTGAAGATTTTCCAAGGCAAGTTGAAGTCTAAGTGGACGGGCCCATTTGTCGTCCGTACGGTGCATGATAGTGGATGTGTCGAGATCTCAGATCTCGCAGAGGACGCACCGACATTCCTAGTGAACGGACAACTGTTGAAGCACTTCGTCGAATCCAATGAGCAGTTAATCCACGTTTAGGAGATTGTATTCATGCGCGAGACAGATTCAACAGATGTACCTCGAGCCGCGTATGAGACCTTGCAGCAGTGAGCTCCAGCCATCATCATCATCTTGAAAGATTCACACCGACTCATTTGTATATACCATCAGTCTTGTACATCCTATCCTTTTCCCCCGTGACTCTAGTAGCCCATCCCCACATCATCAAACCACTATCTTGGACTATACTTAGGATGACCAGATCCTAAGTATAGGGGGAGGAGTCACTCGAGTCGGTTCTTTGTACATTCTCCAGATCACATTGGTCCTCTTACTCACTTCTGTCCTATACTTAGGCTGACCTGAGCCTAAGTATAGGGGGCCGATGCCCGCATTGTATATTCATCCACTTCTCTTCTTGACCTCGACCGCCCCACTTTAAGACTTTCTTCTACACTTAGGCTGCAGGCCTAAGTATAGGGGGGTCGGTCGACTTCTATACATTTTTTTCTTTCTCTTTAGCTCTCTTACGCTCAGCACGAGCTATGTCTTTTCCTCGCTCTTCGTGCTCTGAGGACATAGCACACGCTAAGTATAGGGGGCGTATATATATTACATATATACTTTACCCATAGCTCGTACTTTCGCGTACTTTTGTATATATTTTACAATAATTACGGGTGGGTAAAAATGTTGAAAAAAAAATAGGCTTCTTATTTACTCTTGCATATCATCCTCTAAAAAGAAAAAGAGTCCTGCATTTTTAGTCATCTTCATAGCATGGCATCTCATCTCATCTGCATACTTTGCAAATGCAAAGTGAAAAGTTAGTGGTTTCTGAACCAAGTTATGAGTAGATATTGAGGATGGACTTGATTTGACCTTAATCACCTAATTTCAGAGGAACCTTATAGGAACTGGAGTTATGATTTCTCAGGTCAAGTGACTTAAATCTTCGAGTCCGCAAGTCTATGTTCACATGTCATCTTGATTAGTCTAAGTAGAATATCTCGTGCATACGCAGGATTCTTATAGACAGTGACCTAACTTGGACAAGCACAATGCACGTAGCTCTTCATTGATGAGGTGGTGAGGAGGTAGAATCCTTTAGCTTGGAGTAGCACACAGATGGAAACATCCGTCCTCCTCTAGGGAGGGTAGTGCGTCTCAACCTAGTCTGGTAGTGTTGATATCTAAGGACAGGACGTTGTGGGTTGCAATAATGCTTCAAAAGAGGGATAGTCAACTGACTCAAGAGGAAATAATCATGATTTATATGCTGCACATTGTATGAGTTTGAAAAAAATGCAAAAACTCCAAAAAAATCAGACAGGTCCAAGAGAAAATAAAATACCTGTCGGAGTCTGTATATTAGTAAAGCAGCTGGATGGCTTGGCTACACTGGTCAGGCATCCCGGGATAGGTAGCTACACTGGCTACCGTCCATTCTTTTCTCTACCCCCTCCTCTTGAGTTGGTCGCACTTGAACTTAGAAGGGAATACCCCGCTCCTCGAGGAAAGAGTTACTGGACCGGGTTATTGAGTTACCTTGTTAGAGGAGGCTGGTTCCAAGTCATTTCTGATGTGGAGAGCTATATCTCACTTACACACTACAAGTAAGAATCATAGTCATCAGAAATTTGCGTTTGAGGATTTGTTCTGACCTGACTATTAAGGAGTCTTGAATAGAAGACTTGTGGAACTTGAGGTCTGTTAGGTCCTAAGTTCAGGTCCAAATAAGGTTCTGCCACACAATTAATCCAAAGGTCGAGTCAAGCTCCATTTTTAACTTTTGTTCATGACCTTGGTATGGAACCCAAAATCATTTCACTCTTGCATTTCATTTAGTTTCTCGGGGACGAGCAAGGTTTAAGTATAGGGGGTTGATGAATCTGTGATTCATTACTCTAAAAGTTAAAAATAGAGCCTTGTTCCCGAGTAAATAGAGGCATATCTCCCTTTATAATGCATAAATAGCATTCATGCATGCATACATAATACATGCATTTTAGCACTCCATTAGCATTTAAATAAGAAGCCAAAATCCCTTGTAAAATATGCACTTATCCAAATAACCTCTTCCTTATAATATGTACTCCTTAGTTAATAATATAGGGAAAAAAGCCAGAAATCCCCCTTGTAAAGTAGCCAATAAAGCCCTAGAACCCCTGGACCATAAAGTACCCATAGCTCCCTCATACAAACTCCAAAATAGGTCTACTCACTTTCAGATTAATACACATTAAAAGACCTTCAAAATGAGACTAATTTCATCCAATTTGGAGCTCGTATGAAAAAGTTGGGTTTTTGGACCTCTTTGTATACTACATGTATGTATATTTGTATCTTTGTATTTTATGTATCATATTTGATCTCATCTCCGTCTTTGGTCAATATAAAAATTGTAGATCTCATCGAGATCTACAACTTTCATGTTTTGAGTTTTTCCAAATTCGGCCCCCTCTTCTCTCTACCCTTATATTTTCTTCCATCCATTCACAGCAGGCCACGTGGCGCCATCTGGTCGCGCCACACAGCCCGCTCCCCTTGCCCAAGCCGCCTCTGCTCTCAGCCGTTGGATGACACTTTCAATCCAACGGCCACTGTATGACCACGTACACTTTTCTCTCAACCATCAGATCAAGTCCCCCGCCTCATCTCAATCGCCCGTTCGCGCCTCTTCCTCAGCGCGCCACGTGGCGCTTGTTGCGCCCTTGGATGATGCACTCCATCCCTCCATCTCAACCGCTCAGCCCACCGTGCATCGCAGCCCTTCGATCTTCCTCAGATCTGATCTACGCCGCTCGTCAACGCCCTATCCTCCGCACGACATCTGGCACCATCACGACCTTCTGATCGAACCACCCCAGATGCAATCCACACCGCTCGTACATACTTTGCCCTCAGCGTGCCACGTGGTCGCTCTGCGGCCCACAGATTGCTCCGCCTTGATCAGATCTCGCCCGTTCCATCCCGCCTCGATCACCACCATTGGATCACACGATCAAACGGTGGAGACTTCATCTTCCACCTCCAGCGCCCCTCTCTCTCCCACGTTCTCCGCCTTGCGGGAGGGGCAGCCCCTTCCTATTCTCAGCCGCGCTCCCTCCACCTTCGACGACCACCACCACCTCCACATCCTTCCCCACTCGTCCCTCATCCTCGCCAGCTACTCCACTACCCCCGTCGACCTCGAGCGACGTCCCACGAACCCCTTAAACATCGCTCCATCACCAACCTGAGCTGAGACCTCCAACCTATAAATACTCGCCCTCCGACCATCGTCGCACCCATCCGCCACCCGTGAGAGATACCCTGAGCTCAGAGCATCCAATTAGTGACAGTAATTGCACGATTCCTTGAGCGACGACGGTCGTCTTCTCCGGCGAGATCCTCGGCCACCGCTGAGTCGCAGCCCTCCTCCGCCGAGCCGCTGCTTGAGCTCAGGGACTCACCGCCCCTTCGAGCGACGATCTGGACCTCAAACTCGAGCTCCACACCCCAGGTGAACACCTCCATTTTCCTCCGATCTTCATTTTATTTTTTTCTTTGATTTCTCGCATTTTATTCGACGTCCACTTCCACCTTCTCGCCTCGCTTCCACTCCGCCGAGCTCCGCGACAGAGCTCTCATCCTCGCAGACCCCTTCATGCCCTCAGACACTGCGTTTCGCCCTCCACCATCTCCAGATCCGCCACTTGGCCGGAGCACTACGCCAGACCACCTCCGTTCCGCCTTAGGCCTTGCCGATCATCCCCATGTCTCCACAAGTGCGCCCAGTGCTTCGACTATCCTTTTAACACTTGCAGGTACTTCTTCTTCACTGATCGGAACTTCACCGGAGTCATCCTCGAGCTTCGTCGCCAGCAACCTCCGACGACCTTCTCCAGCTCCTGAGACCACCAGCATCTTCGCTGCATCGCCACGCTTCTACTGGGATATCTCCGACACCTCGGAGAGCTTCATCGACACGAGGAGGGACGGGCGGAGCAAAGGCCTCGTCATCGGAGCCCCGCCATCTCCTCCGCAGGCGGCGGAGGACTATCGGAGGAGAAGCCCCAGCTGCCGTTCGAACACCTCGATTGAACGGTCGTCATTCTACCACGTCGCCACTCAGCCGAGCCTCACAAGTGCCGTTGGATCCTTCCCGATCTAACGGCGCTTAGCGAGCCATGTGTCCCACATCTGGAGCAGCCAAGAGCCGTTAGATCTTTTGTGATCCAGCAGCCGTCATTCGGCCACGTCGCCCCTCCATCGTGATCCAATACCCGTTGTATCAACTTAGATCTGACAGCGTTAGATCTCGCCACGCGTCTTCACCGACATCCGTTGGATCGAGCTTGATCCAAGGGTCCGCAGCACGCCACGCATCCCTGGTCCGAG